>BTHU01000021.1:1747500-2347500 GCA_036184795.1 Tokudaia tokunoshimensis | reverse complement strand
CTGGGCAAGTTTGAGGATCTGTGTCTGAATCTACAGCATCTACATAAAAGCCTGTATTCCAAGGACTGGGGAGGTGTAGGCAGGTGGATCCAGCCAGTCTGGTCAATGAGTGAGCTCCTGGCTAGTGAGAGACCTTGACTGCAAAGAACACATTTATTCTTTTTTTTTTTTTTTCGGAAACAGGGTTCCTCTGTGTAGCCCTGGCTGTCCTGGAACTCACTCTGTAGACCAGGCTGGCCTTGAACTCAGAGATCCGCCTGCCTCTGCCTCCCAAGTGCTGGGATTAAAGGCGTGCGCCACACACTGTCTGGCTTCAAAGGACAAATTTAAAAGGTAGATGGTAACTGAGAAGATGCTCAATGTAGACCTGTGGCTTCTGTGTGCATGTGTCCAGACACACCCATGTGAACATGTATGTAATACACATCACCATGTGCCTCCCAAGGATGAGTGCTGGGAACTCAGGTACACACATACGTCGCTCACTGTCCTAGAGTCGGAGGTTCTAGGGAAATGTTCCCTGTGTTTGGAAGCCAGACACGTTGCAGGGGCTGTGTGGGGAGAGAAACTATAGGGTAGAAACTATAGATGCCGGTAGAGTGCTTCTAGGGATGTCAGCAGAGTGCTCCCAGGGATACCAGTGCTCCCAGAGATGCCAGCAGAGTGCTCCCAGGGATGTCAGTAGAGTGCTCCCAGGGATGTCAGTAGAGCGCTCCCAGGGATGCCAGCAGAGTGCTCCCAGAGATGCCAGCAGAGTGCTCCCAGAGATGCCAGTGCTCCCAGGGATGCCAGCAGAGTGCTCCCAGAGATGCCAGCAGAGTGCTCCCAGGGATGTCAGCAGAGTGCTCCCAGGGATGCCAGCAGAGTGCTCTCAGAGATGCCAGCAGAGTGCTCCCAGAAATGCCAGTACTCCCAGGGATACCAGTAGAGTGCTCCCAGGGATGAGGGAAGCTGAGAGAGACGAGAACCCTGGGAGCCATATTTCTGTCACAGGGGGCCTAGTCTGGTAGGGACTCAACACACAGACAAATCCTGTCCCTCAGAGCTCTTGGTCAGGGCCACCCATCCGCACTACAGGAAAAACAGCTCTGAGGACATGCCCAGTGGGAGGGGGCCAGGACTGTCACCTTCTTCCTGAGGACTCAGGGAGAGAAGGGAGGAGCTAAGGACAGTCTCACTCCAACTGTCCTTACACGGGAAGGCTCCTCCCCAGCCTAAGCCCTAGGAAGACCCCCTTCTGTGGAATTCTTACCCATCAAGGGCTCTTGCTTTGAACTTGGGTTTCCTCTGGGGAAGGGGTTGCTCTGCCCTACCCAGTTTCTTATCCAATCACATCACACTGCACTAGGCACTCACTCTCTGATAGAGCACTCAGCTCTCGCTCTGCCAGCAAGCAGCCTCCTGAGGTAGCCCTGGCCTGTGCAGACACTCAGCTAACACCCCTTGACTCCACGTCTGATCCCCTCTAGCTTTAGGGTTTTGCCGCCTGAGTTGACGGCTTAACGGGTGACAGTGAGAGACCTGGCGGAGAATAGCAGCCCCTTTACCTGCAGAGGGTACAAGCCAAGAGCCTAATCATGCCTGAGGTAGGGCAAGCATCCTCTGTACACAGACTACAATAAGGTTTAATTTATGAATGAGACCCGGTAAGAGATAAACAGTTTTAAGCAAGAAGATTATAACGATATACTGTATCGAGTTATTTACAAATCAATAAATTGCTTATTTCTGCAATTTCCCATGCATCATTACTTATTTTTTTAAATATTTACTTAATGTGTATTGGTGTTTTGCCTGTATGTGTATATGTAAGTGCATTGTGTGGGCGCACCAGGGATCATCCTCTGGAATTGGAGTTATATTTGTGAGCTCCTCGTGGGTGAGCAGTCAGTGCCCTTAACCATTGAGCCATTCCTCCACACTTTTCCGTGCACTATTTTCAGACTGCGGATAATTGACACGGGAGGGAGGGAGACTGGATAAGGGGGAACAGACAAGCTTTCAGTACTAACACAGAGAACAGATTGAGGCTTCCAGGTCCCAGATATGGGCAGGGCGGTGAAAGATGGGACAGAGAAGACAGGATGAAAGAGGCTGGGTGAGGAACGTGACTGCGTGGGTGGCTGGGAGCTGGCGTGAGGCCGAGAGAGACTGTGCCTCCCCCAGCCTGGCTATGTTGGCCAAGGTCTGACAGCAACAGGGAAGAATGTGAAGAAGAAAACAAGACAGTGCCTACTCTGAGGCTCGGGGGAAGCTGTGCTGGAAAGCGGTTTGTTTTTTCTCCACCCATTTGGGGATGCCCACATTCTCAGACCACAAAGGCTCCTTTCCCTGTCCTGTCCCGCCACTTCTCACCCTGCCTCGGTCCCATTCCTTCCCTAGATCCTAGCTGGGGCCTGAGAGTCTAGGGAGGAGTTGGGTAGACATTGCAGGCTCCAGAAAGAGCAATGTCTCCACTATCCCTGTCTCGGGGTGAGGGCTGAGAGTGAATGTCCAGCTTGCCTTTCCAAAGGGAACACACAGGGGAAAGAAACGGACAGCTCCAGCCAGGGAACCACCCTGCAGGGGACCGCATTCTGGTCCTGTTTAATTTATTCTCTCTGATCATCTCCTGTTTGATCTTTATAAACCTTTGAAAGCAGTCCATATTTAACAATTCCAGTGTGCTAGAAAGATGGTTCAGCAGTGAAAAGCACTAACTGCTCTTCCAGAGGACCTGGGTTTGATTCCTGGCACTTTGAACACAGGCTAACAGCTATCTGTAACTCCAGTCCCCGCGGAGCCACCGCCCTCTTCTGGTCTTTTCAGGAACTACACACGTGTGGTGCGTTTATACGCAAAATCTTCCACTACCCATCTCAGGGCTTGTTGTTTTGGTCACTACTCTCTGCAGTGCTCCCTGGACCTCCTCCCCTTCCAGCCGCTCCTGTAGGTTGTGCTCCTCCGAGCAGCAGCACGTGCTCTTTTTTTTTTTAAAAGAGATTTATTTGTTTTATTTATCTGAGTACATTGTAGCTTTGTTTTATTTGTCTGAATATATTGTAGCTGTCCTCAGACATACCAGAGGATGGCATCGGATCCCATTGCAGATGGTTGTGAGCCACCATGTGGCTGCTGGGAATTGAACTCAGGACCTCTGGAAGAGCAGTCGGTGCTCTTAACCGTTTGCTGAGCCATCTCTCCACGTGGCTTTTAGACTTAATTAAACTTAAATAAAACAAGAATTCAGTGGTTTATACCCAACCGCTTTAAGTGCTTGTGGCCTGTGTGACAAGGGGAGAGCTGGGGTGTCAGACAGTACCGATAGTGGCCCAGAACTTGGGGCAGGGTAGGGAGAAAGGGAGGGGCCAACCCAAGGTCTGGAGGGATAGAGATACCTTGTGAAGAGATGGACATCTGGAAAGAAGGAGGGGCTGAGGGAGGGAAACTCAGGGCCCTTCCTCTGAAACTGATACTCCCACAATCCTAGTGAGCAATTGGCTCGGGTGAGGCCTGGGCTACAGGAGGAGGGAAGGACATTAGTGCAGGAGAAAACTATCTTCTTCTTGGTGGATACCAGGGCTCTGTCCTTCTGTCCTTCAGGGACCCAGGAGCTGGTCTGGCTGTCCTTTATCCTACTCAGGCACGAACCTCAGATGATTTCTGTTTGCCCATCTAGGCCAAGGAGCAGGCTAATGGACAGCCTGGCCGCCACCTTCCCAATTAGCCTCGTTGGTCTCTTGCTCATCCTCCTTAGTCTGGGTCACAACCATGAGTTAGGGACCGTGAGTGGCCTGTGAGTCACCGAGGCCCAGCTATGACAAGGGTCCCAACCCAGGCCTCTCCCTAGTCCAAGCTCTGGTACCCATTGCCCACCCCTACCCCTACTGACCCGAGAGACCCCAGAAAGGAGCCTTCAGGTTTTCAGTGTGTGGATGCCTAGTTTCTGAAAGGAATAAAGGCATGTTGGGTGATGGGACACTTTAATAGGTGGGTGGCTGGCTGGTGCTTGGCAGTGGCTTTAGGGGAGTCCAGAGTGGTGGGCTGGTCTTCGGATCCAAAGCAGGAGAAGACTGAGGCATGGAATCCCAGGGACCCAAACTGATAGGAGCTACGGTGTGAGCCCCGGTGGAGTTGTGTTGTAGAGAGGGCTGAGCAGGGGTGAGCAGGGGCAGGCAGGGTGCTTCTCAGGGCCAGGGGGGAAAGCTGCGCTATCCATTCTTCTTTAATGGAGGGACGCTGGGAGGATGGGCTTTGGGCAAGCCAGGGAGGGAAGAGCAGAGTGACTGGGTCCCTGGGTGAGAGTGGCCAGCTTCCAGGAGGTGGCCCCGGGGGCAGAGTGCCTGGTTCTGGATTGGGCAATGAGGAGCTAAGGAAGACCAGCTGGGGTAGGGGGCTAGTGCCCAGTGGCTTCAGGTCTCCTGTGGTGCTGTCATCTCTTCTGCTGAGTAGGCAGATGTGATACCAGATTGCCTCAGCTTCTCCTGCCACACCAATTTCCCTCAGGCAGCCTCCCCCTCCACCCCTCCTCCTCCCCACAGTGACTCCTGCCCAGAGAATGTCCAGCCCAGGCATAAAGGTCCCGGTGCCCAAGAGCCTTCTGTCAGTCGGGAGGTCACAACCGTGCACAATGGGTTCCTCTCGGGCACCCAGGATGGGGCGTGTGGGAGGGCACGGGCTGATGGCATTGCTGATTGCCGGTTTCATTCTGCCAGGTAGGAGTCTGGGGCCTTGGGAGGGGGGACAGTGTGGAATGCAGACCATAGGTCAGGGATGCTAGGGGTATCCAGTGCCTGGACCATGGGGTCCATGAGAGGCCCTAACAAGGGCACAGGCAGGGGTCTAGACTCTGACCTTTCTATCTGGGACTATTCCTCATCCTTGCCTGGCCTCCTCTGCATGGTCATTGCAGGCAAATTCTTTTGTTCTTTGCTTCACAGTGACTGATCGGGCAGGCGGATGCTCTGTCGCCAAGCTGTCCTCCAAGCCCTGTGTAAACATTCTGAGCTTGTTTCTGAAACCTAGAGAGGAGGTTAATATCATCTAGCTTCAGTTTCCGACGCGAATGATGCATATCACGCAGCCAAAGAATTTCTAGGTGGTTATATGAACACCTGAAGACACAATCAGCCCATTTTACAGAAATAACAATTGCTTGACCATTTCCAGAACTCTCAAGCATTTTAGACGTAGCAAACTTGCATGTATCTATTTATTTTCTTATGTATTTATTTTTACTGAGGTTCTGGGAGTAGAGCCCCAGGCCTCATGCTTGCTAAGAGAACTAGGACCTTTGGTCCTTTTTGCTTTTTCTTTCTTTTTTCTTCTTTCTTGACACAAAGTCTTGCTCTGAAGCCCAGCTGAGCCTCCAACGCAGCCTCCTGAGAGCTAGAATTGCAGGCATGTTCCACCTTCAGCCCAGAGTCCTTTAAATGCTAGACTGTAGCTGGCACTTTAAATACATTAGCATTTTGAGATAAGCAAGGTAGCCTTGCAGCTCCACTCTACAGCTGAGGATCTGGAAGGCCCAAGAGGTCAGGACACTGGCTTTAGATTGCACTTAGAGGCAGGGTATCCAGGAATCTGAGCCCAGGTTGGGTGGCTTGTGGCCTGTGTTAAGGCTAAAGGGACAGAGGCAAGGGAAGGGTTTGTTGTGGGGGTAAACCAGGGCCTGCCTGCTTCTCTTTCTTTCTTTCTTTCCTTCCTTCTTCCTTTCTTCCTCTTTCTTTCTTTCTCTCCTTCTCTTCTCCTCCTTCTGTGTGTAGCTCTGAAACTTGCTCTGTAGACCAGGGTGGCCTTGAACTCAGAGACCAGAGACCCTGCCTCTGTGTCCTGAGTGTTGGGATTAAAGGCTTGTGTGACCACTGTCCGACATTCAGAGCTTGAGATGAGGTTGGGGAGGTGGCCAGTGGTAGCCATCTGACTGCTGGTGGACCGCTCTTGCAGTATTGATTATGAACTGTGATGTCTAGTTTGCAGCTTTCGGATATGGTCCAGAGATATGTCATATGGTCTTCACAGGGGCCTGTAGGGAAGCGTGGCCGACTTTGCCTTTCTGAATATATAAACCTGAAAAAGGCTAGTCACTTGCTGATGTGTAGCTCTGAGGGGGCTGGGGTGGGCAAAAGGCGCTGAGGTGAGAGCTTGTAGAAAGACTGAGGGAAGAGGAGTATGGGGCTGGGAACAGAGTCAGTGGAGGATAGGTCTAAAGATGATTTGAAGTAGCAAGAGTCTTCAGTGTGGAGGGGAATGGGGGCAGCAGGGGCATATGAAGGCTGGGCTGGGAGAGAGATTGATAATGCTCATGTGCCATAGAGGAGGGTTCATGCTCTTGTCCCTGGGTTGGGACAGTGAGAACATGGGTGGCTCAGGGTGCAGTGTCCTGTCACACTGGTACTGGCAGGTTCTGAAGCAACAGGTGAATGCCCCCACATCCCGGCCCCCACCCTGATTTACTGGTATGGCCACAGTTGGGACAGGAAGTAGGGATGCCACCTCTTATCCAGTCTGGACTCTCACTAGTGAGCTGGTGGCTGAGTATCAGCTACTAAGTGTGCTCGTCTTCTGTACGTTGGCACCACTGCGTGAGCCTTCCCTTTTCCTGGGGTCGTGTATTTCTTTCCTGGCTTGGCACACCCTTCCTCCATCAGACCTAGGGCCTTGCGCGTGCTAAGCCAATGCCCTCAAACCCTGATTAACCTCTCCTTCTTATGTTTGGTTCTATGGTCTGACCCACGATTGCCCCAGATCATTCTGCCCCATAGCTTCAGACTCCACACGCTGTCTTGTTTCTGACTTTCGTTTCCTTCCCTACTATCTTAAGGGTACTCCTTCAAGGCCTACCACATCAGAGTTTCAACATCTGTTTTTCTTCCTCTACTCATCCCCCACTGCCTGGACAATGAAACTTCCCTGATCCTGCCACCCTCATTTCCTTCATAGACAATAGCCAGGTTTCCCTTTTTTTCTATCTCTGAACTTGCCTGGGTTTCTCTTGGGAGATACTGGGCAGATGACGAAGATGGGGCTGATGGGTGAGGAAGGACCTTACAGACCGTTACTCTCGTCCCCAGGAACCTTGGCTAAGAGCATTGGGACCCTCTCGGACCCCTGTAAGGACCCCACGAGGATCACCTCTCCGAATGACCCTTGTCTCATTGGAAAGACTGGCTCCAACAGCATCAACAGCCAAGTAGGATCCAGCAGCTCCCAGGGAAGTTCTTCAGGATATGTGATCTATAAACCAGGAACAGGGTATTCCCAGAGTGGCTACTCTTTTGGCTCTGGAAGCAGCGACTCTCAGACAGGAAGTGGCAGCTCCCAGACAGGAAGCAGTGGCTCTCAGACAGGAAGTGGCAGCTCCCAGACAGGAAGCAGTGGCTCTCAGACAGGAAGTGGCAGCTCCCAGACAGGAAGTGGAAGCTCCCAGACAGGAAGCAGCGGCTCTCAGTCAGGAAGCAGCGGCTCTCAGACAGGAAGCAGCGGCTCTCAGACAGGAAGCAGCGGCTCTCAGTCAGGAAGATGGGTAAGCAGCAGTTCCCAATGGGTAAGCAGCAGTTCTCAGTCCGGAAGTTCAGGAAGCAGCCGGGAAGGACCAGGAAATGGCTCTGCTCTACCAGTCGATGACAATTCTTCCCGCCTGACATCAGGAACTGTCCAATCTGGAGGCTCCTACACTTCCCAGAGCAGCAGCTCCAACCTGCGGCCCTGTAGCTCCAACGTCCCCGACTCTCCCTGCAGCGGGGGGCCTGTCATCACACACTCAGGGCCCTACATCTCCGGCTCCCACACCGTATCAGGTGGCCAGAGACCTGTAGTGGTGGTGGTGGAACAACATGGTTCTGGTGGCCCTGGAGGGTTTCAAGGCATGCCCTGTACCAATGGCGGCCCCTCGGGCAAACCCTGCCCTCCCATCACCTCTGTCCAGAAACCCTATGGTGGCTATGAGGTAGTGGGCGGCTCTGCCAACAGTTATCTGGTCCCAGGCATGACCTACAGTAAGGGTAAAATCTACCCCGTGGGCTACTTTACCAAGGACAACCCTATTAGAGGCTCGCCAGGGGCCCCCTCCTTTGCAGCTGGGCCCCCAGTCTCTGAGGGCAAGTACTTCTCTAGCAATCCCATCATCCCCAGCCACAGCTCTTCCAGTTCCAGCGGCTACCCATCAGGCATTGTGTTCCAGCCCGTGGGCTCTGGTGGGGTTCAGCCCTGCGGCACTGGCTCTACCAGCTCTAAGGGGCCTTGCTCTGGTACGAGAATTCAGATCACCTCCAGCAGCTCCGGTACCTCCTACCACCCCTGCAGCGGTGGTGCTTCTCAGGGGCCCTGCTCCTCGCCAGGCACCGGCTCCATCAGTGGTGGAAGCTCCTCCCTCTCCACTGGCAAAATCATCCTTCAGCCCTGCGGCAGCAAATCTAGCTCTTCCGGTAACCCCTGCCTTTCTGTTTCCTCTTCCACATTGAATGGGGGTCTGAATGGCTCTCCTCAGTCTGTTCCCTCCCCGGGTGTCAAGCTCTGTGGCCTCAACAGCCCCGGAAGAGTGCCCTGCCGTTCCATCCGCAACATTCTGACCCAAGTGAAGCCTTTGGGGCCCCAGCTAATGGATCCTGAAGTTTTCCTGCCACAAGGAGAGCCACTTGAGAAGTCTTAAGTCACACATGCTAGCTATTTTTCAATTGCCAGACACCTTCCAACTGGAAGACGTTCAGGGGCCCAGTTTCCTGCCTTCCTCCCGGGAGAGCTGCCTCACGTGCTGCAGTTAGCCTGGTGATGCTCTTGACTTTATTCAGCACTCCAAATGGTGGACTCTATCTTCCTCCTCCGTTCCTGGTGCTTCCATACCACACCGCTGGGGTGCCCTCTCTGCTCGATTACCTGCCTTAAAACGTACTTTTTTCAGGTTCTTGACTGGGAAGTCCTGGAAGCACACCTCAACCTTGGGTGCCTGGATAAGTCAAGCATGCCTCCGCCCGTTTGCCAAATAAGGCAAAGTCCAATCCATCCATCACCTGAGAACCAAACTGCATTTCTCAGCGACTCCTCCACCATCCGTTCAGCCAGCCCTCTAAATTGTTGGGTTCCCACCGTTCATCATGAGTCTCGCCACACCCTACAAGACCCATTTCCAACACACCCGTGCCTACCCCTCCTCTGCCTGGTTGCACTGCACCCAAAGAACAGATGTTACTCTGTGTGTGTGTGTGTGTGTGTGTGTGTACCCCAGGGCATCCATAGAATCTGGCACAGACTCCCAGCTCTCTCTGGATCCTGGACAGGGTTCAATAAACTTTGTGGACTTTGTGCAGACTTTTTGCCTTCTTGTGATCCTAGGTCTCGTCTTAGTACCTGGGTAGGACACCTCCTGTGCCTGCCTCTAGGAGGCCTGGTAGTACACCTCCTGTGCCTCTAGGGGGCCGGGTAGTACACCTCCCGTGCCTCTAGGGGGCCGGGTAGTACACCTCCTGTGCCTCTAGGGGGCCTAGTAGTACACCTCCTGTGCCTCTAGGGGGCCTAGTAGTACACCTCCTGTGCCTCTAGAGGGTCCATGCCTCCCATTTCCATTCGTAACTCAACTCTCCTATACTATCCCTCCTCCCACAGAGAAGGAAAAAAATAACTGAGCTGACAGCAGAGTTGCCTACTATCCGGATCCTTCCTCTCCACCTCCAAGAAATCTGTCCCGTTTCAGTTTCCCACGGATGCTGGAGTCCTCTCTTCCCCCTTCCCTCCCTCATTCTCTCCCACCTAGCCTTCTCCGTGAATGAGTCTCACCTTCTAAACTCCATCCTCTCTGGGAGGCCCTAAATGCCGATCTTGAGTTTCTGGGACGCTGGACCAGCCCAGGCAGGATTCTTGAACACTGAGCAGGAGCCTGGGTGTACTGGGAGCTGGGGGTGGGGAGAGAAAACATCCCAGTGTGATGCGGGAGTGCACCAAACCTGGTGACTCACCGGCCTACTTAACAAGGTCCTGTGATAGACAAAGCCGTCGTGTCCTCTTCACCTCCTCAGCGCTGTGGCAGACACTAGCCCAGGAAGGACAGATGGGTGTGTGTGTCCCTTTAGGAAGACACTCGTTCCATACACAAGGCTCTCAAAGCTGTTGAAAAGGGGACTCATTTCTGCCCTCGTGTCCGGCTCATCCCCCTCCTGTTAGGAAGGAGAGAGCAGGTACCGAGTCCACAGCGACTTTACCCTGAACTGACCACAGATGCCCTGGGAACTAAGTCAGGCTTCAGGATTCACTAGGGTCAAGCAGGCTTGCAGGTATTCCTGTTGTCATTACTTAAGAATCATTGGTCTGCTGTAGAGACAGCTCAGAGGTTAAGAGCACTGACTGCTCTTCCAGAGGTCCTGAGTTCAAGTCCCAGTGGCTCACAACTGTCTGTAATGAGATCTGATGCCCTCTTCTGGAGTGTCTGAAGACAGCTACAGTGTACTCATATACATTAAATAAATAATACTTAAAAAAAAAAGTCATTGGACCAGACAGTGTCAGGGAGCACAGCCCTCAATGGCTCCAAGGCTGAGAACTGCCGGAGAAGTTGATATTTACATGGGACTCCTCTAGTCTCTGGTACGGTTCACGTTAAACATTTGGGCAAAGCAAACATGATGGCACATGCTTCCAGTCCCAGCACTCGGGAGGCAGCGGCAGGTAATTGTGAGTTCAAGGCTAGCCTGATCTACATAGCTCCAAGAGAGCCAGATCTGCATCGTGAGACCCTGTCTCACGATAACAAAACCGAAATTGGGCACAGTTGGTATATGTCACCTCAAAACCGGTTCCCTACTCTCCAGTTCAGGAAAGAGCTTATTATTTATTGATGGATGGTGAGGACAGGGTTAGGGTGGAGCTAGAGAAATCAGCCAATAACCAGTGTGTCTCCTCAGGCAGCCTGGGACACCTGCCCGACAGTTTTCTAGAGGAAACTGAGAGAACAAACGTGGTTAAGGGCCAGCAAGATGGCTCAGTGGGTAAAGGAGCTTGCCCCGCAAGGCCGGCAACCTGAGTTTGATCCCCAGAACCCACGTAAAGGTGGAAGGAGAGAACCAACTCCGTAAATTGTCTTTGGACCTCCACATGCATGCCGTGGCACATGCACCCACACACATATGTCATACATGCACAAAATCGTAAGTTTTAAAAATTAAAAAAGGCAATTAAACACTTTTTTTTTTGGTTTTTTAGAGACAGGGTTTCTCTGTGTAGCCCTGGCTGTCCTGGAACTCACTCTGTAGACCAGGCTGGCCTCGAACTCAGAAATCCTCCTGCCTCTGCCTCCCAAGTGCTGGGATTAAAGGCGTGCGCCACCACCGCCCGGCAATTAAACACTTTTTACTAAGTGTGCCTAGTAGTATAGGCCTGTAATCCCAGCTATTTGGAAGCCCGAAGCAGGAAAATGACAAGTTTGAGGCCAGCCTGGGATACAGAATGAGCTGAAGGCTTAGTCAGACCTTATTTCAAACAGGAAGTAGGGGGTGGGGCTTACCTAGCATGTGTGAGGACTTGGGTTCAAGTCCCATAGCCCCTCTTACTATAAAAATTTCAAAGACACATTGTACTGGCTGGTTTTGTGTGTCAACTTGACACAGGCTGGAGTTATCACGGAGAAAAGAGCCTCCCTTGAGGAAATGCCTCCATGAGATCCAGCTGTAAGGCATTTACTCCATTAGTGATCAAGGGTGGGAGGGCCCATGGTGGATGGTACCATCCCTGGGCTGGTGGTCCTGGGTTCTATAAGAAAATAGGCTGAGCAAGCCAGTCAGCACCCCTCCCCCTCATGGCTTCTGAATCAGCTCCTGCCTTCAGGTTCCGACCCGACTTCCTTTGATGATGAACAGTGACATGCAAGTGTGAGCCAAACAAACCCTGTCCTTCTTTTCTTTAGTCATGGTGTTTCATCACAGCTATAGAAACCCTAACTAGGACGCCAAGGATGACCCTGAGCTCCTGATCCTCCTGGCTCTACCTCCTGAGTGTTGTGATGACAGGTGTGTACCCCATGTAGAGTCTTATGTGGTACAGGAGCAGGATGTGGGGTTTTGTGCATGACAGGTGGGCACTCTGGCAACTGAGTCACACCCCTAGCCCCTCAGATACATTTGCATGAGTTCAGTTTTGTTGCTATAATAAAACACCCGAGACCCGGGAATGCGCACCAATAAAGGTCAGTTTAGCTCACAGGTCTCTGTTATTTTCTTTGTCTTCATTATTTTTTTTTAGCTCAGTTTTCAAAGTTCAAGAGCTTTGGGTCTAGGCATCTGCCCGGTTCTGAACATCATGGAGGAACTGAAAGGAGAGGTCACATGTCAGCAGGATGTCTGGCCCAAGGTTGGTTGGTTGGTTTGTTTATTTTGTTTTTTGAGACAGGGTCTCTCTATGCAGTAGTACTGGCCTTCCTGAAACTTGCTGTATAGACCAGACTGGCCTCTAACTCACAGAGATATGCCTGTATCTGCCTCCAGAGTATAAGGATCAAAGGTGTGTGCTACCGTACCTGGATGCTTATTTATTTATTGTTCAAAATGGTGGGGACTGAATTATTGTATGCCAGGCAAGTGCTCTATTTTTTTTTAAGATTTATTTATTTATATGAGTACACTGTAGCTGTCTTCAGACACACCAGAGGAAGGCATTGGATCCCATTACAGATGGTTGTGAGCCATCATGTGGTTGCTGGGATTTGAACTCAGGACCTCTGGAAGAGCAGTCAGTGCTCTTAACCGCTGAGCCATCTCTCCAGCCTTGCACTCTATTGTTGGACTAAAAAAAAAAAAAACCCAACCCCCCCTAAAACGTTAAAGAGTATTAGTATTAATATTTATTTTTAATTATGTGTTTGGGCAGATGCATTGTGAGCGTGGATACCTGAGGAGACTGGAAGAGTCAGATCCCCAAGAGCTGGAGTTACAGGTGGTTGTGACCTTTTCCATGTGGGTGGCAGGAACTGAACCCTCGTCTGCAAGAGCAGCAAGCTCTCCTCAGCCATGGGCCACCGCTCCAGCCCCCTTTCTCCCCTTTCAAACCTTTTTTCTTTTGAGACTGCCCTGCTCAAGCTGCCCTTAAACTCACTCTGTAGCCCGGGTTGGGCTTGAACTTGTCACCCTCCTAGAAGTTGAAATTATAGGCGTGAGGCTGTCAGAGCTAGCAAGGCTCACTCTAGTAGCAACCTATTCCCACAAAGGCCAACAAGTCTCCATTAATTTACCCAGTGACTTACCTACCTCCCAATAGACCCCGCTTCTTAAAGGTTCTGCATCTCTCAATATCCCCACATTGGAGACTGGTGAGGGACACCCTCAAGGAATATGTAAACCATGCCATCTGTGTTTAAAACTAGACCAATCATTAATGAGCTCCTATCACCCCAGTGCAATAAGGTTGAAGTCATGGTCATTTGAGAGCAGCGTTTAAATGCCCTTCTCCATGGGTGCTCTAGCTTTTTTTATATCCACCCGCCAACACTTTTTTAGATTGATAATTTATGTGTCTGATTGTTTTTCCTGTATGTATGTCTATGCACCACATGCATGCCTGTTGCCCACGGAAACCAGAAAAGGGCATCCGATCTCATGGAACTGGAGTTAAGGGAGGTTGTTGGGAGAGGAGGGTTTCTGGGAACGAAACCTTGGTCCTCTGCAAAAACAAGAACTCCTCAGCTAGATAGTGGTGGTACACACCTTTAATCCCAGCACTTGGGAGGCAGAGGCAGGCGAATCTCTGAGTTGAGGCCAGCCTGGTCTACAGAGTGAGTTCCAGAACAGCCAGGGCTACAAAGAGAAACCCTGTCTGGAAAACCAAACCAAACAAAAAAACCCAAAAAACAACAACAACAAAAAACCAACCAAACAAAAAGCAACAATACTTTAAACTGCCAAGACATATTCCTAGCCCCATTCCTTATATTCTTTGGATACATCTGACGCCTGCTTTTACCCCCCAACATTACAAAGATGTCACCATCCTAATCCCTGAAATTTGTGGATACATTGTATCACTCGGCAAAGGGAAACAATGCTCCTGATTCAGCTCTGGTTGTTAGTCATCTGACTTTACTATAAAGGGATTAGTCAGGATTATGCGGGTGGGTCGAATATAAACACAGTGTTTCAAATTGTGAGCTTGGGAGGCAGAAGAGGAAGCCAGATGATACAATGTGGGAAGACCTACTGTGTGGGGCTTGGAAGGAGGGAGAAGGGAGACAAGAGGCCAGAAACTGTAGCGCAGCTCATTTCAGTTTATCCCCAACTAGTTTACAAATAAATGAGACTCAGATTGTGGTTATTTTATTTGGCTTTGACAATTATTGGGGGGGTGGGGGTGGGGTCATCCCTAATCTACTTTTCTAAATGCTGGTCTGCTACCTCCCCAGTGGCGTTCCCCAAATACTTGCTGTTTCTCCTGGCCATGTGCTTATGGTTTCTAGCCCTTGTCCTGAACCCTGAATACTAATAAAGGATAGATATCTGTCCAGTTCTAATGCTTTAAAGACTTATCATAAATATAAAGGTGTTTGTGTCTTTTGTAGGGGAACTGAATGATGAAACATGGGGTAGAAACTCCTGATTGAGATTAAATATTTACTACAACAAGAAGCGCACAGGTGGCCTTGGAAACTGGAAAAAGCCACAAGTGGAGTCTCTCTAGAGCCACCATAACAGGACTCAATCCTCAGATCCTTCTGTTTTAACTCCCGAAGGTCCTGAGTTCAAATCCCAGCAACCACATGGTGGCTCACAGCCATCCGTAATGAGATCTGACACCCTCTTCTGGTGTGTCTGAAGACAGCTACAGTTTACTTAGATATAATAATAAATAAATCTTTTGGCTGGAGCTAGTGGGGCTGGAGAGAGCAGAGGTCCTGAATTCAATTCCCAGCAACCACATGATGGCTCACAACCATCTAAACAGCTGCAGTGTACTCATATACATAAAATAAATAAATAAATAATTTTAAAAAAGAGAATAAGATAAAGGCTGGAGAGTTGACTGTTCTTCCGGAGGATCTAGTCTCAATCCTTAGTACCTACAAGGTGGTTCACAAATGTCTGTAACTTCAGCCCCAGGAGATCCAAAGCCCCCTTCTGACCTGTGAGGACACCACACACATGTGTGGTGCACACACATGCATGCAGGCTCGAAGCACTCATATGCATAAAATATCAAAATAAGTAAAAGCTAAAAATTTCTTTTTTGCAAATCTTTTACAAACTTGATGACAGGGGAGGTATGACTTCACATGCCTGTCATCCTAGCCTTGGGAGGCTGAGGCCGGAGGATCTTAAGTTTGAGGCCAGTCTCACAGTGAGTCTCAATCTTAACCCACCCCAACTCGAACCCCCCCCCCAAAAAAAGAAAACCAGACAGTACAGGAAACAAACAAAGGAAATGAAACAAAATAAAAAGAAAATAATGTAACACATGTTGGGACTCATTAGTTCGTGGCGATTTGTTACAGGAAGGAGCTATGGGAAGTTATTACATCATGTCACAAGGCTGGGAAATAAACCTGTTTCTTCAGACTAAGGTATCCAGGTGAATATATAAATGGAGGATGCTGGACTGAATGATCTAGATCCAGAAGAAGTGAGGCTGCTGAGAGAGAGACCCTGAAGACAGCATCCTAGAGCTTCCAGGACAGGGTAGGGCTGACAACTAGGGGTGACCTGTGGACCAGAGCACCTGGGTGAGGAAGGGGCAGGGAGTACCAGGAAGTAGCCAGGTAAGGAACACCCAGTTCCTCTGGGACTTTCAAGTGGCACCTGTTGTCACAGACCGAATCAAGAAGGAGGGTGGATTGGGCAGATCCATTGTCTTTATAACCACTGTCCCAGACTGTTCCTGCTGCCCTCTACCCCACCGACAGGATAAAGCCTGCTGTCTTGGGGCACAGCAGAAGCCTGAGCTGAACAAGATGCAGAGCCTCGTAGGTGGGAACCGGGCTCCCCTGGGCCTGCTCCTGATCTGCCTGCTCCTGCCAGGTATGAAGGGTACTGGGGGCCTTAGGAGCAGGAATTAAGGGAGAAAGTGAAGGAAGGGGTGTGCACACTTTTAGGATGGTGTGCACTTAAGTCCCCGAGGGAAGTGGGAAGTGCCAGTACCGAATCGGGCGTTCAGCGAAGAGGCCAGTGAGCCAAAGGAGTAGTTGGTACCAAATCTGACTCACTCGCCGCTTTATCTTCTGTTTCCTTCAGGCCTCTTTGCACGGAGCATTGGGGCACCAGAGGAGAAAGTCTCCCCACATTCAGGACAACCTTCTTTCACCAGCCTCTCCAAGTCCGGACAGCCTCAGCCCAAGCCAGGACAGCCTCAGCCCAAGCCAAACCCTGTGAATAACGAGTTACTAGGGGTTCTTCGGAAGCTCAGCGAATCTCCACAAGATGGCGTTCTACCTGAGGTCGGCTCCGAGGTGCCCGGCGGGCCTCCCTTCTGGGGGCCGCCCCCCATGGAGTCCTGGCCCTCAGAGGACCCTCAGCAAGGAATAGCTGCTGAGGACCAGTTAGAGCCAGGGCTGCCAGAAGCCTCGTCATACCTTTCCAGAGTCGGTCCTCTGCCTGAGGCTTCCTATCCCCAGGACGCAGAGGCTGGACCGCAGGTTGGCTCCACTCCACTGGAAACTGAGGCAGAAGCCTTTGCCCGGCGCCCATTCTGGTTTCTCAACCACAAGGTTCAGCCTGGTTTATCCGGGAGGATCCTAAGTCCTGGCACATCCTGGGGAAGTGGAGGGGCTGGAACTGGGTGGGGAACAAGGCCTATGCCCTATCCTTCTGGAATATGGGGTAGCAATGGTTTAGTATCAGGTACTAGCTTGGGGGGTAATGGTTGGTACCCAGCAGGCATCTGGGGGGGAAATGGTCGGTTCCCAGCAGGGAGCTGGGGGGGTAGTGGTCAATACCCAGCAGGGAGCTGGGGGGGTAGTGGTCAATACCCAGCAGGGAGCTGGGGGGGTAGTGGTCAATACCCAGCAGGGCGTTGGGGGGGTAGAGGTCAATACCCAGCAGGGAGCTGGGGGGGTAATGGTTGGTACCCAGCAGGCATCTGGGGGGGTAATGGTCGGTACCCAGGAAGTATCTGGGGGGGTAATGGTCGGTACCCAGGAAGTATCTGGGGGGGTAATGGTTGGTACCCAGCAGGCATCTGGGGGGGTAATGGTCGATACCAAGCAGGCAGCTGGGGGGCCAATTGCCAGTATTCAGCAGGCAGCCAGGGACCCAATTGTCAGTACCCAGCAGGCAGCTGGGGAGTTAAAGGCCAGAATCGGCTTCCCCCAGGAGATAGACGTCCTGGCTCTTCTAGGAACACCCCCTAATCTCCCAACTGGTTTGCAGTGGGGGTTAGAGGTCAACAGAAGCATGCTCTGTCGGGCCTGGTCACATAGTTTCTCCTTCTCTTTCCATTTTTAAAGCCTCTTCTGTTGACCTGAGCTGGTTACCAATAAACACAAGCAGTTCTTGAATTTGATTTCTCTCCGAATCATTGTTTCTGGGTGTAACAGTAGTACACCTGAGCCCTCCTCTTTTTCTAACCATCCTTATGGCACTCTAGGGTCCCCTGTATATGCCATCTTGTTGTCCCCATCTTTGGGGGTAGAAAGATCAAAGCTGCCAGGTAGTGGTGGCGCATGCCTTTTATCCCAGCACTTGGGAGGCAGAGGCAGGCGGATTTCTGAGTTCCAGGCCAGCCTAGTCTACAGAGTGAGTTCCAGGATAGCCAGGGCTACACAGAGAAACCCTGTCTCGAAAAAACAAAAGAAAGAAAGAAAGAAAGAGAGAGAGAGAGAGAGAGAGAGAGAGAGAGAGAGAGAGAGAGAGAGAAAGAAAGAAAGAAAGAAAGAAAGAAAGAAAGAAAGAAAGATAGATAGATCAAATCAAAGCCCAGGAATTGAGGGTGGGTCCACTCCATGCTTTCGCCCCTGTCCACATGGGAGAGTTGTTTCCACACAGTCCTGGAGAGGAAGGACTATAAGAAGAGCTGAGAGTTCACCTGTGGCAGGAGGGAGGGAGAGAGGAGGTGCACCAAGCCGGCACCAGACCAGGTGGGGCAAATGCTTTTCCATTCACAGAACACAGGGCCAAGGGAGGTCTTGTGGCCTACATTTATCTTTTATTCCCCGCCGGTCAAGCTTCTTGGAAACGGAGGGTGCGTCGATCTCCTCCCCCGCACGCACCACTTAGCGCTTTATGCGCAGAGTCAAAGACTTTGAACATTTGTCCAATAAGCAGCAGCCTTGATAAAGGAGGAGAGAAGAGAGAAGGCTGGGCCTCGCTGCCAGCAGCGCCACCGCCCCTTTGCCGCTGTGTTCTCACGGTCTCACACAGCCCTTTCCTTTGGTTGAGCCGTGGTCTCTCCCTCCCCCCTCTGGTTTCCCCGGAGGAGCTCATTCAGCATCCTGGCACAGGAGGGGAATGAGGGCAGCAGGGGGTGTATCTACAGATGTGAAGACAAAAGTCAGCTGGGGACTGCATTTCCTCCACTGTACTGGCCCTCAGTGGTCCAGGTGTGTGTACCAACCATCTGTAAAGCCTGGCATCACCCCAGACCGGGAGGCTGGGCAACTTGTAGAAGAGGAACAGGTGAAGCCCAAGGGATGTGGATGGGAATGGGGCGTGCTGTCCTGGTGTCTATGGTGAGAATTCCGTGTTGTGACATTTCCTCATAAGCCATGTTTCCCCCAACCAACCACACTTCTCTGTCTCCTCAACCACCTCACACGCCTCTCTCCCCTCCTTAGACTCCTGATTTTTCTCAGTTCTAGGGAAAGAGGAGGGGACTGTTTTTAGCTTCTCTTTCCACAGACCCAAAGTCATATCAGACTTGCAAGCTCATTTCTCTAGTTGCTCACCATGCTACAGTCACTCCCATATGCATTTTAAAAAAGATTGAACATCCCTCCCAGAGCTCTTGAGGCTGTTCTCAGTCTGTGCAAGGTTCTGCATTTCTCACCATATCATCTTCGTTATTACCTGTGACAAAAGTACTTTAAGGTTCTTCCCTCCCCACACACCCCCACCCTCCCCCCAGAGAAACAGAGTCAGGGACATAAAGCGACTCACACAGTCAGGGATGACAGATATAGTGACTCCAAGCTCATCCATCCAGGGAGTGTTCAGACACAGTACAATTAGCAGCTAACTTCTACCGTGTGTGCTACATCATGGACAAGGTGTGTATGCAAGTCCTTCCAACTAATCTTCCCACTCCCCAGAAGGTGTGACAGTGCCCCATGTGCAGGGAATACTGAGCCCCAGAAAGGATGGGGGTGAGGGTTTGCACACAGGCAACCCTGAGCATGGGGTGAAGCTTGCCTTGGCAGGTGCTGCTGATGACTCTCAGGAGCTGGGAAGGCAACGGGGGAGGGCTTTTGAGTAGGTGTGGTCAGAGCACTGATCAAAAAAAAATTATTTTTTTTGTATGTGAGTGTTTTCCTTTTTTGTGTGTATTATGATTATTTTTGTGTATTTGAGTGTTTTGTTCATATGAGTGTATGTGTACCACAAGTATGCAGTACCCAAGGAGGCCAGAAGAGGGTGTTGGATCTCCAGGAGCTGGAGTTACAGTAAATTTATTCGGCTTATATTTCCACATCACAGCCCATCACTGAGGGAAGTCAGGGCAGGCACTGAAGCTGAGACCATGGAGGGCTGCTGCTTACTAACTTGCGCTCCCTGGCTCATTCAGCTTGATTTCTTAAGCTACCCAGGACCACCTGGTGGGGGTGGGGTGGTACCGCCCACAGTGGGCGGGGCCCGCCCACCCACATCCATCATTAACCAATAGAATGCCCCACAGACTTGCCCACTTGCCAATCCGTGAGCACACCCGAACTCCCTGAGTTGTATACTTTAAATAGGACCCGGAGCTCCTGTTATCCACCTGCCTTCCCCAATCCTTTGTGACCAGGACAACACCCTGTACCCTGACAAACATTCCTGAGGGCCCTCCTGCTTGTTTGCTTGTTTGTTTGTTTTTTTACAGGTGTCTTGAAAGAAAAAAGGAAAATGTCGACCCGCAGATGGAAGCGGACATAAGGTATCCTCTCAGCTGAGGAAGAGGAACAGAGATAGGTAGCTGGTCTACAGAGAGGCAACACCAACCAACCCCAGACTGCTGGCTTGAGAGAAACAGGTGATAACGGATGAAGGAGGAAGGAAGGATTACTAACCCTGTGGACTAGTTAGTGACTCTGTGACACCTCTGTGCTGGTTGCCTTCCCGTATCTTGGCATTCAAAGTGTCCGGTCGCTGGTTTCGGTGACCTGACACACTGGCTATCTGGGCCACAGTTCCTTTACCTGTAAGAAGAGAATCACTAGACAGTGCTGTTGGGGAATTGAGGAAGCCTGGTGATATTCAGTTCACAGTCTGTATAGGGTGGAGAGAGAGCGGGCATCTGACGTTGAAGGTGGCACCATACTCCCGTGTGTGCTGAGAAGACGCTTCCTGTGGCCTCTCCTTGAGAGAGGAACGCCAGTGTGCAGACCAAGGGGTACAAGACAGGTTTGGGATGCTGTGAGGTCTTTAACTCACTGTTGCCTGCCCAGGCCCTCCGAGGGCAGCCATGGCCCTGGCCTCCTGCCAGGTCAGGGCTACCTACTTTCTGTCCTTATGAACTGGTCTATCTGAAGCTTTTCATGTAAGTAAAATTAAATAAAAACTTTATCTTCTGCTAGCACAGTGTTTTCTGTGTGGTGGCATGTACCAGTTCTTCATTTTTTGTCAGATGATTTATCATCATCATCATCATCATCATCATCATCGAGATAGGGTCTTGCTATATAAACCAACCAGGACGACCTTGAACTTGTGATGCTGTTCCAGTCTCTGTCTCACCTGTTGTAGGATTATAGGTTAATATTTAAGGTCTGCACCACCATGACAGGCTAGCATAGTTAGATACACAGCTTTCACATAGATTTTTTTTTAAAAGCTTGCAGTCTATTTTCCTGAGCTAATAAAAAATATTTTAGCATCTCCCTTGGGTAAGATAACTCATGGGGTAAGGGCTCTTGCTGTCAGAGCTGACTCCCTGAGTTCAATTCCCAGGACCTACGTGGTGGAGGAAGGAAGCTATTCCTGAAACTATTGTCCCCCGAACATGTGATGTAGTGAAAATATTTTTTAAGGATTTATTTATTTATCTCATGTCTTTGAGTACACTGTAGCTGTCTTCAGACACACCAGAAGAGGGCGTCAGATCCCATTACAGATGGCTGTGAGCCACCATGTGGTTGCTTGGATTTGAACTCAGGTCCTCTGGAAGAGCAGTCGGTGCTCTTAACCGCTGAGCCATCTCTCCAGCTCCATGTGAAAATATTTTTAATTTAAAAGTCTCCATTGACTATATTACATAATCCATTTCCCCTTTCAAAAGTTGACTTGATCAGTTAGCATTATTAAACAGACATTTCTTGTTTGTATTTTGCTCTAAATATAATCATTTAATAGTGTAGGAAGTACGGAATTGAGTTGGCCTGGGTAGCTCTCCTTTTTAGTGATTTTTGGTATGAATTTATCATCTGGGCATCTGTTATTGAAGCCGCCTTCTTTCCCCTTTTTGCTTTCCATGACATTATTTGTCAGACATCTTTTAAAAAAAATTTCTTTGTTAGATTTGTTTATTTTACGTGTATGAGTATTCTGTGAACCACACGCATGCCTGAGGTCAGAAGAGTTCCATTCAGTTGTGAGCCACCAAGTGGGCGCTGGGAACTGAACTTGGGTCCTCTACCAAAGCAGCCCGTGCTCCTAACCACAGAGCCACTTCTCCAGCCTTTGCCGAAGGGGGGGGGGACTTATTTCAATGAAAGTTCGTACTGGAAGCAGGGCTACTTGCTTTCCCTGTAGGTTTGTAACTGTCCCCTCTGCTTCCTGCACACAATTAACAGAGAAGACAAATTCCTCCGAGTTTACTGTTCACATCGCTTCTGAAGGCTACACTTTCTATTGTAGGGGTTGATACAATGTGACCTTTGTATGAGCAGCGCCAGGTGAGTGAGTATCAGGGGCTTCCCCAGCCTCTGCAAGTCCCATTCCTGCCACTCAGGTTCTGTGCTTACATGTTCCCACTTGAACAATGGCAGCCTCTTGCAGACCAGTTGTTCTTTCCGGTGCTTTCTTTGACGTTCTTGAAAACATCTTTGGTTTCTAGAGACGACAGAACATTCCAGTTCTGTCCTGATGTTCCCTGACTGGTAAAACCAGCTATCGCCTGAGCTTCGCATTCTAAGGCATAGTCTCTCTGTCTGTCGCCTGCCTGTCTTTCTGTCTGTGTCTTTCTCCCTCCCTCCCTCTCTCTTTCTCCCTCTCTTCCCCTCTCCCTTCTCTCCTCTTCTATCTCTCCTTCTCTTCCTCTCTCTCCCTCTCCCTTTCTCTCTCCCTCTCTTCCTCTCTCTCTCCTCTCCCTCTCTCCCTCTCCCTCTCTCTTTTCTCCTCTTTCTCTTTCTCCTTCTTTATCTCCCTCTCCCTTTCTTTTCCTCTCTCTCCCTCTCCCTCTTTCTCTCTCCCTGTTTCTTTTCCTCTCTTTCTCTTTCTCCCTCTCTCTCCTACTCTTCCTCTCTCCCTTTCTCCCCCCCCTCTTTCCCTCTCCCTCCTTTCCTCCCTCCCCTCTCTTTTTAAGATTTATCTTTAGTTCAGACTAATTTATACATTAAAAAAATGAACTTTTATTTTACATGTTTGAGTGTTTGGCTAGCATGTATGTGTGTGTACTGCACATGTGCCTGGTGCCCCACTGAGGTCAGAAGAGGGCACGAGATCCCTTGAAAGTGGAGTTACTGATGGTCGTGAGCCACCTGTGGGTGCTGGGAACTGAAACTCTGTCCTCTGCAAGTGAGCTATCTCTCTGGCCCATGAGAACTTCATCTCCTTAAGTAGAGACTAGGATTTGAACCACAGACAAGGTGCTGGCATCCAGATGAGAGCTGGTGGTAAGATGCTCTTCTCCTAGGAAATAAGGTCGTAGCCTAGCAACAGAGCACTTTCCTGCCATGCATGGGGCCTTGAGTTTGGTCTCCAGCACTGGAAATAAAAAGAACTAGTTAATTCATCTCTTGACTACCCTTAAGGTTGACAAATGATATCAAGTTACCGAATTTGCTGACTTATATACATTGTATCTTACTTAATTGCTTTGTTTTTGTTTTTGAGGCATCTAACATGTAGCCCAGACTGGCTTTCTACTAGCTGTGTAGCTGGGAAGAGCCTGGAATTCTTAGTCCTCCTGCCTCTACTTCCCAATGCTCATTTATGTATGCGTGTGTGTGTGTGTGTGTGTGTATAAATAATTTAATAAAAAAATAATTTAATATATAATATAATATATATGATATATAATATGTAATGTGTGATATGTGATATGTAATATAATATATAAAGAATATGTAATTATTTAATATCTGTATACATAACATTTAATATATAATATATGACTTATGTAATGTGCAATGCATAATGTGTGATATGTGATGTGTAATATATATAATATACAATATAATATATAAAGAATATGTAATTCATATATATATGTATGTTCTTTAAAATTTTTACTAGGCACAACGGTGCACATCTTTAATCCTAACACTTGGGAGACAGAGGCAGGTGGATTTCTATGAGTTCTGGGCCAGTCAATGCTACATAATGAAACTTTGTCTCAAAAAAAACCTTTTTTTAATAATTTTGTTTATGTGTATGTGCCTGTGTGTTTATGCAGCAACTGACCTGGGGCCCTCTGCACCCCGAATTCTCCACTGTTGAGCTGTCTTCCTAGCCCACATTTACCCTTTGAAATGCTGGGAGGGAGGAAGTGTGGGCGAGCAAGGAGCGAGAACTGGAAGCTCTCAGGGGCTTCAGTAAGGAAAGGGCACTGTGTGCACTCAGGACAACTGAGATACCTGAAGCTTGCCAGGGGTGAGAGTCACGGGAGGAAGTGACTCCTCAGATGTTTCTTTAGGGCCTGGCCCGCGCTGGCACGAGGGAGGTACCTTTGAGGTACCTTTGTTTAATTATTAAATTTGTTTCCTGTTTATGCCCTTCTTTCTCACATGGGGATCCTCGTGGCCTCCTGCCTGGTACTTAGTCTCCTAATTGTCTCACACGGGCAGGTTCTGTCACCTCCAGTCCTCTAAGTCAGACACCCCATCACTCCCTGAAGGCTAGCTAGCTGCAGACCCGGAGCGCACACTAGACTTTAGACCTGATGCTCTGGGCTGGGCTGATTTTCCTCCTTACCCTCACCCTGGGTAGGCACGGCTGTCAGGCGTGACACTCAAAATGTTTGCTGAGCCAAATAAGTTCATAAATGCTGCAGGCACCCGCCCATTGACCTACCAAATGACCTGCCCTTAAAGCCAGGGTGACTGTGTACCCTGCCCTTCCCATCCACCCACCTCTACCTCTGTCTCATAAATGGTCCATCCACCCACTAGATTCTAGTTCCGGAGGGTGTTCACAAAATCTGGGGAGCCTTAGGGGAGTACGGAGTCAGGGATAGACGGAGGGGAAACTTGCTTCAGAAGAAAACTAAAATTGAATCGTCTGTGGTGTTTTAAAAAGTATTAGAGCTGGTAAGATGGTCTGTGGGTCAGGTGCTGCCTTCAGGCACGGCGACCTGAGTTTGATCTCCGGCCTGTGCATTAAAAAGCTGGCGTGGGGCTGGAGAGGTGGCTCAGCGGTCGAGAGCACTGGCTGTCGTTGCAAAGGGAACCTCAATTTGGTTTCCAGCATCAACATGGCAGCCTACAATCACCCTTAACTTCAGTTCCAGGAGATCCAATGCCCTTTTCTAACCTCCACAGGCACCAGGCATAAACCTAGCGCATGTACACACATACATTTTTACACATAAAATAAAAATAAATTTTTTTAAAAGAATTATTTATTTAGTTTATGGAGGTGAGTACAGTCGCTGTCTTCAGATACACCAGAAGAGGGCGTCAGGTCCTATTACAGATGGTTGTGAGCCACCATGTGGTTGCTTGGGAATTGAACTCAGGACCTCTGGAAGAGCAGTCAGTGCTCTCAACCGCTGAGCCATCCCTCCAGCCCCCCCCCAAATAAATATTTTTAAAAGATTTATTTATTATATTTATATGAGTACACGGTAGCTGTTTTTAAGACATACCAGAAGAGGGCGTCAGATCCTATTACAGATGGTTGTGAGCCAATATGTGGTTACCGGGATTTGAACTCAGGACCTCCAGAAGAGCAGTCAGTGCTCTTACCTGCTGAGCCATCTCTTCAGCCCCAATAATAAATATTTTTAAGAAGCTGGGTGTGGTGGAGAACAGTTATAAACCCCAGTGCTGGAGAGAAGGAGAAAATGGGGGTCCCTGGAGCGCACTGGCTGACCAGCCTGCCCCAGGTCCCTATGAGAGACTCTGTCCCATAATACAAGGTGGATGGATAGTACTTGGGGTTGCTCTCTGACCTTCATGCTCACAGGCATCTGCACACACATGCGAATATTAACTTAAAATAGTTTTGCTAAGACTTCAAATAACTACGGAGACCAAATGAAGCAAGGGCGCCCCCCCACCCCCCACCCCCACCCCCATCCTTAGCTACGGGCAGGCTGGAGCGAGCGCACGGTGAACAGCAGGTAGAATAAAGGCATCCAGTCCTCAGGATGGTCCTGCCCCTCATTCTACCCAGAGGCTTGAAGGCAGCGAGAGGATGCCAGTTCCCAGTAACACCCCCCTGCATCTGGTCTCTTGTGAGAGTCCATTCACAAGGGTTCCGGTGGTGACTCTGGCTGGGAAAGTTCCCCAGAACTTTTTGACTTCTTTGTTCTCTCTCAAGGACCATGCAGAGCGACTTACAATGAGACCAGAACAACCAAACAGACAAGCCCGTGCATCTGCGGGTGACTCATAGGCGATTGTCCTGACCCCTGTCACCTCTCCACGTTCATGCTGCCGTTCTCACGACGTTAAATAATTACAGCTTGGGCTAATATAACTAATGGGCCCGGCATAAACTCCCTCCACCTCAGTTTCCTTATCTGTGAAATGGGGATAGTCAGAGCTCCCAACGCAATACAGCTGTTGGGGTGAAGCCACCCAGTACCAACACGGAAGATGCTTAGCACCCTGTCGAACTGGTTTTCGATGTTAAAGCAAGGCTCGTGTAAATGATCCTGCACTCTTTTGCAGGCCTGGGTTTTACTATGACCTGGTTGAAATGTGTCATAAAGATCCTCCTCTCCCGACTTTGACTTCCTGGTTATCATGGGGGGGGGGTCTGATTGGCAGTTGGTCTTACTTAGGTAGCTTGTACCTTGGGCAATGGACAAGAATATTTTACCTTGGTAGCTAAGTGGCCAGGTGCTGGAAACCCAGCAACAATCTTGAGTTTGACTTAATTTCTTTTCTGGGTGTTCTGGAATGAGCGTCTCGGGTGGTACCACCTCTCCGCAGGACAGGCTTGCTCATACAGTGCAGCCCTTAGGCCTCAGACGGCAAACCGATGTGTGATAAGTGAGCTTTCCAGGGGAGAGAAGGAAAAGAGACGGCGCTAAGGAGTCAAACCCCAAGGCAGAAGGACCCAGAACAGGCACGTTTCTAAGCAGGCATGAATGCTCTTGTAGCTGTTGGTTGGTGGCTGATGGGACAAGCTGCTTCTACTTTTAATTTCTAGAGCAGTAGATCGCATCACCGTCCCCTCTTCCCCAAGGTGTGAACTTATGAGTCGCGGGACCCTTAGCGTCATTGCCAAGGCTACAATCATTAATTTTTCTCGCTGCAATTCAGTAAGAGGGTGTCATTCCGAGTTTCGCCACTAGAGGGCAGGTTCTGACTGCAGAAGATGGTACCGTGGTACCCAAAGCCTGCCCTCTAGTGGCGAATTTTGAAATGACAGTTGCCAATAGTATGAGCGTCTGTTACTCTGGATTTCCGTCCGCCTTGCCCAATTTTGACATTCCGGTCCGGCTGGTGCTGGATGAACTTCTTGATCCTCTTTTTGATGACCTTGGAGTTTCCCAGAGGGTCTGAGAGGAGCTAGGATGCCCTGCAGGAGATGGCAGCCACTGTGTAGGTTGCACTAGGGAAGTTCACAAGTTTTATCTTATATAATGTTGTTCTCTTATTTTGACTTTTTAAATCGTTTAGAAGGCAAGGCCATTAAGATTTCTTATATTAGGCTGGCGAGATGGCGCAGCGGTTAAGAGCCCTGGCTGCTCTTCCAGAGGTCCTGAGTTCAAGTCCCAGCAACCACATGGTGGCTCACAACCATCTGTAATGAGATCTTGTACCCTCTTCTGGCTTGCAGGTGTGCATGCAGCTAGAGTTCATAGGATTTTTTATATTGTGGCTTCATATGTATATCGAGTGTGAAAGTTGCCATTTGAATCTTTTACATGCATAATTCAGTGGCGTGAGTTACATCCCAAAGGGTCAAGCAGCCACCACCACTGACTGTTTACAAAATTTTCCACCACTTCAAACAAGTTCTACATCCACTAAACTATAACACTTATCCCCTGGGCCCAGTCTACTCTGTGCCTCTTTGAGCTTCTGCTCTCAAATATTTAATATCAGTGGAATTATGCAGAGGTTGTCTTTTAGTGACTTTTGCATACCGCGTTTAGCAAAGTGTCATGTGAGATACATCCGTCTGTGCCATGTTATCAGAACGCAGTCTGCTCATTGGCTAGCTAAGTAGCAGTCATGGCAATGGGTGAACATATTATAATGGTTTTTTCCCACAGATTTTAATGACTTAACATTTTTTTATTATTATTAGATATTTTCTTTATTTACATTTCAAATGTTATCCCCTTTCCTGGTTTCCCCTCTGAAAACCCCCTATACCATCCACCCTCCCGCTGCTCACCAACCCACCCACTCCTACTTCCCTGTCCTGGTATTCCCTACACTGGGTCATCAAGCCTTCCCAGGACCAAGGGCCTCTCCTCCCTTTGATGACCAACAAGGCCATCCTCTGCTACATATGCAGCTGGAGCCATGGGTCCCTCCATGTGTACTCTTTGGTTGGTGGTTTAGTCCCTGGGAGCTCTGGGAGTACTGGTTGGTTCATATTGTTGTTCCTCCTATAGGGCTGCAAGTTCCTTCAGCTCCTTGTGTCCTTTCTCTAGCTCCTCCACTGGGAACCCTGTGCTCAGTCCAATGGTTGGCTGAGAGCACCCACCTCTGTATTTGTCAGGTACTGGCAGAGCCTCTCAGGAGACAGCTATATCAGGCTCCTGTCAGCAAGCACTTGTTGGCATCCACCATAGTGTCTGGGTTATGACATAACATTTTAAAAACTTAAAATTGCATTGATTATATCTGTATATGTGCAATGATGGATGGATGATGTCTGTGTATGTGCAAGCATGTGCCATGGAGTGTGGGTCAGTTGTGGGAGTCGGTTTTCTCATACTACCGTGTGCACGGATTACAACGCATTAGTGATTAAGTTCAAGCAACCATCGGTGGTGTCACATCAAGGAAAGAAATAAAAACATTTTCCTTTGGGGTGGTTTAACCAAGAGAGAGTCCGAATTGAGTTCTCTGCTCCATGCTTCCTGTGTCTCCATGCTGTCCTCTGTCTGTCTGTTGTATGAATCTGAATCTGTGCAAGCCTGAAAGCTGCCTTGTGATGGGTCCCTGTGTCTGTGTATCTGTCTGATGTGTGAGCTGCATGTGTCTGTGTTGTATCCTGTCAATCATGTCTGTCTGTTTGCCCACCTGAGAAATGTTTATGTCATCTTGAGTTTATTAAGTATGTAAAACAGGTCTTTGAAAACAAACATTTATTGATAGTAACAAATTTCTCTCTCTCTCTCTCTCTCTCTCTCTCTCTCTCTCTCTCTCTCTCTCTTTCTCGTTTTCCAAGACAGGGTTTCTCTACTCTATATAGTTCTGGCTATCCTGAAACTCACTCTGTAGACCAGGCTGTCCTCTAGGAAAATAGCAATTTTGCATATTAGATGAATGTGGTTGGTTGTCTAACATCATCTGGAGATATGCTAATGTGACACCTGCTGAGGAATGATAAGGATATATATAGTTCAAGGCTAGCCCTGAACTCAGAAATCTCCTGCCTCTGTCTCCCAAGTGCTGAGATTAAAGGTGTGCATCACCACTGTCCAGCGATAAGGAAATCTTAAATCTTTGTTTTCCATCATTTAACTATCGTGTTTCTTGCTCGTGCAAGAGCAGAAAACGTCTACACAGTAAAAACACTGCAATTGGTCACTTTAAAAGGCCAAGAAATGAGCCGCGGTCTTTCGGGCAGCGTTTGTGGGTGTTTCAGGTTGCATGTGCCTGGTGTGTTCACCATCAAGGCTGCCACGGAGCTGTAGCAGGAAGCACAGGTTAGAAACACCGAAGATTCGTTACATCTCTGATTTTGAATTTATTTGGGGGGAGTTGTACATTCAGAACCCTTTTATTTTTGGAAATGTTCACGGCTCCCACATTCCAAGATCCATGGTTTGAAAACCTTTGAGCACAGTATCATACTATTTTCTGCTTTACCACTAGGTGGCGGTGTAGTACCGTTTAAAGTGTGAGATGTCATCTCTCCCTACCCAACCACGGCCCTCCCTGCAAATGTCCCACTATATCTTAGGAAAGTTCTGGGAACAGACTGTATTTCAGTTCATATTTTTCTTAGGGATCCCTCAGGCTCTAACTTTTTAATATTCTTTTGCACCAATAAAATATATATAATATTTATAAGCATACTATATATATATTGTATGCTTAAATTATATATATTTCTATATGATATATTTAAATTATAATTTAAATTATATTAAACTTACCCAACGTTAGGAAAATATGACGCTATATAGCTTCAGTAATTTTAACATCTGCCAACCTTGAAACTATCTTTTTCATATTATGTTTACTTTTATGCACCTTAAAGAGTTATAGAATTGGCTGAGTGTGGTGGTCCAAACCTTTAATCCCAACACCCAGGATACAGAGGCAGGTGGATCTCTGTGAGCTTGAGGCCAGCTTGGTATAGGATGGACTAGTAATGTCCCACTATATCTTAGGAAAGGTCTGGAAACAGACTGTATTTCAGTTGGTATTTGTCTTGGGGATTCCTCGGGCTCTAACTTTTTTCTCTACTTGTCCAGTCTCCTGCTTAGCAAGTGAAGGGAATGTCTGAACTTTCTCCCGACAATAATCATCTTCCCCACCCCACGGCCCCCATGCTCAGGATGGGACCTGGAGCCTTGGCCCCACACTGGGCACGTGCTCTACCTCTGAGCCCAAAGCAGCAGTTCTCTAGGTGAGGAGGGTAAGAGTATGCTGTGTGGAAGGTCAGAGTGGGGAGTTGAAAGCAGCCTGGATTGCAGACTTCCACAAGAGATAGTGATGGGCCAACCTTGTACTCGGTATGGACTTTGAGTAACAGAAAAAATGAAGACTCAAGTTGGATAAACCATTAAATAAAACACATTCTTCCAAGCTGTGATAGTGGTGGCAGCAGCAGCCATGACCATACTTACCTTTATTCCCAGCACTCGGGAGGCAGAGACAGAGGCAGAGGCAGAGGCAGATGGATCTCTGAGTTCAAGGCCAATCTGGTCTATAGAGTGAGTTCCAGGACAGCCAGGGTCCTATCCTGAAAAACCAAAAACAACCAACCAGCCACATTCCACCCTCGGTCTTTGTAACTGTCCCAAATAGCTAGTGTGCTACCCATGTCCTACCTTCAAGACCAATCTATTTCCTGTACTGCCAAGAGAATGAACAGGAACAGATTTCTTCTAGAATTTCTCTCAGCTGAAGAGTATGCCCCTTCTGGCAGGGGATAGTCACTAACAGTCAAGACACTTGCCTTCTGGAGTAGCCTCAGATGGGGTGTCTCTCTCTCTCAGGTTTCACTCAGACCTCAGCAGGAACCTGAGTGTCTGACAGGTGTCTAGCAGGTGTCTGACAGGTGTCTAGCAGGTGTCTGACAGGTGTCTAGCAGGTGTGTGGCAGGTGTGTCTGGCAGGTGTGTGGCAGGTGTGTGGCAAGTGTGTGGCAGGTGTGTGGCAGGTGTGTGGCAGGTGTGTGGCAGGTGTGTGGCAGGTGTGTCTGGCAGGTGTGTGGCAGGTGTGTGGCAGGTGTCTGGCAGGTGTCTGGCAGGTGTGTCTGGCTGGTGTCTGATGGAGGACTTCTGGGCTTAGGAGCCTCATTTATGTTTTCTCATATTTGAACTCTTAATCTGAATCAGGCAGTCTAGAAAATACAATGGAAAGTTGGCTCTGTGGTGAAGGGAGCTTACTGCTCTTCCAGATGACCTAGGTTTGGTTTGCAGCACCCATGTTAGGTGGCTCACAACCACCTATAACTCCAACTCCAAGGGATACAGCACCCTCTTCCGGCCTGCACAGGAACCTGCAGTCATGTGCACATGCCCGCCTCTCGTGCACGTAAATAAAAAAGTAAATGCAAAATCTAAAAACAAAAGAAACAATGTTGACTTCGCAGAGTAATGCAGATGAGGAGGAACTCGAACCCAAGCCATTAGAGAGTTTCAAATCTCAAGAGCATCTGGTTTACTGTTGGACTCTGGCCTATAGAAGGGGACACATGACATTGAGACTCATTGACCCCCAGAGCAAAAAGCACAGAGACTCTATTAGCAGAAGGCTGGTTGAGTCTTAGGTTTCTGGAAGGAGACATCAGGAGAGGACCAGACAAAACTGTGGAGAAGACACGGCTCTGAAAACTACATAGTGGTCCAAACATGTGGACTGCATCTCGCTCAGCTCTGGACAGGAGCGTAAAGTGTGAATGGAAGCAAGCTACTGTGCACTGGACAGACAGCAGAGAGGCTGGGAGATCCCAAGAGGATACATTTGTATCCTGATACATTTGTAAAAAAAAAATCTCCAAGAATGTGGGAGTGTCCAGACACCACAGCCAGTGCAACAGCCAGTCTTCATGGGTGGTGGAGATCTTTCCTGTTTGAGTTCTTGAAAATGTATATATTTATTTAATGTAAAAAGATTTATTTTTTTAATTTTGTGTATGTCTGTGCACTCAAATGCAGGTGCTGCTGATGGCCACAAGAGGGCACCAGATCCCCCAGAGCCAGAGCTGTTCTAGGTGTTCGTGAGTTGCTCTATGTGGGTGCCAAGAATCGGTTGAACTTGGATCCTTCTGGCAAGAGTAGCACGTACTCTTAACCACCAAGACATCTCTCCAGCCTTGATTTAAAAGAAAAACAGTTCAATTCTTTGGTGCCTTACTGTATATCAATTCCTAAAAGACTTTAATGAACAGTTTTAAACTTTTACCACATTAGCATTTTATAGACACTTTAAAATGCTAATTTCTATAAGTCTGACCCAGGGGCTGGAGCATGCTTGCACCAGTGTTACCACCAGCCAGGTCCAGAGGCCCTGTGTTTTTTGTTTTGTTTTTTTTTTTTTGTTTGGTTGTTTTGTTTGTTTTTTTTTTTTTGTTTCTGACTGGTTTTATTTCATTTTATTTATTTATTTATTTATTTATTTTTGACAGAGTTTCTCTGTATAGCACTGGCTGTCCGGGAATTCACTCTGTAGATCAGGCTGCCCTCGAACTCTGAAATCCGCCTGCCTCTGCCTCCCAAGTGCTGGGATTAAAGGTGTGTACCACCACTGCCCAGTTGTTTTTATTCTTATGTTTCTTCTTTTTAAAAATTTGTTTTTATGTGCACGCGTGTTTTGATTGCACATATCTCTGTGCATCGTGTGCGTGCCTAGTTAGTGTTCATGGAATCCAGGAGAGGATGTTGTGTCCCTTGGAACTGGAGTTACTAAGGGTTGTGAAACGCAGTTTGGGATGCTGGGACCCGAACCCCTGTCCTTTCCAAGAGCAGTGTGCTGTTCTTACCTGCTGAGCCATCTCTCCAGCCACCCCCACCCCCTTTTTGTTTTTGTTTTGTTTTGTTTTGTTTTTTGTTTTATTCCGTAACTGTGTTATTACCCATCTGTGTTTAGTGCCCTGGCATAGACATTGTTGTTTACGTGTAGTAATCAGCAGAGGGTTACCTGGAGGGCCTATGGGACTTGCAACAATGTTTAGAAGGGTTGAGTGAGCAGGTGCCCAGCCTTCGGGAAAGGCATCCAGACAACAATCGGTTCTCCACAGATCACCAATCTGGGAAGTTGAATATTAAGTTTTTGCCAGCAGAGGGCGCTGGAGGGACGTCAGTGGAGGAAAGAACGCTTGCTTTCCGGTGGCTGCTGGGGCAGGAGCCTTTGGGGTCCAGCGCCCCGACATTCAGGGGTCTCGGTCCCAGCTGTATGCTAAGGACAAGCGTTCTCTCGACCACAGACAGGGACTGAGCGCCTCGGGCCTTGCATGCAGTAAGTGGTTTCCTGCCTCCCCTCTCCCCTCCAGACCTCTCTGCCTTACCCGCGCCCTAGACTGTGGATCCAGGATAATAGTGATGTCATCTGCCAGCCAGGGGCTCAGACCGCTTGGCATACAGTCTAGTGCAGTAGCGAGTGGTGTCACCTTTCCAAGTCCGCCGTTTTGTGCGTCCTCTAACTCAGTCCCGGGAAGGCTTACACGGCTGCAGTTACTACCCCATTGCTTTAAGCAGCAATCTGAGTCGAATGTTCCCCGCTCAGGTCAAAGGTTTTCTGACTCTACCTTGAATCCTTGGTGGACATCTTTTTCTTTGATTGATTTTTGGATTTGTTTTTTTAAATGATTATTTCTTTTATTTATGTATGTGTGAAATCTTTGTCTGCATAAATGGATGTGGGTCACTTATGTGCCTGGTGTCCTGGAAGGGCAGAAGAGGGTGTCAGATCCTCTGGAACTGGAGTTACTGACAGTTGTGAGTCACCTCATGGGTTCTGGGAACCAAATACTGGTCTTCTCCTCTGGAAGCAAATGCTCTTAAAATCTGAGCTGTCTCCCAAGTCTCAGATTTTTTTTTAAATCATTTTTTCGTGTGTGTGTGTGTGTGTGTGTGTGTGTGTGTGTGTGTGTATGCCCAAGAAAATTTATGTGAATCACTTCTCTCTTCCTACCACATGGGTCCCAGAGATGGAACCGAGTCACTAGGCTTGGCAGGGAGCAAGCACCTTTACCAGCTGGGACATCTCACCAGCCCCAGATTTACCTGTTTTGCGACGGGATCTCATGTAGCCCAGACGGGCAGCTCTTGGGCACTGTAGAGCTGAAGGTGGTCTTGAACTCCTGACTGTCCTGCCTCTACCTCCTAGACCTGGGACGACAGGTGTGTGCTACCCTGCCTGCCTTTGCAGCTGGCACCTTGAGCCATGGTCTGTGTGTGTCCCAGGTCCTCATAAGAGGCTGTGACGAAGCTGTCACAGGAAAACCAGGCACGGGCAGTTCATGACCAGCTGCTGCCAGTGGGGTCAACAGAGGCTGCCCAGTTGCAGCATTGCCTGTGTTGATGAGGCTGGTAAAATGGGGGGGGGGGAAACTGTCTTAGGCAGGGTTTCTATTCCTGCACAAACATCTTGACCAAGAAGCAAGCTGGGGAGGAAAGGGTTTATTCAGCTTACACTTCCACATTGCTGTTCATCACCAAAGGAAGTCAGGACTGGAACTCAAGCAGGTCAGGAAGCAGGAGCTGATGCTGAGGCCATGGAGGGATGTTACTTACTGGCTTGCTTCCCCTGGCTTGCTCAGCCTGCTCTCTTATAGAACCCAAAACTACCAGCCCAGGGATGGCACCGCCCACAAGGGGCCCTCCCCCCTTGATCACTAATTGAGAAAATGCCCCACAGCTGGATCTCATGGAGGCATTTCCCCAACTGAAGCTCCTTTCTCTGTGATAACTCCAGCCTATGTCAAGTTGACACACAAAACCAGCCAGTACAGTACCGTTCCTGTTCGAACCTCCCATCTTGCTGAAAGAGTGCTGGGATTACAGATGTGTGCCACCACTCCTGGATTTCTTCATGGGCCCCGAGGATTGAACTCAGGTCCTCGGACTTGTCTGACAAGGGCTTTTAGCCGACAAATTATCTCACTTAGGGTTTTTTTTTTTTTTTTTTTTTTTTGGTTTTTCGAGACAGGGTTTCTCTGTGTAGCCCTGGCTGTCCTGGAACTCACTTTGTAGACCAGGCTGGCCTCGAACTCAGAAATCCTCCTGCCTCTGCCTCCCAAGTGCTGGGATTAAAGGCGTGCGCCACCACCGCCCGGCTCACTTAGGGTTTTTAAACATAATTTTCATATGCATGGTGTTTTGCCTGCATGTATATCTGTGCACTACTTGTGTGCCTGGTGCCCTCAGGGGTCAGTAAAGGGCATTGGATCCCCGGATTGGGAGTTACAGATGGTTTTGAACTGCCATGTGGAGGCTGGGAATCGAACCAAGATCCTCTGGAAGAGCAGCCAGTGCTGTTAACCACTGAACCATCCAGCCCCTGTGCCCCTGAGGAATTTTTAAAAAACATATTTATTTATTTAATTATTTTATTTATTTATTTATTTATTTATTTTGGTTTTTCAAGACAGGGTTTCTCGGTATAGCCCTGGCTGTCCTGGAACTCACTTTGTAGACCAGGCTGGCCTCGAACTCAGAAATCCTCCTGCCTCCACCTCCCAAGTGCTGGGATTAAAGGCGTGCGCCACCACCGCCCGGCTCTTATTTATTTATTTTTAAATTAACATAGACATCTTTTTTTAAAAGATTTATTTTTATTTATTTCATGTACATGGGTACACCGTCGCTGTCTCTCAGACACACTAGAAGAGGGCATCAGATCTCCATTATAGATGGTTGTGAGCCACCATGTGGTTGCTGGGACTTGAACTCAGGACCTCTGGAAGAACAGTCAGTGCTCTTAACCTCTGAGTCATCTCTCCATCCCAACATATTTATTTTTTTTTTAAAAAGTATATATGTGTATCTGCATGGGGGTTATGCACATAAGAGTGCAGTGCCCTTGGAGGCCAGAAGAGGGCATCAGATTCCCTGGAACTGGAGTTACAGATGGTTGGGAGCCACCTATATGGGTGCTAGAAGCTGAACTCAGATCCTCTGCAAGAACAGTATGTGTTCTTAACTGCTAAAATTTTTCTCAACTCCTGAAACTGAGTTTTTAGATCCATACCCAAAGCAAGCACATTAGGAGGGCATCGGCATGGATTTACATAAAAATTTTAAGAAACATAAGACTTGCTTCTCAATTATAATCTCTTCTCTATGTTAAATATTTATTTATTTATTTATGAGACAGGGCATCATATAGTCCAGGCTGTCCTTGAAGTCATATGTATCCAAGGCTGTCATTACCACCTGCTACTTCTGCCTCCCCTCCCAGGAGCTGGGATTACAATCTATGGCACCACACCGGGTTTATACAGTGCTGGGGATTGAACCCAGGCCCTGGGCATGCTAGGCAAGCACTCTACCAACTGAGCTACACCCCCAGGCCTTAAAGCTCCTTCCTGGCATACTCGTTATCCTAGCATGAGAAAGCAGAGGCAGGAGGATTGTAGGTTTTGAGCCCAGCCTGGACGACTGTCTTAGTTACGGTTTTACGGCTGTGAACAGACACCACCACCAAGGCAACTCTTACAAGGACAACACTTGAGTAGGGCTGGCTTACACATTCAGAGGTTCAGTCCATTATCAGGAGCATGGCAGCATCCAGGCAGGCATGGTGCAAGAGGAACTGAGAGTTCTACATCTTCATCTGAAGGCTGTTTGCAGAATACTCACTTCCAGGCAGCTAGGATGAGGGTCTTAAAGCCCACACCCATAGTGACACACCTACTACAACAGGGCCACACCTTCTAATAATGCTACTCCCTGGGCTGAGAATATACAAACCATAACAATTACATAGAGAGACATTGTTTCAAAACAAGAAAGCAGCAGATCCTGCCTCTAACGTGGGTTCTCTGAGCCCCTATTCCCCGAGGCAGTGCTGGTGATACAGTTGCAAATCCCTGCAGTGAAGGAGGCCCTCCCTCCTTCCAGCTTTCTTCTCCCTACAGGCCCAGGAATGAAGATCTCTGCCTAGGCTTGTTCACACCCAGGGGGTCATGTCAAACAGGATTAGCTTTCTTTCTAGCATGACTCTCACTTGTTTAATCAGAAACACACTGCTTTTGTCCTGAAAATATGGGGACTAGAGATCCCCACCCAGCTTCTCCAACACCCCAACCCCGGGGCAGAAAACCATCCTGCCTTCCACTCAGGTCTGTAGGTGGATGTCCAGCTCCAACCCACAGTTGTCCTCTAAGGAGCTTGAAGACCTCTTTTAAATGCTTGAATTAGGGTTGGAGAGATGGCTCAGCAGTTGGGAGCACTGACTGCAGCAACCACATGATGGCTCACAACCATCTGTAATGAGATTGGATGCCCTCTTCTGGTGTGTGTGAAGACAACAACAGAATACTTATATATAATAAATAATCTTATAAATGTTTGAATTAGTATAAAGATCTTATTATGGATTAGATGTTTATATATAGAAAACAATAGTGTTTAACACCTATAGTTATCAAAAAAAATTCTGGAAAGTTCTTGATCTGAGGACAAAAAAAAGGATAGGATCTTGGTTACCATGGAAACCATAGTCACAGGTATTTTGATGTGTTTGTTTGTTTGTTTGTTTTTATGACAGGGTCTCACTATATAGTCCTGACTGGCCTAGAACTTGCTATATAGACCCTGCCAGCCTCGAGCTCACAGATATTCTCCTGCCTATGTCTCCAAAGAAATTTTTGTCATTATAGTTTAGTAAAGTCTATTTTACTGTCTGTTTTTTTTTTAATTTTATTTATTTATTATATGTAAGTACACTGTAGCTGTCTTCAGACACACACCAGAAGAAGGCGTCAGATCTCATTACAGATGGTTGTGAGACACCATGTGGTTGCTGGGATTTGAACTCAGGACCTCCAGAAGGGCAGTCAGTCCTCTTAACCGCTGAGACATCTCTCCAGCCCTGTCTCTTTTTTGTTTTTAAAGGTTTATTTTTATTTTATGTGTGTGGATGTTTTACCTTCATGCATGTTTGTGACCCACAGGTGTGCCTGCTGCATGTGGAAGCCAGAAGAGAAAGGTGTCAGATCCTCTAGAACTGAAGTCGCAGCTGGTTGTGAGCTGCCACGGGGGTTCTGGGAACTGAACCCGGGTCCTCTTGAAGATCAGAACTGTTGAGCCATCTCTCCAGTCCCTTCTTTGGTCTTTTGACACCGTATTTTAATTTGAAGGCCCTCACTGGGAGAAAAAATATAGCCTCGTCTTGTTAAGCCATAAGCTAGGTGGAGCAGGTAAGAATTGATCAAATCCATTGATGAACTGATAAACTAAACTGGAGCTGGGCATGCCTATCGCTGTGAGGGAGGCTACATGAGAACCCTGGTGTTCTGACCTTATCTGGATTTTGCTTTCACTCTGCAGTTTGTCATAGAACCTCTGACTCAGGCTGTTAATGTGGCAAGGGTCATCAGAAACCTTACAGTTAAAACAAGTGTCCTGCTGCACACTTGAAACCCAGACCCTCGGAAGGCAGAGGTGGGAGATCAGGAATTCAAAGTCATCCTTGGCAAGTTCAAGACCACCATGAGGTACATTCTACCCTGCCTCAAAAACAAAAAAGCAGGGGCTGGGGAGATGGCTCAGTGGGTAAGAGCACTGACTGCTCTTCCCAAGGTGCTGAGTTCAAATCCCAGCAACCACATGGTGGCTCACAACCGTCTGTAATGAGATCTGATGCCCTCTTCTGGGGTGTCTGAAGACAGCTACAGTGTACTTATATACAATAAATAAATCTTAAGACACACACACACACAGAAACAAAGAAAAGAAAATAAAAAATTCTGGTGACTCAGTGGGCAAAGGCACCTGCTGCCAAGCCTAAAGACCCAAGTTCAATCCCCAGGACCCCCATTTCAGAAGGAGAGAACCAGCTCCTGCAGATTGCCCTAGTGGTTTCCTCTGTTACATACACATGCCCTCCCACCCCAAATGCCATTTAAGGTTTTTGGAAAAAAGTAAAAAAAGAGGAGGAAAACTCCATAAATCTCTGCCGTATGGCTCTCCCTCACCCTCAGTGCTGAAGTCAGTGCATATCCTAGAGTTATATCCCGTGAGGAACTCAGTGTGAGTAAGCGGCCGAAGGGCATAACTAAGGAAGTGAGGCCCGGGGTTAAGTGACTCACCAAGCCACTTATCACATTTTGTGGGTTATAAAACATAATTATTTTCACATTTAACATCTTTCAAACGTGAATATGTCCTAGCACTAGCGTCATGTTCCAGCCAAATGGATTATTTTTTTTCCTTAGTGGTGCATGCAAGAATGGTATTACGTAGCTAATGGGGTCTTTATAGTCAGTGGGAGTTGGTGGGTGTCAGTGAACGTGTGCCCTGCCTGCCTACATTGCCACCAAGCGCGGTTGAGAACGGAGTTGGGGTGTGACAGGGAGCTTTAGGGACTTCAATGCATGCCAACTTCCCCTGAGTTCTTGAGATGCTGATCCCTGGGCCACTACCCAGCTATTGCCACTAGGGGGCTTATGAGTAGGCTTTGTCTAGGGTTTGCAGGCGGTCAGTCTTGATTGCTTCTCCAGGCCTGCCTTTGTTGCCATGGATACTATTTCTATAGTTGTTTGACTGTCGTGGCATTTTTTTTTTTCCATTATTTATTTTTTGCATGCTGAGCATATATTCAGACCATGTCATCCACGTCAATTTAACCATTTATCTTCCATTTTCATCAACCGTGACGCTCAGAGGACTTAACAGCTATCTGCTCTTTTAAATTGTTTGCGGCTCTGTGGTGCTGTCAATCACGCAACAGAAAACAGCAGCAGGCAGCTCGACACCCGGAGTGAATACTAATGATAACCGGAAAGAACCAGTCTGTTGTCCCGGTGACAGGGAAGCTGCCTGCTCCGTGGCACAAATGTACTTCTAGTGGGGTGCTCCACGGACATTTTAATGGTCCACATTTTTTGGTAACTTCTCAAGATTTCTGATACAGTCCAGGGGCCTGGAGAGATGGCTCAGAGGTTTAGGACACTTCTTGCTCTAGCAGAGGATTGAGCCTCAGTTCCCAGAACCCACATGGAGACTCACAACCATCAGTGACTCAAATTCCGAAGGACCTAACACCCTCTTCTGCTCTCGAAGGACGCCCGGCACACATGTAGCGCACATGCATACAGGCAGGTGTGGGACCTTAAATTTAGTTTCTTCCTATGACTAAATGGAATCTGAAAACGAAGTGGTAGTACTTAGAGTAAGCTTCTTTTGCGTGTTTCCAACAGTACCAGAAAGTGCACCCTTGTATATCCACCCAGGAAGGAGGTGGAGCTGCCTAGTAACCATGACCTCATCAGCAGTAAGACTTGGCCCCACTGTAACCTCAACACCTGGAGGAACGTGAGCCTAGGATGGATGGATGTCTAATCGCTGAGAACCTGCGCTGTCCCAAGTTTGTTCCCTCAGATCCCCCTTCTCAAGGAACTGACATGCTGGAAGCAGGATGCAGGCAGTAAACAAATACATGAACGGAAACTCGAGTCTAACTCTTGGCCGGCTCCACTGAGGTGTAAGAGATCGAAGGAGGGCCTGCGCCAGATAAACCGTAGGGAATGTACTGACTGCAGCTGTGTTTACAAAGGTGTCAAAGATATTTTATGAGGAAGGTGTCGCACCATCCTTGTTGCTATGGATGCGGGGCTGATTGGAATGTGCACCCGTATCTGAGATGGTTTTGTGAGTGATTCACCCGTGTAAGCAGGTATGACTCTGGGGTGAGCAAGTCTGTTCTCCTCAGTTCAGGATACTTCGATATGGTGCGTGTCAGATAAGCCCACCTAGACTTGGTTCCACTCCCTAATTACACAGAGACTCTATTAGATGGGATGGACTGGACGCATGCGCAAAAGGCGTGGCATGCTCGGGTATGGGTAACTAACCATGACTTTTGTACACGAACCAGCGACTGTAGTTGAAAGCCAACCGCCAATCTTTGTCACTCCAGTGGGCCCCTGTGAAAGGCCTCGGGCTCAGGGGAGGTTATAGAGGTGTGTTCTTTATTCTTTCCCCTCTGGAACCGCAGCGACTTCTACAGACACCACACTGACGGAGCAGTGTGCCGCCATCACAGAGAATGCAAGGGAGACTGGGGAATGAGATGTTTTTTCAGTTGGGCACAACGCCACTTCACACAGAACTCAGTCTCTTCAAGCATGGAAGAGAAAGAGACGCTGGGACTCACCAGCTAACTCTCTCACTTGCTTTGCCCTCATCAATTGTCCTTAAAATCCTTGTAGTTGGGCAGTGGTGGCGCACACCTTTAATCCCAGCACTTGGGAGGCAGAGGCAGGCAGATTTCTGAGTTCGAGGCCAGTCTGTTCCAGGACAGCCAGGGCTATACAGAGAAACCCTGTCTTGAAAAACAAAAAACAAACAAACAAACAAAATCCTTGTAATATGAGCATTTTCCTGTTCCCACTGAGAAACGGAAAACACAAATGAAGCTAATAGGAATCTTTGCAATTGCTACAGTTTAAATGGTGGGGCTGGCAAGGTGGCTCAGTAGGTAAAGACGCCCGCCACCAAACATGATGAGCTGAGATTTATTCCTGGAGCCCACAGGGTAGAGAGAGAACCAACCCACAAACTGTCCTCTGAACTCCAAATATTCGCTGCATGCACACAAAGTTAAAGATTTTATTAATTTTAAAAGATTTATTATGGGTACGAGTGCTTCACTTACATGTATGTGTGTCCGGTGCCTGCAGAGGCGGGGCTGGAGTTATAGACAGCTGTGAGCTATCACCTTGTTGCTGGGAATCTAATCTGGGTCCTTTGCAAGAGCAACAAGTGTTGAACCATCTCTCCAGTCTCCACATAAAGTTTAAACAGTGATAGGGGAAGGGAAGAAAAGAGAGAGGAAAAAATAAATTAGTGGGTGCTAAGTTACAGTTAGGAAAAAGAAACTTTTGAGCTATTTCACGGCAAGGTGACTATATACATGTGTGTATATATCATATATTATATATTATGTATTATGTATCATATATCATATATTTATTATTTATTACATTATATTATATATTTGCACATATATATTTATATATACATTTATATATACAATATATTATGTACAAATACATACACATATATGCAAAACATTGTTCTCTCTAGTATATATTTATATGAACATATAAATACGAAATATACATTTATATATGTACTGTATATATATATTTTTATTTATTGTGTATGACTGTTTTGCCTGGGTTATGTATGCACAGCATGTGTATGCATTGCCCATCATAGCCAGAAGAGGGCGCTGTATCCCGGAAGCTGGCGTTAAAGATGGTTGTTGGAAGATATTTGGTTATGGTTCATAGAAAACCTAATTGTTTGCAAAATATACAAACTTAGAAAGATCCTGAAGAGGTAGAGTTTGGGTGTGCCTGTAAAGGCTTGATCAATAAGAATGGAGCTGGGCAGTGGTGGCGCACGCCTCCAATCCCAGCACTTGGGAGGCAGAGACAGGTGGATTTCTGAGTTCGAGGCCAGCCTGGTCTACATAGTGAGTTCCAGGACAGCCAGGGCTATGCAGAGAAACCTTGTCTCAAAAAAAAAAAAAAAAAAAAAAAAAGAAAGAAAGAAAAAAAAAAGGATGTAGGGGAGGAGCTAGAGATTTCTTTTATAGTAAAAGTATAGTATAGTATAGTACAGTATAGTATAGTATAGTATAGTATGGACGTTTGAGGGGGCTCTTCTGGGGTACTCTCTTTGGGGTCTCTGGTGTTTGGCTTAGAAGAGCTTCATGGAAGAAGTTTCAGGTAAAAGATAAAGACAGGTATTTTCTCTCTGGGCTTGCAGAGAAGCAGCTGGCAGGACACAGATAAAACAGGATTTGAAGGGGCTAGAGAGATGGCTCAGAGGTTGAGAGCACCACCTGCTCTTCCAAAGGTCCTGAGTTCAAATCCCATCAACCACATGGTGGCGCACAACCATCTGTAACAAGATCTGACGCCCTCTTCTGGAGTGTCTGAAGACAGCTACAGTGTACTTAGACATAATAAACAAATCTTTAAAAAAGAAAAAACAGATTTTGAAGAGAGCTAAGGAGCCCTTGTGAGGAGCTCAAAATAAAGATAGACTAGTGTGGTGTGGTAGAATAACACAGATAAAAAGAGATTTCTAAAGAGCTAGCAGTTTAGTTGTAGAATCAGGCTTATAAATAGATTATTTTGTAGATAGTTAAAATAAGGTTACCTTGTCGAGCTAGCAGGTTTTCACCATAGCTCCGGCCCTGCATGCCCTTATTGGTATAAATATTAGTTCATTTTAAAAGTATAAGATTACAAGTTATGAGCCACCATGTATGTGCCAGGAATGGAACCCAGGTCTTCTGCAAGAGCAGGAAGTGATCTTCCTCCCCGTCTGTCCTGGATTCGCAGAGGTGAGGGTGTTCTTGTAGTCAGAGATCAGCCCCTGACTTCTGCTTCCTCAACTCATGGGATGTCTCAGACTAGACCCATCTCATGAAATCATGGACGCTCATTGTTGTAGAACAAGGTCCCCTGAGCAAATCAGCAACCATCTTCAACCAATCAACTGTGCTTCCAACACCCACCCTCAGTGTAGGCTTATATTTTTTATATTTTTAAAAATTTACTTTTAATAAGAATTCTTAAATGCTTTATCCTTCCTTCTAGCTCACCACCCACCAGAGGTAGTGGAAAGGAAAGGTTAATAGGACAAAGGAGGACCTGTTTAGAAGTCATTCTTTGGAGCAAATCCAATCTGTGTTGTTGGGATGTTAGCAGTTCTGTTCACAGGAATCAGCAGTGGAGCTCAATCCACTTGCAAACACCATTTGTAAATCGGTGATGGCATTTCGATCCAGAAGAAACCTCCGAGCTTTGCCAATGGGCTTGAGTTAGCCAGAAACGGCTGGAATGCCACCGGAAGTTCTTTGGTGCATTTCTCTCTACAAAGTCACAACCAAGGATGATCAGCATAGAATGGCAAGGTGAGCCGATACCACACAGCTTTTGTCCACTGTCTGTTGGATTACACCCTCCCATGTATCTGCTTCAGCCAAAACACCCTCTCCTGAGACAGTTTCCAGAAGAACATCCTATGACACAACTGAGTTTCCAAAGAAACCAGAAATTTCCACTTCACCCCAGAGGGCCCTGTGGACCATTGACTTTCCCTCAGAGAAGGAAGGGATGGAGCCAATCTGCTGTTGGGGGGAAGCCATCACCCACATAGAGTGGACTTTACAGTATGGCGGCATTAGGGTCTCCATGCTCCTGTAAGCCACCCCTTACCATGCTCTGTGAGAAACACCAACATATTCATTTGTTCCCTGAGGTGAACTTTGCAGAAATTGTTCCTGGGTTTGTCATGGGGACTTTAGAAGGAAGGGCAGCCATTGCTTATGTCTCCCCAATGAAGGAATCCTTACAACACTTCTCTATGGGAATTTCAAGGTCATACTGAGTTTGAGGCCAGCCTGGAGATGTGAGACTCAAAAAAAAAAAACCCAAACCAAAACACAAAAAAGAAATTAAAAAAAACACACCCCAAAAACCCAACAACCCAACCAACAGCAACAACAACAACAGCAACAAAGAAACCAACTGGGTGATTGTTAGTGAACACTTTTAATCCCAATACTTGGGAGGCACAGGCTGGTGGTTGTCTGTGACTTCACGGTGAGCCTGGTCCACATAGCTAGTTCTTAGGTCAATCAGGGCTACACAGAGAAAGCTTGTCTCAAAAACAAAAAACAAAACAAAACAAAAATTTCAAGTTTGGAGATAGGGGGGTATAGGTGTACCTCTTACCTTCCACACCATGCACCTTTCTTTTGTTGTGTTGTCTAAGAGAGATGAGGGGAGCCTGGTGTTTGGAAGCCATCCATACCCTGCATTCGCTCTGATTTAGAGGGTGGGAAACTAGAGAAAGTGAAGATCCCGCTCAGGGAGGGTCAACACCTCAGGATCCAGGAGGAGACAAACGTGTCACACATCCTTGAGGGGGTCTCTAGGTTTGGCTAAAATTGAAGTGGAGAAACCCACTTTAAATACAGGTAGCACCATCCAAAGTGCTGGGATCATGAACTGAATCAAGAAGGGAAATGGAGGGCTGGAGGGGCAGCCTCAGCGGTTATAAGAACTTGCTGCTCCCAGCCCTTGGGAGGCAGAGGGAGGCAGATTTCTGAGTTCGAGGCCAGCCTGGTCTACAGAGTGAGTTCCAGGACAGCCAGGGCTACACAGAGAAACCCTGTCTCGAAAAAACCAAAACCAAAAAAAAAAAAGAACGTGCTGCTCTTGCCGAAGACTTGGGTCTGTTCCCAGCACCCACATGGTGGCTCACAGCCATCTGTAACTCCAGTTCCAGGGTATCTGATGCTCTCTTCTCCCTTCCAAGGGCACTAGGCACGCATGCACTTGCACACACACACACACACACACACACACACACACAGAAGCAAAAACACTTTTTTTAAAAAATTTTTTTCTTTTTCCTTTTTTTTTTAAAGATTTATTTATTATTATATATATAAGTACACTGTCGCTGTCTTCAGACACACCAGAAGAGGGCGCCAGATCTCATTACAGATGGTTGTGAGCCACCATGTGGTCGCTGGGAATTAAACCCAGGACCTCTGGAAGAGCAGTCAGTTCTCTTAACCTCTGAGCCATCTCTCCAGCCCCGCATTCATCTTTTATTCATCTTTTCCCTCTGCTTCCAGATCCTAGATACAATGTGACTAATCTCTTCAAGTTCCTGCCGCCTGCCTCCCTTACGGTAATGGACATTGCATTCTGAGTCAAAATAAACCTAACTTGCCCAAGTTTTTTTGTCAGGTGTTTTTGTCACGAATGCACGCCCCTTCTACCAGATTTTTTTTATGGGTGCTGGGGATTGCACCCAAGGTTTCCTTAGTGCCAAGTAGGAGCTCTACTGGTGAGCTGTGCTCCCCGCCTCTGCCAGTAAGTACTGCACGTGACCGATGCATGAATCAAGTATCTGTGGCCACTTCCCTCCCGATTTCTTCCCACCAGTCACCTTTTTGAATGCTCTAGTTTCAAGGTGTCATTACCCGACCATCTTAACCATGTGCTCATCACCCCCGGCTTTACTCACATGTGTAAATGTTTCGAGGGGCTGTGGCTTCGCCTCTCGGGAGCAGAGGTCAGTGCACAATGGCCTCAGTCATCAATTAAAGAGGCTTTACCGACCTGCACAGGCTGGGTCGGCTCACAAGCTGCTGCTTGTTAAAAATCGCAGTGAGCAGCTGTTTCTTAGGTTTGCAAGACTAACAGCCCTTCCTTGAGGAGCCCAGAACACGGGAAGGCTCGATCTTTAGACCAGAGGCAGGAAAGGAAGCCATGGCATCAAGTCTTACGGAGGCCTCCGAGATGGGACAATTCCCGGAGTGCCCTATTGGGGGCCTCCACGAACTGCATCTGCAGTATAGAGCTCCTAAGACCTACGCAATCTAGCTTTTAAAATTCTGGAACGCCGGGCGGTGGTGGCGCACGCCTTTAATCCCAGCACTTGGGAGGCAGAGGCAGGAGGATTTCTGAGTTCGAGGCCAGCCTGGTCTACAGAGTGAGTTCCAGGACAGCCAGGGCTACACAGAGAAACCCTGTCTCGAAAAACCAAAAAAAAAAAATATATATATATATATATTCTGGAACGGAGGGGCTGGAGATGGCTCAGCGGTTAAGAGCACTGACTGATCTTCCGAAGGTCCGGAGTTCAAATCCCAGCAACCACGTGGTGACTCACAACCATCCGTAATGAGATCTGATGCCCTCTTCTGGTCTGTCTGAAGACAGCTACAGTGTACTTGCATATAATAGTAAATAAATCTTACAAGAATTCTCGAACGATTCCTGACATGAATAGACCAACCAAAGTGTTTCCACTTTGTCTTCCACTTTGGCAATTCTTTGTCTTCTATAGGAAATTTCTAGACCCTCATATGCCTCAGGCTGATCTAGGTCTCACTGGGTCATACTTTATTTTTAAAAAATATATATAAATATGTAAATACAATATAAACATGAATATATAAATATGTATTTATATATTTATTGTAAATATATAGATAGATAGATTTGTGTGCATTTGCCTGAGTGTATGTATGTGTACCACATGTATGCAAGATCCCATAAACTAGATGAGGGTGTTAAAGGCCCTGAAAATAGAGTTTCAAGTGGTTATGAGCTGTGACATGGGTGCTGGGAACCAAACCCAGGTCCTCTGCAAAAGCAACAAATGCTCTCAAGTGCTGACCCATCTCTCTCTGTTGTTTGTTTCTTGAGACGTTGTCTCGGGTAGCTTAGGCTAGCCTCACACTCACCTTGTAGCTGAGGATGACCTTAAACTTCTGACCCTCCTGCTTCTACCTCCCAGGTGATGAGATCACAATACCCATCACCCACCGTGCCTACTTTATGTAGTGCTGGCGACCAAACCCAGGGCTTCTTGTTTGCTACATAAGCCCTCAACTGAATTACATCCCTACATACTCCTGACTCAACAATGTAGCTTATGCTTGCCTCAAACTCACAATCCTCCTGCCTCAGCCCCGAAGTGCTAGGATTACTGTGTTCAGGGCACCTATCTTGGGTTTGTATTTTTATGTTCTCTTTCTGACTGCCGCTTCCCTTTTTCTGTGATCTTTGCCCTTTCCCTTTTCCCCTTTGCCCTTTCTCCTTTCTACCCCGTTTCCCAATACTTCCTTCTCCAATGCATCCTGTGGTGGTGTGAGTAGAAAAGTTCCTCACAGGTTCTGGTATTTGAACACTTTGTCCCCAGTTGGTGGCGCTGTTGGGTAGGTTTAGAAGACTGACATTGGTGGAGGAAGTGTCTCTGAGCGTGGGCTTTGTTTATGATTTTGCCCTCTTCCTAGTTTGCTCTGTCTGCTCTGTGGTTTTGGTTGATGCTCTGAGCTCTCACATGTAAGACCTACACACGATCAAGATAGCAGACACCCCAGCACGAATGGAGAGAGACTCATGAGATCTCATCCCATCTGAGGAGCTATTGACAAGGGCTGGCTGCTGGTAAAGGGAGAGACCTTTTCTCTGGGGGTGTGGCCAATGGTAAGTCATCCATGTTCCTTCAGGCAGCGCCCACTGATTCGGTGAGTCACTGGAAAAATAAAGAGGAAAGTGTGAGGGGGAGGATATGCTGGGATGTGAGGGGGTGTGCTGGGGTATGTAGGGGTCTGTGGGGGAATGAAGGTGAGGGGTTGTTTTGGGATGTGAGGGGGTATGATGAGCCTTAGCTACTGGGAGACACCTGAGGCTCGAGAACGGAGTTTGATGCAAAAGCGAGAGGTTTTATTTTTATTTTTAAAGATTTTTTTTTTTTGAGACAGGGTTTCTCTGTATAGCTCTGGCTGTCCTGGAACTCACTCTGTAGACCAGGCTGGCCTCGAACTCAGAAATCCGCCTGCCTCTGCCTCCCAAGTGCTGGAATTAAAGGTGTGCGCCACCACTGCCCGAGATTTATTTATTATTATATGTAACTACAGTGTGGCTGTCTTCAGACACCCCAGAAGAGGGCATCAGATCTCATTACAGATGGTTGTGAGCCACCATGTTGTTGCTGGGATTTGAACTTAGGACCTTCGGAAGAGCAGTAGGTGCTCTTAACTGCTGAGCCATCTCTCCAGGCCAGCAAGATGTTTATTATTCCATCGTGCTGGAATCTTCCTGCACCCAGAGGAGAGGCAACCCCTTCTCTTTCTTTCATAAGCTTTTTATACAATATTTGAGGGCAGATTATAGCAACAGCAACTAAGCACCTAATGATTGGTGGTCCGGGTGACCTTGACATTAATTGGCTGGGCAGGGAGAGGCACTCAGGGAATCTTCCCTAAGGCCCAGTGGAAAGTTCCAAGTTGGGGGCTCTCACAGTGAGAGGGATGTGTTGGGGGCAGAGGAGCGAAAGTGGGTATGGTCAGGGTACAGTAAATACATGTATGTAATTATTAAAGAATAAAGGAAAGCGTTTTTTAAAAGGCGCTGGCCCTAGATGTTGTGAAATCTTCATTTTTCTTGCTTCCTCCCCATTCACGTTGGGTGCTCTGAATGTGGGCGGTTGTTTGCTGGGGCTTGGCAGTGCTCTCTGACCTGATTCTGCCCTTCATTTTCTACTTGCTCAGGAGGTCAGCCTGTTCTTGGTTTTTGTTTTTGTTTGGCTTTTGTCCTGTACACCCTACACTGCCCTGCTGACTCGCTTCCTGGTAGGGCAAACTCCGGACTTTTCCGTGTAGCATCCTTAGCTCCCTGCTGACCCCAGAGCTTTCCCTGTGCGGAGCTTTCTAGCCTCACAACTCTTCCGACCCTTGTTGGCCATGCCCTGGCTTGCAGCTGCAGCCTGCCTAGCACTTCTCGGACTCTTGTCTCTGCCCCATAACTCTTCGCGATCCACTCCTGCTATGTGAGCCGCCCCGCCTCTGGGCCAAATTCCCGGCCTCCCTCTGGGGCAGGACGATTGAAAAGCCTTAGGCACAGCCTGTCAGTCATCTGTCTATAAACCTGTCTCTTCCCCCACAGAGCGACCCGCAGGTCATCCCTGAAGCCTGCCCCGCCCTGCCTGCCCCGTCTCCTCCATCTGTCTCCTCCATCTTCTTGGGACCTTCTCAGGTTCCAAGCAGGCTCTTTGTACATTCAGTACAAGGGTGAAGGAAGGACGGAAGTCTTAAAGCGTGAGGGACTGGTATGACTGAAGGGGAGAGTGCTGAGCGGACGAATCACTGCTTCAGGATATCATTTTAGGAAACCCCTAACATTATTCTTATTTTAACGGGGGTAAAATTTACAAAATTACGATGTACAGATCTTAAGTATTTATAAATCTTAATTTTTTTTTTTAAAACCTGGTCCTCCAAAAGAGTAGCAAAGCATTCTTAACCACGGATCCATCTCTTGAGCAATTTTGACAAATTTTTAGTTGTGCCAATAAGAGCACAGTCAACATATAAAATATTTCTGGTACCAAGGAAGCTCCCTTTTCTAAAAAAAAGAAAAAAAATGTCCATTCTCAGGAGATCCCAGTCACCATAAATCAGTTTTACCTATGTTCTTTTTTTTTTTTTTTTGCTTTTCTGTGTGTATTTGTTTGTCTATTTAGTTTTGAGACAGAGTTTCTCTTTGTAGCACTGGCTGTCCCGGAACTCACAGAGATCCACCTGTCTCTGCCTCTGGAGTGGTGCTGGGATGAAAGATATGTGCTACCATGTTCAGGTTAATTTATTTTGCTTTTCTTTTTTCCCTTTCTTCCTCCCTGCCTCCTTCCTTCCTTCAGTATTAGAGATTAAATATGCACACTAGAGAAGCATTCTACCGCTAAGCTGTACTCCGAGCTCTTTAAAAAATACTTGTGTGCATGCGCATACAGGCATTCATGTGTGGTAGCACATGTATGTTAGTTACTGCATGTGTGTGAGCACATGTGTATGTGTGTGTATCTATGTGAGAAAACGTGTGTGAGCATGTGTGTGTGTAGTACCTGTATATATATGTGACCAAGCCTGCTCAGTCAGTCAATAGGTTCTCCAGCGCAGGAGTGAGGATTGAAAAGAAAGAGACAATTAGACAGTGCTACAGCATGACCCCAGTCAATTCTGAGACAGAAGGTGGGTTTAATTTTTTCCAGTCCACTTGTACACCATTTTAGTTACATGCAGGTGCTAAGGGCAATAATACTACAATGAGGAACAAGCAAGACAGTAAACACAAAATTGTCAAGGCAATAAGCAAAGTCCCTCGATTACATCATGGTGACAGTTGTTTCCAAGGGTGTGTAAGAATGACCAAAATACCTGAGCCTACCTCCTCGTCCAAGCCCAAAATCTTGCCTGAAGTCCACTTCTTTCCTTTTACCCTAAGATTAAAATTCCTGCCTTGATCTACTTCCCGATTATAGTGTAATGTCAGATTCCTGTTTGAGTTTACTTCCTTGTCGTTGCCTAATGTCAGATTCAACCCATTTCCTTGTCCTTGGCCAATGTCAGCCTCCTTCCAGGCAGCATGGCAGCCCAATAAGGCTCTCTACATATATGTGTGTATGTACGTGTAAGCACATGTGTGCAGAGCATGTGTGTATATATACATATGTATAAGCACATGTGTGTGATCATGCGTGTATAGCATGTGTATGTGTGTGAGTACATGTGTGTGAATATGTGGGGTGTGGGGGGTGTGTGTGTGTGTGAGCCAGAGGTGCCATCTAGTGTCATCCTGTGTTGGTTTCACTTACTTTTTTTTTCTTTCTTTCTTTCTTTCTTTTTTTTTTATGTGCATTGGCGTTTCCCCTGGTATGTCTGTGTGAGCGTGTTGGATCCTGGGACGGGAGTTACAGATAGCTTTGAGCTGCCATGTGGGTGCTGGAAATTGAACCTGGGTCCTTTGGAAGAGCAGCCAGTGCTCTTAACTGCTGATCCATCTCTCCAGTCCCTCCACCTTACTTTTGAGACATGGTCTCTCATTGATCTTGGAGCTCACAGATTGGTAGTCTGGCTAGGCTGCAAGCCCAGGGATCCCTCTCTCCACCTCCCCAGGACAGATGCATGCGATGCCCAGCTTTTTATTTTATTTAAATATTTATTCATTTTTTATTTTATTTAAATATTTATTTTTTTATTGTATGTATATGAGTACACTGTTGTTGTCTTCAGACACACCAGGAGAAGGCATCGGATCCCATTACAGATGGTTGTGAGCCACCATGTGGTTGCTGGGATTTGAACTCAGGATCTCTGGGAGACCAGTCAGTGCTCTTAACCACTGAGCCATCTCTCCAGCCCAGCACTTTACTCCACAGTCATCACCCAGCCCCTAAATTTACTTTTTCTTTTAAGACAAGGCTCAGTAAATTGCTGAGACTAGTCTTAAACTTTCCATCCTCCTGCCTCAGACTCTAGGTAGCCAGGATTAAAAGTCTTTGTGACCAGTCCTGGCTGGTTTCATTTTCTATTGACAACGCTGTTAACATTACACAGCTGCTATTCTCTTGATGTCACTGTGAACTGTGCGTAGAGAAACAACTTCGGTCAAGCCCCAGGGCAGAGGAGGCCTGGCAGGTATGTGGGCAAGCCAGCTGCCCAGGAGGCCCTCAGGAAGAACACTGACCTAGCCCCTGGATAGACCTCATGGTGTCCTTCTCAGAGGCCTGCTTCTTAGAGGCTGCCTAGCGCCAGATTCAAGAGCGAGAGTGCAGGCCAGGCCTGAAGGTGCAGTTCTCTCTGCAGGACAAGGCTGGTTAGAAACAGGTGTTGTTTCCTGCACTCAGGCCTGGAACTGACTGCTGAGAGAGAATGTGGCCTGAACAGAGCAGCCCCCTCATCAGCAAACCACATCCATACATCCATACATCCATACTCCACCCCCACCCCACCCCCACCCCCATGCCCCGGCCTCCACAGTCTGTCTCACAGAGACTGTATAGTCCATACACCTGCTCCCTCCATCTTCACTCAAGGGATTTGAGAAATGGGAGAATTCTGGGAAGGGTGTCTCCAGGCATCACGGTTAGCCTTAGCTGTCAACCTGACACACCTGGGAGGGGAACCTCAATTGAGGAATTGCCTAGATCAGGTTCACCAGTGGGCACATCTGTGGGAGGTTGCCTTGATAGCTAATTTAGGCAGAGTGGCCCAGCCCACTGTGGATAGCTGGGATATGGGTAGGTAGTCCCTGCTGTGTAAGAAAGCTAACTAAGCAGGAGAGAGTGAGCCTAGATGAGCCAGCAAGCAACGTTCCTCGTGGTTCCTGCCTCCAGGTTCCTGTCTTGAGCTTCTGCCCTGGAAATGTAAACCGAATAAACCCTCCCTCAACCCAACCCTGCCCTGTCCCCCATGTCGCTTTCGGTACGAAATTTATCATAGCAGCACAGAGCAAACCGCAACACTGAGGTGTGGCATCTTCCTTCGGCGATGTGTAAACACCCACACTCGGGCTCCCGCGGGGATTAGATCCGTTTATTTTATTAAATCATACAGTCACAACGGGTACACTCCTCTTTTTCCTGGTGGGAGGTCAAGCAGGAGGGAGGCTGCTTGGTTGTAGTGGAGACAGGGGATGGGACGCTGCTTCTCTGGGTACCCCCGGGTCAGTTCCCTCCTCCTGCGGAGGATGGTCAGCTGACCTTCTCACCTTTTGGGATCCTCAGGTACAGTGTCTCAAAGTCAACGCCATGGTTGCAGGAGGACTCTGGTCCCTGAAGCCAGCCAGGTCCAGTGGCACTTGGCTGGTGATAAAGCCTTGAGGGTGTTTCAATATCATTATTATCACTATCAGTATATTATATTAATATACTACTAATATTTTATATTATTTATTACATTTGTATAATATACTACTTATAACGACTTTAATGATAGCCAGTCACTTACTGAGTCTCTCTATGTTCCAAGCACTGTGCAAAGTGCCACCCACATAGGAATCAATGCCGCAAATACATACAGTTTCAGTCTCTACATGAGGTAGGATCTGTTATCTTTCGAATTTTAGAGACAGGGAGACTGAAAGTAAGCAAAATAAAGCAACTGGTTCCTTCCTGGCAGACGGTGGTGGAGCAGGCTTAATTCAAAGACGTTTGACTCCAGAGCCAGCTCTCAACTTCCATACACCTGTGTGCAGGAGGCAGTGACTTGTGGTCCCAGTGGGGACAATGCTATTGATTCTCTGGTCTTTCCTTGAGGTTTCACAGATGTAGTGCTTGAAGAGAAAGAGGAGGGTCCAGGATGCACACTGTGAAACCTTCTTTTTTTTTTATTTTCCAAAGATTTATTTATTTATTATATGTAAGTACACTGTAGCTGTTTTCAGACACACCAGAAGAGAGCATCCAACCTCATTATAAATGGTTGTGACCCACGGTGTGGTTGCTGGGATTTGAACTCAGGACCTTTGGAAGAGCAGTCAGTGCTCTTAACCGCTGAGCCATCTCTCCAGCCCTAGATTGATTGATTGATGTTATGTATGTGAGTACACTGTCCCTGTCTTCAGACACACCAGAAGAAGGCATCGGATCTCATAACAGATGGTGGTGAGCTACCCATGTGGATGCTGGGATTTGAACTCAGGACCTCTGGAAGAGCAGTCAGTGCTCTTAACCACTGAGCCATCTCCCCAGACCTCCCCCCACCCACCCACCATGAGACCTTCTAAATGGCATTGTATCCTTCTAGAGAAGATGACCAAAAGGAAGTAGGTTGGGAGAGACAGAAACATGTACTTTACCACTATCAGGTAATACTTATACACACAAAAGTTTGCGACACAGCAGTCCAAGGAGCCCACAGTCCAGCAAAACCCAGCAGGTGTAGCCTGAAGTTTAATGTTCTCTGGCTACCATGATCGGTCAGTTAGAGTCAAGGCATAGTTTCTTTTTCTTCCACCTCGTGCCTGCCTGCTTTCTGCCCTCTTCTGATCTTCCTCCCCTGTAGGATCAAACTGTTGGCCTCCCAAGTATTACCCATGATCCCTTGGGACAAGGGTGCCTTGTCCCAATAGTCTGTGTGTATTCTTTCCTTACTGTCATCTATCATAAAGAACACAAAGGTTTGTTTAGAGAAGTATCTAAAAAGCTCACAGCAGTGTCTGCAATTAGGGTTAGGGTCAGAGTAAGGGAGAAAGTAGGTACAAGCTGAGGGGAGAGGCTGACTGAAGGAAGGGAGGAGGTGGTGTCTTAGAGAATAAGCCGGAACCTTGGCGAGAGGATTTCAGAAAGAATTAAAGCCACGTGAACCTGGAGGACGGCGAAATGGGTAGCTATCAGCCACATGAATGCTGTCAGAGACAGCAGGATCAGACCCTGCCTGTGACGTGCGGCCAGATGCTGACTTTACTTCCCCTCCCAACTCGAATGTATCTGTATCAGAGATTGGTTTATTGTAAAGGGAATCTCGGTCAGATTCCTGAGCAGAGGGGCTTGGGCCTAGGAGCAGAATGGGGGACAGATGATGAATCAGGTTGCGGAGAACAGCACAGACCTCACTGTGAAAGGGCTATACTGTGGGAGTTTTAACTTTCTATCATATGTGACTGAGTAAGCTGTGTCCGTGCCTGCCGGGAATCTGGCTTCTTGGCAGAGGAAGGACCTTCAAGCATTTAAGTGTATGCATGAACCAGCATGTGTGCACAGGTTTTGAGATGGGAGGATGCTAACAGGTACTAACTGATATTTCATGAGTGATTACTATCTGCTGCCATTACCCTTTAGTGAGAAAATATGACTTCATTTGGAGCTGACAGTCAAGATATAAAAATGGATGAATGAACAAGTTCTAGAAGTAGGAAGGGAAGGAATCGAGGTAGAAAAGGGAGTGTCGAGTGGAGATGGGGCAGGGATCAAGAGTCTATGAAGCCTGGGGAAGGGCTTGGGAGTTGAACTGGGTATATGTGGCCTTGTTGGTTCTTGCCTGCCATTCTTAGAACTCAGGTTTGAACCCCAGAACTGCATAAAAACTGGGTGGGGTGTACATATGTAATCCCAGTGGTGAGGAAGTTGATGCAGGAAGATCAGAAGTTCAAGGCCATCCTCAGCTACATAGTGAGTTTGAGGCCAGTCTGGGCTATGTGAGACCCTGTACTGAAAAAAAAAAAAGAAAGAAAAAGAAAGTGGTGAACAGTTGTAGGTTGATTTGAAATGGAATGTTTCAGGTGGGGGATTGATGAGTGTGGTCAGTAACCCCATGCTATGAATAAAATTGCTCACACTTTTTTTTTAATTCAAAACCAATCAAAGGGGCTGGGCAGATGGCTCAGCAGTTAAGAAAAATTGTTCTTGGGGTTGGAGAGATGGCTCAGTGGTTAAGAGCACCAACTGCTCTTCCAAAGGTCCTGAGTTCAAATCCCAGCACCCACATGGTGGCTCACAACCATCTATAACGAGATCTGACGCCCTCTTCTGGGGTGTCTGAAGACAGTTACAGTGTACTTACATATAATAAATAAATAAATCTTTAAAAAAAAGCACCCGCATGACAGATCACAATTGTCTGTAACTCGAGGCATGCATACATACCATACATACATACATGCATGCATGCATCCATATATACATCCATTTATACATATATGCATGCATGCATATACACACATACATGTATGCATACATACGTGTATACATATATGCATACACGCATATACACACATACATGTATGCATATATACATGCATACATACATATATACATGTATGCATACATACATGCAGGCAAACCACTCACACACAATAAACCTTACAAAACAGCCAGAGTTAACAAACCTGTTCAGCTTGCTCATGTGTCAGCAATTTTCACAATTGCAAGCGTCTCACTGCTTTGTGTCTGATCTAGTCTATACATCATAGGTTAGCTATGAGGACTAAGTGGTTGTAAATCCCAAAAGTCCCCAACTCGGAGCTTAATGCTTGTTTAGTGCCCTTAGTCATCAGGGAAATGCAAATGAAAACGACCCTGAGATTCCACTTTACACCCAGCAGAATGACTAAGATCAAAAACTCAAGGGACAGCACATGCTGGTGAAGATGTGGAACAAGGGGAACAATACTCCATTGTTGGTGGGAGTGCACACTTGCATGACCACTCTGAAAACCAATCTGGCAGTTTCTCAGAAAATTGGAAATAGCTCTTTACTTGAAGACCCAGCTATACTGCTCCTGGGCATATACCCAACTACTCTACCATACCTCAAGGACACATGCTCCACTATGTTCATAGCAGCTTTATTCGTAATAGGCAGAAACTGGAAAACAACCCAGATGCCCCTCAACCATGTATGTGTATGTGGTATGTGTGGTGTGTATACGGTTGGGGTCACACAACACGAGGAACTGTATTAAAGGGTCACAGCGTGAGGAAGGCTGAGAACCACTGGTCTAGATGATAGACAGGAATAATGTGGCTACATCCAGTTTGTGCATGGTTCAGGGTCCACAGCACCGCCCGACAGTGGTCAGCTGCAGCATCACAAGGTGAGCCTTGTAGGATGATGGGTCCTAATCAGCAGGTGCTGGCTAACAGTTTGGCTGTAGAACCTGAGATATGGAAAAACACAAATGGTGAATTGGCAACGGAGAAGCCCAGAAGAGAGGATCAGGGATGTGTCTTGTTCAAACAGCACAGAGAGCAAGAGGCTTTCAGTTAATGAGTTGGCAAGATGGCCCATCCTATGTCATCTTCTTCAGTCAGGTACTCAGGGATCAAGCAGCTATGGAGGTCGTACATACCTCAGTATAAGGGCCATCTCCTCTACAGGGCTGTACATACCTCAGAATAAGGGCCATCTCCTCTACAGGGCTGATCCGCACGGCCCTACCTGTTGGTAGTGCTCAGGCATGGGTCGGGCTGACTTCTCCAATCTGGAAGCAGCTAGTTATTCTCATAAAACGGATGCTTGCTGGTTTGAGAGTATGGTACACACCTGTGATCCCGGTACTCAGGAGATGAAGGCAGGAGGATCCTCGCTGAGGCGGTGCTGGGCTTCCTAGTGAAACCTGGGCTCAAAATAAAGAGATACCTACCTTTCCTGCACACAAGGACGTTACCAGCACCTGTCACCACGGAGCTCTCTGGATGCCTTATCACCAAATGTCTTCAACATGAGTGACCAAGGATATCATACAAACAGAATAATATGCTTTCCATACTAAACTGAAGTGTTATTTGTAGAAAACACCCAAGTCTTAGCAAATCTTGGCCAAGTTCATGTATATATCTACATATATATGTAGATATAATATATCATGTGTATATATATCATATAATTTATATATTTATGAAGTCATCACTCACATAAAGCATTCTTTCCCAACTCTAACCTGATCCCAGAAGCTCTGTCAGGCCTTCCTCCCATGTTTTTCCCAAAGGCACCCACAGCTCTGCTCACTTTGGGTTGATCTACCTTGTTCCTTGTCCACAGGTGGGTGGAACTGAACACTACATTCCCTTTGCCTTGACGTCTTCCATCAACGTTATGTCCTTGAAGCTAACCTTACAGCATGACCCAACGGTTCATTCTTTTTCCTGCTAGGTAGCAGTCACGGTGAGGCCGTGTAGCCATGTGCTCGCTCATCCTGATAGTTATAGACTTTGGGTAATTTCCATCAGGGCGATAGAATAAACTCTGGTGGATGTAGGCATTCGTGTCAGCTGGGTATATATGGGGTGGGGGGTGGGGGGGAGACTCAAGAGTGGAAATACTAGCTCATAGAGCAATGTATATTTAACTGTAGTGTTCTCAGAAGTTGGACAGATAGCGGGGTAGTGGTGAGATAGCGGGGCAGTGGTGGCGAATGCCTTTAATCCCAGCACTTGGGAGGCAGAGGCAGGCGGATTTCTGAGTTCAAGGCCAGCCTGGTCTACAGAGTGAATTCCAGGACAGCCAGGGCTACAGAGAGAAACCCTGTCTCAAAAAAACCAAAAAAGAAAAAAAAAAGACAAAAAGAAGCCGGACAGATGGCTTGCAGTTAAGGGCACCAGCTGCTCTTGCGGAGAACCTGGGTTTTATTCCCATCACCGGCACTGAAGCTTACAGCCGTTTGCGTCTTTAGTTCCTGGGGATTGGCACTCTCTTCTAACCTGCTCAGGCAGTGCATGCACTTGGTTCACATATGTGGATTCAGGCGAACACTCATAAAATATAACTAAATCTTTAATATATATATATATCATTCTCTTTTTTTTGTTGTTGTTATTTTTTGAGACAGGGTTTCTCTGTGTAGCCCTGGCTGTCCTGGAACTCACTCTGTAGACCAGGCTGGCCTCGAACTCAAAAATCTGCCTGCCTCTGCCTCCCAAGTGCTGGGATTAAAGGCTCTCGCCACCACTGCCCGGTGTTATATATAGCATTCTCATTTTCCCAAAATAATTTTGTAAGCTTCTACTCCTACTAACAGTGTGTGACTGTTTTAATTGCTTAACATCTTCACCAGCACCTGGTGCTAACTGCCTAAATTCTAGTCGTGGGTATCATTGTGTCGTGCTATCCAGTTGTAGTTTTAGATTCCGTTTCCTACAAACATTTGTTTAAAAAAAATGTTCACTGGCCATTTTTGCGTCCTTTTTTTTTTGTTAACTATTTTGCCTGTAAAATAGATTTATTTATGTGCGTGTGTCTCTCTCTCTCTCTCTCTCTCTCTCTCTCTCACACACACACACACACACACACACACACACACACACACACGTGCAGATGTCCACAGAGACCAGAAGGTTTCAGGTCCCCTGGAGCAACAGTTGTAAACTGCCTCATGTCAGTTCTGGGAACAAAGCTCTGGTTTTTTATAAGAGCAGCAGCCTGGCTCAACTGTTGAGTCATCTCTATGATCTTCTTCCTTTTCCAGACAGGGTTTCTATGGACCCTCGTCTGTCCTGCAACTCGCTCTGTAGACCAGGCTGGCCTCACAGAGATCTGCCTGCCTCTGCCGCTGCTGGGATTAAAGGCACGTGCTGCCACACCCAGCTGTCATTTTCTTAATGATTGTGGTTCCTGAATATCCAGGCTTTGACTCCTTTGTCAAATGTACCTCTTGCAACATCTCCTGTCTTGAGTTTTTAGGCTCACCTCTGCCTCTGTCTCTGTCTGTGTCTCTGTGTCTGCCTCTGTCTCTCTCTCTTCTGTCTCTCTGTCTGTGTCTGTCTGTCTGTCTGTCTCTCTGTCTGTCTGTCTGTCTCTCTCTGTCTCTCTCTCTCTCTCTGTGTCTCTCTCTCTCTCTGTGTCTTTCTCTCTGTGTCTCTCTCTCTGTCTCTCTCTCTCTGTCTCTCTCTCTCTCTCCCTGTCTGCCTGTCTCTCTCTGTGTGTGTGTGTCTCTCTCTCTGTCCCTCTCTCTCTGTCTCTCTCTCTGTCTCTGTCTCTCTCTCTCTGTTTGTCTGTCTCTCTGTCTGCCTGTCTCTCTGTCTCTGTCTCTGTCTCTCTCTCTCTCTCTCTCTCCCTGTCTGCCTGTCTCTCTGTGTGTGTGTGTGTCTCTCTCTCTGTCTCTGTCTCTCTCTGTGTGTGTCTCTCTCTCTGTCTGTCTCTCTGTCTGCCTGTCTCTCTGTCTCTGTCTCTCTCTCTCCCTCCCTCTCCCTCCTTCTCTCTCTCTGTCTCTCTCTGTCTCTGTCTCTCTCTGTGTCTCTCTCTCTCTCTCTGTCTGTCTCTCTGTCTACCTGTCTCTCTCTGTCTCTCTCTCTCTGTCTCTCTCTCTCTCTCTCTGTCTCTCTCTCTCTCTCTCTCTGTGTCTCTCTCTCTCTCAGCAGTATCTCACTATGTGGCCCTGGCTGGCCTGGAGCTCATGGTAAGCTCACTACCGCAGCTCCTGAACTTGTGTGAAGGATGTATTCCACCACCCAAGGCTCCTTTACACTCTCTTACAGGTGTATTCAGACAGGGAATTCCTGATAGTCGTTCAACATTTTTTTTTTTACACTTTTTTTTTTTTTTTTTGGTTTTTTCGAGACAGGGTTTCTCTGTGTAGCCCTGGCTATCCTGGAACTCACTCTGTAGACCAGGCTGGCCTCGAACTCAGAAATCTGCCTGCCTCTGCCTCCCAAGTGCTGGGATTAAAGGCGTGTGCCACCACTGCCCGGCTATTTTTTTTTTTTATCATTAGTTCTTGCTGTGTTGTGCTTAAATCTCTAGGCCTTCTTTAATTGTCATAAAGATGATATTCTCAGAATTTTTCAAGGATTCAGGCATCTAGTCTGTGACCTGGGGCCACGTGTGCCCTGGATTAGCTATGAGTGCACCTAACACAAAATTGTAAATATACTTAAAGCATGAATTTTTGTGTGTGAGAGAGAGGAGCTAGGGATTTGGAGGGTATGGCTGTGTGACTGACATGTTCCACTGTCCCTGGACTCTTCAAGGATGGAGAAGGTGGGTGATAACTAAGTCCAGTTTCTGGGGTCCTGTAAGGAGGTAGATGTCTTCCAGGGGGAGTGATCAGGAAGCTCAGAATCGCCCGTGCCCCTGGGTCTGTCTTTTATAATGACTCCTCAGCACTGGCTATGGTTCTAACCATCTGGACCCCTAATTTTAGGCTTCTCAAACTGCAGGGAGCTTTGATGCACGCCACACAGGTTTGAGGAAAAAGAACACTTCCATTTACTGTTATTGATCTGGTGTAGTACTTGGGTACTCATTTTCAATGGTGGCAGAGAGGGGCATCATTATAAGTGGGAATTAGCATCTAAATTCACTAAGTACTGAAGTTTCAATTCCACTCCTTCAAAAGGATCTCTAGGAGTGGCCACTGTGTGGCCCCAGTTCTACAGGGAGCAAGTACATAGAAAAGCCCGCTGGTGATGATTTAGTCAAAACAGCAGCTTCTTCTCAGGGTGGTAAGAATGAGGAGGGCAGGGAGGGACCAGAAGAGCCTCCTGGGGAGAAGGTGATGTGCTCTGTCATGGTAACAATGTGACCTGTCAATGTAACACACAGTTACATTGTGTGCCTCAGTTAGAACCCAGTGATTGAAGCAGTTGAATTGTCATGAAAAGCCAGCCAGGGATAAACAGGAAACCAGACAGACAGGAGGTCTGTAGAAATTTAGAGATGGGGCCTAGTTGGAGGTTTTACAGTCACTGGAGACAGAACTTTGAAGAGGGTTTCATCTTCGCCTCCTGTAGCTCAGGGTCAGTTGGTCCTGGGCTGAAACATCTAAAACCTGTGAGTTAAAATAAACTTCTCTTTGTAAGTAGATCATCCCAGGTATTTTGTTACAGTAACAGAACACTGACTAACATACTCCTCTTCCAATGATGGACAGATGGGCTCACCTGCTCCCTCCTTGTCCTGCATAGAAATTCTGGGATGATCATTGTTACAATGTATCTAGACTATAAAACCCACAGAGGCTGAGGGGACCCAGCCATGAGAGTTTGGAAAACTCATCTGAAGAGACAAATCACAATTAATAGCTCTGGAGCAGTTTGACCTGGGGAAGTGGTCAAGTCAGAGGCCCATTTCTGTATGCCTCTTTGGAGAGTTCGTGATTGTGAAGGAAGGTACATGCAGAATTAAGGGTTTAAAACTTGTTTGTTTTTCAGAAAGTAAGGTCAGTTTTGAATGGAAAATAAATGAGATATCTGCTCCTAGGTACAGTTGAGAAGGTTGTAGGTTTGAGGGAGAGCACGGCCAGAGGCATTTGGAAGGGTCCGGACTGAACAGGAGTATGAAAGGGGAGGTAAGAAGGGGCCCTCCTTACTCTTTAAAGTGTTTTTGCTTAGGTCAGATGGTCTTGGTAGGCTTGGATATTGTCAGGATAAAGAAGTAAATTATGGAATCACGTGATGATTCAGCAGGTAAAGGCACCTTTTGCCAAGCCTGACCTACAAGGTGGATGGGGAGAACAGACTCCCACAGGTATTCCCTGACTGTGACACGTCCAACATGGCAATCCCCCACATACATACATCATACATATTTATATCATATATATATACATCATACATATATCATATATACTTATACCATACATATACATATTTATATATACACACCATACATATATCATACATACTTACATCATACATATTTATATAATATATATACATCATACATATATCATATATATTTATATCATACATGTTTGTCATATGTACCTGCATCATACATACTTACATCATAATACATACATCATACATATTTACATCATATATACCTACATCATACATACCTACATACATAAGTCATACATACCTACATGTTGGTAATCCTGCGATGCATCCTGAATAGTGATGTTAACAGGCTCTGCATACACACTCTAGTTGTTGAGAAAACGAGTTTTGATGGCACAGTCAAGTGCTTACATCACTGGGGATCCCTCCTCCTTGTTCTTTCTTCTTCCAGGGACTTGTTATTTAGCTTCGTACATGGAAATGTGTATTTACCCGATGTGCCTTGGAATATTTTGATAGCTTCATTGAGGTACAATTTACTTTCTATCTAGTTTACCGGTTTACCCTGTGATTTGGCATATTTCTCGTTGTAACTGGTGTGACGGCTAGTCTTCGCCGTCAGTTTCTTACACTCAGGAAGAGGAGACCTCAGTTTAGGGGTTGTGTCTTTCAGGTTGGTCTGGAGGCCAATCTGTAGGGCATTTTCATGACTGTTAATTGATGTAGGTAGTGCTGTCCCTGGACAGATGGGTCTGGGCTGAATATGAATGTTTAGCTGAGCAAGCCGGGAAACAGCGTCACTCCAAAACCTCTGCTTCAGCTCTTGTCTTGAATTCTTGTCTTGGTTTCCCCTCTATGGATGGCAAGTCTAAGATGAAGTAAACCATCCCTTCCCCAAGTGACTTTTGGTCGGTGGTTTTGTGTGTGTGTGTGTGTGTGTGTGTGTGTGTGTGTGTGTGTGTGTGTGTGTTGTATGTGTGTGTGTGTGTATGTGTGTTGGATGTTGGGGAAGCAGCTTTGGTTTTTGTTGTTTTTTTTTTTTCAGACAAATCTCTGTGTTAATGTGCTCATCCTGACTGGACTTACTATGTACAACAGTCTGGCCTTGAACTCCCAGAGATCCCCTGCCTCTGCATCCTGAGTGCTGGTATGAAAGGCATGCCATGCCCGGCTCCTCCATATTTTTTAGATAACCCTTTCTAGGTTCCTGCCAGCAGGAGATACCTTTTTGCAGGATGGTCAACACAGCTTCTGCTTCTAGTTGATGAGTTATTTTTTTAATATTTATTTATTTATTTATTAATTATATGCAAGTACACTAGCTGTCTTCAGACACCCCAGAAGAGGGCATCAGATCCCATTACAGATGGTTGTGAGCCACCATGTGGTTGCTGGGATTTGAACTCAGGACCTTCGCAAGAGTAGTCAGGGCTCTTAACCGCTGAACCATCTCTCCAGGCCCTAGCTGATGGATTCTTAAAAGTGATAGGATGGTGACATTGTCCCCACTTGTATTTGACGCAGCACAGCCTCATGGATAAAACATAGCTTCCAGTTTTGCTGTCCCTCCTGAGTATGGGGAGCAGAGAGTTATTTCTCTTGCTATGAGTAGGGATGAGTCCATTAACACAGCTGTTTCTTTCCTGAAGGCTCTGCCCCAGGTGAGAAACTCTTGTTACTCTGGATTCAGAGTGACTTTTGCCTCTGCAAACAGCTGCCCCTTGTCCTCCAGACCTAGAAAGGCACTCAGCCTTCTACCCTGGACCACCAAAGTGGTGCACAAGAGGGGACTCGCTCCTCTTCCGCTCTCTGGTTTCTGCATACAACAACCTGATTCTAGACCAGTCCTGCTGAAGACCCTTCCCCCAATTCCCTCCCCTGTCACTTATGCCAACCCGATTTTCCCAAATCTCTACCTGTGTTAGTCTGAATGAGCCCAGCTCTCATGGGTTCGTATGTTGACCACTTGGTCCCCAGTTAGTGAAACTTTGGGAAGGATTGGGAGGTGTGGCATTGTGGGAGAAGGTATGACAGGAGGTGTGGCCTTGTTGTGAGGGTGGTGAGCTTATGGGAGGGGATGTGGCCTTATGTGAGGGGTGTGATCTTGTGAGAGGGGGTGTGGCCTTGTTGGGGAGGTGTGGCATTGTGTGAGGAGCCGTGGTCTCGTGGGAGGAAGTGTGGCCTTGTTGGAGGAGCTGTGTCACTGAGAATGAGCTTTAATGTTTCAACGAGTCATTCCCAGAATTTCTCTCAGTCTCACAGTTGAGTCTCAAGACCTGGGATCTTAGCTACTGCTCCAACAACGCTCTCCGCCATTCTGTGCATGGACTCTAACCCTCTTAAACTATAAGCCCCCAATAAACTCTCTCTTCTATAAGCTGCCTTAGTCATGGTATCTTATTACAGCAATGGGGGGAGGGGGAACAAGACTCCAGGATACTGAATCCTGCTTGGGGCAGGAAGACTAAGAAAATGGGCACTCACAGATCTTGAATGAGGCCCCTGGATTTTCCTGTGGAGATTGGGAAGGCCACACAGATTCTAGTACAAGTTCTCTCCCACTTAACTGGGAAATTTCCCTTCAGAGCTCTAGACCCCCACCCACGCATATAGATCCTCTCTTCAGACATGTTGGATGTTTTTATTTCTTTGTGAAATGACCAAACAATGCATTATCCTCCTTTGTGCATCTGGTCAAGACAGAAGAGAAGTGTGTATCTTCTTCAAGGCTGTCAGGGACCCGAACAAAGCTGGAAAGGCACTCCTAGAGGGGTATACAGAAGTAGTAGTGGCTCGGGTCTCCTCGGAAGATGGAGGTCCTGGGCTTCATGGGCAGTAGTTATAACTTATTCATCTCTATGATCTCGGAGGTTCCTGGTCTCCTCCAGGAACAGGTAGGGCTCCCTGAAGTCATATCAGATCCTTCAGGACCAGTGTAGGAGTTGTGGGGGTTGTGGAGTGCTCCGTCAGCAGCATTTCTCCAAGACCGGTATCTTCTCTAGAAAAAGAGCCCACAGTTTAATAGCCCTGTCTCCTCCTCCCCGGCACGTACCATGGGCAACTTTGTAACCATCCCCCTCTCTTCCCAACAACCCTTCTTTCATGTTCTAACCACCCTCTTTCCTAAAACTCCCCCTAGTCTCCATTCCTCTTGGCAAGCTTTGTTCAGATTCAGTGAATTCTCTGGGACATGGATACACTCTTCTGTATAACTTCGTGTATCTGCTTGTAACTTTCCTGATCTCCATTTCTTCCCATCTACTTCTGACTTAAGGCTGCTGTAATTCACCACCCTCTGCTTTCCCTAAGCAGCTTGTTACCCAACAGGTACTCACCACATAAATAAAGAGCCCAGCAGAGAGTCCCATGACCAGAACAACAGAGGCCAGGATGATGAGGACGACAGCCCAGGGCTTCAGGGACCCACTGAGCTTCACCTCCACCACTGGAGTTCCAGTGTAATTGGAGGTGGTGTATGTTCCAGTGGAAACTGTGGGGTTAGAGGTACTGTGGGTGGTGCTCAAGCCATTGCTGGAGGCTGTGCTGCTTCTGATGGGAGTTGAGGAGGATGCATAGACAGAGGCTGTGCTGGATCCAGTGGTGGTCGGGGTGGATGTAGAGTCTGAGGCTGTGCTGGATCCAGTGGTGGTCGGGGTGGATGTATAGTCTGAGGCTGTGCTGGACCCAGTGGTGGTCGGGGTGGATGCATAGACAGAGGCTGTGCTGGATCCAGTGGTGGTCGGGTTGGGTGTAGAGACAGAGTCTGTGCTGGATCCAGTGGTGGTCGGGGTGGGTGTAGAGACAGAGGCTGTGCTGGATCCAGTGGTGGTCGGGGTGGGTGTAGAGACAGAGTCTGTGCTGGATCCAGTGGTGGTTGGGGTGGGTGTAGAGTCTGAGGCTGTGCTGGATCCAGTGGTGGTCGGGGTGGATGTAGAGACAGAGGCTGTGCTGGATCCAGTGGTGGTCGGGGTGGGTGTAGAGACAGAGGCTGTGCTGGATCCAGTGGTGGTCAGGGTGGGTGTAGAGACAGAGGCTGTGCTGGATCCAGTGGTGGTCGGGGTGGGTGTAGAGTCTGACACTGTGCTGGATCCAGTGGTGGTCGGGGTGGGTGTAGAGACAGAGGCTGTGCTGGATCCAGTGGTGGTCGGGGTGGATGTAGAGACAGAGGCTGTGCTGGATCCAGTGGTGGTCGGGGTGGGTGTAGAGACAGAGGCTGTGCTGGATCCAGTGGTGGTCGGGGTGGGTGTAGAGACAGAGGCTGTGCTGGATCCAGTGGTGGTCGGGGTCGATGTAGAGTCTGAGGCTGTGCTGGATCCAGTGGTGGTCTGGGTGGATCCAGTGGTGGTCGGGGTGGATGTAGAGTCTGAGGCTGTGCTGGATCCAGTGGTGGTCGGGGTGGGTGTAGAGTTTGAGGCTATGCTGGATCCAGTGGTGGTCGGGGTGGGTGTAGAGACAGAGTCTGTGCTGGATCCAGTGGTGGTCGGGGTGGGTGTAGAGACAGAGTCTGTGCTGGATCCAGTGGTGGTCGGGGTGGATGTAGAGTCTGAGGCTGTGCTGGATCCAGTGGTGGTCGGGGTGGATGTAGAGATAGAGGCTGTGCTGGATCCAGTGGTGGTCGGGGTGGGTGTAGAGTCTGAGGCTGTGCTGGACCCAGTGGTGGTCGGGGTGGGTGTAGAGTCTGAGGCTGTGCTGGATCCAGTGGTGGTCGGGGTGGATGTAGAGACAGAGGCTGTGCTGGATCCAGTGGTGGTCGGGGTGGGTGTAGAGACAGAGGCTGTGCTGGATCCAGTGGTGGTCGGGGTGGGTGTAGAGACAGAGGCTGTGCTGGATCCAGTGGTGGTCGGGGTCGATGTAGAGTCTGAGGCTGTGCTGGATCCAGTGGTGGTCTGGGTGGATCCAGTGGTGGTCGGGGTGGATGTAGAGTCTGAGGCTGTGCTGGATCCAGTGGTGGTCGGGGTGGGTGTAGAGTTTGAGGCTATGCTGGATCCAGTGGTGGTCGGGGTGGGTGTAGAGACAGAGTCTGTGCTGGATCCAGTGGTGGTCGGGGTGGGTGTAGAGACAGAGTCTGTGCTGGATCCAGTGGTGGTCGGGGTGGATGTAGAGTCTGAGGCTGTGCTGGATCCAGTGGTGGTCGGGGTGGATGTAGAGATAGAGGCTGTGCTGGATCCAGTGGTGGTCGGGGTGGGTGTAGAGTCTGAGGCTGTGCTGGACCCAGTGGTGGTCGGGGTGGGTGTAGAGTCTGAGGCTGTGCTGGATCCAGTGGTGGTCGGGGTGGATGTAGAGACAGAGTCTGTGCTGGATCCAGTGGTGGTCGGGGTGGATGTAGAGTCTGAGGCTGTGCTGGATCCAGTGGTGGTCGGGGTGGATGCATAGACAGAGGCTGTGCTGGATCCAGTGGTGGTCGGGGTGGGTGTAGAGACAGAGGCTGTGCTGGATCCAGTGGTGGTCGGGGTGGGTGTAGAGTCTGACGCTGTGCTGGATCCAGTGGTGGTCGGGGTGGGTGTAGAGACAGAGGCTGTGCTGGATCCAGTGGTGGTCGGGGTGGATGTAGAGACAGAGGCTGTGCTGGATCCAGTGGTGGTCGGGGTGGGTGTAGAGACAGAGGCTGTGCTAGATCCAGTGGTGGTCGGGGTCGATGTAGAGTCTGAGGCTGTGCTGGATCCAGTGGTGGTCTGGGTGGATCCAGTGGTGGTCGGGGTGGATGTAGAGTCTGAGGCTGTGCTGGATCCAGTGGTGGTCGGGGTGGGTGTAAAGTCTGAGGCTGTGCTGGATCCAGTGGTGGTCGGGGTGGGTGTAGAGTCTGACGCTGTGCTGGATCCAGTGGTGGTCGGGGTGGGTGTAGAGTTTGAGGCTATGCTGGATCCAGTGGTGGTCGGGGTGGGTGTAGAGACAGAGTCTGTGCTGGATCCAGTGGTGGTCGGGGTGGGTGTAGAGACAGAGTCTGTGCTGGATCCAGTGGTGGTCGGGGTGGGTGTAGAGTCTGAGGCTGTGCTGGACCCAGTGGTGGTCGGGGTGGGTGTAGAGTCTGAGGCTGTGCTGGATCCAGTGGTGGTCGGGGTGGATGTAGAGACAGAGTCTGTGCTGGATCCAGTGGTGGTCGGGGTGGATGTAGAGTCTGAGGCTGTGCTGGATCCAGTGGTGGTCGGGGTGGATGCATAGACAGAGGCTGTGCTGGATCCAGTGGTGGTCGGGGTGGGTGTAGAGACAGAGGCTGTGCTGGATCCAGTGGTGGTCGGGGTGGGTGTAGAGTCTGAGGCTGTGCTGGACCCAGTGGTGGTCGGGGTCGATGTAGAGTCTGAGGCTGTGCTGGATCCAGTGGTGGTCCGGGTGGGTGTAGAGACAGAAGCTGTGCTGGACCCAGTGGTGGTCGGGGTGGGTGTAGAATCTGAGGCTGTGCTGGACCCAGTGGTGATCGGGGTGGGTGTAGAGTCTGAGGCTGTGCTGGACCCAGTGGTGGTCGGGGTGGATGTAGAGTCTGAGGCTGTGCTGGATCCAGTGGTGGTCGGGGTGGGTGTAGAGTCTGAGGCTGTGCTGGATCCAGTGGTGGTCGGGGTGGGTGTAGAGACAGAGGCTGTGCTGGATCCAGTGGTGGTCGGGGTGGGTGTAGAGTCTGAGGCTGTGCTGGACCCAGTGGTGGTCGGGGTGGATGCATAGACTGAGGCTGTGCTGGATCCAGTGGTGGTCGGGGTGGGTGTAGAGTCTGAGGCTGTGCTGGATCCAGTGGTGGTCGGGGTCGATGTAGAGTCTGAGGCTGTGCTGGATCCAGTGGTGGTCGGAGTGGGTGTAGAGACAGAGGCTGTGCTAGATCCAGTGGTGGTCGGAGTGGGTGTAGAGTCTGAGGCTGTGCTGGATCCAGTGGTGGTCGGGGTGGGTGTAGAGTCTGAGGCTATGCTGGATCCAGTGGTGGTCGAGGTGGGTGTAGAGACAGAGGCTGTGCTGTACCCAGTGGTGTCCAGGGTAGATGCAGGATTTGAGATTGTGCTGGTCGTTTCTGATGCCGGGCTTGAGGGTGTAGTGGAGGTAATGTGGACATATCCTGTGGTATAACAAAAGTTTTTCTGAATAAGACCATGAAAGGTAACTGGTACGGACTGACATATTTGCCTTCCACTTTTTTCTTTGTCAAATTCTTGGCATGGGTGATTTTATTCAGTGCTCCTGAATGCTCCGTGGACATCATCATTATCAATTATCTAATCAAGAATTCGAAATATGGACGGTTTCCTTGTGCCCATGGAGGACAGGAGAATGAGTTGGAATCCCTGGAACTGGAATTACAGAGGGTTGTTGGCCACCATGTGGGTTCTAGGAATGGAACTTTGGTCCTGGGAAGAACAGCCTGTGCTCTAAACTACTGAGCCATCTCTCCAGCCCCATAGTTAATTTTAGACCAGTCTAGCCTATATCACACCCTGTCTAAACAAACAAACAAACAAACAAACAAAAAACCCACAGGAAACTAAACAAAATAAGAGTAAAGATAACATCAAAAAGCAAGACTGAGTTTTTCTGATAAACATTCTATATTTGCACATTAAAAATAAAAATCTCACTTAAAAAAAAGTACCATAGAGGAATTGGAGGGCTGGCGCCCACCTTAGTGGTAAATACTTGCCAAGCACACGCAAAGACCTGTATTTGAACCTCAGCATGAATGTGCAGACACTCATGCACACACACACACACACACACACACACACACACACGCACATAGAGACAGACAGACAGACAGACAGAGGGGGTTGGAGAATTACCAGGTAACTAGATAAAAGTTTTAAATATGTGGTGTGTGTGTGTGTGTGTGTGTGTGTGTGTGTGTGTGTGTGTGTGTAAATTTTCAATATATTAATTCGGCGGCTCACAATTCCAGGTCATGATTGCTTCTTGCAGGGCAGCTAAGGATGACCCAAAGTAGACTAGGCAAGCGAAAGCAGTGGATTTGACTGGGAATATCTTGAAGGATAAAAATGAATGAATCAAAGATAGTTTGGAGGAGGGACTAGAAAGGTGGCTTGGTGGTTAAGAGCACTCGCTGCTTTCAGGGGACGCAAGTTTGGCTCCCAACATCCACATCAGGCAACTACCTATAACTCCAGCTCCAGGGAATCCAGCATCCTCTCTTCTGCTCTCCTCAGCTTTGTACACAGGTGGTGCATGGACAGGCGTGCGGCCGACAAAAGGCCCTCACACATAAAGTAAATTGTAGTCGGCTTGATTTTTGGTTCAAAATGATGAATCACCCAAGGGTTCCCACTTCCCGCTTCTAAGCAGGCAGAGCAAGGAGTGTTCATTGGTGTCAGAACCGAAGTCAAAAACAGTCCAGGCTCTTAGGTTTTTGAGAGGACTCACTCTGTACCAGGTTGCCTGAACTTACTCATGATCCTCCTGCCTCAGCTTCCTGTGACGAGATAGCAAGTCCCTGTGCTGAGAAGCACTGCGGGGGGTGGGGGAGTCTCTTACACACTACAGCCTTTATCATAACATCGGAAGTTTCCTGGAAGAAACCCAGTGAGGCTAAAACCCACTAGGGTATTCACCTTTTGCTCTTTCGTAGCATCCAGAAGGTTCTTCTCATCTACTTGACATGGTGCCTCCTTCGCAACCACCTCACACAGAGAGCCTTCCTTTAATTTTACGATCACTGTTGTCTTTAAAATTAACTTGCCAATAGATCACTTATTACCCTCTGCTCATTTTTAAATTTTCAGTCGAGTCCTGCTAGGTGCTCTGGCTGGCTGCTGAGACTTCAAGCATAAGGGACCACACCCAGATCTACTTGTTTAATTCGATTCGATTTGATTTTTTTTTTAATCCTTTGCTGAATTCCAAACCCAGGGCCTCCCTCGTGCTGGGCAAGCACTCTGCCCACGAGTTACGTCTAGCCTCTTGTTTTATTCTATGCTATGCTGTTTTCAAGACAGAGAGTCTCACCACATGGACAAGGCCGCTGCTGAACTTGCTCTATAACCCAGATAAACCCTGCTATCTCTTCCCACCTCAGGCTCCCCAGTAGCTGGAATTATGGGCCTGTGCCACCCCAGCTAGAGTTTTAGATTCTATTCTTCTTGGTTTAAGATTGACTTAGGCAGATTTGGAATTAGGGTTATAGACAGGAGAGAAATGAGACTTAAAAAAAAAAAACCAGTCAAGTCGGGCTAGAGAGATGGCTCAGTGGTTAAGAGCACTGACTGCTCTTCCAGAGGTCCTGAGTTCAAATCCCAGCAGTCACATGGTGGCTCACAACCATCTGTAATGGGATCCGATGCCCTCTTCTGGTGTGTATGAAGACAGCTACAGTATACTCACATACATAAAATAAATAATTCTTTTAAAAAAAGTCAAGTCTTCTCATTATTTAGACACCTATCCCACACCACACCGGTTATCCCCCCTTCACCGAGGCCTGGGAAAGTCAGTCCCACACAACGTGCTTAATAAGTGGAACCATGACTTAGGTTGTAGGCAATGTGAGACCAGAGACTACAGTGTCCATTGCTGGTTCCTGGGCAATGATACACCATTTCCCTGAAGAGATGAAATGATGACTCTCTCTGGGGAGAATGGGAGCTTATCCCAAAGTCTCCCACCTCCTCAGAGGCAGCCAGACCATCCACATTTAGATATAAATCACTCACCACTTTCTAAAAGCAGGAGCTGCAAAAGCAGCCAACACCAGAGGTGACTTCCCTTCTGCATCTTCCTCTGCCTCCCTGTGGCCGGCAGGCACAGATACCTGGATCCCAAAATGTGGCCAAGTTCTAGAGAGTTCTTGAGAAAGAGGAGGTAAAAGATGAGCTTCCAAGAGCTCGGTTCTTCTAAGGGCTTTGCGCCTGGGGAGGAGGTGGCCGGATGCCTGAGATGTCAAGCGTCCTCGGCACTAGCCTGTCACCTTGTTCTCATGGCTAGAGTGTGGCTGAGACCTTTATAGGTTTCTGTGGGCCAGGGAGAGGCTAGGCACCTATCTTGACAGACTGCCAAGTGTGAGCAAGCATGTAAGGAAGCGGTACTGAGTCTGGGAAGGTAATGTCCTAAGGGTCAAGGAGATGGTACTAAGACAAAGAAAGGCATGATCACACTCTGCTGGGTTGAAACAGGAAGAGAAAAAAGAAAGAAGATCAAGATTGTCAGAGGCAAGGGACCCGCCCCTGAGGCAGGGATGGGGTCAGGAAACCTGTTATAGCTCATTTGTTTCCTGGTCAAGAAATTCTGTGGTTTGACGTTAGCAGAGAAGAAGCCCCAAAGGATCTCAGCTGAAGGGCAGGACCCTACGTCACTGAAGCAAACGAAAACACGAGACTCGTGAGTAGGTAGGTACCCGTACACTGATTGGCTCACACTGAATCAACCGAGGAAGAGAGAAGACCCAGGGTCAGCAGAGTCATCTTTGCGTTCTATCTTCGTCACATTTTCTGTTGTTATCACAAAGGACTCAGTTTGATCTCTGTCGCTGTGACAAAACAGCCTGACCGAAAACAACTTAGGGAAAGATTTATTTGTTTGGCTTACACTTCCAGGTCACTGCCCACCATTGAGGGAAGTCAGAGAAGAGATACAAGGAGCTTGAGGCAAAAACCATGGCACACCAGAAGAGGGCGTCAGATCTCATTACAGATGGTTGTGAGCCACCATGTGGTTGCTGGGATTTGAACTCAGGAATAAGTCAGTGTCACGAATAAGACCTTCACGAATGAGAAAGCTGGCGGGTATCTGGAGATGTGAAGCAGCTCGAACGAACGGGTCTGAGACAGGAAGGGATGTGGCGTGCTGCTTAAGACTCAGCGCTGGTTCTCCAGTGTGGCCATGACGGGCCACTCCTGAGTCTAAGGCAAGAGGCTATAGCGATGGGCGAGGTTCCAGTCTTCCAGTAACCCTTATTCTACAGCTGTTAGCGCTCTAAGAAACAGACCCTGCCAGCCCGATCCAGACTTAGCTATCTTGGATGCAAATTCACAGTTTTGATTTAGTTACTTTCCAAAGGTTGTTCTGTGTGTACTGATCAGAATCTAAATGTAACTAATCTCTACTCGTCCTCAAAGCAGGAAGCTTGGGACACTTTATTAGTCCCTGTGACATCTTCCAGGTCACGCACTAATGCTGTAAGCACTTTCATTCGGTCTTTTGTGGTCTGGGAGTTTGCTTTCTGAGATGGGGAGTTTGCCGTGTAGCCCAGGTTGGCCTCAAACTACAGACCCCCGATTCTCATCTTTTTTTTTTAAGATTTATTTATTTGTTATATGTAAGTACACCATAGCTGTCTTCAGACACTCCAGAAGAGAGTGACAGATTTTGTTACAGATGATTGTGAGCCACCATGTGGTTGCTGGGATTTGAACTCAGGACCTTCAGTAAAGCAGTCGGTGCTCTTAACCGCTGAGCCATCTCTCCTGCTCCCTTCCCCAAATCCCCATCTTAATCTCCCCAGTGCTAGGCATATATACACCATTACACCCAGTAATTGCTTTTCCTTTTGTGTCTGTGTGGTGCTTGGGACGGAACCCTGAGCCTTCTGCACACCAGGCAGACCTACCAAGCAGGCACACCACAGAGCTATAGCCCCTGGCTTTAAGCCCCTCCTTTATTCTTTTTCCTTCTTGAGAGACGGCGTTACTGGCTTATGTGCCATCAGCCAAACATTGTCACATGGCTGCACGCAGACGCAAGGGAAACTGAGGAAAACAACTTGAGCTGCCTAACTGGGTGTGTGATAGCATGTGCCTGGGATACCAGGACTTGGGAGGGAGATGCGGAGAATACAGGGTTCAAAACCAGCCTCAGCTACATAGTAAGTTTAAAGCCAACCTAGGTGACATGAAACCCTGTCTCAACAAACATATCTAACCCCCACCCCTCAAAAAACAAAAATAAACCCTAAAGCCCACCACATATGTTTGTGGGCAGCTATGAAGCCATGACACACATTTAAACCCATTTACTTCATCTTCTACATTTAATGTTTCTAACAGTGCAAGTCTTTAGAGACCTGAGCCAGCCTGATTTTTTTTTGTTTGTTTGTTTCCTCCTTGACTTTCTCTCCTGGTGTCTTTTTACATTTAAGATATCTGACACTGTGTGGATTTCCCTGAGAATATCGCCTGTAGACGTATTTGAAAGCTGAGCTGAAGGAATGGCCTTCTTCAGAGAACACATGCATGTTTTCCCGAGCGCACATAGGTATAGCCATTTGAGGATTCTTTAAATTGGGTTATAGGACCAAGGAGGGGTTGTTTGTTTTGTTTTTGAGACAGGACTTCACTGTGTATGTAGCCCTAGCTGTCCTGAAAGCAGACACGTAGACCAGGATGGCCTTGAATTTACAGAGATCGCCCTGCCTCTGCCTCCTGAGTGCTGGGAGTAAAGGCATGAACCACCACCACACCTGGTCCCATTTTCTCCTCTTTAAAAAAAAAATTATGTCAGGCAGGGTGGTATACCTCTTTAATCCTAGCACTCAGGAAGCAGAGGCAGGAGGATATCAGTGAGTTCAAAGCCAACCTTGTCTACAGATCAAGTTCCAGGTCAGCCAGGACTACAAAGAGAGATCCTGTATAAAAGAACATGTATTGGTATGGGGTGGTGTGGAAAAGGGTACTGGATCCCTGGAGCTGAGTCACCTTTATGGGTACTGGGTACTGAGCTTGTGTCTCTGGAAGAACAGTAAATGCTTTTTTCTGTCCTGGAACTCACTTTGTAGACCAGGCTGGCCTCGAACTCAGAAATCCTCCTGCCTCTGCCTCCCAAGTGCTGGGATTAAAGGCGTGCGCCACCACCGCCCAGTTCAGTAAATGCTTTTAACTGAGCTGCCAAGTCTATTGCTTTTATTTTTTATTTTTAAAACACTCTTTGTAGGGTCTGAAGAGATGACTCAGAAATTAAGAACATTGTCTGATCTTCAAAAGGACCCAGGTTAGGACCCTAACACCGACAAGACGGCTCACAGACAATTACAATCCCAGGGGAATCCAGTATCTTCGTATGGATCCTGGGGTACTTCACTCCTGTGGTGTAAAGACACACACACACACAAAACAAAAATAAATATTGAGTTTCTGCACGGTAAGTGGGCATTCGTGGAAATGGGATGTACTGGCTTGTTTTGTGTGTCAACTTGACACAGGCTGTTATCACAGAGAAAGGAGTATCAGTTGAGGAAGTGCCTCCATGAGATCCAGCTGTGGGACATTTTCTCAGTTGGTGATCAAGGGGGGGAGGACCCCCTTGTGGGTGGTGCCATCTCTGGGCTGATAGTCTTGGGTTCTATAAGAGGGCAGACTGAGCAAGCCAGGGGAAGCAAGTCAGTAAGAAACATCCCTCCATGGCCTCTGCATCAGCTCCTGCTTCCTGACTTGCTTGAGTTCCAGTCCTGACTTCCTTTGGTGATGAACAGCAGTGTGGAAGTATAAGCTTTCCTCCCCAACTTGCTTCTTGGTCATGATGTTTGTGCAGGAATAGAAACCCTGACTAAGACACAGGAACATTCCCAGTGCTACCAGAGTATTGAGAGCATGCCAGGGGGCTTGAAAGGCTCTTTGGTCCTAGCTCAAGTCACCTAAGAACCAGGCATGGCTCATACTTCTAATCCTAGCACTTGGGAGGCAGACCCAGGCACATCTTATGAGTTTAAGATCAGCCTTGTCCATGTAGTGAGTTCCAGGTCAGTCAGTGCTACATAGCGTTATTTACAATAAACAAATTCCAAGTCTTTTAAGTAAGATCTCTCGGCTCTAGGAGGCTGAGCCTCCAGTATCATGGGACTGGGGTCTTTCGAGTGACCTTCAGCGTGTGACTCTAGCTGAAAGTCATATTAAATACTGTTGAATTTACTGTTTGTTTCTCGAGGTGTATGTTTCTTACCCTTCCCTGTACCATGACAAGAGACAGGTAATTTTACTTGTATTTCCTTCTAGGAGGGATGCATTTCATTTTAGTTTATATTTGCAGGGCGGGTTCTAGATTTAAGTGAGGATCTACTCCCGGACAGGCCACCTGGATTGGTCCACGAAGGTTGAAATAACCTGAGCTCAAATTCCGTGGGTTTCTTCTTTCTTTTTTTTTTTTTTCTCTTTTGCTTCCTTGTTCTTCTCTAATGTTTTATGTCAACCCAGGTTTGTTTGTTTATCTAGGGTCACTCTACATAGCCCAGGCTAGCCCTCAAACTCCTGTCCTTCCAGCTGCAGCCCTGTGAGTGCTGCTAGCTTTATAGGCATGTGTCTCCATGACTGGTTCAGTTTCCCTTTTACTTTGAGCCGTGCTCGCTCTCCTGGCAACTCCACATTCCCTGGAGATTTACCAGCCATCTCTTTTCCTTCAAGATATTTTCAGAGAGGACCTCTGCTCCATTACATAGTTCGCTGTGTGTCCACTTGACACAAACTGGAGTTATCACAGAGAAAGGAGCTTCAGTTGGGGAAGTGCCTCCATGAGATCCAGCTGTGGGGCATTTTCTCAATTAGTGATCAAGCAGGGAGTGGCCCATTGAGGTGGTGCCATCCCTGGGCTGGTAGTCTTGGGTTCTATAAGAGAGCAGGCTGAGCAAGCCAGGGGAAGCAAGCCAGTAAGTAACATCCCTCCATGGCCTCTGCATCAGCTCCTGCTTCCTGACCTGCTTGAGTTCCAGTCCTGACTTCCTTTGGTGATGAACAGCAGTGTGGAAGTGTAAGCTGAATAAAACTTTTCCTCCCCAACTTGCTTCTTGGTCATGATGTTTTGTGCAGGAATAGAAATCCTGACTAAGACACATAGTATAGTTTCATTCTGTTGCTGTGATAAAACACCCTGGCCAAAAGCAACCTAGGGAAGGAATTTATTCGGCTGTGACCTGGAGTTATAAACTGAATAAATTCCTTCCCTAGGAGGCAGGAACTGGAAGGTGGGCCTACATGAGATTGCGTGGTTTTGAAGGCAACCAAGTCTATGTCCCAATCTAGAGCTACACCTACCTGGAGCACAGCCCTGTTCACTCTAGAGCATGCAAGACAGCTCAGCGTGCAAAGGTAGCCAGCTACCAAGCCTGAGGGCCAGAATTTAACCCCCAGGACTCACATGGCAGAAGGAAAGAATGTACTTCAAGTTTTCCTCTGACCTCCGTGAGCCAACCATGGCGCATGTATGAATCCCACCCATCTCCTGCAGTCAGTCAACGCATATAATAAAAACTTGTTAAAAAAATGAATTTTATATAAATGTCACCAAAAATTATTTGGATACTAAAATGATGCTTTTTCTCTTTTTTCTACATATGCTCACTTACAGTGCAAAAAACTCAGTTCTATAACATGCATAGCAACTAAAACTAGAGAACTGTGGGACAGGGGTGAAACATCCAGCTGGTTTGACCCTGTTTGTGGGGTGTATGTGTGATGGCTATTCCCAGTTGTTTATTTCTGGAATGAACAATCCAGAAATGGAGGGCACACTTGTGATCCAGATCTTGAGGCACAGTGGCCATGAAAAGCGTAAGCCTGGACATGCCTTTAATCCCAGGAAACAGAGACAAGCAGATCTCTGAGTTCAAGACCAGCCTGGGACAGAGCAAGTTCAAAGTAAAGAATGGTTTAGGTCCTGGCATGGTGGTACACACCTTTAATCTGGGCCATACCTTCTGCTGGAGACCTACTTAAGGACAATGGAGGAAGGAAGAGTCTCTTCTTCGCTTGCTTGCACTTACTTGGCAGCACATCTGTTGGAAACAACTTCTTCGGGATTCCAGCTATATACAGAAGACCAGCTGGAACAACTAGCCTTGTGGGACTGAGCAACAACTAGATTCTTGGATTTCCTGTTCACAGCTGCCATTGTTGGGTTAGCTGGACTGCAGACAGTAAGTCATTCCAACAGATTCCCTTAATATATAGAAAGATACCCGATATGTTCTGTGACTCTAGAGAACCCTGACTAAATACATTGTGCATATTGATACTGGCCCTATTACATGGGAAATCATACTGTCTTTGAGAAAGGTATTCAGTGAGTGGAAGGACTGTCTGGTCTTTCTGATCTGAGGACAAGGTTGAGGATGCTTCCATAGGGCTATGCCCAGGCTAGAGGTATTTGGAGCTGTTGAGATTATGCGTGGAGTCTCTTCCAGGAGTCACGGTAACAGAAGGAGTGGTGGCCTATCAGGTGCTCTAGTTTCTGTGGAGGACATTGTCCAGGGTCTCCAGTAAAATCTTTAGGAGCCTCAGAGCCTGAATTGGAACAGAGATGTTGCAGAGGAAGAATTGGCGATATCCAGAGTGGTGGGGACCCTGTGGTTCTTTCAGAGACCATGGTGGCCTCAGGAAGTGTGCTCATTGGCACAGACATTGTGGTGGAGGGTGTGGTTGAGATAGAAGCTGTTGAAGCTGTTGTGGTCTCACATCGTGTAGTGGAAGCGTGGTGGGCGTGTGCTGAGGTTATCGTGGAGGATGTGGAAGGCAAGGACACCGTGGCAGCGTACAAGGTGATCACGAGTGCTTTTACGAAGGCCCAGTAGATAGAGACTTGGGCAGTTTCAGAGGTTTAGGGAAGGAGGAATCCCTAGTGCAATGGGAGGATTAACTAGTGTTAGGATTCTGTCTAAACTCCACCCCCACAGTTACCTGGCAACAGTCAGGTAGGCCTGATCCACTGTAAAAGGGGCTGCCCCACCCTGCTCTTCCCTTCACCCCTCCCCCCACCCACGTGCTCATGGCCAGTCTCTACTTCTCTACTCTTCTTCTACTTCTCTCTCTCTCTCTCTCTCTGCCTTTCTCTGCCTCTACTACCCTCTTAACTCCCCTCCCCATGCCCTAAATAACCTCTATTCTATAATATACCATCATTTGGCTGGTCCCTCAGGGGGAAGGGATACCTTGGAATGGGCCCGCTGAGACACCTCTTTCCCCTATACCTCCATAGAACACATCTCCCTTCTCTTTATCTTTTATAAACACATCAACTAGTATCTGTGGAATGAGAATTCCATGTGGAATGAGAATCCGTGCCCTGAGAATGAGTATTTCTATGCATTTGGCTTAGCTGTGAGAGAGAAATCCAGGCTCTTTCATCTGTGATCGAGGCAGAAACTGATCTAGTAAATCTCATGCAGGGAGAGGGAGCCCAGACCCAGCTCTGTTCTGAAAAAGAAATCCAATATCCACCCACCAGGCGGAGCCTCAGGAGAAGGAAAGAGCTGCAATTTGATAATTAGCCTAGGCTCCAGGGACCTACCCTCTGGGTCTTGAGCACTCCAAGTTCCGGCAGTGACCTCCAGGAGGCACAAGGACACAGCGTACAGAAAGGGAGTGAGTTCCCTCCAGACCTGCTCATCAATTAGCTATGCCCCAAATGGGCCCAGCCCTGAGCTCATTAAAGGACTTCCCTGTGGGTTTCAGAGCAATAATTAGTGAAGAGAGACAAGAGTTCCTAGGGGAACTGCACTCAGTTGGATGGAAAGGTAGTCGTTGTTGTTGTTATTATTACTATTGTTGTTGTTGTCTAGTTGGAGGAATGGGTCCGGGCTGGGGTAAGGGCTTTAGCATCGCTCCCAGGGTACTCACTGTGCACAGCTGCGCCGAGTCACACTGACCCAGACAACTGAAAATCACACACCCTTCTCCTTTTCTCCCAGAAGTCCCTGCCTAGCATGAATTTCACCAGGGACCTAATTCTGGGGTCCGTCCGGCCCCTGAAATACCTCTTTTCTGAAGCCCAGCTCCATCCTGCCTTCATCAGAATCTGTTTCCTGATGGGACATCCAGAGAGATTGTCTGGCCCGAAGCAACCCAGACAATTCAAGATCATTCACGTCAGAGCAGGGATTACTGTCCTTGAGGGACTCCCTTAAGGTTGGAGTCTGGCCAGAAGGCCTGTGGCACACTGGAATGCCTTGTCAGGCACCTTTCTCCAGGGTCAGTGGACATCAAGTCTCTGTGGGTGATGGGTGAGGTTCTGTGGGACTCATAGTTTTGGTATCTTAAGAGAGGCACGGCTGCTTATAAATACTGATTTAATTATCCAGGTTATTTACCCTGCACAGCACTTCCTGTCTGCCTAGCACTTCCTGGGATGACTCTTGTGGAAGTCTTCTAGCGTTCCTGAATTTGTGTCTCAGATGGGAACATTGCCCTACGTGGGTTTTTTTTTTTTTTTTTTTGGTCAAAAGACCATATATAATGGATGTTTAATAATGCGACATATGAGGCTGGAGAGATGGCCCAACAGTTAAGAGCATGTACTGCTCTTAATGGAACCGAGACCTGAGTTTGGATTCCAACACCCATGCTGGGAAGCTCAGGACCTCTTGTAACTCCGGCACCAGGAGAATCTGTCGCCCTCTACTGGCCTCTGTGGGTAACTGCATATGTCCAGGTACTCGTGTGAGTGCATGCGTGTGTGCGTGTATGTATGTGTACACACACACACATACACACACACACACCACACCACACACCACACACAGAGTTTTCTTATCAATCCCGAATTCCCCACCCTCCTCATTTTGGCCCCATGCAAATAAATCCACAATGAACCGAACTGATCTTTTGCCTTTTAGAAAGAATAGAATTTCTATCTCTGCTCTCTCTGGCCCTTCAAAGAACTCCAGTCCTGCCCTCCAACCTCTTCTGTCCAGGGTCACCCATAAGACCACAGAGTCAATTCCCTGAGAGTCCACACAGTTCACACTTTAGAAATACATCATGATTTATTGCAGAAGCCCAGCAGAGGGCGCCTGTCCTCTATCCACTTCCTTGTTCCTCGCTCCCGCCTTGAGTACCAGGTAAAAGGAACAGGGATAAGTTGTGAAGAGTGAGGAGAGGGGAGGGGCTGGGTGACAAAGATGACTCCGGCAAGATGAAACCGCTCTTGATGAAAGATGGAGAAATGCAAGCGCTGAGTGGACGCACCATCAGGGAAGGCTGAGGTTGAGGCTTAGTGGATGAGACTGCAGGTAAACATAAACTCCTATGTGTACCCACCCACGAACAGAAAAACCCACCACAGACATCCAGAACAAACAAGGGACTCACAAAGAGGGAAGAGCCGTGGAGGTGGAGGAGTTTGTAATCTTTTGCAGGGTAGGGGTGCGATTCCTCCTCCTCCTCCTCCTCCACTACTACTACTACTACTACTACTTCCTCCTCCTCCTCCTCCTCCTCCTCCTCCTCCTCCTCCTCCTCCTCTTCTTCTTCTTCTTCTTCTTCTTCTTCTTCTTCTTCTTCTTCTTCCTCTCTCTCTCTCTCTCTCTCTCTCTCTCTCTCTCTCTCTCTCTCCCCGCCCCCCAGGCAGTGGAGAGAGTAGAGAAGAAACTATTTCAATCTGCCTTTATTTGGGGGCCCTTTTTAAAAAACTAAAAACAATTTAAATATATCTAGTATCTCAGGAATTCAGAAGTGTGCATCTCAGGTGGGGGTGGACAGAATTACTATAAATCGGTTTTTAAACCCGGGCACCTGCCTTCACTCCTCCTGCCTCCCAGGGTCGTACTTCACTCTTGGAATGTTGAGGTGCCCTTGCCTCACCAAGCCACGCCCTTTCCTGTACTGGTCCCACCCCAGCTGTCCATCAATGCTATTCTTACAGAGAGCACTTGCGGTTTTTCTTTCTTCTCTCTCGCCCTCAGCTAGTCAGGAACATGGTCGATGGAGGCTACAGCTTTTTGTCTGTCAGTTTTTGCTGCCCTTTCTAAGTCCAGGAACTTGAGTCTAATTCATCCTCCAGGAAAGGGGCGAAACCTGGAAGATCTGGGGATCCAGGTCTTGCGGTCATGGTGGGGAAGGGATCTGGTTTGGTTTCAAATTCTGCTGCTCCATCAGGTAGACTGGGTAGGAATTTCGGCCCCCTTTGTCCTCGGGCTCGGTGTCCTCTGAGTTCTGAGTCAGTACATGGCGCGCTCGTGATGCGCAGGAGACCTGAGGTGACAGATGGGAGTAAGACCTCTGCCAGTGGTTCGATTTCCTCAACCACCCTCAGGGCTTTTCTCCCTAATCCCGTGCCTTTGCCCTTCTCCTTTTTCAAGATTTTATCCAAGCTTTACTCCATATTCCAACCTAAATACAGAGTCCCAGCTTCCACCTACAACCCACTTCTGCCCTGATCATCTTGTCTTTATATCCCCACCTTCACACCCAAGACTATTACCAACTCCCCAAATTTCTCTCTCAGACCCATATTCCACCCCAGCTCATAATTCTAATGCCTAATCATTCTTCCATCCCCAATCTCTGTGTCTCACTCGAACCCCCTCCCCCTTTCCCACTGCCCTTACCAAAACGATCAGGCCAAGGATAATCAGCAGAATAATCACAGCCAGGAGGATCACAACAACTATAGCCCACGCAGGGAACGAATTGTTCTCCCCTCTCTCCCCAGCAACATGGAGGCCGCCAGGTAAGCTGTGGGTGTTCTGCTGGGAGTGGTGAGCTTCTGACGTGGTGGGTCCCAGGTCCATCCTAGATGTCAAAGAGCCAACGGTCCCTTGGTGCGCAGTCTCGGTCTTACGGAAATGAGGAGAGGGAGCAGTAGATGTGTCTTCTGTGGCCTTGACCGGTCGTGTGGTCTCCAAGATTACTGATGTTTTCTCTGGGGTTCCAGTGGCCTTTACGGTCGTAGTGTCTACTGTGGGTTTCCTCTGGAATACTGTGGGACTCTCTGTGGCTTTCTCAGTGGTTGATGTGGCCCCTTCTGGGTGTTTTGTGGACTTTGTTGAGACCTGTGTCATATTTTCACTGGCCGATGTGGTATGGTGTTCTACAGGAAGCACCTGGGCTTGTGAAGTACTCTCACTAGCTGGCCCGGTCTTTCCTTCACGCTCAGTGGATGTTGACTGGAATCTTGTGGTCTTTTCCCTGGCTGATGTGACCTCTTTGATGTGTTCTGTAGTTATCTGGACAGACTTGTCTGAGGCAAATAGAGTTGTGTGATGTTCAGCTCCTGATGTTGTTGGGGTCTTTGGAGTCTTGTATGAGGTCCTTGGGGCTTCTGTGGACTTCACTGGGGAAGAACTTTTTTTAATAAACTCTGAGTCATGGGAAGTTGTGGGCTTCTGTGAGGTGGTCCTTAGCCTGGTGCTGGTCTCCGTGGGACTCACTCGTGTACTAGATTTCCTTGTTACTCTGGTTCGACTTGTTGCGGACCTACAGGTTGTGCTTCTCCTGGGTGCTGAGGTCGAATGTCTTCCATCTGTCGAGTTAGTGGATCCGGGGTCGTCAGCCGAGCGTTCATTCCGGGCCATTGGGTGTTTCCCTTGGCTACTGAGATTCTTTCCCGAAGCCGGAAGCGTTTCATGACGGACAGTGGTGTTTCCGTAGTCTGCGGCTTTGGCGTTGTCTACAGGTTTGTGCACTGGTTTGACAAGGCGAGTGTTGTTGCACTGTTTTTTGGGCTTCTGGGTCGCTGTAGACTCAGGGAGGTCTGGAGGATGTTGTCCTGAGTTTTTGTAGTCAGAAGGGGCTCTGTGAGTAAGACCCGGAGTAAGAGGGGATAAGTGATCGAATATCGAAGGTTCGACAGTCTTTTGAAGCTCTTGAATTGTGTTAGCACCTGTGGGGAGAGAGAGAGAGATAAGAAACTTCCCTGATTTCTTGCCTGCCTCTGTACTAGGATCCCTAGCCGTACAGCTGTCTCCTCAGGAAGGCTCATTAGAATATCACATTGTTCAACCCCAATCTTCCCTCTAGCCGCTGAACTTTTGCTTAAACTGTTCTTTCAGAAAAAAAAAAGTAGCCCCTCTCCTTCCCATGTCCATTCCTCACATTTTCTCTCAGCCTTCTGGCATCTTGATTCCAAGAAGAGAACAAGAGTCATTTCTCATTGGCTGATACATCTCCTGTGGGCAGTGCTTAGACTCCTGCGGTCCTCCCATTGGCTAACACACTGTCAATCAAAACCATCTTTACTCTCTCATCTTCCAATCACCTTTCACGTGTTTGTGTGCCTGTTGAGAGTGACTCCCCCATCACCACTCCCCATCCAACCAGAAGTTTTTCAGAGCCGGGGTTGACTGGTATTCTGTAGTTGGACATTCCTTTAGGGTTTATAAACTCATGGACTAGAACTCCCTTGCTTGTAAGAACTGAACGGAATTGAATCCATATCAGAACTGTTTGTCTTTCTGTAACATCCTAGGTCTGACCCAAAGGTGACCCGATGTGAGAAACTCTGAGACAAACTCCTGGCAGAACTTCTCAGAGAGGTTGTAGGAAGAGGATAAAATGGAAGAGGGTTGGAGAGAAAGACAGGAAACTTCCATCCTGGTGACAGTGTTTGGTCTGAGTGGAGGGAGGTGGATACAGTAAGTCAGCCTGTGTTGTCTACCCCAATGGGTCCCCTTCTTTGTAAACATGTCTGGGAATAGATGAGGGTGACTTCTTTTGGCAGAAAAAGGTCTCTCCTTGCAGGTCCCGACAGTGGTGAGCCAGGCAGCTGGATTGTGGGAGGGGTTCTGTTTAGGGACAGGGCGTGAAGGAAAACACCCTTATCAGTGGACAGATATGGGCCTTAATCCAATGAAAGAAAAAAATGCCTAGATAGGGACAGAGGATGCGTTTCTGAATCTGGCCCTAAGAATGAGAGCTGGGAAGTTGCCAGGACTTGTAACTGAGACTGTCAGCACTGCCTACTCAAGGTGGTACCTGGAATCTGGACCCATTTCCAGTCGTGGGAAACTGAGATCCATCCGCCTTTCCACTGATGAGAACGGGGCTGGGTATTCAGTCCTAGAGAGAACCGTGGGAAGAGCAGACAGGGGCTTGAAGAGAATTGAGAAGCTGCTGACCCAGTGCGGAACTGAGTTTACAGGTGCCCGGGGAAGGCTCCCTGTCGCTCAGTTCTCCTCTTCCCTGGACAGCAGTTTCCTCTAAGTTGTTGGGAGCACCATTGTCCAGGTGCTAGAGTGTAGATTTTGACTGCCCCCAAAGGAGTTAAATGCTTAATTCCCAACTTGGCACTGGCGGGAGGTGATGGAACCTTTAGTGGGAAGTTGGGTTACTGGATCAAGCCTTGAAGGAACTGTTAGGATGCCAGCTTCATTCTCTGCTTTATTCTTGATCAGTCAGTGAGTGGTTTCACCCACCCACACATTGCTACCTGAATGGGCTCCACCAAGGCCAACTGTCCTGGATACAATCATCAAGAACTATGACCTCAAACAAAACTTCTATCTTGGGCTGGAGAGATGGTTCAGCGGTTAAGAGCACTGACTGAGCTTGAGAGGTTCTGAGTTCAAATCCCAGCAACCACATGGTGACTCACAACCATCCGTAATGAGATCTGACGCCCTCTTCTGGTGTGTCTGAAGAGAGCAATGGAGTACTTACAGCCGGAGCGAGCAGAGGTCCTGAGTTCAATTCCCAGCAACCACACGATGGCTCAGCTACAGTGTACTCATATACATAAAATAAGTAAATCTTAAAAAAACAAAAACAAAAACAAACTTCTGTCTTCAGAGGAAGATAATCTCAGGTATTTCATTACAGTTACAGAAAGCTAACACAGTAGGCCAGGCACTTGATTTCTTCCTAGAGACATTCTTTCATGATTGGGCTTCCAGACCTCACCAGGCTCTTAGAAGCTGTGAGTCCCTTCCATTTTTCTTTTAAAGATTTATTTATTTATTATATTTACACTGTAGCTGTCTTCAGACACTCCAGAAGAGGGTGTCAGATCTTGTTACGGATGGTTGTGAGTCACCATGTGGTCGCTGGGATTTGAACTCGGGACCTTCGGAAGAGCAGTTGGTGCTCATAACTGCTGAGCCATCTCTCCAGCCCTCTCCATTTTTTTTCAATCTATGAAACTAGAATCTTATAGAGAAAGTGGCCAACCCTTAGCAATAGCACTGGTAACTTTCATTGAGCATTTCCCTTAAGCCTCATCTATTTGTCTCAAGAACCTCTTGAGAGCGAGAGCTATTTTCCGTATTTTCTGTTCTCCTGGCTTTACACCCAAGGAAACAAGGTTCAGACTGGTTAGGTAATCTCAGGGGCATTCAGCAAGTGAGAGCTGGAGTCAGAGCATATGGGCAGGTCAGTCTCTTGAAGAGGGAAAGGTACTGCTGTGGTGTCTGAAGTATGTTGCTTACATATTTGTTTATTTAATCTTTTTCATAAGCCCATGATATATATATATATATATCATATATGTGAGATATATATCATATATGTGAGATATATATTATATATGTGAGATATATATCATAAATGTATATATTATATATATATATATATCCCTTACTTTTTTTATAGGTGAGGAGAAAATTGAGAGTCTAGCTAACTGGCACAGGCAGGTTTCCCTTACACTCCAGACTTCCAACATGATAAAGCTCTCAAGTGGACAAATGAGCCAGCGATGGTGGAAAGTAGTGAATTCCACTGGCCTTGCAGAATGCAGGGGCAAGGTTGAAATCCAAGCTTTGCCCCCATCAACTTTGTCCTCACAGAGGTCACCTCGATGCTTGGAAGCTCAGAACAGCAGCTTCCCTGGAATGGCTTCATAAAAAACTGAATGGTCAAAAGAAACAGTAATTTGAGACAGTTGAAAAGACTTTAGAATGCCCCTTGCCTTCCACTAAGCACATTAAGGAAAAAAAAAGAAAAAGAAAACCGGGTAGCAGTGGCACATGCCTTTAATCCCAGCACTTGGGAGGCAGAGGAAGGCAGATTTCTAAGTTCGAGGCCAGAGTGGTCTATGCCGTGAGTTCCAGGACAGCTAGAGCTACACAGAGAAACCCTGTCTCGAAAAACAAAAACAAAAAAAGAAAGAAAAAGAAAAAGAAAAGCAAACAACAAATATATTTGTGACTCCCAAAGGGTGGAAGACCCAGGAGCAACATCTCCCGTGTTAACTAAGTGATGTTCCAAAACAAACAAGCAGAAGGAAGATGACTGGCCACCAAGTCTGGGGTGGATGCCAATTGCCCGTTTTTATTATTAACTAATTGATTAATTAGTTCTCACGGAGCCCAGGATGGACCTGAAGTTGCTATGTAAACCAGGATGACTGACCTTGAACTTTTGACCCTCCTGCCACTACCTCCCCGGTGTTAGGATCCCAGGTGTGCACCATCACGGTGCCGGGAGCTTCGAGCACACTTGGCAAGAACTGTAGCTACATCCCCAGCCCCTGCCTGAGCTTCCCTGCTGTGATTTCATCTGTGTGCATGATTTAATGCTGAGTGCAGATTCTGAGCTCCTCGCCTACCTGCCTCTGGGGACGAACAGGCATCGTGGACAGCCTCTGAACCACACCAGGACAGTGTTCCAGGGGCTTCATCCACCCTGGGTGACCTCTTCTCTCTCTGCTGAACACAGACATGTGCCCACACCCCATCCTCTATTCTGCTCACATGTTACCATCTCACTCAGATATACCTGTGTACCCTGCATCTTCTCCCTGCATCCTGCCTCTGCCCCCCACCCCCTATGCTCCAAGAGCCCTCCCTGACCACACCCCTTACTACTGCTGCACCCCGTATGTATCCTGCATCCCGCATCCCACATCCTGCCTTCTGTCCTGATGCAGTTCTCCAGGCGACTACAGTGAGCTTTCTCCCCTGCGACCCTACTGATCTCTTCTGCCTGTGCAGCAGCTTGACACCAGGTGGACCTCCGCTGACACACGGGAAAAGAGGAGCAGGTAAGCTCAGAGACAGGGCAGCTGAGACTGGCTTCAGATCTCTGGGTAGGAGCATGGAGATCAGGTCGGGATGCTAACAGAGTTCCCTGTAGAGGGCTGTCATAGGCACTGAAAGAGTCTCCTCAGCTCCTACCCCTGCCATTCCATGGGAACACAGCAAGACCCTGCTCGGGGTAGGAGCCCCCACCCAGTTTCACCCCTAGCTGGGCCTCTTTGGAAGAATATGCTACCTGCTGTGCTCCAAACGCTTCTAGAATTACCCGCCCCCCAACATCTCTGTTAGAGATGTGGGAACTCTGCTTTTCTGTGGGATGATGCCTCCTCTAGACGCCTTGGCCCCTTCACTGTTCCCCTGCATTTGGCATCTCTGCTCTCTGGCGCTGTCTCAGCACCCCGTCTGTTAACTAAGTGAACCGACTTAGCAATGCCGCCTCCTACCCTAGCATTTGTCATGGCAAACTTTTCTTTTCCTTCTTTTCTTTTCTTTCTTTCTTTCTCTTCCTTCCTTCCTTCCTTCCTTCCTTCCTTTCTTTCTTTCTTTCTTTCTTTCTTTCTTTCTTTCTTTCTTTCTTTTTAACGTGGACACTTGTCCCCGCACCCAGCACTAGCAGCCCCGAGCAGGGCGCACGGGGCGGGCCCCACGGGCGCCCAGGGAGTCTCTCGACATCCCCCTCCCCGACCGCAGTGGCGGCAGCATCAGGGGTCGTTGAGTCTGAGGGAACCGGGCGAGGAAGGACGGGGAATCCCTCCCAAACGACCGACCGACTTCCCTACGGGGAGGGGGGATGTCTTTAAACCTCCTTGTCAGCTAGGTACACGGACAGGAGCAGGGTGGACACGTGAGGCCAGAAAGCAGGGCGGGACGGACGAGCCCACCGCGGCACCGACCCACATCAGACCCACATGAAACAAACACTCCGGCAACATAAAGTAAAGCTGGAACTACCATGAAAATCGGTGAGCTCCTGACATGTAAATGTCCACCCAGTGTGTGCTAGCTTCTTCTCCTGCTCCCTGGAACTAACAACCCACACAGTATCTTTATACAAGCTTGAAGCTCTTGGCAGGTATAGCCGCTCAGACCATGTCTTAATAGAAACAGAGCAGGATCGAGATTCCTCTCCTGTATGGAAGGGCACACAAGGGCAACCCTTCACGGCCATCCGTGCCTCTTGCCTCATTCATTTCTGTGAGTAGCCATCCAGACAGATCAATACTGAGACACAAGCCCTTCGTGATTTGTAACCCCATCCCCCAACCCCATATAACGGTGACCCTTTTACCTACCTGCCTCCCAAGAAACAGGAAGGAAGAGGAGGCAGATGAAGAAACCAAAAGTAGAATAAAGGCCACTGGTTGGCTGAGCCATGTCAGAGCTGAGAGGCTGCTCGGGGACCACGGGCCAGGGACCCTTCATCTTATAAGGGGTCAGATTTGACGTCACGGGGGCTGGGGCTACTCTGGACTAAGCCTTAAGCAAATAGAACTGCCCCACCCCACGGGGCACCCTGATAATGGGAGACCGCAGCTATGTCATGGAGCTAGGTACCTGGGCTCCACCAAAGGGGTGGGATCTGGGGACACAAAAAGGATCTGGGTGGGGTACTCAACCAGACTCCTGACCCAGCCCCTGCAGAAGAAAGGGCTAGTACTGGGTGTCCGGCAGGCTCTGAGCCAGTGTTCATGTTCTAGAAGGATTGGACAGAGCGCTGGACAGGTCTGGGCTCTGGGAGGAGGTGTACACTCACCCTCCTGTGTCTCTGGCGTCAGCCAGCTCCACGCCCCTTACTCACACATGGTCAACACTTTCTGCCCTGGGTGGAGCTGTCTCCAGGACCAGGTGAAAGGGCAAGGATTGAGGCAGCCCTCACGTGGCCCGCCACATACCAACAGGTGCTAGGTGCTTTTAGATGTGTAAGATGGTAGGACAGGCTGTGGGGGCAGCTGAGGCAGTGGCAGGGACGAGACAGGCAGGGGACCCTGGGGCTGACATCACATGTCCAACCTATTGGACATTTGTCCTTTCTCTCCCTCCTGTACCATCCCAGCATGGCAGCTACCTTGTTCTCAAAGCTACATTTATCCCTGCTCAGAATGCAGATTCCTATAGAATGTGGATGCCTATAGGATGTGAACTCACTCCTGTAGAATATGGATCTCACAGAATGTGAACTCCTATAGAATATGGATCCTCTTATAAAATGTGGATCCTCTTATAGAATGTGGACCCCTATAGAATGTGGACCTCCTATAGAATGTGGAGCTCTTATAGAATATGAAGCTCTTATAGAGTATGGAGCTCTTATAGAATGTGGACCTCCAGCTGGGCAGTAGTGGCACATGCCTTTAATCCTAGCACTTGGGAGGCAGAGGCAGGTGGATTTCTGAGTTTGAGGTCAGCCTGGTCTACAGAGTGAGTTCCAGGACAGCCAGGGCTACACAGAAAAACCCTGCCTCGAAAAACCAAAACCAAAACAAAAAACAAACAAACAGAAAAAAGAATGTGGACCTCTTATAGAATGTAGACTTCTGTAAAATCTGGCTTCCTATAGAATGTGGAGCTCTTGTAGAATGTGGACCCCTACAGAATGTGGACTTCTGTAGAATCTGGCCCCCTGTAGAATCTGGCTTTCTATAGAATGTGGAACTCCTATAGAATGTGAACCTCCTACATAATATCTTTGTCTCCCTCATATCCATAGCCCCAGTATCTGGGACAGTGCCCAACATACAGGTGAGTCTCCTGGGTGGCTGCTGTTTCCTGAGGGAACTGGGTAGCAGAGAGGATGAGGAGATCCTCAGGGAATGCAGGAGCTATGGCAACTGGAAAGCACAAGGACTCAGTCTGTCGTGGCAAGTGCCTACACCCTTAGGCAGGGCTGGATCAGGAAAGGAGACCAACTGTCCATTAGCTCAATTAATGGGAGATTAATGAGCCTCCGTAGTTGGGCGGAAGACTGATGGCTCAGAACTGGCGGCCTATAGAATAGACAGTGTAGCCTACAGGATGAAGAAACTGAGGCAGGCTCCTTCTGGGCTTAAGAGTAACTGACAATCTTTTTTTTAAAAGATTTATTTATTATATGTATATGAGTAAGTACACTGTTGCTGTCTTCAGCAACTTACTCATATACATATAATCGGGTCCCATTACAGATGGTTGTGAGCCACCATGTGGTTGCTGGGAATTGAACTCCGTACCTCTGGAAGAACAGCCAGTGTTCTTAACCTCTGAGCCATCTCTCCAGCCCAACAACTTCTTTTTTCAACTACTTTCTTTTCTATTTGTCTTCTATACCACCTTTCTTCTAGGATCCCTAGTCCCAAAGACACTGGTTCTCTTCAGAGAGGGGCAATTTTGCCTCCCCAGGGGAGATATGGCAATTCCAGGAGCTATTCTTGTCCCAGAGTGGCGATGTGTGCCGCAGGAATTGACTGGAGATGCTACTGTCTGTCTGTATGGCTTGGAACACCTTCTGAGTAGAAGAACCATCTGCCTGATATGTCAGTAGTGCTGAGGGTAAGGATTTCTTGGAATAAGCTTCAATCAGTTCTTGTAAACAAACACTCTCTTCCCACTTTTCAGCACACAGAAGACTCCAGTGTCTAGAGAGGAGGAACCTAGGATAGGTAGAGCCTGGCAGCCTCTTGGTTTTTAAAAATAACTCACTATTGTTCTTTTAAGGTTTTTGTTTGTTTTTATGTGTATGGGTTCTTTGCCCACATGTGTGTCTGTGTACCACCTTTGTACAGTTCCAACGGAGGCCAGAATAAAGAGTTTGAGCCCTGGAACTGGAGTTACAGAGAGTTGTGAGTCATCATGTGGGTGCTGGGAATTAAATCCTGGTCCTCTTGGGGAGTAGGTAGCATTCTCAACCTCTCCAGCCCTATCCTTAATTTATTTTTTTAATGTTTTGTTTTTGTTTTACTTGGCTAAATTTCATCATCTGTGTTCCTCTCTGTCTCTATCTCTCTGTGCTTCTTTCTCTGTCTCTCTCTGACTCTCTGTTTCTCTGTCTCTCTGTTTTGAAACAAGGTGTCCTGTACTCCAAACTGAACTTAATTTTGCTATGTAGCTGAGGATGACCTTGAACCATGACCTTTCCTGTGCCCCTCCCACGTGCTGGGAGAATGGGCATGTGTCACCATGCCTGGCCCAAGATGAAGTCTTATAAGAGGTGGCTTTCTCTGTGCTGGAGGCAGAGGTTGCCAGTCACAAGGTCCTCCTGACCCCTGGTGGCTGAACCTATGTGTGTATTAAGACAGCTCACCTGTGAGAACAGATGAGGTCAACAATCCCAGCTTGTTCTTTCCAGATGAGGGCAGGAGAGCCTGGTACCAAGGACTTACCCAAGCTACACCTGGTGAGGAGCAGAGACCAGACTTTGGTCAGTGTCTGCTTAGCCATAAAGCCTACAATACCTGGGAGACCAGTGGAAGAGGATTGCCCATCACCCTTTCTGGAGTGGCCCGAGGGGCATCACAGAGCAGGTGGGGCATCCTCACCTGCCATGAAGGGAGAGGGAGTTGGGTGGGGGGCAATCCTGGGTGGTCAGCATCCAGCAAAGGAAAGAGACTCCTTCAGCAGGGAAGTGTCATGGGCTAATGAGCTTGATTGATATTTAGGGAAGAAGGGATTTGAGGGTAAGGAATAAAGGTTCTAATGGACTCCTCTACTGACAGAGTAGAGATGGTCTTGCCATCCCCAAAGAGTGTCTTCTTATCATGGGTCATCACCCCACTGTCCCACTGCCTCACGTTGGGAACCGAACCTAGGGCTTTGTGCTTGCTAGGAACCGTACCTATGGCTGAGCTAAGAACCAACTCTTCTTTATTATTTTTTTTGTTTCATTTTGTTTTGTCTTCTGCAGCTAGCTGGAGCTGGCTGGGCCAGTAAGAATGATCATTGTTCCTTCCTCAGGTTGGCAACTATAGGTTGGTACCCACCCTGGGTACCAGATCTATAAAAGATAGAAGTTGAGGGAGTTTTGGAATGGGAGCCATCACCTGTGATGCCAGATGTGGCTGCAGCTGCTACTGGGATAATTTGAAAGAGGTCTGTTGGGTCAGCATCTCCACACTGACACACAAGCTGTGTCAGCTGCTGCTACTGTGGCAACTGTCATGGCTGCTGCTACCGTGGCAACTGTCATGGCTACTGCTACCACCACAGCATCCACTGCCACTGGCATTTCTGCCTTTGCTGCTGCAGGTGAGAGAAAGGACAGCTGGCTCTCAAGGATTATGGGGATTTTTTGCAAGTCTTCCTTTGCCCACCCAGGCAAGTCTAGGGCACAGATAAGAGAACTATCCCCACGAGACAGAGATCCTGTGGCCAAGGACTGGCTGTGCCTGTGAGAGCTTCATTCCTCATAGCTTTAAACAACCCCACTTCTGTGGTTTTCCTCTTCCTTTTTGGGATTTCTATGTCAAACTGGGTCACAAGAGATGCTTGAGGGATCTGGTAGCACTAGATATGAGTGTGCCCTGAGCCTTTCTTTTATGCATGAGAAAAAGATGCTCAGAGACATCGGGCCCCTTCCCGCAGTAGGGGACTAGAGGTAGTGTCGGTCCCACTTGGTGACTGACAGTTCACTTCCCACTATTCTGTGGGTCAAGAAAACCTCCGACCCCCAAGAAGCCATCTGTTCTGAGGGAGGGTGACTGAGACACAGAAGCCTGGGAAGGAGCCATTGGGGACAGTCAAAGAGGAAGACGCTCTCAGCCATTTCAGCCCCACACCTCATGAGCATTGCTGGCCGGCAGCCTAATGGTGGCAATGTAAGGGGTTACAGCTGCACCCCAAACTCATCTCCCTCAGAACTGGCAAGTCTGTGAGATAAAAAATGGGTAGGATGGGCTGATCATGGAACCTGGGGGCCAGTCACCCAGCTCTTGGCTCTCGCTGTAGGGTACTGCCTCCTGTGATGATCTGGGGTTGAGCAAGAGCAGCAGGGATAAACAGTAGACTGCTTGCTCAGCACTATTAATTACACTTCACATGCATGTGCTTCATATGTGTGTGCCTCACATGTATGTACTTCACGTGCATATGCTTCACATGTATGTGCTTCATATGCAAGTGCTTCATGTGTATATGCTTCATGCATATGTGCTTCACGGGTATTGCTTCATATGTATGTGCTTCACATGTATTGCTTCACATGCACGTGCTTTACATGTATGTGCTTCACGTGTATGTGCTTCACATGTATTGCTTCACATATATATGCTTCACTGTATGTGCTTTACATGTATGTGTTTCACACATGTGTGCTTCACATGCATGTCACACATATGTGCTTCACATGTATGCATTTTGCATATATGTGCTTCACATGTATATGCTTCATGTGTTTGTGCTTCATGTGTATGTGCTCACGTGAGGTAGAGACTAGCACTCCCATTTCCCCCATGGGTCAGCTATCTCTCTGAAGAATGACGGTGGTCAGCACCTACCATGTATAGGTACTATTTAGGAATATTGTTGAAGCTAGGTGGTACTGACCCACACTTTTAATCCCAGCATTCCGGAGGCAGAGGCAGGAGGATTTCTGTGAGTTCTAGTGAGCCTGGTCTACAGATCGAGTTCCAGGACAGCAAAGGCTACACAGAGAAACCCTGTCTTGAAACAAAACGAAATAAGAAGCATTATTATTGAGCGCAAAGTGTTTGGCATACAAACGTGAGGACCTGAGTTCATCTCTAACACTCATGTAAAAGGTCTGGCATTGGGGCTGAAGAAATGGCCCAGTTGGTTAAGAGCTCTCATTGATCTTCCAAAGGACACGGGTTCAATTCCCAGCACCCGTATGGTAGCTCATAACCATCTGTAAATCTGTTTCCAGGGGATCTGATGCTTTCTTCTGGCTTCTGTGGCCACTGCACACGTGTGGTGCACATACATACAAGCAGGCTCAACACTCACCCACATAAAATAAAAATAAAATCTCAAAGATGGAAGCGCCTGACTGCCTGGAAAGCCACTGAGGCTGGAATGTTAAGACATCCCTTGGCTGCGGAAGGAGCTGGGCCACATCCACCCCTCCCTTAGATCCCACATTCCAGCGCCCTTCCCTGGCAGGAATGATGACAGCTAAGAACAGTTAATCATTAATCCCTCAAGAACAACTGAACAACCCAGGCATAGGTGGGGCCCAGATACCTGTAGGAGCCCCCCCCCCTTTGTTCCTGCCTCTTTTTTCAAGCACCTTCTCCTGGAGGTCTAAAGCACACTAGGGTGGAGGGTACCCTCCAAATTGATTTAGTGAGTGGCCCTCTCCAGGGTCATGGGAACTGCTCTGGGGAAACTGGAAAATCCAGTTGCCACGTTCTCTTGGTGCCCCCAACACTGATGCTGAGGACACAGAGTAAAGAGAGCCCGTTTCCACATCTCTTCTGACACTGGAGAAGTGAGGTAGCCACAATGGAGTCTTTGACGCACCTCTTCCTCCTCCTGGCCCTCCTCAGCAGCTCACACGCAGGTGAGGCTGGAGGGTCGACACCTAGATCCCTGACATGAACAGGGGAGAGGAGGAGAGGCCATTCCTTGGCTCTGAGTACCTGTTCTGGGAGTCGATGAAACAGCAGTGGAGGAGAGGGAGTCTGGAAGGGATATGAAACCTGTGTGCTCCCTCACCCGCCCCCCAGAAGGGGTAACATGACCCTGACTGTAGGGTCCTGAGCCACATTTTTTGGGTTCCCAGGGTCAAAGGTGACTTTGCATGTAAAGCTGACTGAAGCTTTTCAGGCCAAGACCTCCCAGGACTCCCGCGCTCTGGACACGCTCCAAAAGGTAGTTTTTAGGAAGTGGGGTGGGGGTGGTACTGCGTGCTTTTCTGGATGCCTGCAGGTCTCTGCGTGGGGCTGGCTGAGTCAAGCAGGGAGTGGGGTACCATCTTAGACCTCACCCTTGACTCTTTTGTTCGCCAGATCTGCCTCCTCCTCCACCTCCCAGCAGGGACCAATGTCACCCTTCATCATAACGGGCCGCCACATCACCTCACCTGCAGAGCCTGAGAGCGGCTGGACCTGTGTGGGCCTGGAGTATTCAGCTTTGAGGGTGTGAGCAGGCCTTGACCTGGCAGGCCCTTGCCCTGCTGCAGGCTAATAAACACGTGGAATTCAGTGATTTCATTCAGTGTGTCCAGCGGGTCCGTGAGCACAGGGCAGACAGGAAAAGGGAGCCTGCATGCCAGGGTCTCGAACTGATTCCTCCTGTTCCCTGAGCAGGGGTGCCAATAGACAATCCCTCTACACCACAGAGGCCTGGAATATAGGTGAAGTCACTCCAGACAGATTAACAGACAGACATGCGTGTGCACATGCAGTGTGCACACACGCACACGCATATGTGAGTGCACACCTGCTCCTCCAGTTGAGCTTTTATTTATTTCAAAGATTTATTTATTATATCTAAGTACACTGTAGTTGTCTTCAGATGCCCCAGAAGAGGGCATCAGATCTCATTACGGATGGTTGTGAACCACCATGTGGTTGCTGGGATTTGAACTCAGGTCCTTCAGAAGAGCAGTCAGTGCTCTTAACCGCTGAGCTCTTTTGAGCACCCATGCTGCTGTAGGTCTCTACGCTCCTGGCTTTTCCCACGTTTAGCCTGTAACAATCCTGAATGCTCTGTAACAGGCTTCATCCTCTTTTAGAAGGCTTAGTGAAGGTCGTTCTCCTGAGGACCAACAGCAGCCAGCCAAGGAACCAGGTACCAGACAGTGTCTTCGTTTAAGCAGGATTTTAATTGCAGCCCCAGGGTCCCGTGTGGCCTGCATGGTTGGTCAGGGTGGAAAATTGGGTAGAGAGAGCTCAGAGGGAAGTGAGAGGTTCAGCTGAGAAGTGGTCAATAGGTCCCCCCCCCCCGCCATGGTGCTGTAGGGAGGCAGCTGTTAGAAGAGCGTATGGCACCTGTCCATGTGGATGCAGGTGTGATCCACCTGTGATCACATGTATCCTAGACAAAGGGTCGACCGTCTCAAAGCTTCTATCTACCCACAAGACGGGGATGGTGGCAGTGCCTGCATCAATGCCTGTATCCTCTGACTCTTCTGAAAGCAATGTGGGTAAACTCGGGAGAGACGTACCACAGGGGACATTTGGCACACATGACAGGTGGGCACATCTGGGGCAGACTGATGCAGAGAAGGAACCCAGTCTTACCAGTTCAAATCCTCTTGGGAATCCAGAGTCCTCTTCCTATTTTTACCTGGCTCCGGAGCTCGGCTTAAAGGGCACATACCCTTAATTCCAATGTTCCAGAGGCAGAGGCAGGGAGATCTCTGAGTTCTAGTCTAGCCTGATCTAGGGAGTGAGTTCCAGGATAGCCAGGGCTACATAGTGAGACCCAGTGTCAAAAAGCAAATTATCTTGGCTTCTCACTGAGTAAATCTTGTAGCCTAGACCTGTGGAACCCCTTGGGAGAGTCCTTCCTAGTCCCCACCCAGACACCATCGTCCTCATATAAGAGTTGACTCCTTGGAAGCTCACCATACTCGAGCAGAGAGCGGCTCTGAAAGCATAGAAAAGAAGGAAGGAGAAGGAATTTAACAGGCCTCTTCTTTCTGTCCTGGAACACGGAGCATCAGGGAGAGGTAAATAACCACAGATCCTCGATGGATCCCCGTGCTCTATTACTTGTCCTTGTACTGTACCAGTAGGGAGGTGGCCCCCATGGGCCAGGTGCGCCGACTACAGATGTGCTGGGGGCTGAGACTTGAGGAGTGGACAGAGGTCTATTCTTCAGCCCAGCTTTGAAGGGCTTTACCGGGTTATCAGGGTGCAGCTTCCAGGTTAATTTCCTAGACTAGTTCAGTGGAGCTAATGCCTTGGGTGTGTGAGGGGGAGTTAAGAGAAACATAGTAGACAAGGAAAATAAAAAGCAGTCTCGCTGAGACAGGTGCATCTTGTTCGCGAATCATTTTGAGAAATGGCAGGACGGCGTGGGGGCGGGGCTTCTAAATAGGGCCAATAGGTGAACGAGGAAGACCCAGGGACCCTATATAATACACAAGCCAGGTTCCTGTTAGTAGACATCTTCCTTGGGGCTGTTACTCTTCTGGTTCTATAGCTTGGTCTTCTCTCCCGGATGGTCGGTTCTCCAGGAGACACACTCAGCAGCCTCTACGTGACCAGCAACACCCCGTTACATTTTGTGGGACATCTTATACAGAATTTGAGAAGACTTCTATCCAAGGTAGTATATTTAACTGAAAATTGCCATTTGGACTCAGAAGTAGCTTTCTTTAGCTCTCCAAGGGCCCCTTCTGAGCAAGGGGACACCTTGACCAAGTCTAACTGATGGGAGCCCCAGTCAGTTCTACTCCCGCTAGGAGTAAGGAGAACAGGTTTGGAGCTCTTGTGACTGGACTGAGGTTTCTCTCTTAAGAACCAGAGTGGAAGCCGGGCGGTGGTGGCGCACGCCTTTAATCCCAGCACTTGGGAGGCAGAGGCAGGAGGATTTCTGAGTTCGAGGCCAGCCTGGTCTACAAAGTGAGTTCCAGGACAGCCAGGGCTACACAGAGAAACCCTGTCTCGAAAAACAAAAAAACAAAACAAACAAAGAACCAGAGTGGAGTGTTAAGTCACCACTCCTAAGCAAAGAGAACAAACCAGACCCCAAGGCACTGGGGAGGAAGGGTCAGAGAAGCAGACTCCTCACTCACTACATCCAAGGGCCTTGGGGCAGGTCCTTAGCTTCCTCTGCCTGGTTCTCCGCCCTTGAGCTGTGAATTGCTGAGGGTGGTCAACTGAAGGTGGGCTGCGTGGGGGCAGGGAAGGCTTGCTTAACTTTATCTGCGCATGTGCGTTTCCATTCACTTGAAGCCAGAGGCATCAACGCTAGTTACTGGCAATTGTGAGCCACCTGACCTGGGTGCTGGGAATGGAAAGGGTTCTCTGAAGAGCTGAGTCGTCTCTTCAGCCTCTTTTCTGGTTCCTAAGCTGCTTAGTTCAGGAAAAATCCAAAGTATTCTCTGTTTTCTGATACATAGGGAAGTGGTGCCAAACTTGCTTTGAGTTGGAGGTGGAAGGTGCCTGAAAATCTGGTGGAGGCCGCTAGAAGCCAGCAGGGTCAGGGGGTTCTGTCTAGGGGTCAGAAGGCTTTGCTGGATGCTGGTACCCTGAGGGGCTTCTGCTGTTTGTTCGGAACCCACATGGCTACAACTGAGATAAGAAGACAAATGATCTCTTTTCCCATACCTCTTCCTCTACCCGGGTCTCCCGACTCCAGCCACCCCTACCCCCACCCTCTTTTGTGCGCCGATCTCTCCCCTGGCTTAGCTGAGACACGGAGTTTTGATGGTCTGAAGGCTTTTGGGGGAGTGGAGATGAAAACAGAGGAAACATAAGCTTATGGGGCTGTGGGTGGGGCTATGATGGGGCTCCGGCGTTGAAGGCTTGCCTAGACCTGTACAAGGCTCTGGGTTCCATCCGCAGCCTGAGTTTGCAGCAGCCTAGGGCCAGGTGCTGGACGAGCTGCTGCCAGTAACTGTTAGGCTCACCTGCTTGCGAAGGGAGGGGCTGGAGTTGAGCAGTTAACTGGATCTTTACAGCTTTTTCCATTCAGCAACTCCAGGCTTATTTCTCTTTCTCTTTCTTTTTTTTTTCTCTCTCTTTTTGCTGTGTGGTTTCATTTCTGCCCCATTGTACCCTGGGCACCCACTTTAGGTTTTGGTTGCCAGTTGCTATGATATAAATGGGCAGAGGAGAAAAGAACTTTCTATATCCTCTAGATCATAAGCACCTATGGTAAATAATTCAGCCTGAGTGCTGGGCTTGCTTTCAGATTATACATTTGAGTGGGGTGGATTTTAAATGGAACCTCTACTCCGGTTTTGAGTGGTGGATTTTATATAGGCAAGGGAATTCACTAATCTGAATAAGCTCCCCTTCTCTTTCCTGGTCCTAATAAGGAGAAGATACAGGTACCTATACCAGGTCAGTAAAATCTCCAAGGGGGCTATGGAGTTCCAGTAGCTTGTTTACAGATGGGCATCATTGGCAGAGGTTCCCCTAGACTGTGTCCCTTACTCATGGAGACCTCTCTGACCATGAGTCCAAGAAAGGAATACCTGGTATTTTTCTGCGCAAGGACCCGACTTCAAAATAAACTGGCAGGCAGCCCCTTCCCCCCCCCCCCCCCCAGTAATAGGGACCTCTGGTGGTAAGTATCAGTATGTAAAAACCAACAAGCTAGTCTGAGGCTGAGCAGATCCTGGTGTGGGCTGAGAGGAAGGTGGCTGATTCCTTGCTGGTGAAGTTAGATAAGCTGTTGCAGGTTCGCTAAGCACTTCTGTTTCTGCTAGGGGTTGTCAATAGGGAAGGCACTTTTGGAGTACCTCGGTGTAGCAGGGCCCCCCCCCCCACTCCTGCAGGGTCGGGAGATCAAGGGGTTAGCGCTGGGGCTTTGAAGTGAGACTGTTGTATACATTCAATCGTTGTCTTCCTGGGTTCCAGTCCAGCTTCCAGTGGTTAGAGGGGAACGTAGTTGCTGGTCTGGCTACCCTATTCACCATTGCTTTTCCACCTCAGATACCACCCCTTAGCCTGCCTCTGGCCTCGTCGCTATGGTCAGGGCAGCTCCAGGGGTTGGAGGATGTTCCTATCCTAGTGGCCAAGAGTGTGTCCTTACAGTGCTATCCTGCTAGCCTAGGGGCTGTTGACGACTCCTCGGAGTAAAGATAACCCTGCCCCACCAGGTACAGTTTGAGGCCCTCCTTAAGACTGTTTTCTACCTTAAATCCTTGGCCTCATAGCAGCGGTGTTTTGATAAGTGAGCAGAGCGGACGGCAAACGCACTGGGCTGGATGCATGCCCAGCATGTGTCCGGAACCTTGGCAGCAGAGACTAAAAAGACCCATGAACTCTGTGCAACCCGCTTTATTGACACTACTCTCAGGTGTGGAGTGTGAATAACCGGTTGTCTCCCCGCCTAAAGGTCTCCAGCCTGCTCTTTTGGGGACCAAACAGGAAACGGGCACCAGAGGTTACCCCGGAGGACAGAGGATGGTGGTCAGCGCTTGCTGATACTGGAGTGGTGGGCCAGGCTTGTCAAGTTTCATTGGACTGGTACAGAGCCATGTACATTTTTGCTGGAAACCTGGCTGCTAAGGAATGCCGCCCGCCTCCCTCTGCAGCTACCCTGGCCGTGTGATGATGCTCTATCCGACAAGTAGGAAGCATTAATATCTTTTGAGGGAAGAGCTTCCATTTCAGAGGGAAGTCCAGTCCTTCACAAGACCCCATGTTTCTTTCAGTGCTGACCTCTGATGTTTTTATTACTGTAGACCCGTGTGGCAGGCAGGCAGTAACCAGCCCAGTTCCCCCACCACACCGCTGGCCCTTCACCTCCTCCCCACACAATGACCACATTGGTACTTGGAGTGCCAAGAACGTCCCATCTCAGTTTTTCTCTGATCCTTCCTTCCATGTGGGACACTTTCCTCCTTGGCCAATTCTTTGCCCATCCCAGAAATCTTCACTTAGCTGCATCTTTCTAAGATTAACCTGGCGACTTTTAAACTCGCAGACTCACCCACTGACCCCAGAGGGAGGAGGAAATCAGGATGCCTTTCCCTTCAGAAAATGTGCAGACACTTGGAAGCAGCTGACGTGGTTAGTGTATCGGGCAGAGACACAGAGCCCAAACCCTGTACTTCTGCCCGCAACGGGAGTGCTTGTCAAAGTTACTACCATGTTTGAGATTTTGCTACCGAAACAGAAAGGAGCTGCTCCTGAGTTAATGTTGATCAGCTGAGCTAAACTCCTTTTGATAAGTTGGGAAGATTACTTCCTCTCTGGCGTCTTTGTGTCCAAAATGAAACTAAAACGTGCGTTGTTAGGCAGCCCCCCTCTTCCCAGAGAGACGAGGCACAGGGAGGTAAAGCACTGCGCTCAGGAGCTGGGGGTTTTTATCCTTTTATCTCCATCTCCTCCTCATTCTCGAATCGCAGGGACTTTCCAATCTGCTCCCTCCTACAGAACGAGGAAGGTGGTCCGTGTCACCTCTGAGGTCCCATCGCGCCAACAGCGGGTGGGTCTGAGGAGGAACACAGGCCGGGCCGTGAGTGGAGCTCAGAGCTCCCTGGCACCGGGAGCCTCATCCAGCAGTTGCTGTAGGTGGGAGGCTGCCTGGTCCAGCTTTGACAATTCCAATTGGAGGGAGGAAATCTGGATAAGGAGAAAAGATGAGAAAGGGTGAGCTGGTGCCCGCGCCCACGCCCGGAACTCAGGCGTCCTCAGCCTTACCTTCTGCTGCCTCTCTGCAAGACCCTCTGACACGGTCCGGTTCAAGAGGCCATCGAGCTGCTTCTGTAACTTCTGCCTTCGGGAAGCTAGTCGAGGTAGCTGGCTCTGGGGGTCCACCAGGCCCTGCAGAACAGGGGAGAAGTCAGAGACGGGCAGCCTGCCCAGCCTCCCCCTCAGAGGTCCCTCTAACCCCCTCTAGTCACCTGCAGCTCCATATAGATCTTCATGGTGTCACCCAGCGGGGCCAGGGCCCACCCTGAGGGAGCTGCTGCCCCTGCGGGCAGGAATCCTACAGCCCCGCAGTGGCTCAGGATGCCCAGAGGCTCCAGGAAGGGCTGGACTAGGCCCTGTTCTCCCGGGTCTGAGCTCTGCAGCAGCACTGATGGAGACAGGGACGGTGAAACAGTCGGTCAGTGTGAGCATTCGCTGCTGCAGTGCTTCCCTCCCGCCCAACTAGCCTCACCTTGGGGCCGGGCTTTTGTGAGCTGGTAGGTGGCTCGGAGCGCCCGCAGTGCCTGTACAACCTCCTGGACTCTGGAGAAGCAGCGCTCCAGTTCCAGCTGGCGCCAGAACTCCTGAGGAAGATACCCAGAGTCAGCAGGGAGACCGGAGGCATTGATTCTCCTGCCTCTACCCTCTCCCCCCCCCCTCATCTCCTCAGCAGCGTGCGCACTGCTCCACCTCCAGGAGCAGGGCAGCATGTGAGGTGTCTCCTGAGGGTTTATACAACCAGTAGCTGATGTCTGTACTCATCCTGAAGGTACCAACCAATCCCAACTGAGCTAGAAATATAAACGCTATCAAAACACAAAGCCCAAAATCTAGATGGATCTGGATGTTCTGTGAGCGTGCATTCATATGTAACACGTGTGCCTGCCGGTTTCCCTGGAATTGGGGTTACAGACAGCTAGGAGCCACCAATGTGGAACTCGAACCCAGGTCCTCTGCAAGAAATTCTCTTAACCACTAAGCTACCTCTCCAACCCCAGACTTTTTTTTCTCTGAGACAGGGTCTCTCTATGTAGTCCTGGGCTGTCCTGGAACATGTGGACTAAGGCTGGCCTCGAGCTCACAATAATTCTTGAGGCTGAAAACAGCAATTCAGTGACACAGTACCAAAAAACAGTTGGGCTGGGCACAGCGACACGGGCCTTAATCCCAGCACTTGGGAGGCAGAGGTAGGTGGAATGAGTGCAGGACAGCCAGGGCTACATAGAAAAGTGGGGGAGGGGAGACGACTCTGCAGGCAGATGCTCGCCTGGTAAGCATGGCAACCCGAGGTGGAATCCCATGTGAAAAGCTTCACGGCTAACACAGTAATCCTACAACCTTCAGCCATCGGAAGGCTGCCCTGCTTCCTGGATCCCTGCCCATGACTCACCAGGCTGTGGGCACTGGGGTAGGGGGCCACACAGATGCTGGGGGCAAGGGGGCCGCCTTGCCTGGGGGGCAGCCTCTGCCACAGCTCTTCTGCCAGGAAGGGCATCAGCGGGGCGAGGAGGCGCAGACCCACATCTGCGCAGGAGAACAGGACCTGAGGGGGTCCTGGGGGGCAGGGCACATTGGACAACACTGGCTTCACCGCTTCCTAAGGAGGGAGCCGACAGGTAATACAACGGCCACACCACACCCTAAGTTACTGAACATCACTGACACCACGCTAGCCCCGGATGTGCATGTGAACAGGCCCAGTGGTTCCCAGAGATTGGGGAGAGAGGAAGGGGGGGACAGTTTAGGAAAACGTGTTTGGTTTTTGTTGGTTTTGCTTATAAGAGGGGGCCATGTTTTTGTCTGCAGGGCTAGGGATAGAACCCAGAGCCTTTGCGCACCCTGCCCAGGCAGGTCTACCAAGGAGCCATGCCCTTTTCTCTGGAATAAGGCATCAGTGTCACAGCCACCAATGCCTATCCTGAATGACCCTGAGGGGAAAGTGAGATGGACAAGTCACTCTAGTGACTGTCATGGACATTGCTTAAAGACCCTCATCTGAAACCCGCCACACCGGTTCCCCCCCCCCCCCCAGTATACAGCTGCTCATGGTAAATGCAGCGATGACTGGAGATGAGGAAACCCCCACTGCTCTTTCCCTAACAGTTTTCCAGCCTTCTTCCTCACTAGAATAGGGTGGCAACAGCTCTGGGATATGTACTACAGAGCCCGGGCCAGTGAGGGAGGAACGTGGTTTCCCTGAGGAGGGAACACTGGGTGTACCCACAGAGCTCTGGACCACCACCAGGCTGTGCCCTACCACTCACCAGGTAGACATCGCAGAGATTGTGGAGCCAGAAATGATACAGGGTGTGGGTGACAAGAGAAAGCTCCCGGCTGAGGAAGCCTCTCTCACATTCATTGGCCGCGAAGGCCAAGCGGCTCAGAATCCAGGCGTCCATGGGGGAGGAGGGCGTTACCTGCCAGCAGGAGGACGTGAGGACCTGGATGGCCGGACCCCCTGTCCCTGCAACCCCTGCAGGCTTACTGCCCTCCTACCTTCTCCACTGGTTGGGGGATGAAGTTATCCCCCAGGGCCCGGAGGATAAAGCGCAGGGCATTCCAGATCTTGTTGCAGAAATGGCGGTAGTTCAGGACCTCAGAGACAGACAGGTGCAGGTCGCCCCCTTGGAGGAGAGAACGAGGAGTCTGCTCATCCTCGGTCAGTGGGGCTGTCCACAGACGCCCTCTGCCACGCCACACACCAAGGCTTACCCAGGATTCCATGGGAGCATAGTGCAAATCTCAGGGCATCCGTCCCACACTCAGGGATCCCGTAAGGAAAGTCCTTTTTCTGCAGCCAAGGGAAGACAGGCGTGGCCAGTGCCATCGCGGCTGAGGAGGAAGCTGGCAGTCACCGTCAAGAGGCCTGGACAAGGGACACGGGTCTCACCTGTGCTGCGGATGCAACAGCAAGCTCTCCTGGGTCCAAGTTGCCATCTCTCAGCTTGGCCTGTAGCGCCTGGAGGAGAGAGAGGTCAGACTCCTTGTGCTCGGCACGGACCTCTTCGTCTCCAGCTAAAGCCTCTGTTCTTACCTGAAGCTCCTGCCCGCTAATGATGTCCCGCGGGTCTAGCACGTTCCCCAGGGACTTGCTCATCTTCCGGCCCTGCCTGTCCCGGACCATGGAGTGGAGAAGCACCTGGAGACATGAGGGGTCAGCGGGAAGGACTCAGGCCCTCGGCTTCTGCGCTTAGTGAGTTAGGGTAGGAGGTCAGTCAGAAGGCACGCTAGGGGACGGTGTTTGGGGACGGGCGGGCACTAGAGGACATTACCTTGCTGAAGGGGAGCTGCCCAGTGAGCTGGGTCCCCAGCATGACCATGCGGCCTACCCAGAACATCAGGAGGTCACTACCCGTTTCCAAGAGTGTGAGGGGGTAGAAACGAGCAAGGTCTGGCGTCTAGGATGAGATGAGCAGTAAGGGGGTAGGCCTGCCACAGCCGGTTCACGCTGTGCCCACCTTCGCGCTCTCCCGCCCACCTTCCAACCCACCTCACCTCTCGGGGCCAACCCAGGGCAGAAAAGGGGAAAAGAGCTGAAGAGAACCAAGTGTCCAGGACGTCAGCGTCTGGAGACAAGACAGGGAAGTGGGCCTTAGTACCTGAGACTGCCGGTCCCACCCGCGGGGGCAGCCCTCAGAAATCTGCCCTGCCAGCTTCTCACCCCTCTCCAGGGTCAGCTCTGCCTCTGGTCTCCCTGTCTGTTTTGCTGCTACCGCTCTGGCTTCGGCCTCTGACCGTCCGACCACCCAGCATTCCTCCCTGTCATCCTGAGAAAATTGAGAGAGAAGCAGGGGATGGGTGTGAGACTCAGTTTTCACACTGTCTCCTGAGTGCTGAATGACAGGCTCCTCTGGAGGAAGGAAAAAGACACTGGGGGAGGGGGGACTGTCACACAGTAGGTTCCACACAGAGCCCCTCTCTGACCCTGACTGAGGTTCTCTTTACCACACTCAGTTGGTTCTCACTGACCTCTGCATTCTCCCCGACGACCCGGTAGGCTGGAATCTGATGGCCCCACCACAGCTGCCGGGAGACACACCAGTCCCTGTCAAAGAGGACACCAGTGACACCTCAACGTGACCACTGGGTCCCCCCTCCCACCTTCATGAAAGGCCCCCTTACCCAATGTGGGAAAACCAGTGTTGCCAGCTCTTCTGGTGGAAGGAGGGCCAGAGCTCCAGAGCCCCAGACTCCACAGCCTGTTAAAAATGGTGGCATTTGCCCTTAATCCCAGACAGAGGCAGGCGGACCCCTGTGAGTCCCAGCCCAGCCAGGACTGCACAGTGAGACCCTGTCTCAAAAACCAAACAACCCCAGAAGGGTGGCCGGTGAGCCAGCAGGCGAGTATGGAGGTCATAGAACAACCTGGGGACTCGGGTTTGAGGGACTGAACCAAGGCTGGGCTTGGCAGCTAAGTGCCTTCACCTGCTAAGCCATCTCATTACCTACTCCCCCACAAAATACCAAAGAACCTCAAAAGGACCTTGCATGCTGTCCAAGAAGATTCTGGGCTAGAACAAGGGCACAGGCCAGCCCTCCAGGGCCCCTTCCCCCATCGCCACCAGAGCCCTGACGACAGGAGACTCTCCACTCTGAGCTCTGCCACAATCCTCAGAAGCTCCCGCTCACTCGAGGCCCAGCCCTCCCCCATTCGGGCCCTTGCCTCGGCAGCTCGGTCCCCCATTTCCTGGCAGCGGACAAACCACTGACTCTTCAACAGGTACTCCACCGCGTCCCCGGAACGGCTGCAAGGACAGCAGATGAGAGGCCCCGTGCACTAAGGAACAGCTGAGACAAAGTCTGGTGGCACCCTTTTATGATCCCGACACTTGACAGGCTGAGGTGTTCCAGGCCAGCATGGGTCACGGGATCCCAACTCAAACAGAACCTACACGCTGGTCGGGGCACAGAGCCCACCCTGCTGTCCCTCGTAAGGTTCGTCCATTCCCTTTCGGGATGGGCCCTAGCGAGGGATTAAAATGGATTAAAACGGGGTTACCTGCAGATGGGTAGTACCATGGGGTGCTCCTGTAGGCCCCGGAACAGGCCCCGCTCCCTCAGTGCGCACATGATCTTGTCCCGGGCCACGAATCGGTGAAGACCCTAGGGGAACGTGATAGTATCAGAGGCTTCAGACTAGACGGGGAGGGCGGGCAGAGGGCGCCTGTAGGAGACAGGGTGACACCAAGGCTCCACCCACCTGCAGCCAGTCTCCACAGAGGGATGTCATGGTCCCATCCTCTGCAATGACACTCAGAGGGGTCAAGCCATGCCGGGTCCCCATCTCAGCATCTGCTGGACTGTGAGCAGGAGTCACCTTCACTGCCCCTGGGGAAACAGCTGCTCTGAGACTGGCAACGACCTGGGCCTTGGGCTTCAAGAAACACCACATCCCACACCTCATCCCCTCCTGCCTCCATCATCCCCACCACATCCCCTCCTGCCTCCATCATCCCCACCACAACCCATCTTTATCCCCTCCTGCCTCCATCATCCCCACCACAACCCATCCTGCCTCCATCATCCCCACCACAACCCATCCTGCCTCCATCATCCCCACCACAACCCATCTTTATCCCCTCCTGCCTCCATCATCCCCACCACAACCCATCTTTATCCCCTCCTGCCTCCATCATCCCCACCACAACCCATCCTGCCTCCATCATCCCCACCACATCCTACCCTCATCCCTCATCCCCTCCTGCCTCCATCATCCCCACCCTCAGCTCTCCCGTTTTCCTCCTCCTGTTCCCTCCCTCCCTCCCTCCACCCCTGACTTCCACACACCTGTGCCCACATGTGGCTGAACAGTGATGTCTGTGATGATGGGGAGCAGCTGTCCTGTCAAAGGGTGACGGAGCTGTCGCCCATGTAAATGCTAAAGGGAAGGTGAGCCGTTAGGAACAGGCAGGAGTATGGGGACAGAGGACCGTGAGAACCCTAGAGCAAGAGGGTAGAAAGCACAAGGGAGGGGTCAGACCCAGCATCAGACTTCTGAGTGGGCCGAGAAGCGGTCTCTGGACAGTTCCTTGCTGCTGCCGTGAAGGCAGCCATAGGAAACATAAGCCAATTAGTGTGGCTGACACACAGAAGGGCAGCGGCTGCATTTGGTCTAGAGGCTGCAGTTAGTTAACCCCGAGCATGAGGAAAAGCAGAATAGCAAAAAAAAAACAATGACAAGGGAGCATATTAGAGCCGCCACAGAGCTGAGAGGTGGAGTCTCCAAAGAATCAGCTAACAAGAAAGGGGGCACTGTAGGGGTGGGAGGGCCTGGTGCAGGCATACCCTACTCACCGTGTATCTCGCGTCGTCTGGGTGGACGGCCACAGCCACATCTCCAGGCAGGGTCTCTGGCCTGGTGGTTCCCACCACTATCTCTGCGTCTGGAGACGAGCGTTCAAGCGCTGAGGTCAGCCATCACCCCGCGCCCTCTCTCCCACACAGGGGAAGCAGGTAGGGGGTGGGGGAAGGAGCCTGCCTCTTTCCCAGCTCTGCACTATCTGGAATGCTTACAAACTACACCTTAGAACTAACCTTCTGCATGTTTTACTAAGACAGGGCCTCATGTAGCTAAGACTAGCTTGGAGCTTGCTATCTAGACCGGGCGAGCCTCGAACTTGGAGTCCTCCCACCTCTGCCCCCACAGGCTGTGATCACAGGTACAGTCAGTAGCTCATTTCATATCTTAGTGAAAGACCTCACAGAGTCACGCTAAGTTCCCAAAGGACAGGGCTGCGTGCCTTTTCTTCCCCCTAGAATAAGTACCCACGACAGTGCAAACCCATCACACACTCGAGAAAACGGAAAATAGAGGGAAGAGGGCAACTCTCAGGACCTCGCTCACCAGGCTCTCCATCCACAGGGAAAGCAACAGAAACGAGGAGCCCGAAAGACACGGGGGTCGGGCAGCCGGGCAGCTGCAGCACCGTGCGGCCAGGCAGGGGCCGGCTTTCCACCTGGAGGGTTGAGGAAGCAGGAAAGAGAGCAGTCTCTCCGTGGCGCTCACATCCAGGATTCCTACAGCTATCCGCCCTGCTTCCCTGCCCTCCCACCCACAGTAAAGCCACGGAGCTCACAAGCCACAAATTCCGTGGCTCTTACGACCGTCCCTACAGATCAGCGTGCCACCCTCTGATTGGCAGGTGAAGAAGCAGAGTGGTTAGAGCTCGGGGAAAACCAAACTCGGACACCGCCAGAGGTGGCAAGGACCTCTCTCCGTCAGCCTGTCTTTCTTCTTCTCCCTCACCTCAATGTCCGAGATGGCCGATCTCAAAGTACATGACCAGTTGACAAGCTGGCGGTTCCGGTACAGCAATCCCGAGTCGTAGAGTCTCACGAAAGCTTCCGTCACGGCTGCTGAGGAGCCCTGGAATGATCTGAGTGTTCACACCTGAAGTCCTCCCTCAGCTGAACCCAGGGACCTCCCCATCCCCCTCCCAACACTTCCCACACTGGTCTCTAGCACCCTCCCCAAACCCACGGGGACTGTGGCGGGAACTCACGGCATCCATGGTGAAACACTCTCGATCCCAGTCCAGAGAGGCGCCCAGAGCGCACAGCTGCTCGTAGATCTCCCCTCCTTTCCTGCACCAGAGATTCCTATCAGTAAATATGACCAGAGCACCTCCCAGCACTAACCACGGGTGCTCGCCAATGCCAGGTACCACAGGAAATAAAGTGCACGTAGTTCTGACCCCGCTGATGGAGATAGGACCACACACCCGGGGTGGGGCTGCCTATGGCTTTAAAAGACACAGAAAGGTTTCTGCAGGGTTATCGAAACCTTTGGCTTCTCTGAGATACACAGGATGGATGATTGTCTTGGGCTACAACCAGTGGTGTCTAAGATGTAGTCCATGGGTTGTGAGCACATACATACATTCATTTTGTATAACAATGTCCCTGACATGTAGAAAGTTCACATTTGAGAATTATGCAGGAAAAAAGAAAGAAAGAAATTCAGAAAAAGTCCTCAAAATTTTTTAAGTTTATAATTCACAGCTATGCTGGGTTGCAAGAGGCCCATGAACCTGTACACACCTAGCAGGAGCAACCACTTTGTGAAAAATTTGAGAAAGAGAAAGGGGGGGGAGCATGTGACCACAGACATGGGAGGGCCCAGGGGTGTGGGAGGTGGGAGAGGTGATGAAGTCCAAGGGAAAACAAAACAAGGGGATTTAAAAAAAAAGTTAAAAAACACATTTGTATATATCCGTTGATATACATACAAATGTATAACATGAGCACTGTACACACACAAATGCGTGCATTTTAACACATACATGCATGCACTCAGGCATGCGCGCGCACACACACACACACACAGCTCAGACACCCCGTCCATCAGTCCCTCTGCTCTGAGGCTGTGAGGCACGAGGCAGGAAGAACCAATTGCTACAAGTCAGAAGTAGTGCTGACGAGCAAAGACTCAGCCCGTCACCCACTGCCACACTGCCATCGTACTCATGTTTCCACCGCCACACGGCCCTGAGGAAGTCTTCACGGCTCAGCTCGTGTCTCCGCACTCTCTGCTCCTTCCACAGCTGTTTCTCCACCACAGCCTGAAGTGGGATTGGGTGTAAGTGAAAGCTAGTCAGCGGCTTCACATAAATTCAGCACTTCCAGCCAAGCGGAGGAGAGGCGACACAAGACCCACCTGTGTAGCAATTCCTGCGTGATCTGACCCGGGGATCCACAGCACTCGATCCCCACGCATCCGGTGCCTGCCACAGAAACGCCATGGGGACCCCTGAGCTCACTTATCCTCATCCCAGCACTTCCAACCTTCCCTTCAGGAACTGCAGTGCCCCTGGTCGCCTCTCACCAGCGCACAAGTGCATCCTGTATCGCCACTGTGAGCGCGTGTCCGATGTGCAGGGAGCCGGTGACATTGGGAGGTGGGATACACATGGAAAAGGTCTCCCCTGTAGCTTGGGGCAGCCTTGCCTGGAAGGAATGAGGAAGTCAGAGAAGAGGGAGAAAATGGATGTTGCCTGGGGGAACAGCACCCTCTGGTGCCTTGGGGCAAAAAAGAACTTCAAGGCGGCCAGGTGTAGTGGCACACATGTGGAAGGCAGAGATAGGTGAATCTCTTGAGTTTGAGGCCAGCCTTGTCTACAGAGTTCCAGGATGGCCAGGACTACATGGAGAAACCGTATCTCAAAACTATTATTATTATTACTACTACTACTACAACAAGGGAAATCCAATACAGGGAAAGCAAAAAGAAAGCCAGAGGCCAAAAGAAATGTCAGCTGTAGCCTGTCCCCACCAAATTCAAGGGCCACTCACACTGTCCTAGGGACCTCGTAGAAGCCCTCTGTCTTGCACTGACCTGATACTCTGGTTTGAAGAAGCCCTCTCGCACCCACCACTGGTACCAGGCCGCTTCGACATATTGGGGACTGTAAGCAGGAGGCAGGGGCCCAGAAACATCTGTGGAAGCAGAAGAGAGATCCACCACTCAACTGCATGTTAGCAGACCAAAGAGCAACAACATCGCAAAACATCCCCTCGCTTTACCTTTCTTTTCACCTGGCCCGGTGGGGATTTCATACAATACTACCTCCTTGTGACTCCAGGCCTTAGTGGGCACTGCAGGTATCTGCAGGGAGGCAAGAGAAGTGTGTGGGGAAGGTTGCAATTCCCAGTACACCACAGTCAACTGGATCCTAGCACCAGTCTCCTTCAGCCCCTTCCCAAGTCTTGGAAGACCCAAGGACTGACCCCTAACCTTGCTCTTCTCAGCTAGCCCAGCCTCCAGGGCCGCCTGCTTCTCCCGCAGGCGCTTCTGTTTGGCTTCACGGTTCCTCCGAGAGACCGGGGAGCCGTGGGGCTCCGGCCGTGTACAAAGTGCCTGGGGCCTAGAGAGACCCCATGAGGGCCTCAGCCCGCAGAGCGGTGGCCGGAAAGAGGCCAGGGGTAAATGAGGCATCGGGAGTGTTTGGGAAGGGATGGAGGTCTGCTCTCTAGGAGGCCATGGGGTGCAGGAGGTCACAGCCCTTCGCTCCCATCCGCAGGACCCTCTCACTCTACGTCCTTCCGCCTAGGGGCGGAGCGCAGGCTGTAGATAGCACTCTGGAATCACTGAAACCAGGGCGTCTGGAGAAGGCGGGAGCTCTGCTTGTCACCGGGCACTGACGCGAACACGAAGGTTGGGGTTCGGAAACCAGGGACCACCCCCTGAACCTGAGCCATGCGACTCTATCCCGAACTCAGAGCGGATAGGAACGCCGCCGAGGCGCGCGCGTGCGCGTGGGCGGGGCCACGCAGGCGCATGCGTAGGAGATTCTTGCTCCTCCGGCTTCCCGTGCCGAAGTGGGTATCACCAGGTTGGATGGAAAAACTCCGACAGGCGTCAGGAGTCGCACAGCTTTTTTTCATAATTTTATTAAACAAGAAATGTCCCGGTGTGTAACAAAATACACCTGAGTTGGAAAGCTGCCCACCCGCTCGCTCGCTCGCCTGGGGCCGGACCCGGCCGGCTCAGGAGCTGTGTTTCTGCCGCTTCCAGAAGCGCTTGACGTCGCTGTGCCCTGCCGGCGTCACGATCATCAGCCGCTTGGCCGAGTTCTCGAACACGAGCACGCCCAGCTCCCGCGCGTGGGCCAGCAGCAGTTCAAAGTCCACTTGCGACAGGAACTGGTTATACAGGACGCCTGGGGTCGGGTGGGACAGGCAGGAAGTGAGGGGCAGCAGTGGTCTCGGCCCCTCTGAGCAGCGTGCAGGCAGGGGCTGCAGCCCACAGTTCTTAAACTAATTCTCTACGGATAGTTGACTGTTCAACTTTAACCCGTGGCATTCAGACACTCGAAAAGACAACAGAATCCACAAGAAAAACCATGCAAACCCACCTAGAGAGAAGACTGAATTACCCTGCCTCTTATCCCCCCCACCTAGCTTAATCCAAACTGCACTGATTTGGGACATATTTCCTGCTACTAATATGTCAAAATAAAAGATCAGTTTTTCTCTCCTTCCCTGTGAACAAAACCTTTTGTGTTTATCATGGCGAAATTGCCGGCCTTACCTCTTCAGCCAATGACCGAGATTTGGTCAGCAGAAGCCACTCACCTTCAGTGAACCGGAGTCTATCCCTTTCCAGCTCCCACAACCGAATCTGGTCTGTTATGGTGGGGGGCAGCACGGGAGTCTGCAGGACAAGGCTGAGGCTATAGGACCAGGACAAATGCCCAAAGCAGTCTCTGGTTTCTCATCCACCCTCTCTCTCACTGCTAGGTGCCCAGGCTGTCAGCCTCCAGAGTCTTGGTACCCATCCATACCTGTTTGAGCATCACTGGATGGGCCCTTGTCCTTAGGAAATGGATTATCTAGGAAAACGCAAGAATGTAGAAAGTCATCTGAGCGGTCACCTAATGTCACCGAAGCAGCATCCCCCGAGTTCTCCTAGCCTACACAAGCCTCTGACAGGACCCATGCCTGTTCGGCTGTTACTTCCAGGTGCACCTCCCACTGGTCAGACCTGCGACCCCCTCTGTTCTCTCCATAGTTTTTCTTTAAGATAGCAGTAGCTACCATACTGTGAGCACTTACTGCTCGGCAAGCTCTGAGCTAAGCATCGTAACATCTAGCCTTCCTGTACCTCTATGAGGCCGACTGCTGTTTACTGGGAGCAGAGAAAGGCTCGCAAAGATGAAGCGGCCGTGTACAGTGGAGTGAGACAGATTTGGAGCTAGACCTTCATGACTTCCCAGGTACCTAGGTGACTCACCACCTCCCCTGACAGACCTGAGGCTGTGCTTCCGAGACAGGAATACCTTCCCTTGCAGGACAACAAGCACAGCCCCTCTCCCGACCTCCAGTCCACGTAGGGGTACCTGCTGAGCTGTGATGCCGCTGGCAATGGCTTGCTGCACACTCTCCCGGGTCACTTGTGCCACCACCATGTTGGGGAATCGATAGAGCATCTCGGAGAAAAGAGCAATGAGAGCGATCTGCAGCTCCGACTCTGACCCAGAGATGGAGGAGGAGGAGTGAGAGGGCTGCCCAGCCCTGCCTTCCTCCAGCCCCGTCCTCAAGTGAAGGAATATGGGTACACCGTAACTGTCTTCAGACACACCGGAAGAGGGCATCGGGTCCCATTACAGATGGTTGTGAGCCACCATGTGGTTGCTGGGAATTGAACTCAGGACCCTCTGGAAAAGCAGTCGGTGCTCTTAACCGCTGAGCCATCTCTCCAGCTCAAGTGTAGGAGTACGTGCTGGGGAGCTACATAAACCACCCAGCAAACACGGCCGTACCTGGATTCTCCCCTGTGTCCTTCCGCTCCCCACTCCCTACCCATCCACCCCTACCCAGACTCACCAGTATAAGCATACAGTCGGTAATTGGTTTCCACAACAATGAAGCCTGGCTGGTGCACAGTGCCCCCGGCCCCGGAGACACCAGATGAGAGGTTGATGGCCAGGCGTGTGGGGTAGTAACGCCGGGACTTCCTCTGGAAGAACACAGGGCAAGAGGGCGTCCTCTTTCTGGTAACCACTGTCCTCTTAGACGTCTGACACCCTCCCTCCTGTGAAACCATCAGCCTTTAACCTCCCCCCTCAAATGACCTAAGCACTCGGTCCTGGCTAGGTCTTTCCACTGCACCCCAACACCCTACTCTTCCACAGGCCAGGTGGCTGGATGTACATACCTTCCTCTGGAAAACAAGCCCAAACTCACGCAGGTGTTGCAGGAAATTCAACAAAGAGTCACTCATACCCTCCACAGAGTAGTCCTGGTGAAGAGATGGCCAGCTGGGGGCTGTGACATATCCACCGGTCACTACCCAGCCCCCATGTCCCCTCCTTCCTTTGCCTTCTCGGGTGGTTCTGCGGCCATTACCCTTTTCCTCCATAACCTCTCCTACACCTCCCTGCCCTCCAGCTCCCTACTTACCTTGCCAAGAGTAGAGAAACTGAGCTGGAAAAGGAAGGAGAGAATCTCCACTAGATCCATGCCCCGACTCTGAGAAGGAAATGGCAGAGCGACGGGGAGGTGAGACAGGAAGGGGGAGTTAAGGAGTACAGTGGGCTGGTGGTCACTCAGCGGGACCTAAGCAGACTGAGCACGTCGCCCGTCCTGGGCCCTGGCTCTTACCTGGGCTGTCTGCAGATACTGCAGCATGAAGTACCAGAGCTGGGCAGACGTGTCCAGTAGCAGGAACTGGAAGCCAGCGGAAGTGATGCAGGGTGGCTCTCCAGGTTCCGTGCTAGAGACAGAGCGGGTGGATGGTAGCGGCTTGCAGAGGGCTACGCCGAGTCTGCTTACACCCACTTAGGCCTCTCCTCTCAGCCAACTCTTTCTGCTCCCTTCTAATCCCAGACACCCACTTTGAGACCCGAGGAGACGGCCGAGCAGAGAGCTGCCGTGCTCTGCCCTCCTCACCTTTTCATAAGCCCGGCCCTGCCCTCCTCACCTTTTCATAAGCCCGGCCCTGCCCTCCTCACCTTTTCATAAGCCCGGCCTGGCTGAGGAGCTGAGCCAGGTCCTGGCTGACAGCTGCACTGGGGGATCCCACCATGAAGTGCAAGACCACCTAGAGACGAAAAGGGTCAGGAGAAAAGGTCTCAAGGGCTACTGGGAATGAGGGCACAGCAGAGGCCCGCAGAGGCCCGCTCCTCACCTCCCAGCGCTCCTCAGCGTACTTGTCCAATGAGGGAACGTCCCGGGCATGCTTGTCTGGTCCCAGCTGACTTGTGTCATCAGACCAGGCCTTGCCCCTGTGACCAGGATGGGCAGGAGTAAGGAGCCCTGCCTGTTTCCCTACATCTTTACCCTCACCCCATGGGCCATCAGAAGAGGACATCTTCTGCATCCCACATCCACACTTGGTCCAGTGTATTCTTGAAGGAGCTTCCGAAGGGGTGAGGGTGGGGAGGAGAGGTTTTGGGGAGGTCTCTCAGGAGTGTCTCCCCTATCACTATCACGGCAATAACCAGTTCCCCCAGCCTAGCTCGGGAAGGAAGAGAAATGACGTACCCACCCAGAAGGGCAATTCGGAGGTTCTGGCGGAAGACAGGGTTCAAGATGAGGCCCTGGAGTCCTCCAGGGAGCAGCTGGGTGTGCCAGATACGGAGGCCACTCAGCAGCCTGGTATTTTCCTCCTGAGCCCTGGACAGGAGCAGAGTTGGGTGGGTGTCACGAATAGAAAGGAGACCTCCAGGGAGCTCCATCTCTATCTATCTCCTCTGAACAGGCGGCCCTTGGAACAGTGTTGCAGAGTAAAGCTGGGTTTCTTACCTCGGATATTTGTACTGCAATGCTAAGGGGAACCTAGTTGGTTTTGAGTGTGGTTTGTTTCTGTTTTGTTTTCTAAGTCTTTTTTTTTCTCTCTCTCATTTGTTTGAGAAAGGATTCTATGAAGCCTGAGAAACTTACAATGTATCAAAATTACAATGTAATCCTTGAACTTTTCGTTTCTTGTCTCTACCTCTCAATTTGGGGGGGGGACTGCTTTTTTCCCCCCTTTCTTTGTCTTTGTTTGTTTTGATCTGTTCTGGTTAGTATACAGCTAGTTAGAGAGATCACAACTTTCCACAATGGAAACCACTGTAAGTGTATTTTGGAGGGTTTTCCTTGTGTAGGGTAGGGTCTGTTGAAAAGCCTAGATCTGATCCCCTAGCTCCTCCTGGAAGTATTCCAAACCAACGCAGTTTGAGAAATGTTGCTGTTGGGAAACTTGCACCAGCTGTGCACAGGACTCACTTGCTGAACTCCTTCTTCACCCACAGGGCCACCGCAGCCTGTGGTAGAGGCTGCTCCAGAAAGAGCATCCTCATCACCCAGTTCTTAGCCAAAGAAGGGAGCTCCCTGTAAGATTCAGAGGCCAAATGTTATCAGAAGCTACCTCACACCTGCATCTCTGCCCTCAGCTACCTGCCTTTTTTTTTAAGATTTATTTATTTATTATATGTAAATACACTGTAGCTGTCTTCAGACACCCTAGAGGAGGGCATCAGATTTCATTACGGATGGTTGTGAGCCACCCATGTGGTTGCTGGGTTATGAACTCAGGACCTTCGGAAGAGCGGTCAGTGCTCTTAAGCACGGAGCCATCTCTCCAGCCCGTTGTCTTAAAAAACAAAAACCCCCAACTGCTCAGAGAGGCAGAGAAAGCACCCAACTGACTTTCCTCCTCCAAGAACATCCCAGAAGGAAAAAGCTCCCTCTCCTTCTCCGCACTGTCTTAAATACCCTTCAACACAACGTCGCTAATTTCCATTTACTTGGTTGCTCTATCTCTTGACCTAGGGTTGACTTTAGCCCTTGGCTAAAAGGTGTGTACTTAGGGCTGAGCCACAATACAAGATTTTTCTGGTTCATAATCTTGCAGTTCATAATCTTGGAGTTCACAATGTGACCAAATCACCCTGTAACATCTGCCTCTCAAACGTCTCATGCTGTCGCCCACATCCTTACCAGTCCTACTGCCCCCACAACCTCTCTCTGTTTTTGGATTGACACACTTTGGAGTAATGTCTAACATCCTGGTACTCACACTGGGCTAAGCCTCTCCCCATGATAACTAATTTCAGTCTGCTGGCCCCGTTACAATCATCAAACATCCCCCTTATTTTGAAGGCTCCTCACCTGAAGACAGCCAAACAAGTGGCAGGGTGCCCATACAATCGGTCCAGCACCCCAGGGCTCAGGCCTCCTAAGAACTCCTGTAGATTCCTGCATTGCAGGTGTGCTCGGTTCAGTCCACCCCTCGAAGGGGTGATCTCCATCACCTGAGAGGGACAAATGTCAGAACTCCCACATGACCCAGGCCTGTATCACTGACTCCAGATCTATCAGGTTCCCTTTCTGTACTTTCCTGTCTGGTGCCACTTATCACCTATTCCTCCCAAACCCCTCATATCCTGCTTCTTCATCATGCAGCTCATCATAGCCTTGAACTTGCTACGTAGCCAAGGATGGATTTGAACCCCCAATCTATCTGCCTTCACCTCCTAAGTGCTCCCAAGTGGCCACCAGGCTTTTCATCCCACATCTGCCCTGAAGTTCAGCCTTTGTTCAGTCTCCAGGGGGTGAAATTATTATCATTTTTGTGTATGGTCCTGAGGATCAAAACCAGATCCTCACCGGTGTGGACAAGTGACTTAATTACTTATTGTTTCATACTTGCAAACGTGTTTTGCATATCAATGATGTCTCCAGTTTACCTAAGCAGTGGCAAAAGATGCTTATTAAAGCCTAGGCTTCTCTCTTGTCCACTCTCCTGGTCAGATCAGTCCAAATCTGTCAAGTCCTTACCTCTCACGTGGGGATGGCTATAAACTACCTTCATGCTTACCAACCTAAATCTCTTTCTATCTCTTTCCCCCGAAGCCAGCCTTACCCCTCTCACTGAGACCCACGCCTAGAGCTCCTCACTTCTCCCCGACTTTCCTTTCACTCTACCTCTCGCTCAACCCCTTACCCCTCTCATACCCCCTCACCACTCGGATCCCCCTCGCGCACCCCGGGTCACCAGCGGTCGCCTAATCAGAGCTAATGTTTCGCATTGGCTCCTGGAAATAAAGGATGAGAATTCTAAAAGGTGGGAGAACCACGAAGAACTTCACAGACAGGACCCAACCAAAAGCAGACCAAAAAGAAGGGAGAGCAGAGAAAAAGTGTCAAGAGTAAAGGGGGTGAGAATAGGCAATGCACTCGCTGTCGCATGGCATCTTGGGAATTGTAGTCCTCTTCTAACCTACATTGGCGCACTGTGAGGAGGTTCTGACTACAATTCCCGAAAGGCACCGCAAGAAGGCCGGCCGAGAGAAGGTGGCTTTTCATTGGGATTCCCTAGGAACACTCGAAGCCAGACCATTTTGTTCCGCGCTTCTCTTCCCTTGCTGCTAAAGCGAATCAAATCTCAGTCAGGTCTAGACAGGAGGAGTCTGGAAGAGCTCCAGGTTCTCCTATGTGAGACGCGCTAAAGCAGCTCAGTGGTGGTATGTTAGATTTAGAGACCTCAAAACTGGGTTCTTGACCTCTGCTGTTCCCCACGAAACTGAGATAATAATCAGTGCAGAACATTTTCACGTGGCGAGGATCAACACAATCACCCTTATTTGGTTACTAAATGCTCAATCAATCAAAATGTCTATGTGAGGTCAGATCTCCTGGAACTGGAATTACTTACAGCTGTGAGCTGTTATGTGGGTGCTAGGAATTGAACTCGGGCCCTTTGGAGGGACAGCCACTATACTTAACTGCCGAGTCATCTCTCCACCATCCTCCCACCTGCTCACTCAATCTTACTCTCTTCCTCATAAGTCCTTCCAACTCTCCAGCAGTTAGAAAATTACAGTTTTTAAAAGAAAGCTATAGTTTCCCCTGATTTATGAATTTATCATAGGCAAGACAAGGGAAGGAGGGAATGACATCAACTAATGTTATCTATAGGTTCTCTACTTCTTCTTTTTTTTTTTTTTTTTTTTTTTTTTTTGGTTTTGGTTTTTCGAGACAGGGTTTCTCTGTGTAGCCCTGGCTGTCCTGGAACTCACTTTGTAGACCAGGCTGGCCTCGAACTCAGAAATCCTCCTGCCTCTGCCTCCCAAGTGCTGGGATTAAAGGCGTGCGCCACCACCGCCCGGTGGTTCTCTACTTCTTATGGGGGCAAATTCTGTTATTCTTACATCACAGACTATCAAGCCCAACAAGAATAAGGAATTTGCACAAGAAAGTCCCAGTACTGAGCTGAGAAACACATTTACCAAGGACAAAAATGGTAGGGCCGTGTAAGGACTTGATTATGCTTTATTATGTATTTTAAAGAAAATCACAGGGCTGGCGAGATGGCTCAGTGGGTAAAGGCTTTGCTATGCTATATGACCTGAAGAGAGAGGGAAAGACATCCAACTTCCATGTTCATGCCATGACAATGTGAATCCCAGCCTTCAGCCTTCTGCAATCACACACCATAATAATAAAAGTCATCTTTAAAAAATTAAAGTAGTATGACATTGTCTTGGCTGTAAATGTTAGAATAAACCTTGAACCACATCCTGACTAAGGCCCTATATTGGAACTCCAGCCCCTCCCCCTCACTGCCATTATAGAACTCTCAGCCAAGGTCTGGCAGTTTCTAAAGATAAAATGGCCTTTTCTCCAGGAGGGAGAAATTGAAGACTTGCACATAGCCCCAGAAGCAGCATTTAATGCCCCGTTCTCTAAACCTCCTATATAAACCCAAATACCCCTTCCTTTTTGGCATATGCTCCTTTAACACTGTGTCTGAAACAAACTGTCCAGTCAGTTGAAGTCGGTCTCCATTTTCTTTTCTGCCTCCTGTCCCTTTAAGATGCTTCAGAAATCTAACAGTAAAAATAATACAATGCCTGTAACTCCAGTTCCAGGGGGAGGGATCTAATGCCCTCTTCTGGCCTCTGTGGCACCTGGACACATATGTGCATATACATGACTTAAAAATAATAATATTCTTTAAGAGGAAAAGGAGCTAAAAGAACAAAAACAACTGAAATTAAGGAAACAATCAAATCTCAATGAGAAAGAAAAAAAAAGCTGAATTTGGCATGTGGGCCTGTAATCCTGCTCACACTTGGAAGATAGGCAGAGGGAGTAGAATTGGAATGATGGTGGAGACCTTTAATCCCAGCACTCAGGAGGCAGAGGCAAGCAGATTTCTGTAAATTCAAGGCCAAGCTGTCCTACATAGAGAGTTGCAGGACTGCATAAAGAGACCCTATCTCAAAACACAAAACGAATAACCAGGCAGGCTGTAAACTCCTGATCCTACTGCCTCAGTTTCTACAAACCATTTTAACTTGATTGTCTCTTGACTCAGCAAAGCCACCATTAGAACTGTATCATCCAAGCAGGGTGTGTTGGTACCCGTCTTTAATATGAAGACTCATGAAGCAGAGGTGGGCGGATCTCAGGGAGCTCATGACCTGCCTGGTCTTCAAAACCAAGTTCCAACACAGCCACGGCTGTTTTACAGGAAAACTCTGTCTTGATATTGTATCATCCTGGAACCCTCACTCACAGAATAAATGCAGATTTACCCATCAACAATGTTTCCTGAAGTCAATGGGAACAGCTCATGGGTGTGTGCCAGAGGTTGATTAGATAAAACATGAATCATCCTAACAATGTGAAACACTGGCACCCCTGAGAAAAGAGGGGCCCATATATATACTAGCCTTGAACTGCACATGACCCTTCAACAGAGAGAAAAATGAAAATTACAAAGTAGCTCTAATAGCTCATAAGAAGCTTTGATACAAAACCGAAAGGTCCCCTGGGGAGATGGCTTAGTGTCGGGAAGCATTTGCTATGCAGACGTGAAGATCAGAGTTCAGATCTCCAGAACCCACACAAAGTATAGGAATAGCCACCCGTCTGTAGGGATTTCCAGAGCAGCTAGCTAGGGAAACTATGCATATCAGGGAGCTCTAGGTGATTGGGAGACCCTGCCACAAAGAATAAGACGAAAGCTGTGAGGACTTCGACTTGATTTTGCTTGGCAGGATTCAACGGAGGAAGCAGCATTGTCTAATATAGTGACACAGGTCAGGTTGGGATCTTGGAGACACCCATGAAGAAACAGCCTAACCAGGCACCTCGTCATAAATCTTCCAAGCCCTGGCGGCTGTCTAATAAACAGCCCACTGCCTACCAGCCTCAGTATTTAGGGGTGGGGAGGGGGGTTCAAGACAGGGTTTCTCTGTATAGCCCTGGCTGTCCTGGAATTCACTCTGTAGACCAGACTGGCCTTGAATTTAGAAATCCACCTGCCTCTGCCTCCCAAGTGCTGGGATTAAAGGTGTGCACCACCACTACCTGGCCGGCCTCAGTCTTTATGTTACTCAGGCAAGTAGCATAACCTAATAGTTTTCCTTTCTCTGTAATGGTAGTAGTTCATGTGTTGTATTAATAGAACTATAATATTTGGTATATAGCAGATTCTCAGTAAAACATCACTAGTTATTTCTTTTTCTTTGTTTTTTTAGATTTATTTATTTATTTATTATATCTAAGTACACTGTTGCTGTCTTCAGACACCCCAGAAGAGGGCATCAAATCTCATTAAAGGATGGTTGTGAGCCACCATGTGGTTGCTGGGATTTGAACTCAGGACCTTCAGAAGATCAGTCAGTGCTCTTAACCCCTGAGCCATCTCTCCAGCCCCTGCCAGTTATTTCTATAATTCTTTTTTTTTTTTGTATTTTTGTTTGTTTTAGTTTTTAGGTTTTTTTTTGAGACAGAGTCTCATGCTGTAGCCCAGGTTGGCCTTGAACACTGTAACTGAGGATGATTTTAAAAGCACGATCTTCATCTGAGCAGTGGTGGTACAGGCCTTTAATCCCAGCACTCAGTAGGCAGGGGCCAGCCTGGACTACAGAGCAAGCTCCAGGATGACCAATGCTACACAAAGAAATTATTTATGTATATGAGCACAGTCTAGCTGTCTTCAGACACACCGGAAGAGGGCATCGGATCCCATTACAGACGGTTGTGAGCCACCATGTGGTTGCTGGGAATTGAACTCAGGACCTCTGGAAGAGCAGTTGGTGCTCCTAAGCATTGGGTCATCTCTCCAACATTTATTTTTATTTTATATGTGAATATTTTGTCTACAGGTATATATGTGAACTACATGAGTACCTGGTGCCTAAGGGAGTCAAATCCTCCCTGGAAGCAAAGTAATGGGTGGTTGTGAGCTGCCCCATCGGTGTTGGGAACCGAACCTCGGTCTCTTGGAAAGCAGCCATTGCTCTAAACCACTGAGTAACCTCTCCAGCCCATTACTTTTTAAATTCCATTGATACTTTTATGTTAGCCTTTTAGACATTTGATGTCTGTTTTTCCTCAATGATCTGAGCCCTGTGTTCCAAAAAATTAGCCATTTTGCAGCTTATAATCTAGTAGTTGAGGAAACATATTATAAAGGCACATACACAATACATGAAATAGCACATATACAATTGAACAAAGCAGAGATCGCTGGGCTGAAGAGCATCAGTGGGGATTTGGCCTGACCAGAGGAGACTGAAGAAGGGCTAGCAGCGGCTAACAAAGCAGACCCTAGGGAATACTATTGCAGGGGACAAAAACATGCCACAAAGACTATACATATGCCAGGGAGATCTGTGGCTCTTAGAGGAAACAGAAAGGACTGTGGTATACACAGGAGAATGGTACTGCACAGGATGTAGGAACCAGCCAGCCTTGGACAAGGTTTTGTTCCTAAAAGGTCAATCAGAAGTGGACTTGGTGGAACACACTTCCAATTTAAGCGTTCAGGAGACTGAGGCAGGAGGATTGCTAGGAGTGAGGTCCTATATCTCAAAGCAAACAGCAGCTGGGCATAGCGGTCTTCACCTTTAATTCCTGCATACGTGAAGCAGAGGAAGGCGGATCTCTGAGTTCCATAGCAACCTGGTCTATATTGGGAATCGGGCCAGCCTAGGCTACATAGTGAGACTGAAAAACAAACAAACAATCCCAAAGAGGGGAGTGGAGCCTGGGGTTATAGGTCAGTGGTAGAATGTTAGCTAGTATGTACAAGGTCCTGGGTTCAACACCCCCATCATTATCCATACATCCATAATACATACATATATATACATATAAAATAAGAAAAATATAATAAAAAATTTAAAACTTGGTGGCTAGATGGCTCAGTTGTAAAGGCGGTTGCCACCATACCTGAGTCTTAAATTCAGGACACATGATGAAAATAGGTCACCAACTTCCGCATGCTGTTCTCCTACTCTCCACATGCACATGCCGTGGCACATGCACACACCCAGCTTCACATACGTGTGCGCGCACACTAAATGAATAAACGTAATAATTTTTAAAATAAAATAAAATAAATCCAGAGGACTGGATGTGGTGTTGTGTGCCTGCAATTCCAGCACCTGGGAGGTAAAGGCAGGAGAATCACTTCAAGGTTATGCCATTCCACAGCAAGTTGAGACAAGCCTGGGCTTCGTTGAGACCCAGTCTCAGAGCAAGGTCTCCGTGGTCGCAGAACCGAAGACAAACCAGAAAGGTGGTCAGAACAGTCCTGACTAACTAGGAAACTGCAATGTTGCAGTATGTACCAGGGCAAGCGGAGATGTAGAGAAAGAATGGAGATCTGGTAGGCAGACCTGGACTGGGCAGCGAGGAGGAGCCAGGATAATACTGGTGCTGCCAGCGAGTGGATGCCGCCGCCACCGTGGGAGAGGGGCAGGCTTGGGCATGCGCACACTGAACTTCACAAGAACCTGGAGTTACATAGCTCTAGTGCTTAGAGCAAGTCTGGGCAGAACTCTGGGAGCTATGGCTCCCTGCCAGGGCTTCTACTGCTTATTATTCTAACGTCTGACCTCTGAACTCTAACCCATCAACGTCAGCCTTAATCTGAAGGCAGTCGTCTGACCTATGTAGCTTTAACAAGACTGCTGGATTTGTGGCCTGGCCCCAGAGAGCCCATTAATTCAATCTGAGATTGAATTATCTTTACTGTCCTCCTCATTATCTATCTGACTCACTTTGTGAATATCGTCAGACAAAACCCCAGGGTCCTTATTTCACAGGAACGGCTACGAAGATGGAGCTGTTTTCTTCAAGCCCGCCATGGGATTGTTGTTTTTTGTTTTTGTTTTGTTTTTTGGTTTTTCGAGACAGGGTTTCTCTGTGTAGCCCCGGTTGTCCTGGAACTCACCCTGTAGACCAGGCTGGCCTCGAATTCAGAAATCCGCCTGCCTCTGCCTCCCAAGTGCTGGGATTAAAAGTGTGCGCCACCACTGCCTGCCTGTCTCAAATTTACAAATCCGAACCCAGAGATCACCTGGGTCTCCCAGCCCTCAATCCTAGAATTCGGACAAGGAGAAGAAAAAAAACAAAAAAACAAAAAACAAAAAAAAAAAAAACCAACCCACACCTTCATTTTTAATAGCTAGCACTGCCCTTTATGATGAATGAGAACAGAATTCCCAGCGGCTTCCACGGTACCTTTGACCTGCCCCCAAAGGACACCATATCTACATTCCCCCTGTAGAGCACCCGAGTGGCTCTCATGGCCCAATTGGCAACAGGTCTGGATTATGTGATGACAGACCCACGCTGAACCACAGGCAGGAGGCATGTATTACCCAAACCCCAGGAAATGCACCCACAGCAGTGGAAAAAAAAATAAACAAAAAACTCAACTTTTATTATTACCTGCCTAGTGCAGGGGATTAAAATTGCCTCAAGCTAGGGTCCATATATTAGTGTAAAAATCTGTGTCTCTCTCCCCCCCAAAAAATGTACAAACCCCACGTGATTATAGAAAAACCAATGTGGTAGCTACGATAGAAATCCCCACCCCCAGCCTCAGGCTCTTGCTCCCTCTGTCCCCATCCTAATGTTTACTCCACAGAAACAGAGGCTTTGCAAAGTTCTAGCTGCAGCATGGCAGGTGGGGAGGAGGGGTGTGTGACTGAGGATCACAGCAGGGATCACCCCCAGGTCCAGTGTGTCAGGGGGCGGAACAGAAGGGAGCCAGGGCTGAGAAACAGGGTTGGCCTTCCTTGTCTCCGTCATCCCCTCAATTCTGAGCAAGCGGCGTCCAGTGTGTGACAAGAAGAAACCTGGGGGGTACCGTCACCTCCCAGGAACCAGTGTTGTCCAGTGGGCCATGTCCAGTGTGTGCCCAGCATTTGCCCCCATCCTTCCCCAGGGTATAGCTGGAAGAAGTCAGGCAGGTTCCCAACCACAGAGCCAGCTGGGTGGGTGGCGCTTGGCAGATGGAAGGAGGAACCGGAAGGGAGTGTGTATCCGGTTAACAGAGGCTCACGCTCCCTGGGCAGGCCCAGCCCACCTGCAGAGACGCTACCTCTTGGGAATGGGCAAGTTGGGAGATGGTGGGGTGGGATGCCATAGTCTTCTCTGGTTTTAGTGTCCAGCTTCCCCTGGATGGCTCCCAATGGGAAAGGGCTGCCGGGTCCTGAGTTTACACCGTGTTGAGCGCATCATCCGACAGGAACCGATGAAGCTGGGCGAAGGGTGGTCGCTGTTCGGGCTCCCGGCTCCAACACCGGAGCATCAGCTCATACAGGGTCTGCGGGCAGGCGGGAGGTCTGGACAAGTATACCTGTGAGGGAAATGTGAACAATAGCTAGGCAGGGGCAGATGGCCTTTGGTTCCTGTGACTGCATGCTCTGCGCCTCTGGGTCACATCCCTTCCCTCAGTTCTGACCTGCCGGCCCTGGTCCCTGAAGAACTCGCCGGCATTCTCGATGACCTGCTCGTCTGTAAGCTGCCCAAAGGGCTGGGACCTGCAGAGCATCAACACCTCCCACAGGGTCACTCCGAAGGCCCATACGTCACTGGCTGTTGTGAACTTCCCCTGGTGCGCAAAAAGGCAAGAAAAGCAGAGAAAAATCTCAGGCGGGGTTGGATTTGAGGTTCACTCATCCTCACCCTGGCTGTTCCCGTCTCCTGCCTGACCCCCTTTCGTCTGCTCCTCTGTTCCTGCCTCCCGCTGCCCCATGCTCTGGCCCTCTCCTCCTCCTCCTCCTCTGCCCGCCTTCCTCACGCTGGTACTGAGCCTCCATCCTAACCTAACCCCTCTATTCCCAGCTTCCGATTCTTACCCCTCCATCCCAGTACCCACACCCTTGGCTCCTGGACCCCTTTCCCCACACACTACTGTTCCTTCCTTGATCCAGAGGGATCCTCGATGTCTAAATAAGGAGAGTATAGCCCCAGAAAGGCAAGAGACTGAGGAGCCACTGACCCAGCAGAGCGGCAGCCAGAGCGTTCCCCCATCTCCCAGCCTGTCTCTTAGGGCAGCTCACCATGAGGATGCACTCCCAGGCCATCCACCTGATTGGAAGCACTGCCCGGCCCTGTACACGGTAATAGTCCCCCGCGTAGAGATTCCGGCTCATGCCAAAGTCGGCGATTTTGATGGTGAAGTTTTCCCCAACCAAGCAGTTCCGGGTGGCCAGGTCCCGATGCACAAAGTTAAGTGTGGCCAGATAACGCATTCCAGAGGCGATCTGGGCCCCCACGTGTAACAGCATAGGGTAGCTGAGTACAGGGAGAGAAATGAAGGTCACAGGCAGTCCAGGCCCCTCCCACTTTACATACATCAGTCTGGGAGATGGAAGGGAACCCACACCTCAGCCACTGATTGGGTCACTCCTGCTCTGGATAGGGAAGAGGTTCAGAACGGGTCAGATTCAACCCTACCCCACCCAACCCCAAGGAGCTTGTGTTTTGTTACGCTAGAACAGGAGCTCATGGAGGCTCCAAGCCTTTGCACCTGCTCCTCGTAAGGTCTTGGCCATTCTGGCCAAGTTTATAAATTACTTTGAACACGTGTTCTTCATCCTAGGTCCCTCTGGGACCTTTACCTGTCCTCCTCCACCCCATGATCCCCTCTCTCCTTGCTAGCTTGAGCGAGGGTAAGCAGACCCACTTGGGGTGCTCTTAGGAAGGCCTTGCCTTGGGGAGTGGGTACCTGATTGTGGGCCCCTGGTCAGACTCTCTGTCCCCAGGAAGCCCCTGAATGGCCTTGTTCTCCAACTGGTGGGCACTGAGGAACTGGTTCAGATCACCGTTCTCCATGTAGTCTGTAATCATGCAGAGTGGGTCATCCTGCACGCACACACCCAGCAGCCGGATGATGTTTGGGTCCTTGAGCCGTGACATGATCTTTACCTCTTTCAGGAAATCATTCCTGGAGAAGCAGGAGAAGCGCCGTGGCGATATATTCTCCTTCCCTCCCCCAAGACACTAGGCTCTGTTCCTTGATCTTCAAGGCTCCGCCCCATCTTCGAGGCTCCGCCCCCACCCTTGAGGTTCCTCCCACATCTTCAAGGCCGCGCCCACATTTTCAAGGATTCCCCTCCACCCCCTTTTCTAGTCCTCATCTCTGGTCCCTACCTAGCATTTTTTTTTAATTATTTTTTATTTAATTAAAGGATAATCACATCATTTCTCCTCTCCTCCCTCCCACCCCTCTCGTGTCCCCTCGAGGTGGCTCACTCTCATTCAAATCCTTGTGGCCTCTCATTAATTATTACTGCTACATGTATACGCGTGAATAAATCCATAACTGCACTCTGCCCGGTTCATTTAGTGTTGCTTGTATGTATAGGTTTTAGGATTGGATAACCATTCAGGGAGCTGCTCTGTAGACACGATTAATTTTCCCTCTCTCGGTAGCTGTTAATTGGCAATAACTCTCAATCTAGGAGTGTTGTGTGTTATCTATATTGCTGCCCTGAGTCTCACCTGGCATTTTTGGTGGCATCTGGTCGGAGGATCTTCACTGCTACCAGCAAGGGGTGTCCCTTATGCACACTGATAGGGAAGTCACTACTGACCAGATCTTGAGGGTCCTCTACTTCACACAGGTGTACCTGGAGAACGAAGGTCATCCCTAGGTCACAAGGACCCTCCAAGGTCACAGTGTCAAATGGCGTATCAGCACAAATGGCAAGTTACGCTGGCCAAGGACGCATGCAGTCACGGCAACAGAGCTCTAGGGTGGCCACACGCCATCAAAGCTGGGCAGGCATCCTCCTTACCTCCCCAAATTGGCCCTCGCCAAGCTTCTCCTTGAAGCGGAGCCGTGACCGAGGGAAATCCACTCTGGGGGGCCCATCCCCGGCTGCCCCTGGGGGCAGTGCGGGCACAGCGTAGGTGTTGCCCCCAGTGACGCCCTGCAGGGTGACAATGTCAGCCTCGGCATAATGGGGGACGCTGTTCTGGGGAGGTGGGGGCAGAAGAGGGGTGCCCGGCTTCTCAGGCTCCATATAGTCCCCACTGCAGGCTGGAGGGGTAAAGGGAGAGAAGACAGGGTGAGCCCTGAGCACCGCATCTCCCAGCGATCCCTGTGTCCCCTGTGTCCCTGCTGCCAGCCTCAAACCAGAGAAGGCTAGCGCAAGAACAGGGCTATGCACCCAAAGGCTTTCGAGGCAACACAGATCGTTAAGCACAAAGTACCAGGAAATTTTAACCTCTGAGGTCCCCTGGCATAACCCCAAACACTAGGTATGTCTAGGCTGAAAGAAGGTCTCCTCCACCCAGCCTCTGGAGGAGGTCCAAGCCAAGAGTCTCCTCCATGTTCCAAACCCTTGTCCCACTGCCCCCTTGCCCCTGCGGCTATCAACCCAGCTCCTCCCTGACAGTTCCTCCCAATCCCAAACACACCAAGCTCGAAGACAGGCCAAGACAGGGTACACAGAGAGGAGAGAGGGTGACAGGTCTTCACAGGCCCCCAAGACAAGAGGTTTATAGACAGGAGAGAGGCAGAGGTTGTCAGCCTCTGGGCCCTGGGGGAGGGGCCACAAGGAGAAAGCCACACAGAGGAAGGAGGATGGACAGGAGGGGCGGCATGAGCCTTCACCTCTGGGACTGCGGAGAGAGGACACAGGGGGGGAGAGGGCAAGCGCCCAGGGTGAGGCCCTCCTCCTCGCAGCTCTAGAGAGAGGGGAGAATAAAGGAAGAGTTACAGAAAAGCCAGCAGCGACCTCTCTAGCTCTGGAGAGCATCGTGAGAGGAGGGGACAGAACTAAGACCAGCAGCCTTCCCCTTGGCTCCAGGGATGGCAGAGCTTCCAGCTGGGGAGCTCAGGAGATCAGAAGAGCCACGGTGGGGAAGCAGAGAGCGCAAGGTGTGAGGGCTTTGTCCTTTCCCGGTAGAGTTAAGAGGGAGAGTCCCCGCAGAGCCCAGCAATAGAGGGGCTTACCCTGGGTGTTGGTGGGTTTGGCCCAGGCGGGTGTGGGGGGGCCCGGGCCTCGAGGGGGACGGGCGTAAGTGGCCAGAAGGAGGCGGTAGGCCGGATTGGAGAGCAGCAACGCTGTCGGGAGAAGGAGGGGGGGAGACACGGGGAAGGGATGAGACTCAAGGCTAGACAGACAGGGAGACCTGGAATAAGCCAAGACTGGGCATACGGGAATGGAAGTCCGGGAGAGAGAAATAGAATAAAGCAAGGCCCCTCCGGAATTAATGGAGAGCCGAATGGATGGGCAGATGACAGATGGGTGCCGGAACTGATGTCTGACTGCTGGATAGACAAATGGGTTTATGAATATAGATGGATGGTAGGGTGGGGGGTGGTAAAGTGAGTGGATGGATGGACAGAGAAAGATGAATGGATGGGTAGATGGAAAGAATAAACATGGAGGGTAAGGAGACAGGAGAGGGGCACAACAGAAATCTACCACACAGTGACAGGATGGGTCCATTGGCATTCTGGGTAACAGATGGGAAATTTCACCTGGGGGTGGGGGGAACTATACGGAGTTGGACAGAAATGAGAAAAACTAATCGGAACTGGTATAGACAGTACAGGAGGTAAGGACACAGGTGGAAGGCAGACGTGGTGGTACTGGAACAAGGCAGTCCTTACCAGAGCCATTGGGGACGCAGGGTGCAGAGTGGGGTGGAGTCCCCCGAGGCCGGGGCTCCTGGTAAGGGGGTGGCTCTCGGGGTCCTGGGCGGTTGTTGATGAGGATGGTGTCCCCAGGGACAGAGAGGTGAACCGTCAGCTCCTCCTCCAACACACGGCGCTCGGCCTAGCTCGGGATTAGACAGTATTGTCTGAGCCACCGCTGGACACAGCTTCCTGAGTCACTGTTCTCTCCTCACAGCAGCCTTACAGCTGTAGCTCCTATGGTCTCACTTCCCTGAGGTCACCCCATAGGACCCAACCCAAATCTGACCAGACACTAATTATCAGCCATGATGGATACGTGGCAGTCCAGGGTATATGGAGATCGGGTGGCCAGACGCTTGGCAACCCAGCATTGGGACCCTTCACTCCACTCCTCTCTGGCTTTTGCTCCCAACAGGCCGGTTGGGCTTGGTTAGAGAAGAATCACAGGGGAGGAAGACAGAGCTGGCTGAGGGGCAGAACGTGAGGGGAGGATCTGTCCTCCGGGCTCCTCCCTGAGGGAGGGGGGATCTGCCACCTGCTACATCCTATACTGGAACGTCCTGACTCTTACAAGGAGACCCACAGTGGTGGGAACGGACTCACGAGGTATTACTGTCACACGCACGCTCATTCTTGACAATGATCTGTTTCTGAGATTAGTCCACGCCCTATAGATCCTAATGGCCCCTGATTCTGCACGTGCATGCACACACACAGACTCATACACTCAAACACATACACTCATACATACAATACTCACACACATTCACAACACACATGCACACACATGCACATACACATGCACACTTACACACAAAATCACACACAAAAAAACATTCGCACACACATGCACATACACATGCACACTTACACACAAAATCACACACAAAAAAACATTCGCACACACATGCATGCACACATACTCATACATACAAGACTCACACATGTGTAGCTTGAGTGCATACACACACACACACACACACTGCCCACCTTGCTGAGCAGTCACTCACACACACATAGATACAACACACACTCCCACAATGCACACTCTCACACTCATATACACGCAGTCATACACTCACTCACACAAGCACACACACTCACATATCGCACATACACACATGTTGCTTGTGTGCACACGTGAGTGCACCCCGCTGATTCTGCACGTGCATGCACACACACAGACTCATACACTCAAACACATACACTCATACATACAATACTCACGTACATTCACAACACACATGCACATACACACGCACACTTACACACAAATTCACACATACAAAAACAACACTCACACACAATGCGCACTCTCATACTCATATACAGTCACACACTCACACAAGCACACACACTCACGTGTCGCACATACACACATGTTGCTTGTGCACATGTGAGTGTGCCCGTGCATGCATACACACACACACACACACACACACACACACACACACACTGCCCCGCCCACCTTGCTGAGCAGCCGGCGCCAATGCAACCTCCAGAGCATCAGCGCGATGATGAGAAGCAGCAGCAGGATGATGGCCACCAGGCAGCCGATGAGGATGGCAGTTGGGCTCCCCTCCGCCTTGGCCACCGGCTGTTGACCCCGGGGCTCCAGGTCTGACAGAAGAGAATGGTCAGCACCACAGCAGGCGTCCTATCCCACCAGAGGGGGAGGCCCAGAAGAAACTGAGGCCCAGGACTGCTCACCCAAGCTGCTGAAGTTGGTGGGAGGCGGGCCGGGCGGCCACCAGGGGGCTGGTGGGAAGGTGTCAGAAGAGTCATTCACCACATCTGCAGAGAAGGAAGAAAAGTCAAGAGGGAGTGAGGGCGGGGACCCAAGGGCACACAACTGTGTGAGACCTAGGGAACTGAGGCGGCAGATAGTAACTACCTAAAGCAACCCCGCTGGTACCGCATCTGGGGAGTCCCTGGCTAACCGGAAGTGGAGAAATCGGGGCGGGGCCTCGGGGATCCGCAGGTCTAGAAAAGAGGATGTTCCTCATCTGGGCAGAATAGAAGTCTTTCAGGCTTAAGCAGACTTCCCCTCACTCAGGATGAATCAGAAACGGGGTTACTTATACAGGAACCACAGAGAGAGCTGGTGAAAAGGGACCCTACGCACCTATAGTCCTAATGTTTAGGAGGCTGAGGCACAGGGAACTATTGAATTTTAGGCTGGCCCGGGTTATGTAACGAGACCCGTCTCAAAACAATAGAATAGAAATGTTAAATTATATTTAAAGATAATCTACCTGGATGTGGTAGTGTATGCTTTTAATCCCAGCACACAGAAGGGAGAGGCAGGCGTATGTCTGTGAGTTACAGGCCAGCCAGGGCAAACACAATAAAATAAAAAGGAGTCTATAAAACACCAAAAAAAAAAAAAAAAACACCAAACCAAACAAACAAAACACTCAAACCAAACCAAAACAAAGACTCTACAAAGGACTGGGGTCTGATTATTCTGCCTTTGTTTGAGAATCTCGTGGGTGACCGAAGACCAGGGCATCGCAGGGTTGTCAGATGACAGGCAAACCTCAGTAGGGCTGGGGCTGGCACACTCAGAGGCTTACCCGAGATGAAAGAGATCTCGCTGAAGAGTAGCCAGGGTCCTGCAAAAAGGAATCTGCACTGCAGGAAGCGGCCCACATGGCCACCCAGGGGCACCGAGATAGCTCTGGCTCTGGGGTCTCCAAGGCTGCCCCCCAGGGCATGGCGTACAGGCTCTCCTTCCCAGGCCATGGCGGGGCCTCTTTTAAACCGACATTCCACCCCGCCTGGTAGGCGGGCTCCCAGAGTGTGCATGTTGTTACAGTGGACCTGAGGGGAAGAACGAGAGAGACACTGAGCCAAGGCCAGGAAAACCAGAGAGCCCCGCCCCCTCCCAGAGGGCGGAGCTCACTCACCTGCATGGTCTGGAAGGTCCTCAGCCGGTCAAACTCAAACTCCATCTCCACGTAACCACTGGGAAAGCTCTGGTTGCTCCATCCCACATAGTCGTAGCCTGGCCAGACCCGGAGCTCCTGGCTCTGCCTGAAATCATCCAGCCCCACCACGCCATCTGCCAGCTGGCCCAGGCCGCCATACTGCAGCCTGAATGGAGGGAATGGGAAAGGAATGTTGAGGGAAGGTGATAGGGACCATGCATGCTTTCTGCACGTACACACCCAGCAGCAGCCTGGAAGCCCGATTCTCACCGACTCTTCCTTCCCAGCCCAACCCAGTGCCACGCAATGCTCTCCTCTCTATGTACCATAGCCCAAACTATCACAAGGTACTCTATGGGTCACACACTATGGTGAAATGCAACCACTAAGGCACCATTCAGTCTGCAGCGTGTTTATTGTGACCGTGTCCAACAGACATTCTTAATTGGGGTGGAGCCAATTTTTTTGCTTTTAGATAGTGTCTTAGGGAGTCCAGGCTGGCCTAGAATTCCCTGTATAGCAAATATTAATTGACATCCCCAATGCTACTGCCTTGGCTTCCCAAGTCCTAGGATTACAGGAGTTCTGGATATCCTGAAGGTCCACTATCCTTTGGTCCTGGCCTGTCCTTTTAGGCCCTACCTAAATTGCATTCTCCCCAGTCCTTCCATTTCACTGCCCAGGCTAGTTCCTGATCTACCTCACCTCACATACAAACCCCCACAAACACATGCACATACACACACATGCACATGAATACACACACATGCACATACACATGCATGCATATGCACTTGCACACATGCACACATACACGTGCAAACATGTACATATATGCATGAGTGTGCACACATGCATACACATACATGCATATATGCACCAGATGCACATACACATATGTGTATATGCACACATGCACACACATGCACATACACGCATATGCACATGCACATACACATACATATATGTACAATACACATGCACACACGCACTAGCCTTCTCCCATCCCAAGCTCCGTGTTCTGCAGGACCATCCCTCTTACCCTCCAGCAGTAAATCCATCATAAGTGGAGTCATTGAGATGTACCATCTCAGATAATTGCATGGTCTGCCCCACAGGGGCTGTATACGACAGGAGTCCATCTGGGTGAGTGGAAAGAGGGGAGTTAGAACCATCAGGCCTGAGTGATTTCAGCCCTTTCTTACTAGTATGGAGAAGGCTATGCTGTGTCCCCTCCTCCCTCTCTCTGACACCTTGCTGATAGGAAAGTCTCTCTGATGACCTTCCTCACACCCTCTAGCCTAGGCTTCCAGGACTGGAAAGGATTCTTGAGAGGCTGACCTACTCACCCCGCCAGAGGCAGCCATAGAGCTCCACCCGAAGACAGACACTCATGACCCGGTCAGCCCTGGGGTAAAAGCGGACCAGCCGAGCCACCATGGGGGGCCCGAGGTCCTTCAGCACTACTCCCCCAGGATCCTCGTTACCCGAAATCACCTGTGGGCCAGGGAAAAAAATGTAGATGTGTGTGGGAGTGGGAGATAGGGCTCTAGGTCAGAGCCAACTTCCCAGCTTTCACCTGCTCCCTGGCTCAGCCTACTGGGGCCACTGAGAGGCTGGTAATTGACACTGAGCACAGTAGTGGAGTGCAGCTGGGGATTTTTAAAAGAGGGTTCTGTAGCAGTGACCACTTGGTGCCTCTCAAAACTCTGGAGGTCTGACCTCAGTTGTACCTCAGCTCCCACCCCCCTCCCCCACCCCCTGCCTGGTTCCATATACATGCCACTGTACCAGACCCTTACCCAGACTCTCGGCACCCAGGATCCTGCCTCAGCACCCCCACCTCCCTCTGTTTATTCAACAGCTGACCAAGTGCCCACTCTGGACCAGACATGATCTCAGTGATGAAGTCAGCCCCCACCGCCACAGGACAGCTGTGAGGGAATAAGAGGCAGTGTGTGGGGTAGAGCAGTGAGGTGGGTGTCCAGAGCAAGAGCTGCAGGAGGCGATATCTCCAAGGAGAACTGGATGGAGGGGGCCTGTGGGTGTCTGAGGGAAGGGCTTGCCAGGCCTAGAGAACAAGTGTATGGGCCCCGACTGTGGGGAGGGGCCCTGGTTTGTTCCACAAACACCAATAAAAGCAGTATGGCCATTGTATGTACATGTAGGTTTGTACACTCAAATGCAGGGCCTGCAGAAACCAGAGGAGGGTGAAAGATCCGCTGGTGTTGGAACCAGACTAATTGAAGTACATTGCACTCAGCAATTGGGGTTTTTGTTTTTTTCTGACAACTGGGTAGGGCAGTCTGATTACTTCAGCTAATGTGTGCGGTTTGTAGCCTAGAGGAGAAAAGGTTTGCTATGTAGGAGAACATGCTGAATGGTTTAGACTTCATCTCAGCTGGATGAAAGAGCACGTGGCTTAAAGCGGGCGTGGAAGGGTAGGAAATGGCATAAAGGCTGTACAGAGGATCTGAGAGAGTGAGCCTCCAGTATACCTTTAGTTTGTGATCTGAGTTGCTAAACATGAGAATAAGCTTCCCCAAGTAGAGAACAAGAAAAAGGAACAGATTTGGGGTAGGAGTGGGAACTGAGGTCCTCTGCAGAGGTCAAGGTTAAGTCTGAGAATCTCACAGGAAGATAAGAGGCAGCCAGGTTAAGAGAGTCTGGAAATGCTGGAACTCAGGCAGTGACAGATGCTGTATGGAGCGTGGCGAGAAAGCTAACATTCCCGGGTGCATCCCCTTCCGGCCTCACCTCCTGACCCCAGCGGTCCTTCCAGTCCATCCAGCGGCGGCCATCTCTGGAGTAACGCAACCGGTAGCTTCGGGAGAACTCTTTGCCCAGACCCCCAGCGTGGCGACCCTGGGTGCCCACCAGAGCCACCAGGTGTAGCCTACGAAGGTCCACCTGCAGGTATTCCTCCTCTTTGGGGAACACAGGCCCCGCAGGGCACCAAGCCCCATCTCCATCACTGCTTTCCAGCCTGGAGAAACGAAGGAGGTCAGGAAGGACCTGAACCTTAGATGTCACTTGTAGCTCAGGCTGGCCTCACTGAGTAACCTTGTAGCTAAGGCTGGCCTCACTGTGTAACTTTGTAGCTCAAGCTGACTTCACTGTGTAACATTGTACCCCAGGCTGACTTCATTGTGTAACATCATAGCTTAGGCTGGCCTCACTGTATAACCTTGTAGCTCAAGGCTAGCCTCACTATATAACATTGAACTTCTATTCTTCCTGCCTCTAACTCCTCAGTGATAGGATTGTAGCCATCCCACCCATTTATGGGGTACTGGGAATTGAATACAGAGCTTCATACTTGGTGAGTACCCTAACTGAGTCTCATTGCCAGCCTGGATGTTGGGTCTATTTAAAACCTATTCCCACCTTGCTGCATATGTCTCACTGGACTGGGCCTTCTCAAAAGAGATGCTGGAAGAGCACAGAAGGGTATAAAAAAGAGCCCTGTACTGGCTGGTTTTGTGTGTCAATGACACAAGCTGGAGTTATCACAGAGAAAGGAGCTTCAGCTGAGGAAATGCCTCCATGAGATCCAACCATAAGGCATTTTTCTCAATTAGTGATCAAGGTGGGAGGGCCCACTGTGGGTGGTGCCATCCCTGGGCTGGTAGTCTTGTGTTCTATAAGAAAGCAAGCTGAGCAAGCCAGGGGAAGCAAGCCAGTAAGGAACATCCCTCCATGGCCTTCGCATCAGCTCCTGCTTCCTGAGTTCCAATCCTAACTTCCTTTGGTGATAAATAGCAATGTGGAAGTATAAGCTGAATAAACCCTTTCCTCCCCCACTTGCTTCTTGGTCATGATGTTTGTGCAGAAATAGAAACCCTGACTAAGACAGCTCCCTCAAGGTGACCCCCAGTGTCAAGTACCTGCTGTGGCGGGCAGCGGTAGAATCCGACCAGGAGCTGGACACAGAGATATCACTGTCAGGAATGGTGCGGTCCTGCATGCCCAGGGCATAGCGGCATTTGGCTGAAGGGCACAGGCACAGGATGGATCAGAGTCCCCCAACTTTCTGACTCCCAAGCTCTATTCCTCAGGAACCCAAGATTCAGTCTCCTTACCAGGGTCAAAATGTCCCTTCATGTCAGCATCTCCAATTGTCACCAAGAGTAGCAGCAACAGTAGAGATGAGATGGTCCCTGTCCCCATCGCTCCTGATCCCTCTGACCTATGGAGGAGGGGACAGCATCTCTGCAGGGGACAAACAGGAGAGTCAGCTCACCAAGGAGTCAAGGTACAGCCAACAGCAAGAGACAGACAGGAGGGCCGCTTTGGGAATAAGAACAGTAAAATGGCCAAAGATAAAAATAAGAAGTCAGTGTTTGGAGAATGGCTCTATTTTAGACTGCCTCCTACACACCAGGCACCGGCTGAGTCCGCAAACAAGATAGCGTAACTTTATCGTCCGCCACTTTGTAAGGTACATGTTACAATCCATATTTAACGCACAGAGAAACCAGATAGAGATCTGTTTGTTAAATTACATGCCTAAAGGCCCTCTGTTCCCCTTCAACCAATAAAATAAAGACAAAACAATGGCTTCAAAAGAATGTAAACAACACACAGAACAGGCAAAGGGCCTAATAGTTATAATAAACTAAGAGCACACGTAAATGGGCAAAAAACCAATGATATAAACAAGTCAATATAGAAATGGCCTAAGACTCTGAATATGCAATCCACAGAAGAACAAAGCCAACTTGTTTAAAAACCCATATTTTTAAAAAATAGTCAAGTTCCTTAGAATCAGAAAAATACAAATCTTATTAATCAGAATGACTTTTTTTTTTTTGAGACAGCTCTTTTGTAAAACCCAAGCTGATCTCAAACTTACTACATAGTCTAGGCTGGCCTTGAACTTGGCAGCTCAATATCCTCAATATTCCCAAATACTGACCTTGACAAAGTTTTTAATTTTTTTTTTTAAACTGGGGCTGCAGAGATGGGTCAGAAGTTAAGAGCATTAGCTGTTCTTCCAAAGTACCCTGGTTCACTTCCCAGCACCCATGTGGCAGCTCACAACTGTCTGTAACTCCGGTTCCAGGAGATCCAACACCCTCACACATGCATACACGCAAGCAAAACACCAATGCATATAAAAATAAAGAGTAATCATCAAGATTTGTTTTTTAAGTTTTATTCATATTAATGTTTTCCTGCATGTATGTTTGTGCAGCACATGCATGCAGTACCTGAGGAGGCCAGAAGAGGGAGTCAGAACTCCTAGAACTTGATTTACTGATGGTTGTAAGCCAAGAGGGTGCAGGGTCCTTTGGAAGAGCAGTCAGTGCTCTTAACCACTGAGCCATCTCTCCAGCTCCAACAAAGTGCCTTTAATCCCAGCACTTGGAAGGCAGAGGCAGGCGGATTTCTGAGTTCGAGGCCAGCCTGGTCTACAAAGTGAGTGCCAGGACCGCCAGGGCTACACAGAGAAACCCTGTCTCAAAAAAAAAAAATGGTTATATCTTCGTGGGAAAAGGGACAAAAGGGAAGCCACCATACTGGGTGGGGTGGAAAGCTTTTATGTAGCTATGAAAAGAAAAACAGTACAGGACCGGAGAAACTCAGTGGGTAAAAGGCACTTGCCTCTAAGGTTGACAACCTGAGTTTTATCCCTGGGACTTACGGATGGAAGGAGAGAATCAGGGTTGAAGGTGAAAATCAACTCTTTTTTGTTTGTTTGTTTTTGAGACAAGACTCTTTACACAGCCATGGCTGTCCTGGAACTGTATAGACCAGGCTGGTCTTGAACTCACAGAGATCCAGCTGCTTCTGTCTCCTGAGTGCTGGGATTAAAGATGCGTGCCACCACTACCAGCAAGAACTGGCTCTTGGAAGCCATCCTCTGACCAACGTGTTGGTACTCTGTCTGGACTCCACCCCCACAGTTACCGGGCAACAGCCAGGTAGGCCTGGTCCATTATAGGAGGGGCTGCTTGACCCCTTCCCTCTCTCTTGCCTCTCTTACTCTCTCAGCTTCTCCCTTGTCCTCTTGGGCTCTTCCCTTCCCCCTCTCTTCCCCCCCCCAATGTGGTCATGGCCGCCCTCTCCTTCTCTACTCTCTGCCTTAACTCCCCTCCCCATCCCCTAAATAAACTGTATTCTATACTATACCATCCTGTGTGTGTATGTGTGTGTGGGGGGGTCCCCTCGGGGAAGGGATACCTCCTTGGTATGTGCCCGCTGAGGCACCCCCTTCCCCTACACCTCACCAGATGCCACAGAACATATCTTAATATCTCTTTCTCTTTTTATGATCACAACACTACACGCGCATCACACACACACTCACGCATCACACACACACACACCACACACACACACACCACACACACACCACACACGCACACCACACACACACACACACACACACACACGCATCACACACACATACACACGCATCACACACACACACACATCACACACACACACACATGCACACCACACACACACGCACACACACACACACACACACCACACACACACACACCACACACACACACACCACACACACACACACACACACTGAAGAGATGGCTCAGCAGTTAAGAGCACTGGCAGCTCTTCCAGAGGACCCAAGTTAGATTCCTGGCACTAACAAGGTGGTTCACAACCATCTATAACTCAGGTCCTAGAGGATCCCATGTTCTCTTCTGGCCTCCAAGGGCACAATGCGTGTTTGTTGTGGCACAGACATACATGTAAGCCAAAACACTCATACATATAAAATTATTATTATTAATTATTATTAATGCACAGTATTATAAATACATATGCATAATATAATAAAATTTTAATAATTAATAATAATGCATAAATTTGAAGGAAAGGTGGGGTATGGTGGCATACACTAGTAATTCTAACACTTCAGACGTGAAGGATCAGGTGTTCAAGGCCAGCCATAGCTCCATTCTAAAGTTGAAGACAGCCTGGGATACATGGTACCCAGAAACCCAAAGCCAACAAAAAGAAAAGAAAAAAAAAAGAATAAAGAAAAAAAATGAGGGCTGGAGAATTGACTCCACAGTTAAGAGCATTTTTCTGCTCTTAACTGAGGATCCAGGTTCAGTTCTTAGCATCCACACCTTGGCTCACCATCATCCACAACTCCAGTTCTAGGGAATACAATGACTTCTTCTAAGCTCCGTAAGTACCAGGCACACAGGCACACGCGTGCACACACACACACACACACACACACACACACACACACACACACACTACACAGCCATACATGCAGGCAAAACACTCATAAACATAAAATAAAAAATATATACGTAAAAAAATTGCTTTACATTTTAAAAAGTGTGTGTCTGACTTGGCACGTGTCATGCCACTGCTGAACACGAAAAGCAAGACTCGGAAGTATGAGAACTATTCCACTCCGTGAGAGCAAAGGGTAAACAAACCCACACCTGCTCACACTCTCGTGGGCACGTCTAGGCAGACTGTGCAACGGACACAAACAGGGAAGGCAAGTGAGGGGGGAGTGCACACAAAAAGAGAAAGGTTAACTACATTAGTTCTATAAAACTCGTAGGGCCAGCCGGGCGGTGGTGGCACACGCCTTTAATCCCAGCACTTGGGAGGCAGAGGCAGAGGCAGGAGGATTTCTGAGTTCGAGGCCAGCCTGGTCTACAAAGTGAGTTCCAGGACAGCCAAGGCTACACAGAGAAACCCTGTCTCGAAAAACCAAAAAAAAAAAAAAAAAACTCGTAGGGCAGTACCATGCATTTATGTACAACTATGTGACATATCATCTTAGTCAGGGTTTCTATTTCTGCACAAACATCATGACCAAGAAGCAGACTGGGGAAGAAAGGATTTATTCAGCTTACACTTCCACATTGCTGTTCATCACTAAAGGAAGTCAGGGCTGAAACTCAGGCAGGTCAGGAAGCAGGAGCTGATGCAGAGGCCACAGAGGGATGTTTCTTACTGGCTTGCTTCCCCTGACTTGCTCAGCTTGCTTTCCCATAGAACCCAAGACTACCAGCCCAGGATGGCACCACCCACAAGGGGCCCTCCCCCCTTGATCACTAATTGAGAAAATGCCCCACAGCTGGATCTCATGAAGGCATTTCCCCAACTGAAGCTCCTTTCTCTGTGATAACTCCAGCTTGTGTCAAGTTGACACACGAAACCAACCAGTACACATATAAACCAGCATAAAACCCACTCCGGTTTCCAAAACATAAAGGTGTCCTAGAGAAGTTTAGTTGGTTTACTAAGGAAAACACAAGAGAATTAAGCATCAGCTAAACCTGACTCCCTCAAACCTCAAAGCCTACAACCTAAGGCCAAGCCTCCATCAGTCTCCAATCTCACTGTCCTCTGTGGTTCCCTATGGCTACTGTGGTAGCTGGACCAGTGTCTGGACATCTCAGAACTTGGCTGAGAGTCGGAACCCCACCTGGACCCACTGGGTCAGACTCCCCAGGTAGTTGTCCCCCTGAAGATTAGGATGCTTTCCCTGTTTCTTCTGGGGTACAGGCAGTTTACCCAAAACCACCCCAGCTGAAGTCTCCATATAAATGCAGGGATCTGATGGCCTCTGTCCTGGGGACAGAAAGACTCTCCTGACACCTGGCAATGCCTGAGACCTGTACTGAATTCTAAAGGTCCAGGAATCCTGAGGGGCACTGCCCCTCTCACACCCCTGCCACCAGGTCCGCCCAGCTCCCCTTGCCCTGCCTCTAACACCCCATCCCCTTACCCCAAATTCCAACTTACTGAAGGCAGCAGAAGAGCTGCAGACTGAGAAGGCTGAGTTGCCTTGGAGATGAGGGCGGGCTTAAACAACGGGAGAAGCCAGGTCACCCCAGGAGGTAGGAGGAGTTGGGGGTAGACTCCCCCAGCCCTTTGTCCTCCTCCAGCTGCTCCCACAATGCTCTAGGGCAGGAATGTAAGAGGCAGCTGAGACCCCCCCATCACTGAAGCAGCAACTGAAGGGGCTAAGTTGTCAGAGGGCACCTGGCTATCAAAGGAGAGCCTAGAACCGGGAAGCATCATGACCAGTCCCTGGGGGATACTGCCCCATGGTGCAGGGGAGCAAGCTGCCGGCACTGGGAAGTCTGTCAGGGAATTCCTGGGTGCTACTCTCCACCCCCACCGCTGTAGAAACAGCAGGGCCCTTGTTCCCCTGAGTAACCTTCATGCCTATCCCAGATGACTCATCAGAGACAGACAGTGCTGAGAGGAGCCTGGGGCCTAGATAGAAAGCCAGGCAGGGACAGGAGGCGTGGAAGGGGGGGGCAGAGCAGAACACAAAACCAGAGGTAAATAGAGCAGGCTGAGAACAGGGCACAGGGCCAAGGGCAGGAGCTGCAGAGACATGCTGGAAAGGTCTGGGGCAACCCCTTTCTCATAGTCCCCTAGGTCTTGAATACCACAATCAATCAGGACAGCCACCTCGATGGCACCCCACCTGGCCCTTCTTCAACTAGTTACAAACCAAGGATCGAGACGCTCTGCCCGGAGGCCCTTCATTCTCTTCTCCTAAACCCATCTCCCAATCCCAGCTCCAGACACAATACATATGCACAGGGGTGGAGTGAGACTTAGACCCACTGTGAACACTAAATGTACCCTGCTCACATACCACTATTGTCTTACGCCTCTCACATACAGTTTCCTTTTCCTTTCTTTTCTTTTATTCCTTTTTAACTTCTCTGACCCTCCTGCCTCTTTGGCACATCCTACTGGCCTGTGTCCCACCAAGGCCAGCTTACACACCATTCCTATCCACTCCACACAGATCTTGGCATCTTCTGTGTGTGCGTTTGATTGCTTTGTGTGATCTTTTGGGGGGTGGGGTGGGAGGTGGGGACTGGTTAGTTGTTTGGGTTTTGTTGTCTCACTGTGTAGCCCTGGCTGGCCTGGAACTCGGAGAGATCCTCCTGCCTCTGCCACCTGAGTGCTGGGACTAAAGACATGTACTCCTACAGCAAGGTAGTTGGTTGGGTTTTTTTTTTGTTGTTTTTTGGTTTTTTTTTTTTTTTTTTTTTGAGACAAGGTCTCAAGTTCAACTACAAAACCAAAACTACAAAACTGACCTTCAGTTCTTGATTACAGGTGTGTGCCACACACCCTGAGGTAATCTATAAAGTCAGACCTCACCACTTAGTGAATACTAAAAGGCAGACACGAGCTCCTGTAATCAGAAGACAATGTGAGACGCACAAAGGCCCTGAGAGGTACAGGATCCCCAGAGAACGGAGGCACCCCCAAATATCCAGGGTGACTGAGCCAGAAGCAGGCAGGAACAGGTGGGACACTGGTGGAAAGAACAGCAAGGAAAACAAGGGCCATTTCTCCACTTTCTCAAGCATTCTACAGTGTGTGACCTGTCCCTACAGTGCCACACGGGTCTAGACACACCTCCATCCTTCTCAGCCACTCAGTTGTAGGCCAGCCGGGCGGTGGCCGGGAGAGGGGGTACTGAAAAGGAATGCCCGGCCAGAAAGGGAGCCAGGGAGCGTTGCTCATTGGGCGGTGACCTCGTCTCTTGTCACAACCCGGCAACCACGGAGCGTGGCTGGTCTGGTAGGTTGGGCGTCAGGCTGGCTCCCTCTGGCCTGGGCAGCTTAACAGAGCATGTCCATAAGCATGCACCGGAGGTTGGGGGGCGGGGGGAGGCACCGATAGGATGACTCAGTGGGCTACATATGCGCACCTGTCCTCTTGGGGCTCGGTTCTCCCCTCACCCAAGAAAAGAGAGGTCCTCCCTCTCTTTTCGGAATACTTTCTCGGAAAGTCAGGGTCCTCTGCTTTGGATGGGGAGCCACAATCCCGGAGCAGCGAGCATAATTGGGGTTCCCCAACCCGCTCCCCTTGCCTCTTGCGCGTCCCCGCCTCGGTCCCTACCTCTCATGGCTCTCCGGGGCCGACCCGGGCGTCCGGCCCCGGTTTGGGGCCTCCTCGGCGGCGGGGCGCTGGAGGGGAGCGCAGGCGCCGGCGGGGCTCGGGTGTCGGGAGGCGGCTCCCGCGAGCAGCTGTCGGGGGCCTGTTCCGGGGAGAGGAGCCAGCGCGGGGCCGGATCGCGCCCAGGCGCCGCCTCCCTGCGCCCGTCCCCCGCCGGTACTCCCGCCCCGGCGCCCGCGCTCCCACGCCCGGCGCCGCCCCTCGCTCCTCTCCTAGTGCCTTGCCCGCCCTGCATGTGCCCCCCCCAGCGCGTAGTCTCCCCTAGGTGATCCGCACGCCCATCCCCCTCCACTCCAATGCTGGGGTACAGCAGCACCAGCAGGGGCCCAGTTAAGCCCCCTAGGGACCCCGCGCGGTGGCCCAGGGGTGGGGGGAGTTGGCGCCTTCCCTCCTCCCCTTTTTCTGGGCTCGGTTCCTGGAGAGAGGGAGAGAAGCGCGGAGAAGCAGCCCCAGGGCACGCAGGAAGAAGCGGGTTCCCACAGGCCCAGCATTGGAGAGAGAGCGGGAGCCCGGTTGGGGGAAGGGAGCCGGGCTCACCTGTCTAGCCAGACCCTCTTGGTTCACACTCCGACCCATTTGTCACCCTTTGGCACACACCCCTCTTCCTGATCCCAACCTAGATTACTCCCGCCCCGCGCGCCCCAAGTCTGAGAGCCGGTCACATTCTTTTAGTCTCAACTTTTTTCTGTTTCTTTCTCCCAGAACCTCTCCTTAGCTCGGCAGCTCCTTACTGTCTTCAGGAGCCCTGAGATCCAAACCCTCAAGCTCCGGGTCCCCCTGGGATCCCTGCTCCATCTAGGCTAGCTCTGGAGTCTTTCTCAGGCAAGCCTCCCTCAGTCCTAGCCAGCTCGGTCCCTGGTGGAAGCCGCAGACGAGGAGGTAAAATGGAGCCAAGACGAGGTGGGGGTGGGGGAAGAAGATAGGCTCCCTGAAAAAATAAGACACTGCCCAAAGGACAGGAACGCAAGACCCAGGGATACGAGGAGAAAAATGAACGGAGAGAGCTACTGAGTCATAGACGAGCGAGAAGGAGGCAAGGAGGAACGACAACAGAGTGTGTGTGTGTGAGGTGTTCCGTCCCATTCAGCACCGCCTGTCATTCCTACCTCTCTCCACCCCCACCCCCCATACCTGCCAAGTCCCCGGATAATGTCAGGTCAAAGTAAAGTCTCCGGTCTCACCACCCGGTTGCAACACATCCCAGCGGATTCAAAACTCACACCCAAAAGCATTTCCAACGAGTCCCAAGAAAAACACAAAAGTCCAAACCAAGACAAGTACACAAAAACCTACCAGGAAGATAAGCTGCCCCTAGGGAGAGGCCAAGGCAGGCTGGGTCTCCAGTTTACAAAACCCAGGGACGTTCCAGCTGCTGAATGACCTGCTAATAGCTCCCATGGTCACTGAGAATTGCCTCCGACCTTTCCACCGAGACCTTAGGGGACCCCCCCCCCAAATCACCTACCCCTCTGCAGACAGCGAGAGGAAATCTGGATCCTGCAGAGGCTGGGCGGGGTGTGGAGCCTAGCTGGGGGTGGGGCCAAGGTTTCCCAGGAACCTCACCTGCGCTGGCGACAGCCCCTCCTCCCAGGAGGGCCGCTCTGGGGAAGCCCTTGACAGGACTAGCAAGCTTCAGTTCCTCACACCCTGTGGGACATCTCACGCCCCAGGTTCACACTGCCCAGTGAAGGGCACATGGGAGGTGTGGAAGAAGCCAGAGTCTTGAAGTTTTTGCCCCTTTCTCATTCTCCCAGGAAAAATTCCTAGTCGGTGATGCCCACCTCGCCCCAGACTAGGGCTGGAGGAGTAGGAGGGACGCGGGGCTGGGGCCCAACGGAGTCAAGTGACAGCAGAAAAGGAACTGGAGCCGGCTGGAATGTGCTGCTTGGAGCCTAGATTCCCAGGGGCCAGAGAGGGAAACCCCAGCCATCCAGGGGCCTACATAGCAGAGCCCAGAACCCAGTCATCTGTGGCTCCCCAGTCTCCCCCCCAGTGTACCAGGGAAGGTCTCTCTACTTCTCCCCCATGCACACTCCCATGCTAGACCTTTTTCTGCAAGTCCAGGAAGAAGAGGTGAAAACAGTTGGGGGAGGGGGGATGTGAAGAGAGGCACGTAGGAGAAATAACAGCTCAGCCCCAAGGCCTGCAGACCCACCCGGCCATTGCAGGGAAGCGGGACAGAGAACAAGTGAGAGAAGAGTGGACCAGATGGGCCCACCCTCGCCACCCCCAACACACACTAGCTACAGTCCCTGCCCCCAGATGCAGCTGCCTCTAGGGGAGCAGGTTGGATCAGCAGCTGGGGAGAGTGGGAAGCCTCCGGTGGGGGGCGGGGTAAGAAGCTGGAAAAGACCCTAGCCATAGGTCATACTTTAAAGTTCAAATAGGCAAATGATGCCTGAGGTATGATGGTAAAGGAAGAGATGGCTTAAATCTGGGACAGTAAAAAAGAAAGACAAGAAAAGAAAAAAATGAGACCGATTAGCTGTGCATAGTCTGGGGAAGGAATCGAGGGCCAGGGACCCAGAGGGAGGCTGATGGTCACATAGAGGCAGAACATGGGAAGGCGCACGAATCTGGAGCGCTGAGAGGGGAGGAGAGTTAAGGGAGATGATGCCAAAGTAAAGGGTGGGAGATAAAGGGACTCTGGAGGAGAGAGGAGTTTGGGGAGGGGAGGAAAGGATTGGAGGGAGGGAGGGGAGGTGATCCAACAGGGAAAGCAAAGGCTGAGAAAGCAACTGGAATAGAAAAAAAAAAGAGAGAGAGAGAGAAATCCAGAGAGAGGAGGTTGAAAACGATATGGAGCCAGGAAGATACAGACTGAGGCACGGAGGCATAGGAAGGAAGGAAGGAAGAAAGGAAGAAAAAGAAAGAGAAGGGAAGAAAGAAAAGAAAGAAGAAAGAAAGAAAGAAAGAAAGAAAGAAAGAAAGAAAGAAAGAAAGAAAGAAAGGGAAGGAAGAAAGAAGAAAGAAAGAGAAGGAAGGGAGACAGACAGACGGACGGACGGACGGACAGACACGGGGCGGTGTGGGCAGACTTAGGAAGGAAGGACAACTTCAAGACAGAAGGAAAGGCCAGAGATAGAATTAAACCTGTCTCCAGGCTGAAGGCCACCAAGGTCCCGCCCTCATTCTGGTCAACCTGTTTCCACACTGGGCCTCCATCCTTCTCCCCTCCCACCACACTTCCACACAGGCCTACCTGGTCCCTCCCCACAAAGGCAGCCCAGCCCCAAGGCCTGTTCTGGCTCTCCCAGGTGAGCTCTAACTTCCGCTCACCTCCAGGTTCTCCTGAGTTTCAGTCTCCCTAGGCACAAGCCTTTGGGGATCCAGGTCTGAGACCGATGAAGCCTCCCGGCTTTGTCCAAGCTCCAGCCTCGGGGGCCCAAGAGCAGCTGCCCTGGCCAGCTGCGGCTGGCTTCAAGGTGACCATGGCAACCCAGCTCTGCTCCCCTCGCTGAGCCTCTCAGCCCCCGCAGAGAGGGAGGGGCAGCCTAACGCAGAGAAAGGGAGGGGAGACTGAGAACTATGGAACAGGACCAAAGGGGTCTCCCAAACAAAGAGACCCCAGACAAAGAGAACCCCAGACAAAAGCCGCTGAGGAGGAGGTCCGGTCGAAAGCAGCGTTCGCTGTCTGTGACCAAGAGCTTAGAGCTGAGTTCATCCTGCCTGACAGAGGACAAGATGGGCTATGTGGATTAAAGTTGGAAGCAGAGTAGTTTGGAACTGACTGAGGGTGGTCCTTTGGGGACTTCATTCTGAGTCCCAAATGATGCACCCCGTTTCCTGGGACTTTGATTTTGTTCCCTAAGAAAAATCCCAGTTTTTTTAAACGGCTATCTCTACAGTCTAAAACTGTGAGCTCCGCCAGCAATGGCTCTCCGAGGCACCTGAAGCGAAAAACACAGTCTGTGATTTGAAAACTCCGAACCCCAAAGCTTTCAAAGAACGTTGACTGATGGGGTTGGGGACAGGATGGGGGCAGCTGAAGCCAGGCTCCGCCCTCTTAAAGGACTGAAATGTTAACTCCCATCCCATCTGCCTTTCCTTGGCTGAGTCTCCACGGTCCAGTTCCCTTCCACTAGGATGAGGGACCCCGGAGTTTGTGTGGGTGGTAGCTCTGCTAGCATCGGCTTCCCTTGTGGCTTTCTAATGTGTCACTGAGGATCTCTGAGTCCCGCCTCCTAATCCATTTCACAGAGAGTTATTAAGACTTTGCACGAGGCAGGACTCTGACAGAGCTCTGAGAGGTTTGGGGGGACTGTGCTCTCTTCCAGCGCTTCCCCTACAGACAAGAGGATCTGAAGTCACAGAAGGCAGGCTCCACGTGCAGCACATTGAGCTGGAAGGAGCTGTGGGAACCAGCGGAGAGCTTAGAAACGTCCACCTCAGCAGGGTGGGAGGAGACTGAACAAAGTCTCACGGAAGAGCAAACTTCAAGTAGATCTAGGTGAGGTTGACATTTGCAGATGGTGTTCCAGGAAGGAACGCCAGCAAGACAGCTTGGACTCTCTTGTGACTCGCTTAGGCCTGTTCTGAAGATGAGGAAGAAGGGCCTTGGGCTTTGAGCTGGAAAATAACAAGATTAAGGTTGGGCTTCCCTTTCCTCCCCAAAGTGGAGCCTGACAATTTCTCAGAGATGCAAACTTCAGAGCAACGGGAGAGTGAAGAAAATGGTTAGTCCCAGCTTTGTCCTGTTCACACAGTTCTGACGGCTCATCGCCCACACCAGCCAGGAATGCAATGGGTAAATAGTGGCAGCCAGGGCTGGAGAGATGGCTCAGTGGGGAAGACCACTGACTGCTCTTCCAGAGGTCCTGAGTTCAATTCCCAGCAACCACATGGTGGCTCACAACCATCTATAATGGGATCTGATGCCCTCTTCTGGTGTGTCTGAAGACAGCTACAGTGTACTCATATACATAAATAAATCTTTTTTAAAAACTATATACGTGGTAGGTCTTTCCTCCAGCCATCTCTGTTGTGTGTTTCTCCTCCAGCCTTTGAAGGAGAGTGGGCAGGACTCTTCATAAAACCAACCAACCAGGTCCAGAGATGTTGGAACTTGCCCTAAATCCAAGGCAAGTTGACACTTCCCACCCAGAGCTTCTAGATTCTTCCATCTCAATTTAAAAAAAAATGGGGGTGGGGATCTAGCGTGGCTTCCTGTAAGCACTCTTGAGCAAGTTCTGGGCACTTGGTAACCCTTATTGATACAGATTTATTTCATCTGTCTTCAATGGATTTCCCAGTGACAGCAATGAACAAAAAAACCACTGGGGGGCGCTGCCGCGCAGGTGACCAAGGCTGAACCCAGGCAGAAAAAAGTGAAAGGCCAGCAGGGAGGGGGGTGGAGAGGCTGGCAGAACGGGAGGGTGGGGGAGGAGCCCCATGCCACAAATACCAAAGGATGGGTCAGAAAGGATAACTGTCAGCGTGGGGGGCGGAGGGGGGGCCCAGCACCGGGCTGTTTACATTCGTTCTCTTTTGCTAACTGGCCCATTAGAGTCAGCCACCTGCCTGCAACCCTGCGAGGCTGCCCTCAGGCTCTTCCAGACTTCCTCAGTTTGATCTACACAGAAGTTCTGTGGTGGGGAGTTTTTTGTTTGTTTTGTTTTGTGTTTTGTCTGAGACAGGGTTGCTCTATGTAGTCTTGGCTGTCCTGGATCTCACAACATAGACCAGGCTGACCTAGAACTCAAAGACATCTGCCTGTCTCTGGCTCTGGCTCTCCTGTATACCACCATTCCCTATTGTGGTGGAGAATTTTAAAATATGCCCCCGGTGCTGCAGGTCTCTTATCACTTAGAACCAAGAGAGCTAAGACAGACAGACAGACAGACAGACAGAGACTGGTGGTACAGGCCTGTAATCTCATCACTAAAGAGAACCTAGAGAGAACTCAGACAGACAGACTCTGGTGGTGCAGCCATTGTGATCCTAGCTGTTTGGGAGCCAGGATCAATAGATCAAGGCCTGCCTAAGCTACCCAGTGAGTCCTAGGAGTCAGCCTGTTCTAAAGATTCACTATGTCTGCCTTCCTAGGCTGGGATTACAGGCTGGCCATTACCCCCATCTCATATTTATGTGGATTCTGGATATCTGAACACTGGTCCATACGTCGGGACAAGTGCTTAACCACTGAGCAATCGTCCCAGCCTCACAGTTGAGTTTGAGGCCATTCTGGAGACATGAGGTCCTGTCTCCAAGGCTGGAGGCAGGACTGGAGAGACGGCACAGCATTTAGGAGCAAATTGAGTTCGGGTCTTAGTACCCATGTTAGGCAACTCACAGACACCTGTAATTCTGTTCCACAAGATCTGACGCCCTCTTCAGGTCTCTATGGGTATTCACATAGACACAGATTCATAGAAACAAATATTTTTTAGAAAAAAAAAATGCTGTCGTTGACTCTTTCCTTCATCTCTCAGGAAGAACACTAGCACCCCATCTCTGCCTTTCTTGTTTGTGGGCAGAGATCTGAAAATGGTCAATGAGGGGCTGGAGGGGTGGATTGCTCAGTGGTTAGGGGCACTGGCTGCTCTTGTAGGGCACCTGGGTTCAGTTTCCAGCATCTACGGCCTCACAACCGTCTGTAACTCCAGTTCCAGGGAATCTGATGGTCTCTTCTGGCCTCCGCAGGCACTCCATGGCACACCTACATACATGCAAATCAAACACTCATAAGCATAAAATAAACATGAATGTAGTTGATTGTAGTGGTACAGGCCTTTCAGTTCCAATACTTGGAAGGCAGAGGCAAAGGATGTCTATGAGTTTTAGGCCAACCTGGTCTAGCAATGAGCGCCAGGTTAGCCAAGGCTACAAAGGGAGACCCTGTCCAAAAACCCAAAATACTATCACTAATAATAATGTTAATAAGTACACTGTAGCTGTCTTCAGGCACACCAGTAGAGGGCACCAGATCCCATTACAGATGGTTGTGAGCCACCATGTGGTTGCTGGGAATTGAACTCAGGACCTCTGGAAGAGCAGTCAGTGTTCTTAACCACTGAGCCATCCATCTCTCCAGCCCAAAAATAACAATTTTTTAAAGTGGTAATGATTTGCTCAAGGCCACACCAGAAGTCAAGCTCAATGACTCCCAACCAAGCTCAGAAATTCTGTGGATCTTTGTGAAAATTATTCACTGCATGTTTTCATTTTCTCAGAAACCTTGAAGATTATGGAAAACATGTTTGGGTTGTGTATAAATGACATCACCCACACGGGAGCACCTGACCCGTGTGTTGCTTTCATACTGAGTGAAAGCCACAAGGCCAGTACTAACATTTCTTGGCAATTTGGATAGACCTGAGCTAGGGGAAGAACTGAGTCATAGCTGGGCACACAGTGGGTGCATGGATGCGGTGTTCAAAAGAACCTAGCATTGGGCGGAGTTCATGTTGCAGTTGCAACAGTGTTTCAGAAAAACAATGCTATCCAAGTTACCTTTGGTTTGTGTTAACTGCTGTTCTGACTAGGGCTTTGTCATGGTTTAATTGCTTAAGGTATTCAGAACTCACAGCTAGCTGATTTTGCACGCATGATAAAAAAATGGTTTTAGTCAGGTTCGTGAAAATGACTCTTCTTCTGAAAGTGTCTGTTGATACATCCCAGCTTTCCTAGAGTCTCCGTCCTGCAGGACTAACATAAACCTGGTCCCTAGGTAACTCTAGGGCAAAACTGCTGGTGAAAGTCAGAGACCTGGTGGTAGCATGTCCTCCCCTGTTCACTCACCCCTACACACACATACACACACACACACACACACACACACACACACACACACACACACACACCACCTCAAGACCAAACTCAAGAAAGTTGGATCCTAGGGCAAAGTGGAGAAGGGGGGAATGCCAAGGCAAATTAAAGGATAGACTCAAGAATTAAAATGAGGAGCTGGGGATATATCTCACTTGGCAGAATACTTGTCTGGTCTGAAGGCCCTGGGTCCATGGTGCAGGACAGACTAGGCCAGAAACAGTAGTGCTTTTGTGTATGCTAAGCAAGTGCACTACCAGCAAGCAATATGTACACATTTTTAAAGGACATGACTTTTAAATAGAAGGGAAGGAACAAGAAAAGGGGCTTGTTTTTAAGAATGTTACAATTGGTCAGGACATAATGTCGAATGCCTTTAATCCCAGCTCTTGGGAGGCAGAGCCAGGCAGATCTCTGAGTTCAAGACTAGTTTGATCTACAGCCCTAGTCTTTCTAGAACAGCCAGGCCAGAGCTGGAGAGATGGATCAGTAGGTAAGGGCATTGACTGCTCTTCCAGAGGTCCTGAGTTCAAGTCCCAGCAACCACATGGTGGCTGGCAACCATCCGTAATGGGATCCAATGCCCTATTCTGGTGCGTCTGAAGTCAGAACAGCCAGGGCTACACAGAAACACAAAAGCTGCTGCTGTAAATGTGAAAGGACACTTACCCAAAAAGGCTGGAAGGTTCTGACTTGGTTTAATGATGTCACTGGGTCACAGTGGATTTGCTGTCTTTGGAGTCTTCTCCCTGCTTTGCACACGGAGACTCACTCCCAGACACTGATCAGATGCCTTAGCTGCAAACATCACATCCTCACAGTCATTTCTAGAAGCACAAGGCCTCTCAGAAGTGCCCTGCAGTGAGGACCAGGGAGGGGGGGGACGGGGGGGACGGGGGGGGCATTGCTTTCTTGTCTCGAAGAGCATATTCCTGAAAAGCTTTCTAAGGTTGAAGCAGCTTTCCTTAGAACACTTGTCTGCCTGGATGTGCCAAGGAGGTCTGGTATTATACAGTGGGCTCGGGAGCCTTTGAAACAACATATCTGAGACTGTGCATGGTCAGATATGTGGAGAGAAAGAGAGTTAGAGGACTTGGGAGCCTTTTAGCCGGGCAGTGGTGGCGCACGCCTTTAATCCCAGCACTTGGGAGGCAGAGGCAGGTGGATTTCTGAGTTCGAGGCCAGCCTGGTCTACAGAGTGAGTTCCAGGACAGTCAGGGCTACACAGAGAAACCCTGTCTCGAAAAACCAAAAAAAAAAAAAAAAAAAAAAAAAAGAGGACTTGGGAGCCTTTTAAACAATGTATCTGAGACTGTGCATGGTCAGATATGTGGAGAGAAAGAGAGTTAGAGGACTTGGGAGCCTTTTAAACAATGTATCTGAGACTGTGCATGGTCAGATATGTGGAGAGAAAGAGAGTTAGAGGCAGGAGTGTCAGGAATCCCATATATGTTTTTGTTTTGCGTATACATTTATTTCTTTAGCTTTGGCTTTTTTGAAGACATAGGGGCTTACTCTTCTTACCCCAGGCTGGCCTGGAACTTGAGACAATCCTCTTAACTGAGCCTCCTGGATGTTGGGATTACAGAGATGAGCTACCTAGCTACTTGGCTTTTTCATAACTCTTATTTGGAGGGACTGGCTTGAATTTACAACGAACTCAGAAAATGCCTTCAACTCCTGGTTTTTCAGTTTCCTCCTCTTCAAGGGTGGGGAAGGAACCACCCTAGACATAAAGTTGGTATCTCCGGAGGTCATTGTCACTTTCTGCACACTAAGAGTTAATCCCCTGAGGGAAGAGAACCCTGGCAGCCTAGCAGGAGGGGGCTGGGAAGCTTCTGTGGTGAGGCAGGCTGTCAGAGCCAATCTGCTTGAGACTTACCAGGCTTTGCAAAAAATTCACCCAAGCAGAAACAGCATCCAAGCGCAAAGCGCAATGAACTTGATCTGCTGCCAAAGTCTTTGACCTTAAAGCTTAAGTGCTTTTTGTTGTTGCTTATACTTGTGTGTTGTTTGGGTCCCAAACGGCACGTATGCACAGGCCATGTTTACCTTGTATACCGTGTGGCTATCCTGAAGAGGACCCCAGAAAACCATGTACAGTTGCTTGTCACCATATCTGATACAGCCCCGCCTCCATCCTAAGCAGAGAAGTGTGGAAGCTGTAAGGTCCTTTGACGGACAATACAGAGATATTGAGCAAACTTACTGCCTGCCTGATTCAGATTTGGGAGATCTAAGGGTTCAGATTCCTCAGGGTGAAGGTCTGTGTAGGCAGAGCTGCAGCATACCCACGTCTGGGCTCCTAAGCACACACAAATTGAAGCAGGGTGTGAGCAGGTGTCCCTGAAGTTCCACCACTTGGGAGGTAGGTTGAGGCAGATGGATTAGGGGTTTAAGGGTAGCCTTGGCTGTGTGGTGAGTGTAAAGCCAGTTTGGGTTACTTCAACAAAGAAGGAAGAGGAGAAGAAAAAGGAGGAGAAGAGTTCCCAGGGACAATAGTAGCTCCTGTCACAAATCTCAAAGTGGGAAGTCACCACCCACTCTGAACCTCACTAGGGGAAGCTGTTCTGTAAATGATGCAAAGAAAACGAGAAGACCAGGCCGGGCAGTGGTGGCGCATGCCTTTAATCCCAGCACTTGGGAGGCAGAGGCAGGAGGATTTCTGAGTTCGAGGCCAGCCTGGTCTACAGAGTGAGTTCCAGGACAGCCAGGGCTACACAGAGAAACCCTGTCTTGAAAAACCAAAACCAAAAAAAAAAACAAAAAACAAAAACAAAAACAAAAACAAAACCCCGAGAAGACCTTAAATCCAAATAGAGTTCCTTTAGGAGGCAAGAGTCACAAGGGCCCATGTGAGCTTGAGGCTAGCCTGGTCTACATAATGAGCTCCAGGACAGCCAGGGCTACACAGTGAGACCATGTATCAAAGAAGTAAAAGCTTCCGTCAGAAGCAGGCCTGGACAATTGGCTGGAGCTTTCTTAACCTCTGAGCTGTGGTTGTCAGCCTTCAGATCTGTTGCTACGAGCTGAAAATACTTTATTCTTAGGAGCTGGGCCTAGAGCCACAGGGGCCACACTGCTGTCTTTCTAGCTCCCGGGTTATCCTTTAGATGTATTTTTCTGTCCTTTTAGAGACAGGATCTTGCTTTTTATCCCTGCCTAGCCTGGAACTTGCAGCGATCTTCCTGCATCTGCCTCCCTCCCTGATGCTGGGGTTACACACATGTGCTCCACAAAACCAACAAAACCAACTTTATTGATAGGTAATCGTCATATAATAAACTGCAGAACTGCAAAGTATGTGTTTTAGCAGGCATGGTGGTGCGTGCCTATATCCGAGATCATCCTGAGCTGCATGGCAGGTTCAAGTCCAAGCCAGACTACTTGAAGCCTGCCTCAAAGAAAAGCAAAAAGGAAGAATGACAACCAAGAGCCTGAGGCCTTTGACTCACAGCGCCTTGTGTGGAGCCACACAACCTCACCAGACAGTGTGCATGTCTTCCTGTCTCCTTCCCTCCATTCCCAAGTAACCGCTGACCTGCTTCCTGTCCCTAGTTTGCATTTTCTAGAGTTCCCTGTGGATGAACTTACACAGTAGGTCATCTTTCTGGGTCTGGCTTTGCTCACTTTGGCTGACAACTTTGAGGAGACACCGTTCTAACCAAACACTGTTCTTCAGCTCAGGAACCAGGCCAGGGAATGAATGCCCACCTACCTCTCCGTGTCCCAGGATTATTTTTTTTTTTCCAACAAGATATGTATAGTACTTCGTAGTTACTGGATGCTTCCTAATGAGCAACAGGAATAAGTTATACTCTTATTTTTACCAAAATCTATAACCTTGGATACCGTCTTAGGGTTTCACTGCTGTGAGCAGACACCATGACCAAGGCAACTCTTATAAGGACAACATTTAATTGGGGTTGGCTTACAGGCTCAGAGGTTCAGTCCATTGTCATCAAGGCGGGAGCATGGCAACATCCAGGCAGGCAGGGTGCAGGCAGAGTTGAGAGTTCTATATCTTCATCTGAAGGCTGCTAATAGAATACTAACTTCCAGGCAGCCAGGAAGAGGGTCTAAAAGCCCACCCCCACAGTGGCACACCTACTCCAACAAGGCCACACCTACTTCAACAGGGCCACACCTTCTAATAGTGCCACTCCCTGAGCCAAGCATATACAAACCATCCCAAATACCAACCTCCCTACTTTTCCACACTAATTCTTGCCAAAAACCTCAGCCAGGGGCAGTAACGGGGCATGGAGGGATCACTGGAGAATATATAGTCCCTTCAGCACTGTGGAGTATGTACGTCAGACATTGGCAGAGGTGGCTATTTGGCTGTCTTACTGTATTATCACTCTCTATTGATTAGTGCTTAGTGATTGATTAAACGATTAATTGACAGACTCTTACTCTTTTGCCCAGACCTACCTGGAATTTGCTACATAGCCTAGATTGGCCTCTAACATGTGGTAATCCTCCTGCCTCAGCTTCTCAAGTACTGAGAATTACAAGTATGAACTGCCAACCCTAGAATATATTAGTTGGTTTTTATTTATAATATTTTGATTTACTTTTAAAGTTATGTTTATTTGTTTGTTTGTTTATTTGTTTGTGTGAGGGGGCGCCTGTATGCATAGCTTACTTGTGGAGGTCAAAGAGCAACTTTCTGGAGTCTGGTCTCTCCTGCTATTGGGTCCTATGGATTGATTCCAGCTTGTCTTGCTTGGCAACAAGCACTTTTACCTACTGTGCCATCTCATCAACTTGACTGTATTGTTTTGAACCTTTATTGAATGTCTCACAGCGAACTGTGCTTTCAGCCTTCAAGGACTCGGTAAGGACCGAAGGTCATGCCAAAGACCACAAGGGTGACATTCTATGGTGTCTAGAATTTGTCTGAAAAAATCTCTAACAAGCCAAGTGGAGAGCCTAACACCTGTAGTCTCAGGACTTGGAAGGTGAAGCAGGAGGATTTCTGTTATCCGGAGGCTAGCAGATCTCAAAGCAAAACAAAAACTTCAGCAGAAAAAAGAAGTAGGGGCAGATAGAGAGAATCTGACCAAGTTTACCTTACTCCTCCTCGACACGGAGACAGCTCTGAATAAGCAACAGGTGTCTACCAGAAATTGACTTCATCAGCGAGGATTCACGGGTCTCAGTAGCCACACCTGCCGGGAACACGGAGGTCTCCTTTGATAATGTACAAAGAACAGAGAAAAGAAAACGCCATTTTTCTACAAGGTTGTTTTTAGGAAGTTGGTAAGAGCATAGCAGACATAAGAAGTTTTCTTCTTACTTCGTTTATGCAGTGCTAGAGAGGAAACCCAGCACCCCGGCCACCAAGCAAGCCATCTACTAACAGGGCCTTTCTTCCTTTCAGGATGTCTAGAGCTTCTCTGGATGTAGTGACACACACCTGTAGTCCCAGCACGTGGGAGTCACGGCAGAAGGTCACCAGCCTGTTGTTCTACACAGAAAGTTAACACCAGGAAGGACTACATAGTGAGTCTCCAGTCTCAAAGAATTCACTACAAACAGACAATAAAACAAAAATATATCTTGAGTCTCTATCCAGGAGGTTAAAAAAAAAATCACAAAAAGGGCTGGAGAGATTGGCTCAGTAGTTAAGCGTTCTTGATGCTCTTACAGAGGCCCTGAAACTTGGTTCCCAGCACCTACATAGGCAGCTCACAATTACCTGTATCTCCAGCACCGGGGTGGTCAAACACCCTCATTTGGCCTCCCCAGATCCTGTCCGCACAACACAGGGTGCTCTCTATAGAGCACGAAGTGCTCTTAACTACTGAGCCATCTTTCTAGTCCCCACAATGTAGTTAAGTACCGTCCTCCAAATTGCTATGTAACTGAGAATGACCTTGAACATCTAGTCCTCAACTCTCCACCTTCTGAATGCTGGGATAGCAAGTATTCACCACTATGCCTGGCTAAATGCCCATAATTGTAAGTGAACAGTATCTCATGGTATTCAAACACTACAGTCTACAGTGAGCTAAGAGACCAGCAAGGTCACAGACAGGTGGTTAATATTTACCAGTTTTCTAGGTAAAAACCTTCATCTGCCTGCTGTGAAGTCAGGCTATAAGGCTCTCTGTGGAGTTGTACAAGTGTCAAACACCTGTGTCCAGCACACCAGAAGGGGAGGCAGGAAAACATAGATTTGGAGGCCAGCCTGAGCCACTTAGAGATACTGTGTCTTTAACAACAAACTTTACTTGAGATACTGTCTCACTCTGCAGCCCAGGATAGCCTTGAATTCAGATTCTCCACCTGCCTCAGCTTCCCTACTTCCGGGGTTACAGGCACGAGACAACAGAATCTTTAAGGGTGTGTTTTAGCCAACTTTGTGTTTCTGTGATAAAATGACAGGGAAACAAAGAGGAAGGTCATTTTTTTTACAACTGTTAAGTTATGAATTCATAAATGAGTTAGTCCAGCTGGTCATGGTGGTACTAGATCAATATTCAAGCCACCAGAGAGGGCAGGATGGTAAGGTCCAGATCAAGGCAACCGGCCACTCCAACACCCAGAAAGCTGAACTCAAAGATCTACCACATGGAAAACAAAACTATGTCAGAGTTGAAACTAGGATAAAAATTACTTTATATTCTCTTTATGACTTAGGTGCCCCTTTTGCTACATTCTGTTCCATTCTATCACTGAATTATTACTAATTTATTACCATTTGCAGAGTAAGGCAATAGCTCACTTCTAAATTTTAGACTATACTCATCTTCAAGGAGAAGAGAGAATCTGTGAGCTGAAAACACACCCTTTTCCCCCTCCGTTTCAAACTGTATCAAATCATCCTTTCATCGTGCTATATAATATGTAAACTGTGCTGTTATTTCTTTGTCTTGTAAAAATCTAATAAATCTCTTGGGGGAGGACAAAGGAAATGGTTAATCCAGTCGCATGCCTTCTGAATCAACAGTAGCTCTCTTAACACAGTGTAAATAAATTTTAGTATTATCTAGAAATGTGGTCACATAACAGGAGGCAAACTTCAACATCTGACTTACAGCTCTGGGCTCATGTTCTGTAATGCCTATCTCTTTTGGGATCTGGCCGTCATCTGCATCTTTTGGCGTGCTCTTGGGAGAAGCCATCTTGCCAGATTCTGTAATCCTGGTGACCAGGTTTCTCCACCTATCAGTCACATTAATGTACTTCAGTCCTGATCTTCATGCACGGTCTTCTTCTGGCATGGTTTTTCCAACTCCTGGTCACATCAATTAAAGAAGGAAATGACAATATTAGATACTGTGGGCTGAAGTGTTACAGGATATTTGATCATACTGTGAACGCTGAAGTTGTGTTAGTTACTGAAAAAAAAAAAACCTGTTTCTAGTTGTGGTGTGTATGGCTCAACCTTAGCACACCTTTAATCTCCCTGGCTGGAATACAGAAATGTTCCTCTTTTTTTTAAGATTTATTTATTATTATATCTAAGTACACCGTACTTACAGTCTATACTTACACAGATGAGGGCATCAGATCTCTGTACAGAGGGTTGTGAGCCACCATGTGGTTGCTGGGATTTGAACTCAGGACCTTTGGAAGAGCAGTCAGTGCTCTTAACCCCTGAGCCGTCTCTGAGTTCAATTCCCAGCAAGCACAGGTGGCTCATATCCATCTGTAATGGGATCTGATGCCCTCTTCTGGTGTGTCTGGTGAGTACAGCTACAGTGTACTTACATATAATAAATAAATCTTGGGGTCTGAGTGAACCGGGCCTGAGAAAGCAACCATCTGTAATGAGATCTGGCGCCCTCTACTGCTGTGTCTAAAGACTTATTTATAACAATAATAAAATCTTTAAAAAAAAAAAAGTTTGGCTAACACATGCCTTGCTGCAAAGATTACACACTGCTTCCAGTGAGTCAACCCTGTGGGAGATGAGGAGATGTCAATCAACCGATCCAGAATGGGTGACCAAGTCTGTGTCTTTAGACTGAACTTGGTGATCATGAGACATTCCTCTGAGGTGTGTGCTCTGAGGAGCATTTTCTCAGGCTTGCCTCACTGCAGTGGGATCTCCAAGGGTGTTGAGCATGAGGTTAAACATGGGAACTCATGTTACCAATGAGGGATGTCCTCATTCACGTGCACCCTGGGGACCTTGATCCCTGGGAGGCAGGATTCTTCTTGATATGCTGTGTGTGAAGGACGAACTTCATTTAGAGATTGAACTCGGCGCTGGGAACTTCTCAACGTTCTTCTTAAAGTACAGGTTTTTTTAAAAAGAAAAAGCATGCCGGGCGGTGGTGGCGCACGCCTTTAATCCCAGCACTTGGGAGGCAGAGGCAGGAGGATTTCTGAGTTCAAAGCCAGCCTGGTCTACAAAGTGAGTCCCAGGACAGCCAGGGTTACACAGAGAAACCCTGTCTCGAAAAACCAAAAAAAAAAAGAAAAAGCATGAGGCAGAGAGATGGCTCAGGGGGGTGAAGGGGCTTGCCACCAAACCTTAGGGCCTGAGTTCAATCCCTGGGAACTCCACAGTGGAAAGAAAGTGCTAACTCCCAAAAGTTGTCTTCTGACCCTCACCACACACTGTGGAATGTGTGCAAAAGCACGCATGATATAAATAAAAGTTAGTTGTCTATAACATAAAGTAGAAAAAGCAAAAGGAGCTCTGGGAGATAAATAATTCTGGGGATTGGCTTTAATGACAGGCAGCCTTCCAAACACACGTGAGGTTCTAGTGCAGAAAAAAGTCAATAATAAGGGCATACCTGTGATCCCACCACACAGGTGGCCGAGGCAGGAAAGCTTCCTGAGCCAAAGGTCATCCTGGCTTGTATAGTGAGTTCCAGACCAGCATGGGTTACATAGAGAGTTGCTGTTTAAAACAACATCAAAAGCCAAACCACAGTCAGACAAGATGGCACACACCCATTTTCTAGCCTTTGGGAGGTAGAGGCAGGAGGATTAGGGATTCAAGGTCATCCTTGGCTATGGTACAGCCTTCTGTATCTAAGATCATGTCTTAAAACAAAAATCATAACACCAGTCATGCTGGCATACGACTTTTATCCCAGCACTTGGGACGCAGAGGGAGGTGGATCTCTGAGTTCGAGACCAGCCTGGTCTACGAGTTCCAGGACGGTCAGGGCTATACAGAGAAGCCTCGTCTCAGAAAACAAAAACAAATAACCATAATAAATAAGCAAATAAATGGATTAATCCTAGTTATGAGGTCAGAACCTGAATGATATAGTCACACACACCCCCAGACTCCACTTCCTGCTATATTGGGGACCAAACCCATGAGCTCATTAGAACATGCCTAATTCAAACCACAACAGTGGACAAACATCTTCCCCCCGCCCCCTTAATTGACAAATGTTTCTTACAACCAGCATTCATAGTTTCAAGTTACAAGGCGACAGTCTGAGCAACAGCTGTGGATCACAGAGCGGAGGTGTCTATGAGAAGCTCTTGCCAAATGGGTTGACAGCCTGAATAGAGAGCCTGGGCCAGGTGGGCTCCTGGCCATCAGACACCCCAGATAGGGCTGCTCAGGGGACAGAGACCGGTCCTTGGCCTGGGTGCTGCTATCCTTCAATCTTAACCTTGAAGGATAAGGGAGGACATTAGAGACCCTGCTTAGCTGAGAGGTGAGGGACAAAAAAAATCACCAAGAAGGCCCTGGGTCACTCAGTTTCCAACGGCACAGCAGGATGGGAACACGTGGCTTCAGCATCGATTTTCCACCTTTTGAGGATTTTTAAGATTTATGTATGAGCGCTCTATCTGCATGTACACCTGCATGCCAGAAGGGGCCATCAGATCCCATTACAGATGGTTGTGAGCCACCCTGTGGTTGCTGGAAATTGAACTCAGGACCTCTGTCAGAGCAGTCAGTTCTCTTAACTGCTGAACCATCTCTCCAGCCCCAACTTCCTATCTTTTTAAGGCACGGTCCCTGCAGACACACGCACATACCAGTATCCCAGGTAACCTTCTCTAAGACGGCCATCCACCCCTCCCCCAGCCCTCCAGCCCAGCTCCTTCAGAGATGGATCCTGTCCAGGTCCTGCTGACAGCTCTGAGAGGCCCTCTCGCTTGCGAGTGCGCTCTCTCCCTCTCTCTCTCTCTCTCTCTCTCTCTCTCTCTCTCTCTCTCTCCAGCACCCCCAAATTCTCTACATTCCAGGGAGGGAGTTATCTCAGTCTCCAGCTGCTTGTGAGGAATGAGCAACACATATCCATACTCCGCATATCAGAGAGATGGGGAAGCATCTCGCTGGGAGAAGGAGGAGGCAAGATGGAAGGCCACTGCCAGCCTCCGCCTGCCCCCAGGGACTAGGAACGTCAGCCTTCTCCAGACAGGGCTTAGCAGACCCCACCACCGCCGCTGCCCCTCACACCTTTCTTCTCTTTTTTTTTCTTCCTTACTGCGTTGCCTGACCACCCTGTCCCTGCCCCTCACACTTTTCTTTTTTTCCTTTCTGCGCCGCCCCCCCACCCCCCCGCCGCGTGCGTCTCCTGCCCCCTCGGATACTAGTTATTTTTCTCTCTCCCGCTCTGTTTTACCTTCACACCTTCACATTTTTTCTTATCTCTTCATTTTTTTTCCTTCCCTCTTGGGTCCACATTGTACTGGGAGTCAAAAAAATAAAAAAGCAGTTCCCAGGACGCCCCCCTCCCCCAGACCCTCAGAGCAGCAGCTCACAATGGGTTCGCTCCAGATTTCAGGGGTCTGAGGCTCTCTTCTGGACCCTGAGAGCCCAAACGTACACTCTCAGTCAGTCACGTATATACATGACTAAACATAAAACATTTTCTAAAGCTGCCTTTCAGCCAAGTGCCACAATGCATGCTTGTATCCTCTTGGGAAACGGAGGCAGAAGGATTATTTGAGACCAGGAATTCAAAGTCAGCCTGAGGAACCTACTGAGACCCAGTATCGAAAAAAGAAAGAAATTACAACAGCTCGGAGCCTGGAGCAGAACTGATAGAACTCTTGCTCACCATGAGGCCCAGAGTTTGGTCCCTTGAAACGGAAAAAAAAATTTTTTTATGTCCTAGTCAAGCATGGTGGTCCATATCTATAATCATAGCACTTGAGGAGTAGAGTCAGGAAGATTAACAGTTCAGGGTCATCCTGAGCTACATAGCTAGCCTGTGCTACATAGTTAGCCTGTGCTACCTACATAAGACTTTGTTCAGACATAAACAATGAAAGAAAGAAAATATCAAGACCTTTAACAGTGGGCCTTCAGCTCAGAGCTGAGGTTACCCATAGGGCCATTGCCACAGCCACCACCAGTGGCGGGGGCGGCGGTAGCTGATGTCAGTTTTCTGACTGTAGAACAGAGGCTTGTGGGAGGCCGAGCGAGTGAATCTAATTTGTGCTTTTCTTTTCTTTACCCAACCTCACTTCCAAGCTAAGAGAAAGGACTTTGGACTCCCTTAATCTAGGAGGCCAGAGTTCAGAAGTCCCACACAGGCTTCTGTGTGATAGAGCCTGGAATGTCTTGTGAGGGTCATGTGATAGGAGGTATGCAGAGAGCCCAGGGCATTTGAGGGAAGCCAGAGAGGAAGAGCCTTTGGTCTGGGAAGCCAAGAGGTCATGGAACTGTCTCTAGTCTGCAGCCCAGGCCAGCTCACGGCCCAGCAGGACCTCAGAGGAGGCTAGCTACAGAGTAGGGTGGGAGGTAGGGAATCCGTGGCCAGGCAAGGACTCCCGAGTCCACAAATAGCCTCACGTAGACAAGCAGGGGAATCCACCTCACCAGGAGACCTTGGGATTTTTGGCAGTAAGAACATATAAGCTCTGAGTGGATTGGTATGGGGCAGAACTCCTGAGGCTGATGTAGACCACCCACAAGCGGAGAATGGGTGAAGTAAAAAGATAGCTGCCCAGTTCAGTGGAACTTAGGGAGCCTGGAGGGACACAGCCAGGAACTAACACCTGTTTCATGCAACCTTGGTTTTCCTTCAGTCTTTCAGTTTGGGACAGTGTCTCACTATGTAACCCATGAAGGGGGGTAGGGGGGAGTTTGGAGCTCACAGCAATCCTCCTGCCTCAGTTTCTGAGTTCTGGGATTTCAGGCATGAGTCACACTTCCTGGCTTCACCCAACCCTTTCGTGAAGGTACCAGTTTGACAGAATGATTGGCACCTAAGAGTCTGTGAAAAGTTTCTCTACACGCTATTATTCTGTGTCCTGTGTTTTTTTGTTTTGTTTTGTTTTTCCAGCCAGCGCTCAGAAGGCAGAGCCAGAAGGATGGAGAGGTCAAGGCCTGCCTGGACTAGATAGCGAGACTCTGTATCAAAAAAAGAAAACAATACCAAGGAAGATGTCAAGCACAAAGGAGAACCATTCTGATTCCCTTCGCTTCTCAGAAGGCCTCTCTGAAACAGGAAATTAAATACGCTGCTGTGATCAGCTCTCTGCTGAATGTGCCGGCATTGGAGAGGAATAGGGAGAAGGGGGGGTGTGGATTTTAAATATTCCACACCAGCTACAACCGAAAGGATTTGGAGCTAGGTGCCAGCACCATCTCCCTCGGGCCTTTGACACTGACAGCTCTTGGCCACTTACTGTTGAAAACGGAGGAATTGGAGAAGTGACCCAGCAGCTAAGAGCACAGGCTGCTCTTCTGAAGACCTGAGTTCAGTTCCCAGCACCCATGTGAGGACTCACAACCATCCACAGCTCCAGTTCCAGGAGATCTGATGCTCTTTTCTGGCATTAAAGTAAAACACCCAGGGCCTAAGTATGCACGTGGTGGAACACCTCCGTAGTGTAGGCTAAGGTAGGGAAAAGATGCAAAGCTCAAAGCCTTCCTAAGCCATATGAGACTAACCCTTAAACAAGACAGAACTGGGGGCTGGAGAGATGGCTCAGCGGTTAAAAGTACTGACTGTTCTTCCAGAGGTCCTGAGATCAATTCCCAGCAACCACATGGTGGCTCACCACCATCTGTAATGGGATCTGATGCCCTCTTCTGGTGTGTCTGAAGACAGCTACAGTGTACTTACATATAACAATCAGTGGTGAGCACACCTTTAATCCCAGCACTTGAGAGGCAGAGGCAGGCAGATTTCTGAGTTCGAGGTCAGCCTGCTCTACAGAGCGAGTTCTAGGACAGCCAGGGCTATACAGAGAAACTCTATCTCAAAACCCGCCCCCCCCCACACACACAAAAGAAAAAAGAAAACACTCGTATACATAAAATAAAATTTAAAAAATCATTACAAAAGGAAAAGAGAGTAGCTGGGTGAGAGTAGCTGGGTGAGAGACATCAGTTCCGCACAGGGATCCTGGGTGTCCTTGATCCTCAGGTCTCCAGGTCACAGCAATGCTATTGCATCGACTGTGAACGCCCGGCACAACATGAGCTGTCCCTCCTGGCTCTGGCTTGCTGAGGAGACCCATACCTTCTGCGTCCTCCATCCGGCCCCTGGCTCAGCTGTCTCCCTTTTGTAAAAGCCACAAGGTGAGCATTCACCTGCTGGCTGCCATCCAGGCTCTCAGTCCCCCTCACAGACACCACAGAGCATCCAGCACCTCATCTCCTGTGCTCTCTCCCAACTTAGACCCCACCCCTACACATTGACAATCTGGTATTTTTCTAGAAAAAAGAAGCATCCTCTGAGCCTTATCCAAGGCATTTATCAGCCTCATAACCCAGAAATACTCCCAGACTTACTGGATGGCTTTCCAGCACCTTCCTCCTTGCCTGTTTTGACCCGGGCTGCAGTGAGCTGCACTTTGCATAGAGGTACAATGTGTATGGTATTACATGACACTCTTTATCCATTCAAACAAAAACTGGGCTGGTCCCTCCAGTGCTGTTCACCCAGGCTGCCTCCAGCCCTCACTTCACTGTCTGCCCTTATGTCCTCTGCTTGCCTGTGCTGGGTGGGTAGGTCAGCCTGACAGGCCCTGAGCCACACTGCGGATGCTCCACCCTGTTCTCTATGACACCCGGCAGAAGGAGAATTTGCCAGTAGCCCTGGAACTTTTTTTTTTTTTTTTTTTTGGGGCAGGGTCGGGGAGGGAAGATTGGAGCATTCCAGACAGGGTTTCTCTGTGTAACCTACTTCTGCCTCCCAAGTGCTGGGATTAAAGGCACGCGCCATCACAGACTGGCTAGCCTTGGACCTCTTAATGCCACTGATGGTAACTTCTGGAGAGAGCGGTGGAATTCATCTAGAATCTGGGGCTCATGAGTCAGCACCCGCACCCCACATCATCCCTCTGCTGGGTCTCCAACCTCTATACTGTGACACCCCTCCCCGCAAACAAATGAGAAGTCCCAAAGGCATTTGAAAAGTGAGAGCCGTTAGCACTCTTCCCCAGCACATTGTTAAGGGTTGTTATGTTACGTAACTCGAGGCCCGTGTAACTCAGAAGTGCGACAGACCCAAGCTGCTGCAGAAGACTGAGTTGACTAGGTCAGTTAAGAAAGCTGAACCATGACTTTGCAATCACAGAAAAGCCATTTGCAGCACACACACAAACGCGCTCGCCCTCTAGGTGTGAGGTGTGGAAAGGGCGTCCCCTGGTGGCCTTCTTCTGAACTGCAATCCCCGCCCAACGCAGCCATGCAATCTGAGATCTCCCGCAGGACTGAAAAGCTTTTCTTCCCTTCAGCGCCAACTTTCACGCCTGTCATTCTCTGTCCTGAGCTGACACCCAGTTCCAGGAAGAACTGGCCTCTGGAACAAACTTGCACAGGCGGCCCAGGAGACAGTCTGGCTATGAGGCTTGTCGAAAGCAACTTTGAGAGGACTGTTCACAGGGCTCCGCCCCAACATGACCAAAGGCCCTGCCCTGCGAAGGGAGCCAGGACCACAGGGTTACTGCTCCCGTCCCAGACTCGGTCAGGCACCGGCCCTCATTCCCTGTACAGTAGCTGCCCTTTATCTAAAGCTTTAGTCTCCACATTTTCAAACGCTCCTGCGACAGCCACGCCACAAAATACCGAGTGGAGAATTCCAGAAACAAACAGTCATAGTTCTAAATGCTTCCTATACTGGATACTGTTATAATTGTTCTATGATTAGCTGTTGTTAATTTCTTACTGTACCTAGTTAAACAATTAAGCAAGAGACGACACATGCTTTTAATCCTAAAATTTGAGAGACAGAGGCAGAGGGAGTTCAAGGCCAGCCTGGGTAATGTGAAATCCTTTCTTTTAAAAATAAAAAATAAAAATCGCCAGGCAGTGGTGGAGCACGCCTTTAATCCCAGCACTTGGGAGGCAGAGGCATGTGGATTTCTGAGTTCGAGGTCAGCCTGGTCTAGAGTGAGTTCCAGGACAGCCAGGGCTACACGGAGAAACCCTGTCTCAAAAAAATAAAATAAAATAAAATAAAAATGAAAATGGAAATGAAAAATTAGAGGCTGCAGAGATGGTTTGGCAGGTAAAGGTAAAAAGGCACAAACATACTGCTCTTGCAGAGGACCTGATTTTCCAGTAACCCACTGAGCAGCCCATACGAGTTAAGTGACCTGACACCTCTGGCATCCTCAAGCACCTATACTCAGTACCCACACACATAATTAAAAATTAATATATATCAAGAAAAATATGTATCTGAAGCAAATATATATTAAAGAATATATATAAATATAATATATAATATATATATATATATATATATTAAAGAAAGACATTAAGAAAGAGTTTATTCTGGAGACTTTATGGCTCACTGTGGCCCAGGAACACAAATTTATCTTACACCCAAATTCCATGGTCCAACATTTTTATAGTTTTACAGAACAGAGAGCTAGGTCTCAAACCCAGGACAAATGGCTGAGGTGCCTACTTAGCATATCAAAGCAGACGTGGCTGGCAGGTTCTCCCAGCATCCCTCAGTCCCTAACTGTTACAGGGTATGGCTGACATATCCTGCCCCCTACCCTAAATTTCTCCAACCCAAGAGCTGGGCTGCCCTTCCCCCAGCTGCCCTTTCCTATATAATCCAGCCATTTTGATTACCTGGCTTCTTTGTCTACTCTCGTGGCTCTCCCCTCTCCCCTCTCCTCACATGGCTTCACTCAGGGTGTCATGCTCATTCTGGCTTTCCCAGATGTCCCTGCCTCTCACTATGTGGCCCCCTTTATCTCTAATAAACTCTCTCCTCCACCATACACAAGAACAGTCACATTCTTCCTTTTCTCTTTCCTTTCTTCCTTTCTTTCTTTTTTTCATTCACAAAGTCATAAATCAAGGCAAGCTTAAAACACATCGGTAGGCACACTAGAGAGGCAGACACATGGAGATTTTATAGGCCAAGATGCTATCTGAGGACGTTCTTAACTCTGGGATTGGTGGAAGCTGGTGTTCCGCTGAGCTAGAAGCTTTCCAAAAGGTTTTATTTATTATCATGGGGAGTTAGTTCAGATTCAGAGTGGGTCGAGGAATGGCTGTTCTAGAAGCTAAACCTAGCCCAGATAAAGTAATTAGCCTCTGAAGCTACAACATTCCAATCTCTGCTCAGCCCTGAAACCCCAACCTGTCCTTAAGTCTCTGGAGACATAGAAACTCCTTCCAGGAGCCCTTTTGTCCACAGCCAGACATGGCTTCTTTTTAGATCTTAGACTGTGTTTCCCACGGCTAAGACAAACCTGCTGTATATTGCAAAGGCGGGCCCATTGCCTATGCAGTGTCCTGTTTGGAGCACCTTGCCTGTGCCACTGAGAGATACTCTGGTGTGTCAGAAGGGGCATCCAGCTGGGGAAAGCTCTTGGGCTTGGCCTCTGCTAGAAGCTACCATTGACTAGGTCAAGGAGGTTTTGCAACATTGGATGATGTATTCACTGGGCTTTTAGAACTCTGCTACACAGTTCCCAGGGGACACCCTGCTTTTGAGGGAGGAAAGGTTCCTAACACACATGAGATCCAGGGACTCTCAGGGACTAAATGTTGGCACAAACCTTGGGATCAGATGCGTTCTGCAGGTTGGAAGGAGGACGGCATACCTTCCTTGGTTCTCAGTTTCAGTCACCGCTACCCGGCCTTCTGCTTGAGCCTGAAGAGATTTGACTATGATTGGAAGTTGTTAAAGTGCTCAAAGCCACAGTAATTAACACCCATGCAGAGATAGATGCCCTGCTACTGAGCCAGAGAAGTTAGTCCTGCAGCTTCCAAGCCATGGCAGAGAGAGACACAGTGTTAAAGGTAAACACTTAGGCGGTGGTGGTGGTACACACCGTTAACCCCAACTAGAGAGGCAGAGGTAGGTGGATATCTGAGTTCTAGGTCAGCCTGATCTACAGAGTTCCAGGTCAGCCATACAAAACTATGTCTTGTAAACAAAAGAAGAATTAGAAGGAGGAGGAGGAGGAGGAAAAGGAAGACGGAGGGAGGAGAGAAGAAGAAGAAGAAGAAGAAGAAGAAGAAGAAGAAGAAGAAGAAGAAGAAGAAGAGGAGGAGGAGGAGGAGGAGAAAGAAAACACTTAAAAACCCTATCTATGGGGTTGGTGAGATGGCTCAGCGGTTAAGAGCACTGACTGCTCTTCCAAACGTCCTGAGTTCAAATCCCAGCAACCATGTGGTGGCTCAAAACCATCTGTAATGAGATCTGACTCCCTCTTCTGGTGTGTCTGAAGACAACTACAGTGTACTTACATATAACAATAAAATAAATAAATAAATCTTAAAAAAAAACAAACCCTATTTATGCTGGGACTAGGTTCATACCTTTAATATCCATCCTCAGGGGACAGAGGTAGGTAGATCTCTGTGAGTCTGAAGCCAGCTGGGTTACAGAGAGTTCCAGGATAGCCAGAGATACATGGTGAAACACTGTCTCAAAAACAGAGAAAAAACAGACTGGAGAAATGGCTCAGTGGGTAAGAGCACCGATCCGCTTTCTCACAACCACCTTTAATGAGATCTGACGCTCTCTTCTGGTGCATCCGAAGACAGATAATAAATAATCTTTTTTTTTTTTTTTGGTTTTTCGAGACAGGGTTTCTCTGTGTAGCCCTGGCTGTCCTGGAACTCACTTTGTAGACCAGGCTGGCCTCGAACTCAGAAATCCTCCTGCCTCTGCCTCCCAAATGCTGGGATTAAAGACGTGCACCACCACCGCCCGGCTATAAATAATCTTTTAAAAAAATAATAAATAAATCTTTTTTAAAAAATAGAGAAAAACGGGGGTGGGAGGGGGTGGTTTGCTGTAAAGATGGGCCAGTAGCATTGCCCGCCCTTCCAGAGAATCTGGGTTCCATTCCTAGCACCCACATAGCACTTGATAGTTGTCTAAAACACTAGTTCTAAGGGAATTCTGGCTTCCTTCCAAAGGTAATGAATACATATGATATATAGGCATACATGCAAGCAAAAACAACCATACATACATAATAAAAATAAATAGATCATTTTAAAAAGCAAGCAAAAGACAGCCAAGCTGGGGCTGGCAAATGGCTCAGTAAGTAAAGGTGCTTGCAGCCAAAGCCTAGCGACCTGAGTTCAAGTTCCAGCAGCATACAGACTAAGCATGGTGATGAATCCACGTCATCCCAGAACCAGGGAAGTGGAAACAGGAGAATCAGAAGCTCAAGGTCGTCTTAGGCTACAAAGTGAGTTGAAAGCCAGCCTAGGGAATGTGAGACCTTATCTCAAAATAAATAAGCAAATACTACATCAGGAGCTAGGATTTGCCTCTCCTTGTTTCCCTTTCACTATCTTCAGAAAAGAAAGTTACAAATGACTCCCCGCCTGGGACAGGCCTGGGGAAGTCCGTGAGTTCCCATTGGGGAATTCAGCTGCAACTGGGCTTCACTTCCCTTGACCTTCAGCTCTCTGGGTCATTCCCAAGAGTCACCCCAGGTCAGGAGTTCCAGTTGTCATACAAAACCTCCTGGATACCTGCCCCAGCCAGCTACTGCAGTCAGGAGACAGAAAAGAGAGAGGAGAAACACGAGAGCAGAGATGGAAAGAGAATCTGAAAACCTGTATCGCAATGTAGGCAAAAAGTAGCAGCTAAGAAAACTGCCCAAAGAATGTGAAGGCCCGGGGCTGGGCGGTGTTGGCGCATGCCTTTAATCCCTGCACTTGGGAGGAAGAGGCAGTTGGATTTCTGAGTTCGAGGCCAGAGTGAGTTCCAGGACAGCCAGGGCTACACACAGAAACCCTGTGGGGGGGGGGGGGAGGCAGAGCACGCCAGTGCACAAGGATATTTCCACCCTGCTGATTCCTCCATCTTGTATTCTTTTTAAGATGTATTTATTTATTATATGTAAGTACACTGTAGCTGTCTTCAGATACACTAGAAGAGGGCATTTGAACTCGTTATGGATGATTGTGATGTTATGGATGATTGTGAGCCCCCGTGTGGTTGCTGGGATTTGAACTCAGGACCTTCAGAAGAGCAGTTGGTGCTCTGAACCGCTGAGCCATCTCTCCAGTCCCCATCTTTTTTTTTTTTTTTTTTTTGGTTTTTTCGAGGCAGGGTTTCTCTGTGTAGCCCTGGCTGTCCTGGAACTCACTTTGTAGACCAGGCTGGCCTCGAACTCAGAAATCCGCCTGCCTCTGCCTCCCAAGTGCTGGGATTAAAGGCGTGCGCCACCACCGCCCGGCATCCAGTCCCCATCTTATATGCTTGCTGAGACCATTTCAGGTTTAACTAGAATCTGATCGTCTAAGATGGAGAATCCCATGGAAAATTCCCAAACTATTCCTGGAACCCAAGGTCAGGATGTTCTGACTAATTTATTGTAGCTTCTGTTAAATTATCTGTTTGTGCAATCCTCCCCCTCCAGCTAACTACTTTATCCTAGATTCTGTCAAATTGCTTACTCAAAGCTGCTGTGTGCCCTCCCACACCACGCCTCGAGCTTCTGAGCGAGATGCCAGGATGTGGTTTCTGCCTTCAAAATCCTTATGTTATGAACATTTAGGGACATACCTAGGTCCCTGAATACTGGAATGTGGTCCCAGCTGGCTGGAATAAAGACCTTCATTTGGTGTCTGAGAGGCCATCTCTGGTGAGCTCCCCGTAATGGAAGGAAGATCTGAGAAAGGCAAGAAATCTTTTCTTTAATATTTGTTTAAACAGGGTCTCCTGTACATCAGGCTGGTCTCAGACTCGCCCTGGAGTCAAGGATGGACTTGAACTTCTGCTCTTCCTGCCGCCATGTCTGAGAGCTAAGGTTGAAGACACGTGTTACCACACTCTGCTCATGTGGTTTGTCAACCTTGAGATGAAACCCAAACAGGGACTCTGCAAGCTGAGGTACATCCTCAGCCCCATAGAAACACAAAATAAAGCTGGACATCTTTATTTTTCCTCAGTTCTCTTCTTGACAGAACCCATACCTCACAGATGCTGTATTTGTCCACATATGACCAGAAGGGGCCTGGCTGACATTCGGGAGTCAACTCCACGCCTTCTTAGACTCCCTTAAGATAGCCAGCAGTTTCCCCTAGGTTATGGCACATTGCCCTTTCACTCAATTCAAGATTTAGTAGAGAAAAGTTCACAGCAAAGAACAGTCCTATTTAGGACAGATCAGTGACCTACTTATGCTTGGGACACTGGAGTAGAAGCTAAGCATTCTTAAGGCAATTTAAGCACTATTTAAATAACTCCCGAGGGTCATCCAGATATCTTGGGTAAAGGTACTTGCCACCATGCCTGATAATCTGAATTCAGCCCCTGGGAGCCACATGGTAGAAGGTGAGAGCTCACTGGTCCATCCATTCACCTCCACACACACAAAATGAAATAAATGGGGAAAAAATGTGATTTTTTTTTAAAGGGCCGTTGGTATTAGTGATAGACCCTCTTCCCTTTACATAAATTGTCGGGGCAGGGTGATTTGACTCCCGGCATGACAGTTGTTGGATCCTTCCCAGGTGTCTCCGTACCTTAACTGATGGGTTGTCAACAAGCAACCAGCCAAACTGCCTTTTGTTAACCATATCCGACTTTCAACTCAAGTCTTAGGTTGGTGAGTAGCGGGAGTAGAGGAGGCAGTAGCCACTGCTCCAGCAGCTAGGGATGAGCTGTATGAGGGGCTGAGGAACCATGGAAGGAAGTGAGAGAGAGGAGGGAACCGAGGCTGAGGATAGACAGAGACCCTGTGGGCCTCCATCACTGGAAGAGTTCCAGGAGCTGACAAGCTGAAAGGATCGAGGATCCCAGCACCAAGACCCAGGGATTATAAATACTAGCTGCTGTTGAGGTCTGAGTCCCAGTACTTAGCCCAAGAATGGCGATACCAGCGGCCAGATCTACAGCTCCCCCTTCTGCCCAGCTGAGGTCCCGGCAACTGAGCTTGCTTCAAGAGTTGCAGTACCAAACCGGGCAGTAGTGGAGCACACCTTTAACCCCAGCACTCTGGAGGCAGAGGCAGGCGGATTTCTGAATTTGGGGCCAGCCTGGTCTACAAGAGGGAGTCCTAAAACAGCCAGGGCTACACAGAGAAACTCTGTCTCCGGAAACAGCAACAAAGTTGCCGCGGCCGCAGGGGAAGCAGAGGATTGTGAAAACTGCCAGGCATCAGCGGTTACCGCGCACAACTGCAAGCCTCTAGCCCAAGGCTTTGCAGCCACAGATTTTGGTTTCTAAAGCTTGGAGCAGCCGGGCGGTGGTGGCGCACGCCTTTAATCCCAGCACTTGGGAGGCAGAGGCAGGTGGATTTCTGAGTTCGAGGCCAGCCTGGTCTACAGAGTGAGTTCCAGGATAGCCAGGGCTACACAGAGAAACCCTGTCTCGAAAAACCGAAAAAAAAATAAAAATAAAGCCTGGAGCAATAGGCCCTGAGCCTTAGGCACCCAACAGCTGGGATTGCCAGTCCTGGAAGAGCTTCCTCATGCCTACCCATAATTCCTAGCGAGGTAGAGCCAAAGGGCCCCAGTCCGCTCATTGAGAATGAGTCAAAGATAACTTGTCTTTCCTCTTCCTCCTGGGGGCTTTTTATACTTGAACAGTGAGGGTCTGTCTTCAAAATTGTGAGCCTCACAGAAGGCTTGTTATTTAATTTTAAAAGCTTTAGTTATTGGAGAGATGGCTCAGAGATTAAGAGCATGTGCTGTTCTTCCAGAGGATGAAAGGTCAGTTCCCTACCTGTAACTTCAGCTTTAGGGGAGCTGACACACCTTTTTTTTTTTAAAAGAGTTATTTATTATTATATCTAAGTACATTGTAGCTGTCTTCAGGCACACCAGAAGAGGGTGTCAGATCTCATTATGAATGGTTGTGAGCCACCATGTGGTTGCTGGGATTTGAACTCGGGGCCTTTGGAAGAGCAGTCAGTGCTCTTAACCGCTGAGCCATCTCTCCAGCCCCAAGCTGACACCTACTTTAGGGCACAGGTCACAGTTCAAGTGTGGAGATCAGAGGTAAATGTGCAGGAGTCAATTCTCTCTTTCCACCATGTGGATTCTGGGGGATTGAACTCAGATCATCAGGTTTGGTGGCAAATGCCTTTACTTGCTGTGTCCCCTTCGTTGGCCCCTAACAATGTCTTGTAGCAATGCTGGAGGTTGAACCTAGGGCCTAAATCTATGCTAAACAAAGGTTGTTTTATCACTGAGCTTTATCTCCAGACCAGTACACCAACCATCATCCCACCCACCCTGCTTTTGTTTTGAGACAGAGTTTCACTATGGATCCAGATTTAGTTGGCCAGGAACTTGCTATATAGACCAGACTTCCCTCCCAAATAGAAGGCCACCTGCCTTTGTCTCCCAAGTGCTGGGGTCAAGGATGTATGCCACCACCCCAGGTTCTCTGGCCCCTTTAATTTTCCGTTTATACTATTTTTATTATTTATAATTATGTGTATGCATCTGTGTATATGTCTATGCGTGTGAGTGCAGGTGCCCGTGGAGGCCCGAGGCATCAAAGACCCCTAGAGCTGGAGTCACGGGTCATTGTGAGGTGCTGGATTTGGGAGTGCTGGGAACCAACGCCAGGTTCTCTGAAAGAGTGGTACATGTTCTTAACCACAGAGTCAGCTCTCCAACCCCTCTTCACTTTTTATTTTGAGAGAGGGTCTGTTGGACACAAATTAGCTCGAACTCACTATAGCAATCCTTAGCCTGCCGGCTTCTGGAATCGTAGGCATGCACCATAAAACACCCACCAAGGGAAGGATTACAAACGCTCACCACTGTACTGGGATGGAAAGAAAAACCACACTGAAACGCCAAGGCACTGAGAATACGCGCTGGAATGTGCTTCTCTAGCAGTCCTCAGCATCTCTGATCAGTTTCTTTAGCCTTTTGTTTCAGAGCGTCCATCTCCAGCTCTTCGTTCCTTCTCGACTCAGTTCTGCCCTCTGGCGGCCACAATACATTAGTACGGCGCATTCGCTCTGCACTGGCTTGCGCAGGGCCTTTGCTACAGCGGGAAGTTCTTAAGGGTTGTTTTAGAATCACTTCCTTTCCTCGTCAGCATCGAGCACTCCCCACATCAGGAAGCGTTCAGGGCGTTAGCCATGTTCTTGTCTGGATCCCTGAGTGGGAAAAGTGAGGGAGCTTGGTCTTGGCATGAACGGCACTAACATGTGTATTCCACACAGAGACAAACAGACACGTCGTTAAAAGGGATGAGAGACCGAGCCCCCCCCCATCTTAGAAAAGGCTGACCCAACATTGATCGCAGTACAACCCCAGGAAAAAATGTTCACGGCTGTTCTAAACGAGTATCCAAACCAGAATTAACCAACCATCACCAGTCACCACCAGCAATCACTGAGGAATCGTGGAGAGGCAGGAGGCAACCGGAGGCTGGCATGAGAGGAGTTCTGACTTTTCCCAAGGTCTACCCTACCCTTCCTCCAAGAACCGAAGGACAAACACAATTCCACCAAGGCTCACAATGGGGAACCAGTGTGCTTCCTTACAGAGGGCGGGTGAGGGTTACTTACAGGGGTGTGGGTGCTCCTTCCCAACACGCAACACCTGGAAAACCTTTACCCATCAGGGATGAAGGCTTCACCACAGCCAGTCACAAAATGGATCCCTGATCCCCAGTTTTCTCTGGCCTATAGACTGTAGTCCCTCCCCCCAGGCCATGAGCAATTAAAGCAGCTGGATACTCAGGTAAAGATCTCCTAGCCTCACCCCTCTAGAGGCAAAACACAAGTTCAGCTGGGATGATCCTTCTGCAACAGGCAACAGCTGAGCTCGCCAAGACTGCCGATGCTTGGCTTGGAGGATAGTCCTATACACCAAATAGGTGTATAGATGACTGTCACCAATACAGGTCCGCAGCCTCAGCATGACTGTGGCAAAACCTTCAGAAGAGATCCAAAACGGAGTTCTGTGAATCCGGAAACCAAAATATGAAAACATGAACCTGTCCCAGCGCTTGGGAGACCCCGGGGGGGGGCGCAAGGAGCAAACACAGGGTTCAAGTTTGGGCTGCAGAGAAGCAAAACAAAATATGTGGCCACCAGGGGGCGCTAGGAGCTCATCAAGGACAAGCCACACTAGCGAGATTTCATGCCTTTTCCTCAAATAGGATGAAGCAGTATGGGAGATCAAAGGTTCTACCTGTCTCTACTGGTCTGCTATCTTAGTTTAGATTTTTATTTCTGTAATAAACACCATGACCAAAAGCCACTTGAGGAGAAAAGGTTTTATTTCACCTAACAGTTGAAGTCACAGAGGGAGTCAGGGCTGGACCCTAAAGGCAGAAACCGAGGCTGAGACCAGGGAGGAACGCTGTTTACTGACTTGCTCCCTTACTCCCGGTGGTTTGCTTAGCCTGCTTTCTTATACAACTAAAGACCACCTGACCAGGGTGACACTGCCCCCTATGGGCTGGAAACTGCAATGTGGGTTTGCCCACAGGCCAATCTGGCGGGATCACGTTTTCAGTTGAAGTTCCCTCTTCCAGGATGACCCCTGTTGATGTCAAGTTGATTTTAAAAAGAAGCCCTAACCAGCACACTTTCCATGACACCCCAATTCCACCTCTACGAAGCAAAAGGAGAAATGGGTAAGAAAGGACCCCATCACAACCAGGAGGAACTGGGGATGAATTTAGGGAATTTAGTGGCATTTCTGAGAAGCCGCTTCCCACCTCCGTCTTCTTCCTTTTTTTTTTTTTTTGGCCTGGAACTCACTCTGTAGACCAGGCTGGCCTTAAACTCAGAAATCTACCTGACTCTGCCTCTCAAGGGCTGGGATTAAAGGCGTGTGCCACCATTGCCCGGCTCTTTTTTTTTTCTTTTTCTTTTTTCTTTTTTTAAAACAAGGGTCTCATGTAGCCCAGGCTAGCCTCAAATTCATCATGTAACCAGACTGCCTCTACTTCCCAAGTGCTGGAATTACAGGTGAAAGCCACCAAGCCCATGCACATTCTCTCTCTGTGTGTGTGATAGTGTGGAAAAAATATTAAGTTGGGTATATTCTCAAATCCCAACAGGAGGGAGGCAAGTCTTCCCTATCCTGGAGACCTCATGTGCTGGATTTACATGTTTCTCTCCTGTTGACACCTGTGCTAAAGCTTCACCCAGAATGGGGCAGAGAGCACCCTTCCCACCTTAACCTCAAAGATCCCTGGTTAACCTTCCCTAGGGTGGTGGGCCATCCTGCGGTGGTTAGCATTACCTGACAACTGGGCACAGGCTAGTCACCTGGGAGGAGAGCTTAAGTGAGGGATTGTTAGGTCAGGCTGCCTGGTAGGCATGTTTGCAGGAGATGATCTTGATTATGAGAGAAGACCTGCCCACTATGGGCCACACCATTCCCTAGTCAGAATCCTGGGTGGCTCTGCCCATTATGGGCTACATCATTCCCTAGTCAGGGCATCCTGGGCTGTCTCTGCCCAGTATAGGCATACCATTCCTTATTCAGGGCATCCTGGGCTGTCTCTGCCCAGTATAGGCATACCATTCCCTAGTCAGAATCCTGGGTGGCTCTGCCCATTATGGGCTACATCATTCCCTAGTCAGGGCATCCTGGGCTGTCTCTGCCCAGTATAGGCATACCATTCCTTATTCAGGGCATCCTGGACTGTCTCTGCCCAGTATAGGCATACCATTCCCTAGTCAGAATCCTGGGTGTCTCTGCCCATTATGGGCTACATCATTCCCTAGTCAGAATCCTGGGTGTCTCTGCCCATTATGGGCTACATCATTCCCTAGTCAGGGTCTCCTGGGCTGTCTCTGCCCAGTATAGGCATACCATTCCCTAGTCAGAATCCTGGGTGTCTCTGCCCATTATGGGCTACATCATTCCCTAGTCAGGGTATCCTGGGCTGTCTCTGCCCAATATAGGCATACCATTCCCTAGTCAGGGCATCCTGGGTTGTCTCTGCCCACTATGGGCTACATCATTCCCTAGTCAGAGAATCCTGGGTGTCCCTGTCCACTATGGGCACACCATTCCCTAGACAGGAGATCCTGCTTATGTGTGTGATGTGACCACCTCTCTCCAGCCCCTGCCTCTGTGACTTTCCTGCTGTGATGGACTGCAGTCTGGAACTGTGAATTCAAAATATCCTTTTCTCCAAGTTGCTTTTGGTAGTGTATTTTATCACAGCAACAGGAATGAAACCCAGGGGTCGCTGGCTGTGCAACTGGGGACATCAGGCCTCTTTGATGCCTCCCAAACCACACTAGACTCATCACAATCTTCAGCCTAAACCTCAGAGAGTCTCTCTTGTTCTAGGCTAATTACTTTTCCTAGCCCTTGTGTGAGTGTGTATATGTTCAAACAAGCCCGTGCGTGCACACGTGGGCCTAGAAGCTGAGGTCCAGTCTCTCCCTCCTTCATTTTCCAACTCTGTGTGTGTGTGTGTGTGTTTAATTTTTCATTGGTTTTTCAGTGTGAGTGTGCATGTGTGTGGAGGTCAGAGGATTAACTCACAGGGGTGGATTCTCTGCTTCAGACATGTAGGTCCTAGGGAACTTGGGCCCTCAGGTTTGGCGGCACATGCCTTTACCTAATGAGCCACCTTATTAGCGCCCCCCCCCACCTTGTGTTTTGGGGTAGAGTCTCTGGGTCTTCATAGAGCTCACTCTTGTGGCTAGATGTCATCCCAGCAAGATCCGCCCTTCTCCAGTCTACACCCAGCTAGGGTTTTAGGTGCAGCTTTCACATAGATGGCTGGGAGTCTGAATTTATTATTCATGCCCTCAAGATTGTATGGCAAACACTTTACCCACAGAGCCATCACCCCGTTTCCCCAGTCCTTTCCCGGGTCTTAAAATCCACCCATTTCCTCCTCCTCAGATTCCAAGCACTCTTCTGCTTGGCTTCATCTCTTTCCTGCTCTTAAAAAAAAGCAAAACAGCTTTTGTTTTGTTTGTTTGTCTTGCTCTCCCTTTAACCTGCGGCTCACCCAGAGTGCTGCAGGCTGCAGAGAATAGGTGGGGGAAGTGCTGCTCTTCTGAGCTGGACACTTCCTCCCTGGCCCTGGGCCAGGGATCTGCAGCCTGGTGGATCTGAATGAGCTCATAGAGGAGAACTGTCTACTGACTCCTCTTGGCCCTCCGTGAGATTCGGTGGCACGTGCCACTGTCTGCCATACTCAGGGTACTCCTTTTTTCCTCTCTGGTATGCCTGAGTCCCCCTTCAAGCCCACTCAATTACATCACCCCATCCCTTCCCCCTAATGCAAAAACAACAGGCCTTTTTAGAAGCTTATTGCTTATCACAAACTACGGCGGTTCGTTGGGGCTCACGGCCTCTCTCTGTCTCTCTGTCTCTCTCTCTCTCTGTCTGTCTCTCTCTCTGTCTCTCTGTCTCTCTGTCTGTCTGTCTGTCTGTCTGTCTGTCTGTCTCTCTCTCTCTCTCTCTCTCTGTGTGTGTCTGCTCTCTTCATTTCTATAATCACTTGTTCTCCAACCCTTTAACCCCCCCAGTGGTGCCTCCCTGGGTTCCACAAGCATCTTGTTTTCCACACACCCCTAAGTGCTGGACTTCTTCCCTAGTCCATTATCTGGCATCTCCTACTGTCAGTAGTGCATTCCTGTTGTTTACATGATTACTTTCAAATCTGTTCAGCAGCCCTCCCAAGGTTCTCACCCCCTCCTTCGCTCTCCTCCCCTCCGCCCCATCTCAAAACACCTCTTGGAGCTGGAGAGAGAAGTCAATGGTTCAGTGGTGAAGAGAAAACATTGTTGTTGTTTTTTAAAGATTTGTTCATTTTATGTGAGTACACTGCAGCTGTCTGCAGACACACCAGAAGAGGGCATCGGATCTCATTACAGATGGTTGTGAGCCACCATGTGGTTGCTGGGAATTGAACTCAGGACCTCTGGAAGAGTGGTCGGTGCTCTTAACCGCTGAGCCATCTCTTTAGCCCCCTGTTTTTTTGTTTGTTTGTTTGTTTTGTTTTGTTGTTGTTGTTGTTTGGGTTTTGTTTTGTTTGTTTAATTCTAAAGGTTTGGTTCCCAGAATCCATGCCAGGCAGCTGACAACCATCTGTAACTTCACCTTCCAGGGGTATCTGATGCCTTTGGCCTCCAATGGGCAACATGTATATACATATACACACACAACTTAAAAAAAAAATAAAAAACTTTTTTTTGTTTATATTTTTTTTATAATTTTTTAAAGGTTTTATTTTTTTAATGTATATGAATACATTGTAGCTGTCTTCAGACACACCAGAAGGGGGCATCCAATCCCATTATAGATGGTTGTGAGCCACCATATGGTTACTGGGAATTGAACTCAGGACCTCTGGAAGAGCAGTCAGTACTCTTAACCACTGAGCCATCTCTCCAGCCCTTGTTTATATTTTCAAGACAGGGTTTCTCTGGAAACTGCCTCCTAAGTGCTGAGATTAAAGGTAGGCACCACCACCACCGCCCGGCAACTTTTACTTTTTAAAGGCTATGTGTTCACACATGGGTTTATGCAAGGCTGGAGGAAGCCTGGAAAGACTGTCAGATCCAGAAACCAACTCTGGTCTTCTACAAGGGCAGAAAGCAGCACTAGCCACCTCTGCAGCTCGACTCTCTCCAAACTCCCATCCTCATATCCAGCTGGGTCTTGCACAGGCCCACAGGACAGTGAGTTCAGGATTTCCCTGGCCAGGTAACTCCTTTCCTGTGTGGGAACTGAGAGTATCCTTGGAGTTTGCTCCTTCTGGCTCAGGCTCAGACAGCTAACCAGCCTGTCCCCGCTTGTATGAGGAGAACCTAGAGGGTGAGCAGGACTCTGAATATAAGGGATTTACCTTACAGGTACACAAATAGCTGAGGTTTGGCTGCTGCGGCCAAGGAAAGTCACCTGGTCACACCCACTCCTTGCCTACCTAGGTGAGTCTCTGACTCAGTGGCTCCCTAGGGAAGTTATTCAGAGTTTCCTCATTACAGGTGATGAAAGACAGTGAGATTTATTTTATAGCTCTTCTAAAAGAGAGTCCCTTGAGCAGGTGGGTCTTAGCCAAACCTTTCATCCCCAGGCCTAGACCTGCTTAATGGGTTAGGTGTCTCAAGGGATATTATCTCTGTGTTATTTAATTCATTGCACTGGTACATAACTGTCACCTCTCCTCAAATTAAATATTTCAGTTGGATCTTAATGAGTAATCACGGGCAAGGCCAAGCACGGTCCCCAGTGGGGGTGCATGGTCCCTGTCCTAGGGCCAGTGTGGGGGTGTATGGTCCCCACCTAAGGGCTGGGTTAGGGCTAAAGGCTATACTACAAGCTCGGATCAGCAGTGAGAGCTCCAGAAAGCCATTGCCTCTGAATGATGTGGGTTTCCAGGGAACGGAAGGGCTCCTGAGGTGACCTAAGGACAAATTTCAAGAAGAAATAGAAATAAGCAGGATATGGCGGTGATACACTGTGAGAGAGGGAAGAATGGCCCTTTGCAAAAAAAAAAAGCTGCTGGAAGAATATCATCAGACTATTAGAAAGGTAAACAAAGCCGGGCGGTGGTGGCGCACACCTTTAATCCTAGCACTTGGGAGGCAGAGGCAGGCGGATTTCTGAGTTCGAGGCCAGCCTGGTCTACAGAGAGAGTTCCAGGACAGCCAGGGCTATACAGCCAAGGCCAAATTCTAAACCTGTGGGAATACTCTGGGAAGTTAGTGAGGGACCAAGTCACGGGTGGGGTCAGGGGAATATTATTAACATAATATTTGGTTCGTTTGCTTCGAGAGATGTAATAGGACATCTCATTTATTGCCTCAAGGTTCTGAGGATGAGACATTTGTCATGGCGTGACGAGGTCTTGGGTATCACAGGCTGAAGTCGATGAGGTTGAATTTTGGTTTTGGTTTGTTTGAGATAGGGTCCCATGTAGCCCAGGCTGGCCTCACATTTACTGCATAGCTGTGGCTGGCCTTAATCCTACTGTCCCCATCTCCCAACTCCTGAGTTTACTCTTGTGTGCCACCAAATTCTTCCAGAGCTCGGATTCCCAGATCCTATCCCCTTGCTGGGTGCTTCGAGGCCACCCCTGTGGGCCTCTCTCAGATCAGCATTTACTTCTTCAAAGCGGAATAGTATTTATTACAAGGCAGCATTGGGAAAGGCTAAATCATGGTTCCCTGATCCTCTATAGGCCTCAGGTCAGATTCAATCTCTTATTATTCTTTGTTCCACCACCATCATGACACTCACCCAAAATGAGACTGTTAGAGAGACATGGGGGTACGTATTTTTTTAAAAATGCACAATCAGCCTCTATGTCTCAATGAACTTCCAATCATGTTTCAAAGTATCCTTCACAAATTACAATTACAAACCAAATAGGGAAAATTATGATTTTTCAATACAAGACTTTTAGTATATTATAATAATTGAGATTAGAGGAAAAATGTTTTACACTGGTTTCTGACTACCAGGAGCTAAGAAAAGGAGTCAGGCATCCTGAATCTCTCATTCCGTCGGCATTCTATACAGGCCTTTTAATTTTTTTTAAGTCAAGAAGTTGGTGGCACACACTTTTGTTGTTGTTTTTCCGAGGCAGGGTTTCTCTGTGTAGCCCTGGCAGTCATCGGAACTCACTCTGTAGACCAGGCTGGCCTCGAACTCAGAAATCTGCCTGCCTCTGCCTCCCAAATGCTGGTATTAAAGGTGTGTGCCACCGGGCAGTGGTGGCGCATGCCTTTAATCCCAGCACTTGGGAGGCAGAGGCAGGCTTTCTGTGAGTTTGAAGTTAGCCTGGTCTATATATAGCAAGTTCCAGGCCAACCAGAGCTGCAAAGAGAGACTCTGTCAGAAAGAAAGAAAGAAAGAAAGAAAAGTTCTTTTGATGCAAGGTCTTTTGTAGCGCAGGGCGGTGGTGGTGCACGCCTTTAATCCCAGCACTTGGGAGGCAGAGGCAGGAGGATTTCTGAGTTCGAGGCCAGCCTGGTCTACAGAGCGAGTTCCAGGACAGCCAGGGCTATACAGAGAAACCCTGTCTCGAAAAAAAAAAAGTCTTTTGTAGCCCAGGGTAGTCTTGAACTTGATACCACCACTGTGGGTGAGCCACCATCGCTGGCCTTGGTGGTGTTGGCTTTTACCCACATACACAAACACTGCCACCTAGTGGCGGATGTTTGGTGGGACCGGAACAGTTCTGTGGCTAGATGCTGGGGCAGGACCTATGTGTCACACACCACCTCGATTGCACTACACACCTGTAATCAGGAGGAAGATCAATCAGATGTCATCCTTAGCAGGACACCCTATCTCAAACAGAAAAAACAATTAGGGATGATTGATCAAATGATCATCTCATCAAAGCAGCAGGTGTGCTGATACTCAGACTCCACTGCAAACTACTGGCTGATTTTTATATTTAAGACAGTCTCCCATAGTCCAACCTGACCTAAAATTTGCTATGTAGCTAAGGCTAGCCCTGAGGTCCTGATCTTCCTGTCTCTACATACCATATCTGCCTGATTCTGATTTTTTTTAATCAACAGAAAAGAAAAATGATAATCGAAGACATTTATGAGTTCCCTAAATGTACTGCACAATGAATGTCTTCTTTCTCTCCACCTTCTCTGTTCCACAGTATCTGATAATGGCTCCCATAATGATTCATCGAAAAAAAGTAAGAACTTTGAACTAGAAGCAACGATAAAAAATGATTCTTGGTTGTGCACGTTTTGGCCCGGGTTCATAATGCAGGTGCCCTCCTGTTTTTCCTGACTTCTTAAATGCAAACTGTCACCACATCAAATGGCAGAGAAGCTCCACTCCCTGATGAAACACATCAATACTTAAAATATCAACCACAGCAAAAATGTCATGTATAACCATTTGTCTTGGAATTCGGAAAGGCAAGGTAATGATTAAGACCATATTCCCTGAGGTACCGTTTATTGGAAATCACTGGATGCAGTCAAAGACTTTTGCTAATAAACCCAGCATGCTGGAGGTGGAGGCAGGGGGATCAGGAATCCAAGCCGGTCTCAGCTATAGTGTGTTTAAGGCCATCTTGCATCTCATTAGACTGTCTCAAAAAGGAGGAGGAAGAGGAGGAGGAGGAAGAGGAGGAGGAGGAGGAGCCGCTAAACCAGAGGGTTGGAGAGATGGCTCAGTGATCGAGAGCACTGGCTGCTCTTGGGGAGGACCTGGGTACAATTCTCAGCACAAACAAGTCAGCTCACAACCATTTGTAATTCCAGTCCCAGGGGATTTGGTGCCAACTTCTGTCCTCTGTACATGTGATACACAAGGATGCTTGCAGGTAAAATACCTGTACATGGGACTGGAGAGGTGACTCAGTGGTTAAGAGAAACTGACTGTTCTTCCTGAGGTCCTGAGTTCAATTCCCAGCAACCATATGTGGCTCATAACCATCTGTAATTGGGTCTGATGCCCTCTTCTGGCCTGCAGGTGTATATGCAGATAGAGCATTCATATACATTAAATAAATAAATCTTGTTAAAAAAAATGCCCATACGTGTAAAATAAAATTTTAAAAGCCCCTAACAAGGACCTGCAAGATGGCTTAATGGTCAAAGGCACTTGTCACCAAGCTGGATGACCTGAGTTTGATCCTTTGGAAGAAGAAATGCAATTCCAACATGTTCTCCTCTGACTTCCACAAGTCAGTCATTGCACATGTACACCCACACGTGCACCCACTTACATGTACATGCACATGATATGTAGATGCGATTTTAAAGCAGGCAAGCTAATTAATAGGAATATGAAATCAGGAACTGTGAGTATAAAGGACTTCCCTAGCCTTTTCAAGTCCTACACTTGAAAATAATGTTGGTACATATACTGATAAGAAAAGCAAGTCTGGGGCTGGAAAAATGGCTCAGCAGTTAAGAGCACTGACTGCTCTTCCAGAGATCCTCAGTTCAAATCCCAGCAACCACATGGTGGCTCACAACCCTCTGTAATGGGATCTGACGCCCTCTTCTGGTGTGTCTGAAGACAGCGACAGTGTACTACATAAAATAAATAAATCTTGAAAGAGAGAGAGAGAGAGAGAACAACTCTGTTATCCTCATCTGTGTCTGCAAAAGTTGATTGGAGCAACATTCTATTTACACTCAACCCAAGTCTACAGGTAGAAAACCTATGAAAGTCACAGAAAAATGCTGATGTGCATGCAGTTAACCACTGTAAACTCCCAGTGATCTAGAATTCCAGAACTAAGCTCACAAAAGCAATTTCTGTCTCTTGCTTATTAATATCCAGGAAAGAGGAGCTAGGAGTTATGGACCCAACTGGTGGAGTGTTTGCCTAGCATGCAGGAAGCCCTAGGTTCAGCCTCCAGCACTGTATAAAATCGCATGGTGGTGAGCACCTGCAATCCCAGATTGGAGCAAGACCTCATTCAAGGTCATCCTGGGCTACATATTGATTTTGAGGCAAGCCAGGGCTACATGAGACCCCATTTCAAAAAAATAAAAAATTCAGGAAAGAAAACTGGGTGTGGTGACCCACACCTTTAATCCCAGCACTTGGGAGGCAGAGGCAGGCGGATCTCTGAGTTTGAGGCCAGCCTGGTCTACAGAGTGAGTTCCAGGACAGCCAGGGCTACACAGAGAAACTCTGTCTCGGGGGGCGGGGGGGAAACCAAAACAAAACAAAAAAAAAAACTCAGGAGTTTCTCCCTGCTTGACATTTTTCCAGTGGGTGTGGAGACCCTGGGCAAGAACAATGGTACAAGTGACTTCACAATTAAACTAACAATGGCCAGGTCAGACTGACCACCCGTGACACACAGGGGTAAAAAAATGCTCTACTGGGTACAGTGTACGCTTTAATCCACAGGCCACTGCATCATAGGCCTTTGTTCATTAAAAAAAGGGGAGAGAAGATCCAGAAGAGGAATCTGAATGATGGGCTCCTGACGAGAAGTTGGCAGCGGAGATCCTCCTTCCACTATGAAGAGTCCCTATCTTAGTTTGCTTTCCATTGCTGTGATAAAAGCAACTCGGGAAGGAAAGGGTTTTATGGCTTATAAATCCCGAGTCACAGCCCTTTGAGGGAAACCTGGAGGCGTGAACTGAAGCAGATACCACAGAGGGACGCTGCTTGCAGAAACCTGGAGGCGGGAACTGGAACAAACACCGCGGAGGGGCGCTGCTGACTGACTTGCTGTTCTCTTCCATCTGCCTGTTTCCTTACAGAGTTCAGGACCACCTTCCCAAAGGCCCAAGGGGTTGGGTCTTTCTGCATCAATCATCAATCAAGACCAAGCCCTGTAGACTTGCCTACAGGTCAATTGATTGAGGTTCTCAGCCGAGGTTCCTCTTCTCAGATGGCGCTAGCTTGTGTCAAGTCGACAAAAAAACTAACCAGGACAGATCCTAAAAATCTTTTTTTTTTTCGAGACAGAGTTTCTCTGTGTAGCCTTGGCTGTCCTGGAACTCACTTTGTAGACCAGGCTAGCCTCGAACTCAGAAATCCTCCTGTCTCTGCCTCCCAAGTGCTGGGATTAAAGGCGTGCGCCGCCACCGCCCGGCTGATCCTAAAAATCTTGAAGCCAGAGATCAGACTTCAAACATTCCTCCTGCCTGGTCTTCTCAAGTGCTGGGGTTATGGGAGTGCACAGAGCTAGGGTTCTGTTGCTGTTGCTGTCTTCAGACACACCAGAAGAAGGCATTGGATCCCCATTACAGAGGGTTGTGAGCCTCCATGTGGTTGCTGGGAATTGAACTCAGGACTTCTGAAAGAGCAGTCAGTGCTCTTAACCTCTGAGCCATCTCTCCAGCCCAGAGCTAGGGTTCTTAACACATTATGTTATGAAGGAGTTAAATCCTGCAACTTACAAAGACAAAACAAGAGTACCACAATGCTGTGTGATTTCCTTGTGAGAAGGAACAGGGCTTGAGAGAGAGAGAAGGAAAGAATGTGGGTGTCTCATGTGTATGCATTTTGGATCTGGGAAGTAATTTGGGGAAGCAGCCTGAGAAACAGGGTCAGATCAAACTCTGTGTACATCCACCCACTTATGCTACAAGCAAAGTTACATAGAGAAAAGTTTTGGGCTAGTTAAGCCTGTACTTGATTATTTTAATATAAGTGTTTTGCTTGTGTGTGTGTGTGTGTGTGTGCACCATATGCAAACCACAGCTGTGAAGGCCAGAGGTGGGCATCAGATCCCATGGAACTAGTTACAGGTTTAGAGCTACAAGATGGGTGTTGGGAACAGAGCCTGGTCCTCTTCAAGAGCAACAAGGGTTCTTAACTGCTACACTGTCTCTCTTCTTTTGAGTAACAAAATCTCAATGCAAAGCCGGAAGTGAAAGCATACTTGTAATCCCAGCTTTCAGAGAAGGAAGTCTGAGGATCAGGCGTTCAAGGCCAACTTCCCTTACATAGTAAGTTCAAGAACAGTTTGGGTCATGAAAGGCAAATGAGCTGGGCAGTAGTGGCCCATACCTTTAATCCCAGCACTTGGGAGGCAGAGGCAAGCGGATTTCTGAGTTCGAGGCCAGCCTGGTCTACAGAGTGAGTTCCAGGACAGCTAGGGCTACACAGAGAAACCCTGTCTCGAAAAAAACAAACAAACAAAGTTAAGGCAAATGAACTAGTTCATAGACTGATAATGCCCTTGGAAAGAGTCGCCAAGGGTCCAACCCTTTGCTTGATGTCTTCACACTGCTTTGTGCACCATGGGCACAGGATGGCCAGTCTCAGGAGTCACACTCCATGAAAACCTCCTCTTCTGGACCAGCTCAAGTACGAGAGGCCCGAGGAAGTAGCATTTCCAGGAGAGAGGATCGACCACGCTGCCCGAGTGCATCAGGATGAGCTACCAAGAGAGATGGAGGAGGTTGCTGAGAAACACCATTGTGAGCTAAGGAAGTAGCAGAACCACAAACCTCGCCTGGAAGAGCAGGCCGCAGGCACTGACTTGTTCTGTCCCCGTGGGTGTCAGCAGATGAATGATAGGGAAAGAGTGGGTTGTTTCGCCACCTCAGGTTATGAGACAACACAGCAGGGACTCGGCCCATTCCTTCCACAATGCCAGCCTGAGTTCTTTCTATGGTCCACACATCGGCAAAGCACATTCAATATGTCCCTGAGGGAACACAGCGACCGGGGCCAAGTTAGATGTGTTACATCACGAACTCCTCTGTGAGACAAGTTAGGTAACATGGGTGACGTGTACACGGGGGTGGGGGGGTGGGGGTGGGGGGGGCAGGTACAGGGTGGAAAGGTTTAACCCGGAATAGGATGTGGGTGTGGGAGATTAGGAGGAGAGTGTATGAAGAAGTGGCATAGAAACCTACCTCTTTATAAGCTTGCTAAAAAGTATGAGCAGAGATACCAGCCAGGCAGTGGTGGCGCACGCCTTTAACCCCAGCACTTGGGAGGCAGAGGCAGGTGGATTTCTGAGTTCGAGGCCAGCCTGGTCTACAGAGTGAGTTCCAGGACAGCCAGGGCTACACAGAGAAACCCTGTCTCGAAAAACCAGAAAGAGAGAGAGAAAGAGAGAGAGAGAGAGAGAGATCCAACATCGGTGCCTGATGATCTCATCGCTATAGTATCTTAAGCCAAAAAACCCCACTTCCGGTATGGGAATACTTTTCTATGGATTGTTGATCAGGGAGCCCTCAGAGGCCCCCATTACAACTGAGGCTGCTGTCACGGCTCTTGGTTGCCTGACAGAACTCGAAACTAAAACTCTCCTGCTGAAGATACCTCACACTCTGAATATAAGACAGACAGACAGACAGACATAGACAGACATTTGCGCGCGCAGTGCACACACACACACACGCACACACACACACACACACACACACACACACACACACACACACAGAGGATCAATCTGAACTAAGTTGGAAGCTTCCTCCTGCTGACTAGTGTTCACAGCACCAGAAGGTGCTATGCGTTATGTTAGGAAGAAAAATCCATACCCATTTGTGGACTCTACATGCCACAGTACAGACCCACAGGGGTAGACGTTCCTAAGGCAATAGTGGTGTAACTGTTCTGGGAATAACCAACCACTCTCTACTTGGATTCCACAAGAAGGTATAAACATCTAGTATTGTAAACCAGGTTAAAACTCTATGGTTTGGGGAGGTTGCAGGCTCCAGGAGAGAATCTACTCCAGATGTTTTGCTAACTTACTGTGTAGTAAAACTGCCTTTGTGTTTATTCTAAATAGGCTAGTTGAGCGCTCAGCCTTAGTCAGAGAGCCACAGTTAGAGCAGAGACCAATTACTAGGTCAACTAAGCCAAGTCCTGAGAATAAGGGGTTGTCCATTCCGCCTTGTATCCCCTGCAGCCAGTGGCTCCCTCCTGCACTACAGCAGACCTCCTTCCAATCATTTTCCCCATAAGACAGGGAGATAATGGTCCATACCCCCAAGATTGATGCAGCTTGTTTAGCGATCTTCAATGTTTAGACTCTGATCACCAATGCCCCAAAAAGTTCTCACTTCATGGCCTAGAACTTTCTATATAGACCAGGCTACTTTTTATATAAACCAGGCTGGTCTGAAACTCAGAGATCACCTGCCTTGGCCTTTGAGTGACAAGATCTAAGTCATGCATTACCATACCCAGCCCTGCTCTGATTTCCTGAGTTTTAACGCAGGAAGTGTAACTTTAAAAAACAAAGTGGGCGGGGGGGGGTAGCTGGAGAGATGGCTTAGCGGTTAAGAGCACTAGCTGCTCTTCCAAAGGTCCTGAGTTCAATTCCCAGCAACCACATGGAGACTCACAACCATCTGTAATGAGATCTGATGCCCTCTTCCGGTGTGTCTGAAGACAGCTACAGTGTACAGTGTACACTGTATACATAAAATAAATAAATAAATATTTAAAAAACAAACAAACAGCTTGTTCTCTTACTGCTTTCATTCTCAGACTCCTAGAGAAACATCTGGCAGGGGGTAAGGGCAGGGGTGAGGGTGTGTGTGTGTGTGGAGGAGTGAAACTAAGCCAGGTGCTGAGAATAAGGGATTGTTGGATGGTTTGCTCCAAATGAAACATGGCAAAAGAAGAGATGCAAGGACTGTAAAAACTGGAGGACCAGAAAGGATGCTGTGGGCCTTGGTATTCTGGATATGGCGTGGCCCCTGTAACCATGGGCACACAGTAGCTATGACTCACATGTGCAGGCACACAAGACACAAAAGGAAGAGGAGGATGAGGAAGAAGGAAGGGGTCAGCAGCAGGGAGGAAATGAGAGGTTATGGGGTTGAATACGATCACAGTACAGTCAGAATATACAATATTCATCTATGAAGCTGTTAATTAAAAATTGATACTTTTTATTTTGCCACTATGTTATCTATCATGTACTTTCCTTATATGGTTATTTTATAGTTTTTGTTTACTATCTATCATGTACTTTCCTTATGCGGTTTTTATTTTATAGTTTTTTTATAACGTTTTTTGATGAGGTGTGTATTTATGATGGGGGTGAATAGAGGTGCCACGGTGTTTGTGTAGAGATCAGAAGGAAACTTTAGAGAGTCAGTTCTCTTCCTCTTTCTCTTCCTCTTCCTTCCCCTTCTTCCCCTTCCCCTCCCCTTCCCCTTCCCCTTCTTCTTCTATTTCTTCTTCTTCTTCTTCTTCTTCTTCTTCTTCTTCTTCTTCTTCTTCTTCCTCCTCCTCCTCCTCCTCCTCCTCCTCCTCCTCCTCCTCCTCCTCCTCCTCTTGTGTTGTTGTGGTTTGAACAAAAAATGTTCACAAAGGCCGGGCGGTGGTGGCGCATGCCTTTAATCCTAGCACTTGGGAGGCAGAGGCAGGCGGATTTCTGAGTTCGAGGCCAGCCTGGTCTACAGAGCGAGTTCCAGGCCAGCCAGGGCTATACAGAGAAACCCTGTCTTGAAAAACCAAAACAAAAAAAAATGTTCACAAAGGGTCACAAAGAGTGGCACTATTTGAAAGGATTAAGACATGAGGCCTTATTGGACGAGTGTGTCATTGAGGGTGGGCTTTGAAGCTTCAGACGCTCCAGTCAGGTCAGGTGGCTCTCTCTCTCCCTTCCTGCTGCCTGTTGATCCAGACAGATGACTCCCAGCTCCTCTCCAGTGCCATGTCTGCCTGTGGAGGATCAGGTATTCAAGGCCAATCCTAACTATATAGTAGTTTGAAGTCAGCCTGAGCTAAAAAGAGACTATATCTCAAAAACACCACAATCAAACCCAATAGGTAGGGGTTGGAGAGACTGCTCAGCAGTTAAGAGTGCCGACTGTTCTTCCAGAGGTCCTGAGTTCAATTCCCAGCAACCACATGGTGGCTCACAGTCATCTGTAATGGGGTCTGATGCCCTCTTCTGGTGTGTCTGAAGAGAGCAATGGTGTACTCATATACATAAAATAAATAAATCTTTTTTCAAAAACCCAATAGATAATAAAAAATAATAATGCAATGACATGTGGGGATCTCTACTTTCTAGTCTGTGAGGATTACAAGAGGGACCATTATGCTCTACGGGGCTGCAGGGTGTAGCTAAGTGGTTGAGCGCTTGCCTGTCATGTGTGAGGCCCTAGGGAGACAGAGACAGCAACACACAAAGAGAATACTCCTGCTGGCACAGGCAGCAGGCACACACATACAGGAGCTTGGCAACAAGGAGCTCCCTTCATGCTTTGATGTGAGAAAGAGGGGCTTCTTCCTTCCTCTGGGCAGGCAGCCCATGACCTAACCACATTGGTTAGCATTCAGCCCTGTTTGCCAGACTTTGCTGGACTTCGTCGGCAGGGTGATACTGATCCAACCCTCCTGGTGGCCCGGGTTATCATGTTTGAAACATGAAAGCATTTTCAGTTAGGGAAATAGTCTTTGGAAAAGAGAAGGAAGGGGTGTGGAGAGTCTTCCCCCTCTGTGGCCTTCCTGCGATGTGTGGGGCACTGGGTCCACATTGCAGGCTCACCCACAGCAGGGAGCCTGTCCATCTGAAGCCTCCAAATGTTTCAGTAACAATTGTGCTTCCTAAAAATAGGCCAGTTGGCAAGCTCGGGGGACTCTTACTACCCACAGTTCCTGAATTATATGCAAATTATACCTTGGGAACCCAACAAATAAACAGGAAAGTGGAGTTAAGTAACCAGAGGTTGATGGAGTTCGAGGAAGTTTATGTGACCCTCCCTCCTCACCCCTCTCCAAAAAAACCCCAAAACAACTGTTAGGGTAGCTCCCTGTGTGATCCTGAGCAGGGAGGGAAACTTCAGGGAGGTCAAGGGGGTAGGGAAAGGGATGGGGCTGGAGAGGACTGCAGATCTGGCATCCTTCCCCCCCCTTCCTTTGTGTGTTTATATGTGTGTGGTGTGTGTGGGTGTGTGGATGTGTTCATGATTGTGGGCACACATGTGTGTGCAGCTGCCTCTTCACGTGTGTGTGGAGGTCAGAGGTCACAGTCAGCTGTCTCCCCCAACCACTTTACGACCTTATATTTGACAAAGGGCCTCTCACCATACCTGGAGCTTCCGGGCATCCATGGCTACACCTTTGGATATAGAGATGGGAGACGGGTAGGAAAATGGAATTTGTCTTCTAGAGGGGAAAAAAAAAAGAAAAAGAAAAACTGAGATAATTCAGACTTTCTTTATATAGTAGAGAGGCGTAGGGGCTGGAGAGATGGCTCAGCGGTTAAGAGCACTGACTGCTCTTCCAGAGGACCTGAGTTCAAGTCCCAGCAACCACATGGTGGCTCACAACCATCTGTAATGAGATCTGATGCCCTCTTCTGGTGTGTCTGAAGACAACTACAGTGTACTCACATATAATAAATAAATAAATCTTTAAAAAAGAGAGAGAGAGGAAGAGAGAGAGAGGTGTAGATAGACCCTTATCGGAGGGACCACTCTTGTGATGATAAAAAGAGAAAGAAGCTAGAGAATATGTTCTACAGCCGTGTGGGGGAAGGGGGTGCCTCATGCCAAGGCATCCCTTCTCCCTGAGGGACCAGACACATGACAGTATAGCATAGAATAGAGTTTATTTAGGGCATGGGGAGGGGAGTTAAGGGGGTAGTAGAGGCAGAGAAAGGCAGAGAGAGGGAGAGAGTAGAGAAGCAGAGACCAGCCATGACCATGTGGAGAGAAGCGGGGAGGAGAGGAGAGCCCAAGAGGGGGAAAGAGAGAACCTGAGAGTGAGAGAATAAGACAGAGAGGAGGGGCTGAGCATCCCCTTTTATAGTAGGCCAGGCCTACCTGGCTGTTGCCAGGTAACTGTGAGGAGGGGCATACCTGGCTATTGCCAGGTAACTGTGGGGTGGATTTTAGACAGAATCCTAACAACCACCAGTCCAGCTTCTCTCATTACCAGCAGCGAATACTGGGTTTCCTGAGAACAACCAGAATTCTGGATTATTATTTAATTTACAAAAATTATGTGTTCAGGGGTGTGTGGTGGTTTGAATATGCTTGGCCCAGGGAGTGGCACTATTAGGAGGTGTGGCCTTGTTGGAGCAGGTGTGGCTTTATTGGAGGAAGTGTGTCAGTTTGGGGGTGGAGCTTTGAGATTCTCCTCCTGGCAGCCTGAAGACAGTCTTCTCCTAGCTGCCTTTGGATCAGAATGTAGAACTCCCAGCATCATGTCTTCCCTTAGAGCCCCTCCCTCTCTTGAGAGTCTTCTTCATGTTTCTTGAAAATGTTACATCTCTCTGCTTACCCTCTCTGTTTCTGTATTCTTGGGAACAGGACTAGCTTTAGGCTCTTGTGGAGTGCTTAAGTTCTCTAGGAATAAGTACTTTCTGTTTCCTTTCTCCCCTGAGGATGCAGGTAAAACCTCTTCTGGCACACTCTACACCCCAAGTAGGATGCTTCTTTGAATGCCTGTTGTATAAGTGTCCTCTGAGATTGAAATATTCTATCCGGTAGGGAAGCTCTTTAAACAGGAAGGTAAATCATTCAAAATGGCTTCAGGAAGTCCCTGAAACCGACCAGATTCACTAGGCCCCTCCCTGCCAAAATAAGTAATAAAAGCTGAGAGTCTCCCCTCAGATAAGACAAGCTGTGAAGAGGACTCCAGAACAGACCAGCTACCTGCAAGAAACAGAAACCTAAAAGCTAAACCAAGGGAGTCAGTTACAATTCTCTCCAACCCGTTGAGCTGACCATGCACCCTAGTTCCCATCTCTTTTTGAGTTGTCACTTAAAAGAACTGGTATTCAGGATAAGACACCCCAAGATCAAGTTCTCAGGACAAAGGAGGTTTATTTGCCTCAGAAGGACAAAGGGAATAAGAGAAAAAAGACAGGAGATGGAGACAAAGGAGAAGGGGAAGGAACAAGTGATGAGGAGGAAGGGGTGTTTGTCATGGAGGGATGAAGGACTGACTCTGGATAGAGAGGAGACAGGCATGACCCTCAGGCAAATGGCAATTTATAAAGGTAAAAGAAGAAACCTCGAGTTAGAATGAGGCATTTAATTTTAATTGGGCATGTTAATTAGGTGAGCCAGAGGGAGTTTTTTGAATGCCAGACTTCAATACTTTGATAGTTAGATCTTGGTCCTCGGGCTCAGGCGGAGAAAGTGGCCAAATAAGGGAATAGACCTTGGTGGCTAGCTTTAGGAATGTAACAGTTTTTAGCAAGGCACAGGGAATGGGGGAGAAGGGCAAACCCGCCGGAGCCATGTTTGCTACTCTCGGGTTGGCCAGAGTCCCTTTATCACCCATCCTGGGGTGGGCTTTGGTGATACAGCTGTCTTTGAGTCATCTCTGCTCCTGTAAGTAACACCCCTGACCAATATTCCTATAAATAACCTGAATAAAACCCATTGGTCTACCACATTGGACTTTGGGTGAGTGTTTGTGTGTTTTGAATCCTCCCCAGGAAAGGTTTTGTCACCCAACAATGCCTCCTTCACAATTAGCTTGTTTGCACAAGGCAGGCAACATTGAAAGAACTTTCCAGAACAGAGTGGGTAGGTTCAAGGGAGGACTTACATGAGATTCCAGCTGCCTAGCAATGTGGGCATGGGTGACCTTCTTACTGAGGGAGTTTAGAACAGAGAATCACATGTTGCCAAGAGGCTTGGGATGCCTGTTAGGGTTCTAGGGTTTTGTGGAGATTTTACTGTCACAGTCTTTGTCTCCTAATTGTAATCCCACACAGAACTCCAGTGGAATTTTTACTGCCTCATAATAAACTAACAGTGTTCATTCACTATCACTTCTTGCCTTGCCCACTTCTTCCAACATCAGTCGGGTACGGACTGCATCTGTATTTCCTGACCTACACCTTGTAAGTCCCCCAAATAGGGGCTGGAGAGAGAGTTCAGCACGTGTTGCTCTTCTAAAGGATATACGTTAGGTCCTCAGGCACCCACATCAGGTGGTTCACTGTCATTGTAACTAATTGCATTTGATGCCTTTTCTGAGCATTAGATGCTCACATGTGTGAATACACATGTACAGACAAATTTAAAACTATAATGAGGAGCTGGAGAGATGGCTTAGTGGTTAAGAGCACTGGCTGCTCTTCCAGAGGTCCTGAGTTCAATTTCCAGCACTCACATGGTGGCTGACATCCATCTATAGCCCCAATTCCAAGGGATCTGATGCAGCCTTCTGGCTTCCAAGGGCACTGCATGAACGTGGTGCATGGACATACATGCAGGCAAAAACACCCATGCACATTGAATACAAATAAATTCTGGGTTTTTGTTGTTGTTGTTTTGTTTTGTTTTTTTGGTTGTTGTTGTTGTTTTTGAGACAGGGGTTCTTTGTATAGCCCTGACTGTCCTAGAACTCACTCTGAAGACCTCTGATCTCCAAGGCCTCCTACATCTGCCTCCCAAATTCCAGGATTAAAGGCAAACCATCACCTAGCTAAAATGACTTTTAAAAGACACACAAAATGAATATTTTTTAAAAGAACCCTTATAAAAGTCTTTTATATGTCTATAGTTTCTAGTTTGGAATGCTAGACGGAGGTTTGACTATGGGATGGAAACATTCAGATATACAGGATGGAAAAAGATTCACACTATGAGCTTGGCCCAGGCTAGTGAGACCAAGTATTCAGAAATCTATCTGGTAAGAAATAAAAAGCAAAAAGTGAATCTATGGTACCCCACCCTGAATACAAACCGGTGATGGTTAGCTGTAATTGTCAATCAGACATGACCTAGAATCACCTAGGGAAAGAGTCTCAGTGAGGGAGTGCCTACTGAGGGATTGTCTTAAGTGATGTGGAAAGAACAAGACCACTGAGGGTGACACCATTCCCTAGGTAGAGATTTCTGTATTACACAGGAGTGAAGGGAAAGAGAGCACAAGCATGCAGCTACATTGGCATGGATACATTTGTGTTTCTCTACTATTTACTATAGATACAATGTGACAACTCATTAGCATACACACATTTATGTTTCTCCACTGTTTACTGTAGATACAATGTGACTACACATTAGCATACATGCATTTGTGTATCTCAACTATTGACTGTAGATGTGATGTGACGTGTTTGAAGTTCCTGCCTTGACTTCCCCACAATGATTGGCAGTAACCTGAAATGTTTAACTGAAACAAACCCTTTTTCCCCTAAGTTTCTTTTTATAAGTATGGGTGTTTTTCTACAGCAACAACACTAGAAGAGTATCCAGTGTTCTGAGCAACTTAAAGTAAATACAGTCTGGGTACTTTAGCCGAACCATTTCTTTGGATGTCACCCCCCCTCCCCCCAGTTTCTGTACAATCAGCAGCCAAGGTGCCTCCCCGCCACCTGCCAAGCACCTTCAGGGTTCATGGTTTAAACACACGTCATAGCCTTCATTCAAACCTCTGCACTACAGTCTTTATCTCTAACCCACAATCCTCCCCCACACTTCTGTTCAGTTACCCAACAGATATGTGCAGAATGCCACCGTGTTCCAGGCACTGTGCTGGCGACAGAATAAAGATATCCAGTAACAGCCTCTCCCTGGCTGTGGGTCCCTACAGCCCAAGGGTGGTCACCAATGAGTCAGAACCAATCTTAGTGCCCACGTCTGAGCTGAGCCCATTAACAGAGTCATCAGAGTGAGATCAGAGGTTAGAAGACTGGGACTCTGTAGGAGTTCCAAGATGGCCTGGAATTTCATGTCCTACAGAAGACCCCAACACCACTTACCAGTTGCGTGGCTTTATCTCTGTACTTTTATTCCTTTCCGGAAACAACCCTAGCTGGCCAACAGACAAGAATAGATGATTTACTATTTGGTGGTTAGTTGTTTTTTGTTTTTGTTTTTTCTTTCTTTCTCTTTCTTCCTTCCTTTCTTCCTTCCTTTCTTCCTTCCTTTCTTTCTTTGAGATAAACTCTTATATTACAGTCTACCTTTAAACTTACTATGTACCTGAGAAAGACCTTGAACGCTGATCCTCCTGCTTCTACCTCCCTGTGCTGAGATTAGAAGTAAATATTACTATGCCTGGTTTTGATGTACTTTTTGCAACACTTGGGCTTAGTAGTACATGGCTCATCTAGCATGCATAAGTCTCTGGGTTCAATCCCATAAAATGGTGTCACATAAAACAGGGGTGATGGTTCATGCCTCTAATCCCAGCATCCAAGGGTAGAGGCAGGAAAATCAGGAGTTAAAGGTCACCTCAGCTATATACCAAGTTTGAGGCCAGCTTGAGAACTACGGGGGGGGGGGGAGGGAGGGAGGGAGGAAGGGAGGGAGGGAGAGAGAGAGAGACAGACAGACAGACAGACAGACAGACAGACAGACAGACACAGAGAGAGACAGAGAGAGAGACAGAGACACAGAGAGACAGAGGCAGAGACAGAGAGACTTTAAGCCTCCTTCTCTTAGAAATCCCCCAACTCACCCCATCTACAAACAGAAGAGAGACTCCTGGGCTTAAGGGTCTGCCCCAGCTAGAGTCACTCCCCGCAAAGATCTTCATTGTCTTCCTCACTGCCTAGAAGGTGGAAACGCCTTTGAATGGCTGGAAAAACACTAAGCTGAAAACACAAAGAATCCAGGAAAGAAAAATAGACAGTAACATGAAACCAAGTACAAGGAATCAGACTTCTGTTGCTTTTGACCCATGTCCAGTTTCAGCCCAGCCAGGACAGGAAGATCTTGTCCAGGAAAACTAAAGCTGAGGGGAGGAAGGAAAGAGACACAAATCAAACTTAGTCGGGACTCTGATGGAAAAAGATAGTGTTTAATTAGCTTATTGTAGTATACAAAAGGGTTGTTTCTTGGTAAGTGGATTTCCACACAACCTGGAAAGGAGAATTTCACAGCCATAGGTGAAAGTCAGCCTTGAAGGGGGGGGAACGCTGAGATACTGGTTTTATCTGCTGGCTTGTTTTGCTGTAGTGGGGATTGAACCAAGGGTCTCACATGCGGTAGGCAAGCAATCTGTCACTAAGCTGTAGCTGTGGCCCTACTGAATTTGACTACGTAAAATTTTATTACTTATTTATTAGGGAAGGGGAATGATTTCCAAAGGAAAAGGATTGGTTGCAGCAATCAGTTTTCTCCTTTCACTATGTGAGACCCAGACACAGCACTCAGGATTCATGCCTGGGGGTAGACACCTTTACCTGACAAAGTCATCTCACCATCCTGTACATATAAGATTTTTGCTGGGCAGTGGTGGTGCACACCTTTAATCCCAGCACTTGGGAGGCAGAGGCAGGTGGATCTCTGTGAGTTCAAGGCCAACCTGGTCTACAGAGTGAGTTCCAGGACAGCCAGGGTTACACAGAGACCCTCAAAAACATCATCAATTTTTTTCATTGTGTATATGTGTATATGTGGAGATGCCTGAGGAGGCTAGGAGTATAGATCCCCTTGAGTTGGGGGTATAGGAAGTTTTGAGCCACCTGGCATAGAAAGGAACCAAACATAAGTTCCCTGCAAGAACAATGCATGTCCCTAATCCCTGAACCATCTTTCCAGCCTCCTTACACATAACATTTTAGCAACAAAATCAGGTAATGTCCAAGGGGTAGAGTTCAGGGTAAAGCCCTTGCCTCTCATACACAAGCTAAAAAAAAGTTCCAGTTACATTACCATATGAATCCTAGGATCCCTCCACATAAAAACAAAAACCTAGACCAACCGGAGCGAGCGGTGTTGACCAGAGTGAGCAAAGGTCCTAAAATTCAATTCCCAGCAACCACATGAAGGCTCACACCATCTGTACAGCTACAAATGTACTCATATACAAAAAATAAAATAAAATAAAATAAACCAAAAACCTAGACGTATCCCACAAACACAGTGATATGAATGCAGCAGACATCACAAAGGGCTAATGTCCCTGACATACGTAAAACTTTGAAAAGTAAAGTCACAAACAAATGTTCCCACAATGAAATGCCAAAAAAAAAAAAAAAGATGTTAAATTTTGTTTCTAGGGGGATGAGAGAGGGTTCTAGGGGGTTAAGAGCACTGACTGCTCTTCCGAAGGTCCTGAGTTCAAATCCCAGCAACCCCATGTGGCTCACAACCATGCGCAACGAGATCTGACGCCCTCTTCTGGTGTGTCTGAAGACAGCTACAGTGTACTTACATATAATAATAAATAAATCTTTAAAAAAATTTTGTTTCTAATAAGCAAAAATAGTATGGTATGTGCTCCTGTCTATCAGACCAGAAAGACGCCAAAGCCCGTAAGCAATGATATGAGGGACTGGCAAAGTTGTGGAGATCAGACCTCTAGGACATTATCAGTGGGGATGCAAAGAGGTAATCCACTGGAGGAATGGCACAACTACAGATACATATCCCTTCACAGCAATGTGACCTCTACTTAAGAAAAAAAAATCTCTGGCAAAGGCTAGATGTGGTGGTGTACCTCTTTAACCCCAGCACTCTGACTTAGGTGGATCTCTTCAAGTTCAAAGCCAGCCTGATCTGCATAGTGAGGCCCAGGCCATTCACAGCTACACAAAGGGACCCTGTCTTCAAAACAAAATAAAAAAACTGGTAAGGATCCAAATCTGTAGGTGTTAGCATTCCCTCTAGGCTCCGTCCCACAGTTACCTGGCAATAGCCAGGTGTGTCTGACTCACTATAAAAGGGGATACTTGCCCCCTCCTCCCTCTCTCTCTCCTCTCTCCTCTCTCTCTCTCTCTCTCTCTCTCTTTCTCTTACTCTCTTACCCATTCTGTCCCTCCCCCTCCCCCTCCCCCTCCCCCTCCCACACCCGGTCTCTCTCTCCACAGTGTTCCTGGCTGGGCTCTCCTCTCCTTCTCTCTTCCTCTCCCTTCTCTCTTCTCTCTTCTCTCTTCTCTCTCTTCTCTCTCTCTCTCTCTCTCTCTCTCTCTCTCTCTCTCTCTCTCTCTCCTTCTCTGTCTCCTCTCTTTATCTGTCTCTACTGCCTCCTCAACCCCTCTCCATGCCCTAAATAAACTATTCCATACTATATCCATCATATGGCCTGTACCTCAGCGGGAAGGGATGCCTCAGCATGAGCCCTTAGAGGCACCCCTCCCACCTCACCATACCGAGCCTCTACCAAACATATTCTGGCTCTTTCTTTTTTATAAAACACAACAGTGAGGTCTGCCTATACTCCCAGTTACTGGGGAGGCTGGTCCTATGAGTTTCAGAGTTCAAGGGTAGCCTGATAATGGGATCAAATGACAGATGGGACATGCAGCTGCTTTTGTTTTTGTTTATTTATTATATATATGTACACTGTAGCTGTCTTCAGACACACCAGAAGAGGGCGTCAGATCTCATTACAGATGATCGTGAGCCACCATGTGGTTGCTGGGAATCGAACTCAGGACCTCTGGAAGAGCAGTCAGGGCTCTTAACCTCTGAGTCACCTCTCCAGTCCCATGCAGTTGTTTTTGAAAACCTGTAAGTTCAACATGAATCCTGTTGTGTCTGGAGGAAGGGACCTTGTAGTAGATGAAGCAATTTCACGTACAGAAGGGGCCCACCGTGAAAGCAAAAATCGAAGTTACAGAATGTTACCATCTTTCAGTTCCTAGAGACATAACAGGTCAGCTGGTGATTGTACACCAGCACACACGGGGCACCTCTGAGGTGGTTCAGGAAGATAAGCACCAATCCTCCATCTGCTCCTGCCTCTGGATAGAGTTTGCAACTGACCATGAGATCGGTGGACTGGGGGCTGTGCTACATGGTACCTTAGAGACAGAGTCGGCAGAATTCAGACTAGGAAGCTGCAAGAGAAGTGCAGACTGGAGCTGACAGGGTAGCCTATACCTATAATCCCTGAATTACATGAGGTTGAGGCAGGAGAATCACCAAGAGTTCAAGGCCAGCATGGATGACCAGGTGAGGCCCTGTCTCAAAAACCAAGCTGGGAATCTTGCTCAGTCAGTAGAGTATTTTCTTAGCTTTGCCCAAAGACTTAGGTATGCTTTTCCTCACCCCATGCACAGAATAAATTGGGCCTGGTGCCAAATGTTACTAACCTCAGCACTCAGGGAAGTACAAGCAAGAGAACCAGGGGCTCAAGGTCATCCTTAGCTACACAGTGAGTCTGGGGTCAGTCTGGGTTGCATAAGATTATCTCAAAAACTGAACAAACAAAAAAACCTACTCCAAACCAAACAAAGGGGCTAAATGCTATATTACCACTCATTCTGTCCCCTCTGGAGTAACTGTAAACTGTGGTATATATGCCTTCCCTGCCTCTTCTTACCTTTCTCTCTTTTGGGGAGATGAGAAGGGGGTCAGGGTCTCACCATGTGGTCTAGCCTAGCCTAGAGCTCACAGCTATCTGCCTGCTGGGATTAAGGGAATGTAGTAACATTGGCAATTCTGTCTTGTTTCCCAGGCTGGCTTCAACTAATCCTCTTGGCCTCGGCCTCCTGGGTAGCCAGGATTGCAGCCTTACCTGGCTAGGGACTCCATTTTAAACAGATAAACCTTGTCCAGGATACAACATTCCTCAGTCAGAAAGCCTAGAGATGAGGTCTTACTATGCTACAGCCCAGGTGGTTCAGAAGATAAAGGCTTCCAAGACCAAAACCCTGGTCTTGGTCTTGGAACACACACACACACACACACACACACACACACACACACACACACACACATGACCTGACCTGCTTCTGTAGTTAGCAACAGTTCTTACCTCAGTAGTCACAGGCGGTCACATCTAGAATTACTTCCAGGAGTCAGCAAAGCGATATTGAGGCACAGGGCCACCTAAGTTCAGAGCTCTGTGATCCCAGCACCGAGGAAGCTGGAACACCTGCTCTGAGCAACTGAATGGTCAAATCTCTCAAGCATGCCAAGCCAGGAAGTTCTGTTCCTACCTGAACTCTAATGGTTCCATTGAAGTCTTCAGAGACACTGAAGCAAACAGAAATGTCAAATTTTCCAAGTCACATATTTACTGTACTAGATATCTGTAGCAAGGAGACACACCTATGTAAGAATTCATATGCCCTTTTTTTTTTCCTTTTGAGACAGAGTCTCACTGGGTAGCCCTGGCCGCCCTTGAAATCACTCATAGAGATATACCTGCCTTTGCCTCCCAAGTGCTGGAACTAAATTCATGTGAAACCATACCTCTTTTATTTTATTTTATTTTTTTAATTTTTGACAGTGTCTTGCTGTGTGCCCCAGACTGGACTTCAACTCATTCGTCCTACCTCAGCTTCTCCTGTGCTGGTATATACAGGCCTGCAACACCTCGCTCAGCTGAGAAACGACTTTTTAAAAGCCTTTGCTTCGAGAGGTGGCTCCACTGTTAAGAGCACTGACTGCTTCGGCAGAGGACTTGAGTTTGGTTCCCAGAGCCCAGAGCCATACAGTGGCTCACAACCACCCGCAACTCCATTCCAGGGGAATCTGAAGCCCTCATTTAGCTTCTGTAGGTAACAGGTACATAGATAGTGCACAGGTATACATACAGGCCAAACATTCATATATAAAGTAATAAAATATTTGCTTCTTTGTGGAACCTACACCCCCAAAATGCTGTGACCTACAGTTCTCTGAAGTTGATCCTGCCTAAAGACATTGTGGACCAACCAGAACATAGACTCTCCAGTGAGCTGGACTGCTGCAAACCACAGCCAAAATGATCTTTGGTCTGTCTCTAGTGTCCTTAAAAGCCACCAACTATCAATTCCTATATCTGGCCTAAAACCTGGAGGTTTAGCAGGTGAATCTTCCAGAATGTACCATCAAACCTAGCAGACCACTGGTCAAGCTAAGCACACCATCGGATCTCTTCTGGTATCTGAGATCACCCTCAGCAGAGACTCTCCAACTTGGCTGTAACTACCTACCAGGTGTCCCCACCAATGTGAGCAAAGTGTTCCCTAAATGCCTTTCTTTTAGTCTGCCTATTGGAGTTCAAAAATCTGCTCCTCATAGAACACATAATTTCTTGTTGCCTGAACCTTGTTGTCCCAGGCCATGGCCACTTATATTTGGCCTAGAGTAAACTATCTTTGAGAACAGGAGCATTGTTTTGTGTTAACACAGCTGTTGCTAAAACTGTAACCACAGCATAGGGAGACCAGAGAAGAAAATGGTCCTTAGAGATGGTGAATTAGTGTAAACTAAAGAACATTTTGATCTTGATGGAGGCCCAAACTCCATCATCCTGTGATAAATACGGACATTTGTAAAGAGACTTGAAAAACTGCTTCAGGAACTGTTTCTCCTGAGCTCAAACATCCCTCAGAGTAAGATGCGGAACTCAAGTGAAAGGAGGGACGGTGGTTAAAGTGTGGTCAGGAAACACAAACAGGAAGCAGCATAAACACAGTCAGGAAAAAACCAGAAAACCTGGCGAGTTAAGTGCTCTCCCAGGCTCTTATGAAGGCTGAGCTGAGGTCAGCTGTTCTTCCCGGAGCACGGCCTGTGAATCAGTAGGCATCAACTTCTCTTGCATTTCAGGACCGAGCATCTGAAAGGGTAGAGATGGGCTTCAGGGCTGGAGGAGCCCAAACTCTCTGGACAAAGGTGTCTTGTTGGTTGGTATGAAGTGGGCATGATGGAACATGCCTGTCATTCCAGCATTTAGAAGGTGCAGGCTGCAGGACCAGGAGGCCCAGACCAGTCTTGCCTATATAGTGGTTTCAAGGCCAGCCTGTGTCTTGTCACACACACACACACACACACACACACACACACACACACACACACACACATCATATATACACACACTCATACACACACACGCACACACATGTGCCCACAGATACAAATGCACACATACATACACATGAATACACACACACGCATACACACATGTGCATATACATATACACAGATACATACACAGACACACATACACACACATGCACTCATATATACACATACTTGTACACACGCACACGTACACACGTGCACACACAGACACAAACGCACACATACATACATACACACACATGCGCACACACACAGTCACACACACATGTGCACACATACACACAGATACACAGATATGCACATGCATACACATGCACTCACATATACACATACTCATACACAGACACAGACACAAACACACACATACATACATACACATGAATACACACACATGCATACACACACTCATACACACATGTGCATACACATATACACAGATACATACACAGACACACACATGCACTCATGTATACACATACTTGTACACACACATGTGCACACACAGACACAAATGCACACATACATACATACACATGCACACACACATACACACATGTGCACATACACACAGATATGCACATGCACACACATGCACTCACATATACACATACTCGTACACACACTCACACACACACATGTGCACACACACAGACACAAACGCACACATACATACATACACATGAATACACACACATACGCATGCATGCACGCACACACATGGTGGGGTTGAAGGGTTGAAGGCAGTTAACGTCCCACCACCCCCCAGCACAGACTCCAGATTCATTTCCACAGAGCACGTCTCTTATTAACGACACACAAAGCCTCTGTTCCCTTCTTCCCTGATTTACCAGTGTCCTCCGTTTAATGACGTCCAGATTTAATATGTCTTCCCTTGAACCTATCAAAGTCATTTGGGATACAGATTTGATAAAGACAAACAACAGTGCCTATCGTTACTAATATTCTGAACACCATGTGTATGCGCCTTGCTTTTTCTTTTTCTTTTTTCCAAGGACTGGGCATCATTTCCAGGGCCTTATTCACAGGTGCTCAGCTGCTGGCCACATGCTCAGTTCTATACATTGCCTCTTCTCACAGAAACAGGAAACAGCACTTAGCATTCAGAGAGAGCAGAGGCTTGCGGAAGGGAGGTAGTACCCAGGAAGTAGCAACTGCTAGTCAAATCTTGCAAGGAGACTGTGTCAGAGCTGGTTACTCTCTCTAATGAAGCCTGTCTCCTTAATCACCCTCATTACACACGGGCCACAAAGGACACAAAGGGTTTGTGAAGCTTCACTTGAGCAGGGAGGGGACACTCCACCACAGCACACCTGCAGCCCACAGAGACCTGGGGCATTTGTTGCACTGGGCGTGGTGGCTCACATCTTTAGTCCCAGCACTTGGGAGCTGGAGGCAAGTGAGTCTCTCGGAGTTTGAGGTCAGTCTGATCTATATAGTGAATTTGGGGACAACCAGGACTACATAGAGACCCTGTCTCAAACAAACAAAATACTTGCACAAGATCTGGGTTCAATTTCCAATATCTGTAAGGTAACTCACAAATGTCTGTAACTCCAGTTCCAGGGATCCAGCGTCCTCTTCTGGCCTCCTCTGGCACTGAGTGAATGTGGCACACATACCTATAGGCAAACCACTCAAACATGTACATTAAATAAAACTAAAATAAATTTAACTACAACACATTATACACTTTAAAAAAAAACATTTATTTTATGTCTGTGAGTAGACTCACTATCACTGTCTTCAGACACACCAGAAAATGGCATCAGATCTCATTACAGATGGTTGTTAGCTACCATGTGGCTGCTGGGAATTGAACTCAGAACCTCTGGAAGGGTTGTCAGTGCTCTTAACCGCTGAGCCATCTCTACAGTCCACATTATGCACATATACACACACTTATATACAAAATATGAAGATTCACAGTCACATCCACTCATACACAAACACACTCATATAAATACAGTCACCCCATAATGCTCTCTCACACCCTTACACACACACACACACACACACACACACACACACACACGAGCACTCACTCTCATACATACACGGTCATCACACACTCTCACACACATACCCACATACATTCTCACACACACAATGCACATACACACACACTCTTTTGTATATGTGTGCACATGCGCACACACACCTTACCTCTTAGATTCCTTCATCCCTTCAGCTGAATATAGCAGGGCTTGCCTCATGCCAGCTATGGGCACAGCTAAAACACCCATATTCCTAGTTCTTTAGATGCTGAGTCCTTGCTCCTTTAGTTACCTAGATGATGTCATCTTTTTTTTTTTAAAGATTTATTTATTTATGTATACGAGTACACCATTGCTCTCTTCAGACACACCAGAAGAGGGCATCGGATCCCACTACCGATGGTTATGAACCACCGTGTGGTTGCTGGGAATTGAACTCAGGACCTCTGGAAGAGCAGTTGGTGCTCTTAACCACTGAGCCATCTCTCCAGCCCAGATGATGTCATCTTTAACAGTCACTGCTTGTCACTTCAATGAAACTTGGAGCCTCCTTACAGACCCTGCACCATCTTTGGTAGCACATTCTGGGCTTCAACATCTCCCTGCCCCCTCCTGTGACCTCCAACGGGCTGTATTAATGTATTGTTTATTGCTGTCTTCAGTGTCTCATTGTAGCACCTGGCACCCTAGAAAAAGGTAGTCAGCCTTGGTTGGATAACAGATAGGAGGGGTTGGTGGGTGGTGCAGGGGTGGAGTGTAGACACCAGGCTCATCTGCTTCTGCCCAACATAACTGATGAACACAGAAAGGCACAGCACACTTTCCTCCCCAGAGAGGTCCGTCCCTGCCCACCTCTGCCCAAGGCCATACCATGGAGAATGCAGTACTGCCCTGCAGACGGGACCAATTAATCCTAAATGTCACATCAGCCTCACAGCTCTGGAACCCTCATCTGTTCTGGGGGTCACTTGAAGACCATCTCAAGAGAGTCAGCAACCCTGCAGTGAGTGACTGCACCCCACTCTACCTCCTATTGTGTGGGACTGACCTGGAGGCAGTGATGGCCCTTGCATACACTGTATGCCGAGGCCACACACACACATCTAGGAATAAGATGGGAAGGATCAGGGAAGGAGAGCACTGAGGCTGCAGCCTGGGAGCGCCTTGTGTGTCACATCTACCCTAGTCCATATGGCGGGTGGGAGAGGAGGCTGGGAGATGTCTGTCAGGAGCAAGGAGCAGCATTTCCCGCCACGCCTGTGGGCTGACCTGTGAGCCATGTCACCTGCTTAGCTGTTGTTTAGTCCTTCACTTTCACGGTTCTTCTCTGGAGCCTCGAGGAACAGGCTATGTAGATGTTCTGGGTACCTGCACGGTCGGTCGCTGTGCACAGAGAGCCAGGGAGAGCCAGGTAGGCATGGTGACATGCACCTGTGATCTCAGCACTCAGAAGTCAGAGGCTGGAGAATCGCCCAAAAGTTCTAGGCCAGTCTGGCCTGCATAGTGAGATCCTGTCTCAGAACAAAAGCCGGGGCCACTCTTTAGATAGAATTGCCTGCTGTCAAGTCAGACAGCTGAGTTCAACCCCTGTACCCACATGGTGAAGGGGGAGAACAAGTCTCAGAAGTTGTCCTCTGACCCTCTATGTATGCAGTACCCACACATTCACACACACAGAGAAGATTTACATGTTAAATAGTATATATTCAATAAAAAAAACTTTTTTTTTTTTTTTACAACTGAAGCAAATAAAGGTCTGGAGAACCTCTGGGGCCCTGTAAACCTGACTTGCTCTCCAAAGAGAGGCTCTCTCCTTGCCCCCCCCCCCCAAAGGGAGGCCAATGCCTATGTACAGCATCCAAACTGACCCAGGAGTTGCCCACCTGCACTCCCCAAAAGATGACAACTCAAGGTTGAAAGCTCTCCGGGCTTTCTGCCCTCCACATAACCTGTAACCTCCTGTGATCAGGATGGGGGGAGGGGAGAGGATTGTCACAGCAGAGGTAATACCTGGCAGGCAGGCAGAAAGGACCTTGAGTGTGGACCTGGGTAGAGACTTTAGTCTACAGTCATTCCTCAGAAGAGGATATCACCCCTGCCTGTGTTGTACACCCCCCCAATACAGGGCATGTTTCTAGTTGCTTTTGGAATAGCTCTTCCCCAACCTTTTCTGAATGATGGATCCTCATGAAAAGGTTCAATTCCTTGCCTGGAAGTTCCCATGACTAACCCCCGCCCCCACCCCCACACTTTGTTCCTATGTAAATAGCGAGTGTTTTACAGCCTGTTTGCTTCCCTTCCCTGTGCACACTTCCTCCCTTCCCAGCAGATGTGTCTATCCTAGCATAGTCTGCAACTAGCAGTGTAGGACCACAGGTGTGGGTCCTGTCCTCATGAGCTCATCTGGGTCAAAGGGTCAAGGCTCTGTTAAGAGTTTTTACAGTCCCAGAGAAAAACTCATGATGTGCCAGCAAATCAGCTTGCAGGGGGTGGGGGTGGGGGTGGAGGGGTGGGGAGGCAGAGACCCCTTGTTCACAGAGGTTACCGATCCCTGTTGTATAGGGATCCACTTACCAGTGGTCTGAGCTGGTTCCCTCTTGACAAAATAAGTAATAGACCCTCTAGGAAGTGACTGGAGGAAGGGGCTATCCTGCTAGAACGCTGGGCCTTAGAGTGTGAACTTCAGGCTGGGGAGCTGGTGCACTCCTAGTTGCCATACAAACATGGGGACCATAGTTCAATCCCCAGCACCTACATAAACAGCCAGGGTGAGCCGCATGAACTTTAAACCCAGTACTGGAAAGATAAGAGACAGAAGATCCCTTGGGCTTGCTGGTCAGTCAGCCTCAGCTAATCTGTGTGCCTCAGGTGCCAAGGAGAGACCCTGTTCACTCCTGAGGAACAACATCTGAGCTGACTTTTGACCTTCACCTGTCTACACACACACACACACATTTGGTGTGAACTTTGAGGATACAGGAAAACCCAAGCTCAAATATCTGTGACTTTAGGCAAATTCCAGCTGCCTCCTCTGCCAAATTGGGTTGATAAAACTACCTGTATGAGCGCTCTGAAGATGACTTGATGACCTAGTCAGCTCAGTCGCTGTGAGCTCCCAGCGTTGTCTAGCTTATTTGGAGTGTAAGCAACTACTCTCCAAAAGTCTAATATGAGGAGTGGACCTCGGCCCTGGCAAGGTGGCAGGGGGACATCTTCAAAGAGCAGAGGTGTTTGTTTTGTTTGGTTTTAAAAGACAGGATCCTCTAGGTAGTCCCAGCTGGCCTGAAACTTGCTTACGAAGTAGACCAGGTTGGCTTGGAACTTCCAGAGACCCTCCTGTCCCTTCCACCTGAGTGCTGGGATTAAAGGCATGTGCCACCTTACCTGCTTTTCATTTTTCTAAGCAAAAACTTTTTTTCTTCCAAGGGTTGTTCCTCACCCTCATTATAAGAGAAAGAATTCATGAAACACTTCTTTTCCCCTGGCTCGATGACTCAGCAGGTAGAGGCACTTGGCAACAAGTCGGATGACTTCAGTTCAGTCTTCCGTGCCCACACAGTGAGAGGCGAGAACCAGCTCACACAGGTTGTCCTCTCTCCTCCCTGCTTGATCCTGGAAATATATATGTACACACACACACAAAACCTACGAATACACAGAAACCCAAACACACATGTACACATATATGTGTACTCACCCACAAATACACACACACACACCCCTGGAGCTATCCTCCTGTCTCCACATCCCCAGTGCTGAAATTACAGGTGTATCCCACCAGGCCCAGCTGCTCAGACTTTTTGCAGCTGCAGTTGATGTGACCTGGCTTCACTCTTCTCAGAGACACAGAGTGAGAAGCTGTGTCCAAAAACGGACACACCCCGTGCCACAGGCAGAAGCAGGGTGTCGGCTCATGCCTGGCAGAGCACGCAAAGCTGTCTGCATACCTTGAACACCATGGCAGCAAACCAAGGCCTGTCAGACACAGGGATTTATGGCCATCTATGTAGAACATCAAGCTCTGGTCAGACATCTTGAAGAACCTTCCAGCAACAGAACGCCATATAAGGAAGCTTCGTCTCACAGGCTGGGATGGGGGAGGAGTCGGAAAGGACAGACGTGTTGTTGCTCACCAAGAGGGAATCTCTACCCAGATAGACATCAAGAGACAGAAGACAGGATTTGGGGGGAGATCCAGTCTTGTGGCAAAGGACCTTTGGTAACATAAGAAAGCATCAGAAACTTCGATGTACAAGAACTTATAATCAAAATGAATGAGGACTGAGGCTGGGACTTAGTGGATAGTACGGTCAGTTGGTCAGATAGAATGCAGGAAGCCCTGGGTTCAATTCCCAGTACCACATAAAATGGGCATTGTGATGGTTTGTATATGCTTGGCCCAGAGAGTGGCATTATTAGAAGCTATGGCCCAGTTGGAGTAGGTGTGGCCTTGTTGGAGTAAGTGTGTCACTGCGGGTGTGGGCTTTAAGACCCCCATCCTAGGTGCCTGGAAGTCAGTATTCTGCTAGCAGCCTTCAGATGAAGATGTAGAACTCTCAGCTCCTCCTGCACCATGCCTGCCTGGAGGCTGCCATTTTCCCACCTTGATGATGGTAATGGCCTGAACCTCTGAACCTATAAGCCAGTCCCAATTAAATGTTGTCCCTATAAGAGTTTTCTTGGTCCTGGTGTCTGTTCATAGCAGTAAAACCCTAACTAAGACAGGCATAGTGGTACACATCTGTAATGCCAGCACCTGGGAGGTACAGACAGGAGGACCATTAGTTCAAAGTCATCTTCAGTTGCATAAGGAGTTTGAGGCCAGCCTGAGCTACATGAAACCTTATTTCTAGAAAAAGAAAGAACTGGATTTGAGTCATCTGTGACACTTTCCAGCTGCCTGACCCACACGGCTGTTTTACTTGTCTGAGTCTCCAACACTCCTGTATTTATTGAACGTAGCTCATGTGTGCGACCCTGAGCGACAGGGGAGACAATGTAAGAAAAAAAGAGAGATGGAAATTTTGTTATATTAGAGATCAGCTTAGAGATGATCTTTAAAAGGTACCTCACACCTGCAATTTCAGCATTCAGGAGACAGAGGCAGGAGGATCACTGCAAGTCTGAGGACATCCTAGACTGCACAGTGAGCTCTAGGACACACAGAGCTACAGAGCAATATACTGTCTCAAAAAATACACCAAACAAAACAAGCATATTAATGCTGAGTCAATTAGATAGGCACATGTAAGGAGAGACTTAGACCCCTACATCACACCACAGACAAAGCCCAGCCGTGGGGCTAGAGACAAGTTTAGCAGTCAAAAGCACTTGTGGCTTTTGCAGAAGACCTGGATTTGGTTCCCAGCACCCAGGTGGAGGCTCACGATCATAGGTAATGCCAGCCCTCTTTGGGGCTCTGTGGGTACTACAGGTATGTGATGCTGGTACATACTCACAGGCAAAACACTCATAGACATTAAATAAGAAAGGAAGAAGGAGGGCTGGAGAGATGGTTTGGCAGTTAAGAGCACTGACTGCTCTTCCGAAGGTCCTGAGTTCAAATCCCAGCGACCACATGGTGGCTCACAACCATCTGTAATGAGATCTGACTCCCTCTTCTGGAGTGAAGATAGCTACAGTGTACTTACATATAATAATAAATAAGTCTTAAAAAATAGAGAGAAAGAAACAAAGAAAGGATCCTTCCTTACAAATCAATGAAAAATACAAATATCTCTATTTATTTTTTGAGACTGGATTTCATGTAGTTAAGACTGGTCTTGAACTCACTATGTAGCTAAGTCTGTCCTTGGACTATCTCTCCTCCTGCCTCTACCTCTCAAGGACTGGGATTACAGGTGTGTGTCACCACACCTGGCTCAAATATATCATTCCACACAAAGGAGAAGCTGAGTGTTATGGCCAGTGCCTATCATCCAGCTACTTGGGAGACTGAGGTAGGGAGGATCGCAAGTTATAGGCCAGCCTGGGCTACATTCTGAGACCAGAAGGTGAGGAGAGGGAGGATGGTCTGGGGAAGTCGAATCGTCCCCATTGCTAATGGGAATATTAAGTAGAGAACTCTGGAAACTGGCATTTCCTCAAAAGGCTGAATCTGAAGCAAACATGTGACCTAATGGGACCCAGAAACACCACTCCTCCCCCTAAGAAAAGCAAACATGTTTCACTCAAAGTCTAGGACAGTCCAGAGCAGTGGGTGTTCTTCATGGTAGCTGTCATCATGGCAGACAAGGCAGGGTGGCATGGGCACAAGGTGCTTGGTCATGTTGTGTCGGTCCATAATCAGGAAGCAGAGAGGAATTCCACTGCTCTGCTCGATTTCTCCTTTATTCGGTCCGGGACCTGCCTGTGGGATGGTGCTCTTCATTTCCAGGCTGTATTTCCTCCTCACTGAGCCCTTCCTGGTAACACCCAGAGGTGTGTTCTCACAGTTATGTTAACCCAGTCAGGTTAGCAGATGAACCACCACCCAAAATAAATGGCCAGAAGGGATGGGTGAGTGAAGGCGTGGTGTTGAGCAGGAAAGTGAAAGGATGCATGTTCTAACACAGATGAACCCTGAAATATCCTGAATACACAGATCTGTAGAGACAAAGGAGGATGCCTGGGACTGGAGAAGAAAAGACTTGTGAAAAAAAGTTCCTGTGACTCTGTATAGCCCTTTCTGTTCACGTACCTCAGGCAGGCCTCCACCTCAGAACAATCCTCCTGCTTCAGTTTCACTGGGATTGGATGCACGTGCCATCCCACTCAACTCTGTATGTGGTCTTTTTTTTTTTTAATTTATTTATTTATTATATGTAAGTACACTGTAGCTGTCTTCAGACACACCAGAAGAGGGCATCAGATCTCATTACGGATGGTTGTGAGCCACCATGTGGTTGCTGAGATTTGAACTCAGGACCTTCGGAAGAGCAGTCAGTGCTCTTAACCGCTGAGCCATCTCTCCAGCCCCTGTATGTGGTCTTTTAAGGAGAATAAAAATGTTCTGAAGTCAGTTGTGGCAATGACTACAATCTACAATGGCTACTCTATGAATATTTTTCAAATTTCACCTACCCTCTAAAAGGGCAAACTTTGTCAAGCTCATTAGTTAAAGTTCCTACTGTTCTACCAGGGACCTGAGCTCAGTTCTTAGCACCCACACAGAGCAGCTCATAACCACCTGCAGCTCCAGGGGATCCAATGCCTACTTCTGACTTCTTCCGGCACCTGCACACGTGGGCAGAACTAAAAGTAAATCTTTAAGAGACACAAGTAAACAAAAGAGCAAATTGTCACAATGTTATATGGCAATCCTCCCAGCACCTGCGAGACCGAGGCTGGAGGCTTGCCAATTTAAGAGCCTCCCTCAAAGAGTTAAAAGGGTGGTGCTGGAGCAGTAGCTTAGAGGCTCTGAGCACTGGCAGTTCTTCCAAAGGACCAACCAGAGTTTGATTTCCAGTGCCCGCATGGTAGCTCACAACCAGCTGTAAAACCAGGGGATCTGAGACCTTATCTGACCTCCCTGGGTATCACACACACACACACACACACACACACACACACACACGCAAGCAAGAAAACACACATATATATGAAATAAAATAAATATTTTTTTAAGTTAAAAAGAAAGAGTCTGGAGTCTAGATGTTGCTCAGTGGTAGGGCTCTGGGCATGTTCAGGGTCATGAGTGGGGAGCTATAATATCTCAAAGGGGAGTCTGCTGAGGGTTGCACAGGCTTCGTGCCACTCAAATGTATGCTTACCTATGCTCTCCTGAATTAAAATGCACAGGCTGGAAGGAGGCTGACACCTGTAATATTACCACTTGGGAAGCAGAGGCAGGAGGATTGGTGTGAGCTTGAGGCTAGCTAGGACTACAAAGCAACTCTTTGTCTCAAGAAATTAATAATAATAATAATAATAATGATGATGATGATGTAAGTAAATAAGGGCATCTATTTCTTTCCTCCCACCATCACTGTGAGGACCACAAGAGATAAAATTAGATGGGTCAGAGTGAGTAAGCTGGTGCCTGGGGACTGTGGAGACCAAAGAGGGCAGAGGGCATAGCTTAGCTTTCCGCTTAATTCATGCGTCTGTTGTTTAGTGTCTTTCTAAGAGGTTCACTTTTGAAATTCCAAGGAGTGAAGTGATTCAGGAGCCCCCGCTCCCACTCTCTGGAGGATTAGGTGTCCCTGCAAAGATTTCCAGGGTCAGGATCAGGCTTCTATTCTTGGCCTGTGTTTACCTTCAGTTTGTGTGTCTTTTTCCCCGGGGCTTTGCTTACCTTTCCTCTACCCACTCCCAATGTACTTGAGTCTATTAGTCACGATAATCGACTGTGATGAAGACATTACTCCTCGCTTGATAAGGTTCTTACCCCCTCACTGAGGACCGACCCCCTGAGTTCCTCTGGGCCACTGAACCTGATTTCCCCCTGCAGTGAAACCTTCCCTGCAGTGATTCAGGTCTTTGCAAGTTTCGAGGCTCCGCCTCCAGGTCAGAGCCCTTCTAGCCGGAAGTCTACTTCCTGGGAGCCTGAACCACAGAACCGTGGCTGAAATCCAGACAGCTGACGTCACCTGTCCAGACCGCGGAAACCATTGCTCAACAAAAGGAAATTGATGCCAATCCCTTATTTCTCTTTGACCCTCTCCTTCTCGCCCCCTCCCTTCTCTCTGAGCCCAGAAAAGTGTTTTCCTAGACAGAAGAAAGCTGAGTAGTCTGGGGGGGGGCTGGGGGGGGAAGATAGCTCTGTCTTTGACCTCATGCCCCGGGTCACGTGTGAAGTTCAAGGCTGGTTGCGTCAGTTGACTAATGTTGCAAGGCTGAGCACTGGATGCCGAAGATGTAAGTCTGAAGAGGAGTTCTTCCATCAGGATCTGACCTTTGACAAATCACTACACTTCTTTTGATAATATTTTTTTCAGCTATTAGTAATCACGCCCTCCTCCCAGTTGCAAGGCTGGAGTGACGTCATCTGTGTGAGTGTTTTCATAGCCTGAAGTAAATGGCCGTGCAGAGTTCTGCCTTCCTCAGAGAAGCTGGACCTGAGGAGGCAGGAGAGAGGGTGTCACTGCTCCAGAGTCAGGCAGCTTGCTCGATGTGAAGAGGGAGCCTGCCCATGGCCGGCTCAGATATTTGACTTCCATGCCCGGTTTCCAAATGATTATTATTGAGCCAGTGTAGCAGCACATACCAACAGGCAGATGCTCAAGAAGTGGAGACAAGAAGATCAAGAATTCAGAGCCAGCTTGAACTGGAGAAATAGCTCAGTGAATAAAGTGCCTACCGCAGAAGCATAAGGATCTGAGTTCAGATCCCCGGCATCCATATAAAACTGGATGTAACAGTTTATATCTATGCCTCCCTGCTGGGGAGGCTAAGACAGAGGGAAATTCTTGAAGTCCATTAGCCAGTCAGTCTGGATAAATCAGGGCGCTCCAGATTTGGTGAGAGACATTGTTTCAAAAAACAAGAAGAGTGATGGAACAAGATACTTAATTATCAACCTCTGACCTCTGCCCCGCACACACAGGCTTGACTGTGGGTTCTTCCTCCCACCCTTCTCTACTCTCTTTCCTTCATCCTTTCAAGCCCCTAACACTAGATAGGAGAGAAAAAGGAATAGAGGAGAAAGGGAGTCAACATTATCCTTAGACTACTTCCTGCTGATGAGGATTGTTGAGTTCCTTGGGGTGGGTTTGATCTTTGCCATTAGGTTATCTAATTTCTTCTTTCTTCCTTGCACACACTTCTTAACAAACTGCAACCAACAACACACACCATCTCTCTGGGCCCTAGCATGTATAGACCCTCTAAAAAGTCCCCACAATTCCAAATGTCATACACTGCCAGAAACTAACTACAGCTGGCAAAACCACACCCCTGCTAGAGTATGAGGCAAATAGTATGGACTATGAGTCCATAGTCAGCTGCTGTGGACAATCTGAAGCAGCCCCACATCCCACACATGGGGTTAAAATGAAAACATATTCTTAATATATTTGTGTTTTTTAGAGAAATCAAAACTTCGAACTGTCACCACACACACACACACACACACACACACACACACGATGATTAAAAATACCTGTTGTGCCAGGCTTCTTGGTGGCACATGCCTTTGATCATAGTACTCAGGAGGCAGAGCCCAGAAGATATCTGTGAGAAGAAAGAAAAGGAGCAGAATTAGTACAGTTGGTTCATTTTTGGTTTTGTTTTTGTATTGGGGTGGGGTTACCAAGACTGGTCTCCTGCTTAGGGGCTCTAGTGGTTTTCTCCCTCCCTAGATTTCCAAGCATTAGGGAAGATGAATGTAATCATGTCTGACTAATAGTTATTTGGGGGAACCAGTATGAAAGATAACTCAAAGAGGCATCCAAGCACAATGGCACAAACCTATAATCCCAGTACTAGGGAGGCTAAGGCAGGAGAATTGAGACTTCAAGACCAGCCTGGGCTAAATAATAAGATCCTGTCTCAAGGGCTAGAGAGATGGCTCAGTGGTTAAGAGCACTGACTGCTTTTCCCCAGGTCCTGAGTTCAAATCCCAGCAACCACATGGTGGCTCACGACCATCTGTAACGAGATCTGACACCCTCTTCTGGAGGTGTCTGAAGACAGCTACAGTGTACTTAAATATAATAAATCTAAAAAAATATCCTGTCTCAAACTCACGGATATTGCCTGATATGGTGGTATCCACCTTTCCATGTGAAAGGTGGAGGTAGGAAACTCAGGAGGAGCTTGAGTTCAAGTCCAGCCTGGGATACACGAGACCCTGCAGAGATAAGGCAAAGTTGGAGAAGAAGGGAAGAGATGAGGAGGAAAGGGAAAGGAGGGAGGAAAGAGAAAGGAGGGAGGAAAGGGAAAGGAGGGAGAGACAAGACGGACCAGCCCACATGAAATAATGCCTAGCCTGCAGCAGATTCAGTAAACTCAGACTAGTGCATTCTCCATTATCTCTTTGCATGCCCTGTGTGTGACATTCAGCCTAATTCAGAGACACCCCACCCCTACTGCCCCACACTGTCCACACAGCAGACAGGGTAATTTAGCTAACATCTGAGTATGCTATTTTCTTCATTATGACATCCCAGATCTCTGTTAGCCCATCTACAGGAAGACCAACTTCTAAACATATTGGATCTGTAGCAGGTCCTGAGTCCACAGCATGCCCTGAGTCCTAGAGTCCGCATCAGGATCTGAGTCCTCTGTGGCCTCTCCAGATGCCCCTTGCCTCTCCCTCGAGCTCCTGTTGCCTTGTGCCTCATCCCCTTCCTGAACCCTGCTCTGGCTGACTCCCAATTATCCGGGAATCCCTTCTAACTCTCTAGGGGCATCTGAGTTCTTTCTCCCTTTACTCTTGAAATCTCCCTCCCTTCGGGCCCCAAGTCTGATGGGAGGGAGACTGGGAAGTAGACAGCCACATGCTGATAGCCAAAGCTTGGTTTTTGCAGCCCCAGCATGACAAATTACTTGCCTGTGGTGAACGGATAAGCAGGATCGTTTCCATCTGCCTTGGCTGTCGGTTATGTGTTCTTCTTGGCTCACCCTGCTTTTCTCCTCCCTCATAAACTTTGCTGATCCTTCTCCTCCTCCTCTTCCCCTTCTCTTTGTATTTTGTTTGTTTGAGGCAGAGTTTCGCTGTGTCACCCTGGCTATGCTGGAACTTTCTGTATAGACCAGGCTAGACTCAAACTCACTCTGTAGCCAAGGCTGGCATTGAACTCCTGAGCCTCCTGATGCCTCCTAAGTGTCAGGGACTGTGCATGTGAGAATGCCCAGCTTGTGCAGATATGATTGTTCTCACTTTACACATTTGGTGGCCAAGATCCACAGCTATGTGGTTTAATATTTAGCAACCATTATAAACAAAGGCTGAATCCCTGTCTTTTGGTTCAGAGGGCTGCCCTACCCACTTCACTGGAGTTTGAAGCTCTTTCCTTCTTTGAGCCTGCTGTGAGGTTGGCTCACTGGCACTCAGGAACCCACACTTTTCTCACCAGCCTCTGAATGACATCTGCTGATAGGTGTTGGTGTCTCCTTCAGGAGATGGAAAGGCTGCTAGCACCCAAGACAGACATTTAATAGAGACCTTTCCAGGTTGGGAGGCTGAAGCAGGAGGGTTATAAGTTCAAGACCAGCCTGAGCCTCAACCCTTTTTCCTGGTCCCCCAAAATAGAAATTAATCTGAATACTTAGGAGTCAGAAATAGCCGGGCAGTGGTGGCGCATGCCTTTAATCCCGGCACTTGGGAGGCAGAGGCAGGTGGATTTCTGAGTTCAAGGCCAGCCTGATCTACAAAGTGAGTTCCAGGACAGCCAAGCCTACACAGAGAAACCCTGTCTCAAAAAATAAATAAATAAATAAATAAAATAAATAAAAAATTAAATAAAAATTAAAAATAAAAAAGGAGTCAGAAACAGGCAGATATCTTGTGAGTTTAAGGCTAATTGGGTCTACACAGTAAGTCTCTGTCTCAAAAGATGGAAAGAGAAAGAAAGGAACCTTCCAGGCATAACCAATCTGTGGCGAGAGAAGCGAAACTGTAGCTGTTTGGCCAGAGGAGGAAATGGGTGCCGCATATTGATTGGAAAGAGGAAGGAGAGAAGCCTCTGGATGCTATCGCATTAAGAAAAGCCTCAAGAGCTGACCCTTAAAATTCACATGCTTTGCTGTGCCTCAGTTATATGTCAATAAAAAAAAAATAAACAACAAAAGGCAAACAAACGTTTACCATGCAAATGATCCTGTTCAGAAAATTTAAAAATTAAATGGAAGGAAACACACAAAGAATTCTCAAAACTCAACAATGAGAAAACAGGAAAACTGCTGTAAAGTCAGGATAGGGCCAGGCCCAGTATACACACCTGTAATTCCAGTGCACACACCTGTAGTCCCAGTGCACACACCTGTAGTCCCAGTGCACACACCTGCAGTTCCAATGCACACACCTGTGGATCCAATGCCCACACCTGTAGTCCCAGTGCACACACCTCTAGTCCCAATGCACACACCTGCAGTTCCAATGCACACACCTGTGGATCCAATGCCCACACCTGTAGTCCCAGTGCACACACCTATAGTCCCAGTGCACACCCCTGTAGTTCCGATGCACACACCTGAGATCCAATGCCCACACCTGTAGTCCCAGTGCACACATCTGGAGTTCAGTGCATATGCCTGTAGTCACAGTACACACACTTCTAGTACCAGAAACGTGTAAGTTTGGGGACGCACCTGCTGTGGTGATTCATGGTTGCCAACTTGGCTGCATGTGGAATCAACTAAAACGCAAATGGCTAGGCACAACTGTGAGGAATTTCTTAATTAAATCATTTGGAGTAGGAAGACCCATTTCTAAACTGGATCTTTGTGGGAAGATACACCTGGTGCTGGCAGCCTATACAGAGGACATGGGAGATGAAACCTTGCTCTCTTTGCCTACTTACCCTCACCTCAGTGGCAAGTCCATTCCTGAACTGACATTCAGAACCTACTTCTTGGGGTGGGGGATTTAGCTCAGTGGTAGAGCGCTTGCCTAGCAAGCACAAGGCTCTGGGTTTGGTCCTCAGCTCTGGAGAAAAAAAAAAAAAGAACCTACTTCTTCAGGAGTCCAGTGTTTCCTGAAGACCAGCTAAGACACTGTGAACGGAACAACTACTGGATTTTTTGTTTTGTTTTGTTTTGTTTCACATTCCGACCGCGGTCTCCCCCTCCTTCCTCTCCTCCATACCCCACATCCACTCCTCCTTCATTTCTTTTTAGAAAAGGACAGACCTCCCATGGATATCAACCAGCTGAGGCATATCAAGCTTCAGTAAGACTAGGCACCTTCTTTCCTATTAAAACTAGACAAGGCAACACAGTAGAAGGGTCCCAAAGAAATGCAACAGAGTCAGAGACAGCCCCTGCTCCCACCGTTAGGAGTCCCACAAGAAGACTAAATTATACAACTGTTACATATGTGCAGAGGACCCAGGTCACTCCTATGGGTGGCAGTTCAGTCTCTGTGAGCCTCTACGAGCCCAGGTTCAACTAATCGATTCTTGCAGCTTTCATTGGTAGACAGTGATTGTTGGATTAGCTGGACCACAGTCTGCAAGCCATTCTAATAAATCCCCCCTCCTATACACAGATTCATTCCATAAGTTCTGTTCCTCTAGATGACCCTAAAACAGCAAGTAAGTTCCTAAGTTCAAGACCAGCCTGGACAACATACCCACACAATTGTTCAGGTAAATAAATACAGAAGCAAACAAAGAAGCTGAGTGTGTACCACGTGCCTTGTAACTACAGCACTTAGAAAGCAGAGGCAGGAGGATTGCCACAAGTTCCAAACCATTTTCTCTAGATGTAGAGTTCCAGGCCAGGCTGAGCTATACAGCAAGACTCTATGTCAGAAAATAAATAGATAAATAAATAATAGGTCTATAGTTCAGTAGTAGAGCATTGTCAGCATGTGTGAGGGCTTAGGTTTAATTCCCAATAATGCCAGAAAAACTAATTTAGGACCGGAGAGATAGCTCAGAAGCTAAGAGAGCCTCCTGTTCTTCCAAAGGATTGGCGTGCAGTTCCCAGCGCCTACGTTAGGTAGCTCACAACTTCCAGTAACTCCAACTCCAGGGGATCTGAAGCCCCCTGAAGTCTATAATACGGTTTTGTCTGTAGTTACCAAAGAACTGGTTAATGGGACATGAGATATCTCAGTGGGTAAGGGCACCTGACTCCAAGCCTGATATGTTCAATCCCAGGATTGAATCCACCTGGTAGACAGAGAGCATGGATTCCTGCATGTTGTCCTCTGACTTCTGTGTATGTTCCAAGGCACTCAAGTGTGCCAACATAAACATACATATACACATTCTTACATATATACACACATATACTTACATACATACACACATACAAACATACCCTTACACATACATACCTGCTTTAAACTCATGGAGAGTCAGAAAACACAGTCCTGCTCATCCCCAAATACTAGTGTTTGCTACATAGGTATTGAATGGGTGTTCCTTGACCCATTCAAGGAACTTTCCAGCAATGGGCCTGACCTTTATCATCAGGATACACAGCCTGGTCTCCTCTTCAGTTACCCTTGGGACACAAGGGCCGGCAGCTGGGAAGAATCCCTGTCCTTCCCTGACCCTGTCCATTCTCAGCTCAGCCTGGGTGACAGGTTCTTCCTGTCATTCCCAGCTGTCCTAGAATGGGAAGAATTGAGCAACCTGATGAGTTTATTGCTGCTGTTTAAGTTGTTTGTTTGTTTTGAGGTGGCGTCTCTCTGTTAAGGCAGGGGGATGCCTCAAGTTGGGGCATATTCAGCCTTTAGGATGTGGGATATGACTGACAGGGATTTTAGGGGGTTCGAATCATCCATGTTTCCAGCCTTGGTTTCTGATCTTCACCTCACAGTCAGATTACGCCACCATGAACTCTGACATTCCCTCGTCACTGTGATGGGTTACTGTACCCTCTAAACCCACGAACCAGGATGAACTCTTTCTCAAGCCTTCGTCAGGAATTTTTGTCACCGAGACATAACACATATGCTTCACATGCCTGTGAAGGCCAGACGGCTTGAGGCTACCGGGAGCAGTCATGTCCCGTTTCTGTCACAAGCAGTCTGGCTTTAGCTGGAGCTCCGTGTCTGGCAGATCCCACCTCCTCTGTGTCAGACACAAAGCCCAGCCTTATGCAGCCCACAGAAAATAGAAGAGGCTATGTGGCTAGCACTGCCTACTCCCTGCTAACGCCTGTGGGCTCCCCTGAGCCTAGGCTATCTTCCCACCACAGCTGTTTCCGGTGTCTGTGACAGTGCCGCTATGTTGCTCTGGCTGACCTGAAGATAGCAGCTGGCCCCGAGTTGGCAATGGTGCCCTGCTTCTCCCATCTCCTATTGTTAGGGTTACAGGCATACTACCTACCATATTGGCTGTTTCTGGTAGCCCACGAAAAGCATCTGTGAAACCGAGAAAGTCACAGACAAACAAAACAACCTTGCATCCAGCATTTAGGAGAATACAATAGGCAGACTGCAAGTTCAAGTTCAACCTGGACCACTCAGGGAGACTGACTCAGCAAATAACAAAGTGAAGTCCTACCAACATGAGGAGGAAGAGGAGGGTGAGGAGGAGGAGGCGGGGGAAGAAAAGAAAGAAGAAAGGAGAGAGGAGGAGGAGAAAGAGGACTGGGAGGAGAAAAAGAAGGAAGAGTAGAAGAGGAGGAGAAAATGGAGAGAGAAGGAGAAGAGGAGGAGGAAGAGGAGGAGGGAGAGGAGGAAGGAGAAGAGGAAGGAGAGGAGGAAGAGAAAGAGAAAAAGGAGGAGGGGAAGAAGGAAGGAGGAAGGAGGAGGAAGAGGAGCAGAAGGAGGAAGAAGAGAAGCAGAAGAAAGAGGAGGAGGACTAAGAGAAGGAGCAGATGGGGAGGTAGAGAAGGAGCAGGAGGAAGAAGAGAAGGAGGAAGAGACAGAGGAGGAAGATAAGGAGAAAGAAAAGGAGGAGGAAGAGGAGGGAGAAAGAGGAAGTAGACAAAAGGAAAAGGGGCTGGGAAGGTGGCTCAGTGGTTAAGAGCACTGACTGCTCTTCCAGAGGTCCTGAGTTCAATTCCCAGCAACCACATGGTGGCTCACAACCATCTGTAATGGGATCAGATACCCTCTTCTGGTGTGTCTGAAGACAGCAACAGTGTACTCATATACATAAAATAAATAAATAAAAAATTTTTAAAAAAAGGTGAGTACCACCATCGTCCAGCTAAATTGAAAAAAAAAAATAAATGAAGAAGAAGAAGAAGAAGAAGAAGAAGAAAGGAAAAAGAAAGGCCACCAACGACTGTGTTAGGAAGTCAGCAATCTATAGTGTTGCCTGGGAAGCAGGTTATGGTTTTCTTCATCTGTGGGTATTCTGTTCTGTTTGATCTTTGCTGTTGCTACTATCTTGTAATGATCCACGGGAGATAGTTAACAACCATGCTGATTCAGCCAACTGACAACCTGACCAAGAGTGAGCTTGAGCCCTCTAAAAAGTCTCCTGGTGCCCAAGTTTAGAGACACAGTTTGTAAAAGCAAAACCCAGAAAGATACATCAAAAAGTTAGTGAAGCAACCTTAAAGCATTCATTCCTGGCAGAACATATATCTCTTGTCTATTATTTAGTTAGTACATTTAGACCGCAGCCCAGGCCATGGAAATCTCAGATGTGTCACCAAGGCAGATGTGACTATTAAAGATGGGAGAGTTGAAATCTAAGCACAGAATGGAGTCAGAACAGGATGCCGGGACCTTAGTGATTTCATGTTTTTATTTCTCCTTTTTAGTGTGAGTGTGTATGTGTTTCTGTGAATGTGATGTCTCTCTCTTCTGTGTGTGTATGTGTGTGTGTGTGCATGTGTATACAGATCACTCACTCATAAGAACATGTGAGGAAGCAAGAAGTTGATTTTTGATGTCACCCTCTATTGCTTTGTACCTTATTTCGAGACTTAGTTGGTTACTGAACCCAGAGTTTGTGGTGTCGGCTAGACTGGCTGACTGTGATGGTTTGTATATACTCGGACCAGGGAGTGTCACTATTAGAAGGTGTGGCCCTGTTGGAGTTTGTGCGTCACTGTGGGTGTGGGATATAAGACCTCCTCCCAGCTGCCTGGAAGCCAGTATTTTGCTAGCAGCCTTCAGATGAAGATGTAAAACTCTCAACTCCTCCTGCACCATGCCTACCATGTTCCTGCCTTGATGATAATGGACTGAACCTCTGTAAGCCAGCCCCAATTAAATGTTGTCCTGATAAGGGTTGCCTGTTCACAGTATGCATGGTGTCTGTTCACAGCAGTAAAACCCTAACTGAAACACTGACCACAGAACCCCTGAAATGAACGCGCCTACCTCTTACCTGGCTTTTACCTGGTTATTTGGGATCTGAACTCAGATTCTCATCCTTACATAGCAAGCTCTTTTCCCACTAAGCCAGCTCCCAGCTGCATATCCTGCTCTGTTGTGCTGAGACAGAGCTTCATGTAGCCCAGGCTGGACTAATCCTTCTGCCTCTACTTCCTGAGAGGTGGGATTACAGGCAGCTGTCATGAGTGGGCTCTTGAGATGGTGTGCTAGCTAGGGTTGGGATTGTGACAAAGCTCTAAACGTGCCTTGTCCCCTCTGCAGCTCTAGAACAGGCTGTCTCCTGTGCCCTGAAAAGACTGCTCATGCCTTTCGTTTATGAGTCCCCAGAGGGCCAGAGTCCACTGGCAGGAAGAGTACTAGTCCCCACCTCCACCCCTTTTATACCAGCCCCAGATCCTAGCCAGATTCTTCCTGCTGGTTCTAAAACATACAAAAAGTCAAACCCATAAGTACAAGGACAAGGGGATTGTTTCCTGGCTGCCCGGAGGAGAGAGGGGACATTTTTATTGCTTGTTAGTTTTTTTTTGTTTGTTTGTTTTTTTTTTTTGGTTTTTCGAGACAGGGTTTCTCTGTGTAGCCCTGGCTGTCCTGGAACTCACTTTGTAGACCAGGCTGGCCTCGAACTCAGAAATCCTCCTGCCTCTGCCTCCCAAGTGCTGGGATTAAAGGCGTGCGCCACCACCGCCCGGCTGCTTGTTAGTTTTAAACAAGTTATTACACTAAGTTCACAATTGTCCTTCCCAAATAGTCTAATCTGATTCATTCCTGATCTGGTCTAGAGATGGGATCAAATTCCTCAGGATAAGGGCTCAGTCTCTAAAATGCCCCCCCCCCACCTTTTTTGAAGGGGTATTGCTGGAGGAGATTAAACCCAACCCCTGTCTACCACCTTATTTTTATTTGTTTTTTGATTTTTTTGTCTTTTGGTTTTTTTTTTTTTTTTTTTTTGGTCAGAGGGTCATGAATCCCAGGCCAGCCTCAAACTAGTTGAGGAAGACCTTGAACTTTTTAAAAAAGATTTCTTTATTTTATGTGTATACATGTATGCTCCTGTATGCATTTATGTACACCAGGCCCATACTGGTGCCTTCAGAGTCCAGATGAGGGCATCAGGTTCACTGGAACTAGTGAGTCACTCTCATGAGCTCTGGGAGCCTATCCTGTTTCCTCGGGAAGAGGATTAAATGCTCTTAACTATACATCCATCTCTCCACCCTCCACCCTGAACTTCTGATATTCCTGCCTACACTTCCCACACTGAGATTTCAGGTGTAGACTACCATACCCAGTTTTTGTGTGGCACTAGACATTTATTCATACATGACAGACCAGCCACGCTACCAAGACACGTCCTCAGCCCCATGCTCACACACACACACACACACACACACACACACACACACACACCCCAAAACGCTGTTTTAAGTGTATAAGAGAAAAACAGGGCAGGTAAGCTGTAAATCTTGACAACTGTCAGAAAAAGGGAAATTAAGAGAAAAGGGAAAGTCACACTGCTTGCAGTTGAGAGTCTACTAGCAGCCACACAGCAAGGAGGGGCAGGCTTCAGAGACAGAGCGAAGGAACTCAAGAGTGTCAGGGAAAGCACATTTGGAGTTCACATATTTTCTCATTTAGAAGTAGGAAAAAACACAAGAGCCCGTTCATAGTGCTCCCTGGAAGCATCTGCCAAAAATCCTAATTACCTTAAATTATAGGGAGGCACTCACATACCATGTTGAACGTGTTGAACAAGTGAACAGACTTGTAAAAGTCTGTTATGGGATATTTGAGTGTTTTTCTAGTTGTGGTGTGGCTTAGTCCTTAGCACACACCTTTAATCCCCCTGGCTGGAGATACAGACACTCCCTTAGGGCACACACCTTTAAATACCAAACAATGAAGGTAAAGTTAGCTGGTAGAAGGATGCACCCATGTTTGAAAGTGATGTCTGATTGAGTGGCAGACAAAGTAACAAGTCAGAGGAAGATCTGACAGAGTAGGATATGCCCAACTCACAGGAGAAGAGAGAAGAAAGGGAGGCTACTTAAGGGAGAGACAGACAGTACAGGGGGAGGAGAGTACAACACAGGGATACAGTAGAGAGGGAGAGTGAAGGAGGCAGCTTTACCAGGAGAATTTTACACAGACAGCTTGAAGAGAGAACAAACTAGACATAGGTGAAGACAGAATGAGCAAGAGAATGGGAAGGAGCCAGAAGATTAGAAGAAAAGATTGCCAGAGTTGGTTTTAGCCAAGCAGAACAATTCAGGGGCTGAGAGAGAAGCCAGGTTGAATAAGTCAGCTGGGAGAGAAGTTTAAGCCACAACAGCTGAGTGGATCCAGCCAGGTAGAGTTCAGAAAGAACAAGAGTGAACTTAGTCTCGGAGACTGAAAACATTCTAGGCCTAGATTAGATGGTACGGCGGAGTCTAGAAGCTTCTAGGACTAGACCTAGGTTAGCAGACAGAGGCTGGCAACAAATACAATGGGAGAATAAAAGATGCTTTTACAAAAGTCAGTTCTCTCCTTCTGGGGACCAAAATCAGGTGACCAGGCTTTATAGCAAATGGCTTTCCCCAGTGAGACATCTCAGGTGAGACATCTCACTGGCTGAGACTTACTTTAGATGCCTGTTAAAACCCATCCTAGTTAGGGTTACTATTGCTGTGATGAAGTATCGTGACCAAGGTAACTTGGGAAGGAAAGGGTTTATTTCACCCTACACTTCCAGGTAACAGACCATCACTGAGGGAAGTCAGGACAGGAACCTAGAGGCAGGAGTTGACACAGAGGCCATGGAGGGGTGCTGCTTACTGGCTTGCTCACCATGGACTGCTCAGCCTGCTTTCTTATAGAACCCAGGACCACCAGCCCAGGGGTGACACCACCCACCATGGGGTGGGTCCTTCCCCATCGATCACTAATTTAGAAAATACCTTACAGCCATTTCTTATGGAGGCATTTTCTCAACTGAGGTTCCCTCCTTTCAGATAACTCTAACTTGTGTCAAGTTGACATAAAACTAGCCAGCACAGCTCATGCCTTGTCATCTTGACACAGAGACACATCTGTAGCTGGACTTGAGCTATTTTGCGGGTTCTTCTTTCTTCTATTCTTCTCCACCCCCTAACACTAGATAGAAGAGAAAAACATTTAGAGGAGAAAGGGAGTGTTGCTATCTTTAGACTATTTCCTGCTGATTAGAGGTGTCAGGTTCCTTGGGGCAAGTTTGATCGTTGACATCAGGATATCTAATTATCCACCTCCCCCCTCTTCCTCCTGCCCCCTCCTCCTCCTCTTTCCCCTTCCTCCTCCTGCCCCTCCCCTTTCTCCCCCTCCTCCTCCTCCTCCTCTTCCCCCTCCTCCCCCTCCTCCTTCTCTTCCTCCTATTCCTCTTCCTCCTTCTCCTTTATTCTTTGCACACAACTACTTAACAAACCACAACGAACAGCAGCCAACCAAAAGCCCACACCACCTCTCAGGGCCCTAGCATTTATACATATCATTAAACTATAACCTTTCTTTTCCTTATTCTTCCCCAAGATCACACACTATCAACACTATAATATGAACACTCCAAAATTTTAAAGTCCCACAGTTTTTAAAAATTCAAACACTTAAAAATGAGATGGTTCAGCAGTTAAGAGCACCGGCTGCTCTTCCAGAGGACCTGGGTTCGATTCCTAGCACCTTCAAGGCAGCTCACAATTGTCTGCAACTCCAGTTCCAGGAGGTCTGACACCCTCACACAGACATAGGTGCATGTAAATCACCAATGTTCATAAAATAAAAATAATATCCTACTTTAAAAAAACCCTGAAATTCAGAATCTTTAGAATTCAAAGTCTTTCAACTGTGGGCTAGTATAAAATCGAAATAAATTAAATCCTTTCTCCAAGAGGGAAGAACCAGGACACAGTCACAATCTGAATGAAACATATCTGAACAAACTTCAAAAGTGTAAATAACTCGTTATCTGGGATTCACTCACATTCTTCTGGGCTCCTTTACGGAGCTTGGCTCTCATTTCTCCAGGTCTAACTGTAGCAGTACATGCAGCTTTTTTTCTAGGCTCCGGTTAGCTCCACTCCACCACTACTGCTGTTCTTGGTCATCCTATGATACTGGCATCTCCAAAACTGCTCAGTCCCTAGCTGCAACTGAAAGTCCCTTACTTTCACGTTAGCCTCTCCTGCGCACTCTTCAAGGACTCCAGCCCTGCCACACAATGCCAAGCCTCTGCTACTCTCCATGATCCTTTCACACCTTCAAAACCAGCACCACCTGGGTGGACTCTTCAGCTGCCAGCACAAATTGCAACCTTGACTACCTCAGGTACAGAGTTTCTGTGGCTGACCCTGAGGAAACATTTCACCTCGATGGTGCTGGTCTGTTAATCAGAGCTGAGCCTTCATCCCCAGCTAACCAGCATTCATCCTCCCAGCAAAGCAAAGGTTTTACTTTAGTGGATTTTGGTCTCTTGTTAATCATGGTTGGTTCTTCAGCTCCTGCTGATGGACACCACACGCTCTTCACACAAATAACCCAGCACAGTCTTTGCTTCCCTCTGAAATGTCACAAGCCAGGCCTCTGTTGTGTGCATCTCTCTCAAAACTCCCACAGAACAGTTCATCGAACTTTGAACACTCAATGTTCTTTCTTGCCCAAAGTTCCAAAGTCTTTCCACAATCTTCCCCCAAACAACATGGTCAGGTCTGTTCTAGCAATACCGCACAATCCTGGTGCCAATTTCTGATGGAACACCATGACCAAGGCAACCTGGTGAGGAAAGTGTTTATTTCACCTTACACATCCAGGTAACAGCCCATCACTGAGGGAACTCAGGGCAGGAACCTGGAGGCAGGAGCTGATGCAAAAACAATGGGGGGGAGGGAGGAGCTGGAGAGATGGCTCAGCGGTTAAGAGCACTAACTGTTCTTCCAGAGGTCCTGAGTTGTTCAATTCCCAGCAACCACATGGTGGTTCACAACCATCTGTAATGGGCATCTGATGCTGTCTTCTGCTGTGTCTGAAGACACTGACAGTGTACCCACATATATGAAATAAATTTGACTGGAGCGGGGCGGGGCGGGGCGAGGGAGGCAGGCATAGAGGGGTGCTGCTTACTGGCTTGCTCCCATGACTTCCCCAACCAGCTTTCTTATAGAGCCCTGGACCACCAGCCCAGGAATGACATCATTCACAGTAGGCTGGATCCTCTCCCAGCAATCTCTAAGAAAACGCTCTACAGCCAGATCTTATGAAGGCATTTTCTCAATTGAGGTTCCCTCCTTTCAGGTAATGCTAGCTTGTGTCAAGCAGACATAAAACTACCCAATACAAAGTCCAAAGTTGTTTTAACTGTGTTATAAATTGAAATTCCCATAATTCCCTTCGTATACTCAGTTACCTTGTGAGCACAGCTCATGGCACTCAGGAAAATGATTGTGTCTGCTGGTTTATTATAACGAGATTTCAAAAGGTAGAGAGATGCACAGGGTGGGGTATGTCAGGATAAGTGTGGGGTTCTATTCCCACTATACATACAACCCTCCAGTGGCCCCTGATCCACAGTTCCCCAAGTATGTTGCTTTTGGACTTTTCAGACGGGATCTCACTGTGTGGCCTTGGCTGGTCTAGAACTCACTATATATACCAAGATGACTTAGAACTCAAGGTGAAATCCCCCAGCCTTGGCAGCCCAATGCTGGGACCACAGATGTGGGTGCCACTATGCCCAGTTTGTCTAGGCATGAGCAGGGCTTGACAGCCATGAAAAAGCATGATGCACAAGAAAGATATATGTAATCTACTAATGAGCCTGGGACTCACAATCGTCTGCAACTCCAGTTCCAGGGGTTCTAAAGTCATCTTCGGGCATCCATGGGGAGCCAGGCATGTATGTGATGCATAGACTTATACGCATGGAAATACTCATACACATAAATAGTAGATAAATTAATTAAAATTATTTTAAAAAATAGATAAAGGAAAACAAACAGGGCTGGAGAGATGGCTCAGCAGTTAAGAGCACTGACTTAACTTCCGAAAGTCCTGAGTTCAAATCCCAGCAACCACGTGGTAGCCCACAATCATCTGTAATGAGATAGGATGTCCTCTTCTGGTATGTCTGAAGACAGCTACAGTGTATTTACATTAAATAAATAAATAAATAAATAAATGGAAGGAAGAAAGAAAAACAGGCTAGAATATAGTTCAGTAGTTAGAGCACTTACTGAAATATTACAGTCAGCACATAAAATTGAGTATGGCAGTGTGGGTTTGAAGGTAGGAGCAGGAGGGGCAGGAACTCGAGGTCATCCTCAAACACAATGAATGTAAGGGGATCCTGGGTTACATGAGACCCTGTCTCAGAAAGGGAGGAAAGAAAGAGGAATTAAAGAAAAGAATAGCAGTTGTGCAGCCTGATCTTCATGCTGATCTCCCAACAAGTAGAACAGGGCTCACTCTGATTCTGTTGCCTACCCGTGAATCCTGTTCCCCTAACTGGACTGCCTTATCTGGCCTCAGTGAGAGAGGATGTGCTTAGTCCTGCAGTGACTTGAAGTGCCAGGGTGGGATGATACCCAGGTGGGGACCTTCCCCTTCTCAGAGGTAAAGGCAGGGGCTGTGTGAAGGGGGGCCCTGGGAGGAGAGAGGGGGGCTGTGATCAGGATGTAAAGTAAGAAAATAAATAAATTAATGGAGGGCTGGAGAGATGGCTCAGTGGTTAAGAGCACTATCTGCTCTTCCAGAGGTCCTAAGTTCAGTTCCCAGCAACCTCATGGTGGCTCACAAACGTCTATAATGGGATCTGATGCCCTCCTCTGGTGTCTGAAGACAGTGTGTACTCATAGACATAAAATAAATTAATGGGGGACAAAAAGAGAGAGTTGTGAACAGTCACGGGAACCAAACCCAGGTCCTCTGCAAGAGCAGGCACTGAACAATCTCTCCAGTCCCGTTGACTGTATTTTGGCAAAGTCTGTGGGAAGCCACTGGAGTTTTAAGCCAGGGAAGAGCTGTGTGTGCTTGCACCTGGGATGGCTTAATCTGGCTTCAAAGCAGAGAAGGGACCTGAAGAGAGTGAGACCAGCAGATAGCAGAGGTGGGAGGTGAAGGCGGGCACCCCGGCTGGAGGTGATCAAGGATGTGGACGTGAGAAAAAAACATGCGAGCCAGAGAGATCTTTTTTCACAAAGGATATCAAAAGATGTGAGAATTACCAGGCATAGTGGCACTCAGGAGGTAGAGGCAGGTAGATCTCTGTGACTTCCAGACCAGCTTGGACTACTTAGTGAGAACTTGTCTAAAAATAAAAACAAAACAAAACAACAACAAAAGAACCCAAAAGATGTGAAGATTCTCAGAATGGGTGGATGCAGAAGAGAACAGCAAAGGTTCCTAAGATAGAGAGGATGGAAAGAGCCCTGGGTGCTAGGTTCGTGTTGTTGTCATCCTTTAAGACAGCATCTCCAGTAGCCCAGGCTACCCTCAGAGCTGATATGTAGCCCCAGGATGACCTCGAATTTCTGGTCCACTTACCTCTACTTCCCAAGTTTTGGAATGATGGGCAAATTTCTACAGGGTGCTGGGCATTGACACCAGGGCATGCTAGGCAGGCACTCTACCAAGAAATCCACTCCCAGCCCCTATGTGTACAATTTTGGTGAGTTCTTCAAAGGGTTCCTAAGGAATCTAAATGAGTCTTGTGTGGAATTTACAGGACTGCTGTGTAGATGAGGTGACCTCTTAGGTCAGGGGCATACAGGAAGTTAGGATATCTCCACTGTAAACAAAAATTATGAACCTTTAAAAATAGAAGGCTAGACACAAAGAAACAAAGTTACTAGTCTTGTTTGTGAAATTCCAGGAGGGGAGGGAGGTAGTTATCAAGTAGTATATGCTGAGTCCTCAAGCCTGATTCATTGCTATTTTAACATTCTTACTTGAAACATCTCTGTGTAAAAGAAATAATGTCTCTATGTTGGCAACTTTGGTAGCAAATGTTAATTGTTATTGGAGTTCTTTTTTTCTGTAATTTCTTTTATTACATGTATTTGCTTTCTGTGTATGGGGGGGTTGCTTATGGAGGCGAGGTCAGAGGACAACTTGTGGGAGTCAGTTCTCTCTTTCCATTATGTGGGTTCAAGGGATCAAACTCAAGTCATGAGAGTTGGCTACTGAAGCCTTCACCCACTGAATTATTCTGCTAGCCCTTGTTAGCATTCTTGGCTTTCAACTGGCAAGAGGCTTCAACAAGATTCCAGGGTGAGAGACCCTTCCATATCCCCTAATATTCTGCTGTTCTCTCCTAGCTCAGTTTCCTACCTGCCTTTGCATCACTGTCCTATAATCTCACAGTCCTCCCCAATCCCATAATCCCAGACTCTGTGAGGTTAACTCATTAGCAAGGGCAAAATCTTTAAAATGATGTTAAGGCTGGTTAGATGGCCTAGCAGTTAAAAGAACACCCTGCTTTTGCAGAAGACCTGGGCTTGGTTTACAGTATCTCTATCAGGTGGTCCATATCTATCTGTAACTCCATTTCCAGTGGATTTGACACCCTCTCTGGTCTCATAGGACACCATATGTGCATGATACACATAAGCTCACATAGGTACACACACATACACATTAAAATACATTATCTTTAAAAGGGATAGTGTCGCTTCTCCAGGATTCTGTCAATGAATATTGCCTAATATTAGCTGTCGTATACTTCAAAGATATATAGAAATCTTATTACTAATCTTTATTTCTCAAAAGGCTGAGGGTTCCTTGGGAGTGGGACCCTCTAATTCAGTGACCTGTCTCTGGGAGCATGTCAGGTGTACCATAATCAATTAGCTGTGTTTGTCAAATAAAATCCTTTTAACTATGTGTTTATTCGAGTCTGAATGTCTCTGAGTGTGTGCACACATGTGTGCATGTGGAAGAGAGCATCTGTCTCCTGGAGCTGCCTTTATAAGCCACTATAAATGGCTTGGTATGGGAGGCAGAAATCAAACTTGGATCCTCTGAAAAATCAGTATGTATTCTTAACCGCTAAGCCATCTTTACTTACTGATTGATCCTTTGAAAAAAATTATTTACTTTTATGTGTATGAATGTTTTGTCTTCACATATGTATAATGTGTACACAATGTGTGCCTGGTGCCCACGAAGGTCAGAAGAGGGTGTCAGATCCCCTGGAACTAGAGTTCAGATGGTTGTGAGCCACCACATAGATGCTGAGAACCAAACTGGGGTCCTCTGCAAGAAGAACAAGTAATTACTTGTTCCTCTCGATCACTGAGCCAGCTCTCCAGGATCGTGTCCCCGACACAATGGTTTTTAAGGACAAGATCTCGTGTGGCCCAAGCTGGTTTTGAACTCACCTTATGACTGAGGATGGCCTCGAACTTCCTATTCTTGTGCATCTACTTCCTGAGTGCTGAGATTACAAATACATGCCACTACACCCAGTTTATACAGTGCTGGGGACTAAACCCAGGGCCACTTACTGTACATTACACAGGTATTCTACCAACTGAGTTACATCCTCAATCTTCAAATTGATCTCATTAAGAGTAACTGAAAGTGAGTTCAAGGTTATTCTAGGACAGTGTCCAGGTGCGATGTGTTATTATGTTTTCTGTATACTAGACGTTGTGCTGGCCAGTGAGACCATTAGGATAAATAAGAAGCCAGGCTGTTGGTACATATCTGAAGTCTCAGTATGCATGAGGCTGACGCAGGAGAATTGTACATCTGAGGCTACACACACACACACACACACACACACACACACACACACAAACACACATTCGAGCCATGTATCTAGGAGACGTGTCAAACAAGAGGAACACAAATGACCGTCTATTTCTAGCTGTGGTTGGTTCGATAAGGAAAAATACTGGGTCCTGCATGTGTCACAGGAGTCCTGACTTGTGGGGGAGGAAAGGTTTCTCAGAGAATAAGCTTCAGGACAGACAGGATAAGATTTACTCACAGAGTGGGTGGTGAGTGGTGAAGGAGGGGTTTTAAGGAAAAAACTAACATCCAACATGCCCCACCTGTGGAACCCCACATGGTGCCCCAGCCCCACCCAGCAAACAGGAGGTTGAGGACTGGACTGTGGGTTTGAAGACAGCCTGGGCTACATGATGAGATCTTGTCAAAATAAAGTAGCAGAAGGACTAGCAGACATACATGAAGCCCTGGAACAAAGGGCACCCATGAGAATTCTAAAAGAAATACTTGTGAGATTTGGTTTCCAGAACTGGCGGGTATTTTTTTCTTTGCATCTAAATTTTCCACGGTAAGCACTCGTTATTGGTAAAAATATTGTTCGTTTAAACAAAACAATAGATGGTGTGGGAAGAGCGTCTTAGAGGACAGTGCACATTCCAGCGATTGATGACGGAACTGATGAGTAATTTCTGTAGGGGGGCGGAGGGACCAGGAGGCATATTGGCCAGGCCTGAACAAAGAAACAAGGGTGACTCAGGCATGGTACTGTGGAGGGAGTCCAAGGCTCAGGAAGGTGAATTCAAGTGGTGGGGGCCATTGGAGACACAGTGAGCTTTCATCAAGGACTTCATAGAAGAGGTGAAGCCTTCAACAGAGGGGAGGATGCAGAAAACTGAGTGGAGAAAGCCCATCCACACAGGGATGGTGGTGCTTGCCTGTAATGTAATCCTAGCACTCAGGAGGCTGAGGCAGGAGAATAGCCACAAGTTCAAGTCTACCTAGGCTATACAGTTAAGTTTCAGAGCAGAGGCCCTTTAAAAAAATATATAGTTATTTTATTTTAAATCTTATGTGGGGAGGGCCTCACAAGTATCCTGACCTTCTTATCACCAAGACCTGTTTTTTAATGTGTGTCCCTCAAGGCACCCAGTCTTTAACAACATAACCATGGTGGTGCCCATCTGTTTATTAGTTTTTCAAGAGTGTCCCAAGAACCAAGAGCCCAGGAGGGCAACTGAGACCAGACCTAAGACCATGGGGAAGTTGCCACCTATTCTAGGGTGAGATCCAGTGCTGTGGCTGTTTGGGGGTAACTCTTGCCCCTGTGAGTAACCCCTCATTTGGGTTCTCAAGTAAACCCAATAAACTCACTGGTTCTCCAAGTTGACTCTGGTGAAATGGTACTTTTAGTTTGGTGCCCGGTAACGAGGTGAGACTTTTGTTAACATCTCCCAGGCAGAGTCTCTAAAACACACATATACACATAAAAATTAAAAAAAGAAAAAAGAAATATCTAAGAAGACTCTGTGGGGTTGGTGTAGCAGGGGATATCAGGAACAGAGATCGATCAAGAGGCGGCCCTCCTTGGTACATCACAGGACAAGAAAACCCTGTGTTGCCAGCCCACCCACGAGAAGTGGAAGTCGTGGTTTCAGACCTTTCCTGATCTATAATCTCAAGAAGTTGCTAGCCTGGGGACACTTCTAAAGAGATACCGTCAAAGACTGGCTGGGGAGAGAGAAAGGCACCAGCAAGATTTAGAGATTGAGGCTTGGTGCAAGTCCCAAGATCTGTCCTGGCCTATTCCTGCTTGCACCCACCCCTCCACTGTCCTCAGCAAGATTTCTCTCCTGAGGGAATTGAACTGTTTGGGGGTTGAGATGTAACTTGAAGAATGGGCAGAATTTGATCCCCTTCCTCCCTCTGAGTTGGACCTATAGGAGCAGCTTTAGCCACTTCTCTCTCTCTTTTTTAAAGATTTATTTATTTTATGTATATGAGTACACTGTAGCTGTACAGATGGTTATGAGCCATCATGTGGTCGTCAGGAATTGAACTCAGGACCTCTGCTTGTGCCGGCCCCGCTCGTTCTGGCCAAAGATTTATTATTATATGTAAGTCCACTGTAGCTGTCTTTAGACACACTGGAAGAGGGTGTCAGATCCCATTACAGATGGTTGTGAGCCACCATGTGGTTGCTGGGATTTGAACTCAGGACCTTCGGAAGAGCAGTCAGTGCTCTTAACCTCTGAGCCATCTCTCCAGCTCCAACACTTTTCTTTTTGTTTTCCTTCCCTCTGCCCAGGTCTGGGATGATGGCTCCACCTTAACTGCCCCTGATAAGATCCCATTATTGCCGACTTCCTACCTCGTGCCCCTCTCTCATCAACCAGAATCCTGAGATGGGAGAGGAGGGGGACTTTGTCCTGACCTCTCCAATTCAGAAGCTGACCTCAGCTCTGTTCTAGGAAATTATATAAAGTCTTCATTTTAAAAATGAAATAGATAGAAGATAGATAGATAGATAGATAGATAGATAGATAGATAGATAGATGGATGGATGGATGGATGGATGGATGGATGGATGGATAGATGGAAAGATGGAAAGATGGATGGATAGGTAGGTAGATAGATAGATAGATAGATAGATAGATAGATAGATAGATAGATAGATAGATAGATAGATGATTGGTTTCAATATGCTTGGGTCCAAGGAGTGGCACTATTAGGACGTGTGGCCTTATTGGAGTGGGTGTGTCACTGTGGGTGTGGGCTTTAAGATCCTCATCCTAGCTCTATGGAAGTTAGTCTTCTCCTATTTGCCTTCAGAACAAGATGTAGAACTCTCACCTCCTCCTCAGGTCTTCCTGCATCATGCCTGCTGGACACTGCCATGCTCCCATCTTGATGCTAATGGACTGAACCTCTGAACATGTAAGCCAACCCCAATTAAATGTTGTTCTTATAAGAGTCACCTTGGTCGCCGGGCAGTGGTGGTGCTTGCCTTTTAATCCCAGCACTTGGGAGGCAGAGGCAGGTGGATTTCTGAGTTCGAGGCCAGCCTGGTCTACAGAGTGAATTCCAAGATAGCCAGGGCTACACAGAGAAACCCTGTCTCGGAAGAAAGAAAAAAAACAAAACAAAACAGCTACAGTGTACTCACATATAATAAATAAACCTTTTAAAAAAAAGGTTTGATGCTTTGGCTGGAAGAGGTGATTAAGAGAATTGGCATCTCCTTTAGAAAACCAGTGTTGGTTCCCAGCACCTCATTGCTCACAGTCACCTGTAACTGGAGTTATAAGAGATCCGACTCCTTCCTCCTTCTCTTGACTTCTGCTGGCACCAGGCACGCATGACATGGCCCACAGACAGACACAGAGTCAAGACACCCACGCACATAAAATAATAATAAAATGTTTTAAGCAAGCAAATAAGTCACCATGCCTCTAAAACGCAAGACCAGTCCACAGGGGACCCAGGAGCTCCCCTCTACACTGTAGTGGCCCTGTACTGATGTGATAAGGAAGGAGCAGACCATATGGAAGGTAGTGTTTTGTTAGTAAGATCAGCAAACACCTAGATACCCAGGGAGCCTGACGCAGCTGAATGCTGGAACCTGAATCTGTACCAAAACACTCTCCCTTCTGAGCCTCAGTTACGTTAACTGAAATCCTCCCGATAGCTGGTTTAGATCAAATGACACAGTATATGTGAAAAGGTGATGCTGGGCCAAAGAAGACCCTTCCTTCCACAGTCATTAAGTAATCCCTGACCATGCTTTACTTGTGGTAGCTTCTGTTACCCCTGGGAATAATAAATGGAAAATTACAGAGATAAACAATTCCTAAGTTCTGCTGTTTCAAGCCGCATGATGAAATCTAGTGCTGTCCTACTGAGCTCCTCCCAGGATGTGACTCATCCCTCTGTCCAGTGTATCCATCCTGTATACACTACTCACCCTGCATCGTCATGGCCCCTCGATCCGCGATGCCCTCAGGCAGAGGAGCCTTCTGACGCATGTTCAAAAGGCCAGTGGTAGCCCAGTCATTGCCTACATCAAGCACCTCAATTTATCACATCACCACAGAAACCGGGATGCATGCTACACAGTAAGATATTTCGAGAGACTACATCACGCCATTTCTTTTGGTACAATATTACTATGATTATACTATTTATTACACTTACTATGAATCTGTGACTATGCCTAATTTATTAATCTAATTTTATCACAGATATGTGCAAAGAATAGAAAATTTAGCTTATGGTGGATTGGGAACCAATTTTAGACATACACTGGAAATCATGGAATGTAGTCTAAGATAAGGGAGGCTACTGCATTTCACAGAGATGGCCCCCTGCTACATGTTCTCCTTGACATGTGACTGAACATTCTACTGTGGGGGCCCATTCTGAACAATGGGGTGTGAGGAAAGTGATCCAGTTATATAAAGGTGATATTATCAGGCCAGAAAGAAGGTTTGGTGGGTGAAGGCACTTGTCACGGAGCCTGAAGGCTTGAGTTGGATACAGTTCCTCTCTGACCTCCATAAACACATTGACATTCACATGTAACAGTAAGTAAATCAATGTAATAAAAAGCAGAAGAAGAAGAAGAAGAAGAAGAGGAGGAGGAGGAGGAGGAGGAGGAGGAGGAAGAGGAGGAGGAGGAGGAGAAAGAAGAGGAGGAGGAGGAAGAGGAGGAAGAAGAAAAAAAAGGAAGAGGAGGAGGAGAAAGAGGAAGAAAAGATTGTTAAAGGGCTAGGCATAGCACCCTGGAGGAGGCAGAGGCAGAGACAGGTGGCTGTCTGTGAGTTTGAGGCCAGCCTGGTGTATATAGTAAACTGAATAATAATAATAATAATAATAATAACAACAACAGATGAGAAAGTCAGAAGTCAACTTGATTTAAAGAGTAAAAAACCCCTGCCTGACTGATTCTGACACCCAGAACCCACAGTGGAGGACAGAGGCAGTCTTCAAAAAGAAAAACATTGCTGCCAGACATGTACCTTTAATGGCTGCTCTCAGGACCCAGAGCCTGGAACTCTGAGAGTTCAAGGCCAGACTGTTCTATATAGCAAGTTCCAGGACAGCCATGACAAACAGAGAAGGACCTCATCTCTCAGACAAAGAAGTTGTTCAAGTCATTCTTGGTTATTTAGCAAGTTCAAGGTCAATCTGGAACGTATGAGACCCTGTCTCTGTTTTCTTTTTTATTTTTATTTTATTTTTTATTTGGTTTTTCAAAACAGGGTTTCTCTATGTAGCCCTGGCTGTCCTGGAACTCACTCTGTAGACCAGGCTGGCCTCGATCTCAGAAATCCACCTGCCTCTGCCTCCCAAGTGCTGGGATTAAAGGTGTGTGTCACCACTGCCCAGCGAGACCCTGTCTCAATGAGACCCTATCACAAAAAGCGACAGAGTGTCACTGGAAGAGGTGGAGTGTCACTGGACTCCTTTATTTGCTCCACTTCCTAATGAATGTAACAAATAAATCTCCGTTCTCTGCTTTTCACTTAAAAGAAAAAAAATGGAGCTAGAGAGATGGCTCAGCAGTGGACAACAGGTGCTCCTGCACATCTGAGTTGTTCCCAGTACCTACATTGGGTCGCTCCCAACCATCTGTAACTCCAGCCCCAGGTTATCCAACCCCTCATCCAGTCTCTTTGAGCACCTACACTTACACATTCACATACCCAAACACAGACATGCTCTCACATAAGCATTATTAAAAAATAAAATAAATAGTTTAAAAGTGGTATCATAAGATAAGCATATCAGGGTTCTGAAGTGTATGTAGCTCAGTGGTAAAGGGCTTGCACAGTATAGATGAGGCCTGGGTTTGATCCCTAGTACTGAGGGGGAAAGATTATGCCTTGTCTCTTAGCAACCGGACAGCAGTGTGCAAGAGAAAGATGAAGCAAAACAAACCATTTCTATTGTGACCCTGCTCTTCTACGACCGGCAATACCTGAGCTGGCAGAAACACCTCAAAGCTTTCTCCACACTCCTTGTGCTTCAACTTATTCCCTCCGTTTCCAGTCCTAGTTGAGATCAGTTACTACTCTGGAAGACCTGTGGCTCCCATAGCAATAGCCAATACCCTGTACCCAGTACTGGAATGGAGGACGCTGTGAGCGATTCCCGTCTCTCATTGCAAAGACAAGCCTGTCCCCACCTCTCTGTTCTAGAGCCTTGCCTGCCGGATCTATGAACATGGCAAAGCCTGCCTGAAGCCACTAAGACAGGCTGCTTTGCTGGGTAGCATAAAGTAATTTTAGGTCAGTTGACCAATCCGTAAATGTTAGCTGAATGTCAAGTTACTTGGGAGGTGTAAGCAGGGAGACAAGTTCAAAGCCTGCCTGGGCTACAGAGTGAGTTCAAGACAAGCCTGAGCAGTTGAGTGAGATCTTGTCTCAAAACTTTAAAAATTAGGCTGGAGAGATGGCTCAGCAGGTAAGAGCGCTTGATGTTCTTGCAGAGGATATAGATTCAGTTCCCAAAACCCACATGTTGGACTCAGTCCCAGGGAATCGGATGCCCTTTTCTGGCTTCTCCAGGCACTGCGTGTGGAGAGTGTACAAACATCTGCAGGTAAACATTCAAACACCTAAAATAAAAATAAATATTTTTTTTAATTTTTTTTTTCAAGGAGACTGGCTATAGCTCAGTACAAAAGCATGTATGAGACCCAGGGTTCAGTCCCAGTACCAAAAAAGAGCAGAAAATAAAGTGCCCTAAGGCTCGTGTTTGTCAAAATGTCAGGCTGCGGGATGTAAGCTGGAATATGAACTCACTGCGGCTTTTCAACCAGTCAGCCATGACTTCTCTCAAAGGCCAACAACTCTGAACAAAAACATGTCGACCTTTTGTCCCACTCATTGCCCTTCAACCTTTTCCCTTTGACTTCCGGTCCTAACAAAGACCCACTTACCGCTCTAAGGTGCTTCCCCTACCAATCTCTTCTCCCACCCACCTTCCCTCCAGGCACACCAATGGTCGCCCTGTTGATCTTCTAAGAGCTCCAAGCTTTAGCTTTAATGTCACCTGTGTGCCACTGTCCTCAAGTCCTAGGTCTGGGTGTCTAATCCCTTGGCTATCTTGGGTCTCCAGGTTCTCGCTGGCTCCAGGTTGCCAGTTGTTTATTTCCTTACAGCCTCCGCTCCAACAGTGTGGATGCTCTGCAGAGCTGCCATTTGGGCCAAGATCCTGTTCCCAACCTGTGCACTCACCTGCCTCTTCTCAGCAGCCTCTCTGGGAAAGGCTCCCAGCAGACCTTAGGCAATGCCTGTTGTGTTTGTGCATACGCGCGCGCGCACACACACACGTGCACGCAGGCACGCACGCACATGGCCCTTGCACTAAGGCGAACCTAACCCCTAACTCTGATGCAGTCTGCAGCCTGAGTATGCACCAGCTTGGTGTGTCCTCCAGCAAATCCCTTAAACACAAGTCCCTGCCTGTGGCTGTACTTCCCAGTAACCCAGTCTCAAACACCTACCAAGCCATGTTTCTTTTCCTTTCTCCTCAAGCCTAACCCTCAAGGCCCATAATCTGAAGCTTATCATGAGATCGGCTATCTATCCCAATGTGTTTCCTAGCAACCGCTTCCGGCATCTCCACTTTTCACTTCCGTGTCTCCTCCTTCCCTCCAGCTCCTGGAGACAACATTCTTCTATTGCTATTTCTTGTGTCTCTTCCCCACCACCACCACCCACCCCCTTTCAGGTTCAGCACACACGTGTGTCAGATTAAAATTCTAAAATGCCTCTGATTTGTCTCCCTACAGAAAAGTTCACTGCCTGGAGCAGCCAAATGGCAAGAGATAAAAGATTCTTTTGTCTGCTTTCCAAGATCCTCAGAGCGAGCTGGACCTCCACCTCGTTTATTTAATCTCTTTTGTCAGAATTCCTGTCTCTATTCCAGTCAGCCCCTTCATAGTACAAACTCCCCTCCTTCCTGGCACACCTACTTGCCTTTCCCTCTCCTACAGGTTTCCAAGTACTGCTCCTTTGTGGGTGGGGTGGCCAGCTGCCCAGGCCACCCTTCTCTTCCCAGTTCCCCCAGAACACATGGCCAATGGCAACTTAATCCTCTCCAGGTCTTCATCTGAAGCCAGATGGGGCTCAGGACTTCATATCAGCCCATTTGAAATACGCACAGCCATGAGTTTCTTCTGTCAGTGATCCTACAAGGAGTGTGTCCCACCTACACACAAGATGGCCATCTTGTGTGGGTCTCCCAAGTCTCATGGATCGTAGACTGATTAAATCCAAGAGGGGCAGTGGGAACGGAGATGGGGGATGGGGAACGGGCGGGAGTGGGGTAGGAAGTCATGTGAACATGTACTGTGAATAACCACACTGGGGCCAGCCATCAGGAGGCAAATCAACTTTACTTAAGGTGATTCAAGGCTTAAAAAGTTTTGGGAGAGTTGGAGAGATGGCTCAGTGGTTAAGAACACTGACTGCTCTTCTGAAGGTCCTGAGTTCAAATCCCAGCAACCACATGGTGGCTCATAACCATCCCTGACGAAATCTGTATCTTCTGGTGTGTCTGAAGACAGCTACAGTGTACTTACCTATAACAATAAATAAATCTTTGGGCCAGAGTGAGCAGAGGTCCAGAGTTCAATTCCCAGCAACCGCATGATGACTCACAACCATCTGTACAGCTACAGTATACTCATATACAGAAAATAAATACATCTAAAAAAGAAAAAAAACCAGTTTTGGGAGGCTTGGGGTAGGAACATCCAAAACGGCTAAGTTCATTGGCTTTGGGCTTAGAGTACCAGGAATTAGCATGAAGAAGCATTTCAGGAATCTCAGGTGCTAGCTGAACAGGTTTTATCAGGAGAAAGAAAAGTGATCCTGTAATCTAACTGAGGATACATGACATTCCTCAGGTAGAGGCGCATATGGGAGCTTAGAATTCCCCCAGACTAGGTCAGAGAGGGAAGATCCTGCCAATGAAGGGAATCTCCAATATTGTGTAGAGGTTATCCGGTCATGGTGGACTTTGACCTAAATTAGCAGTTTTCCCATAGTCTTGATCCACAAAGATTCTACCAGGTGCTAAGGACAGTGAGGCCAAGCCCTCACTGATCTGCCTTTATCTGTCATGGAGAAATGAGTTTATGGCTAGAGTTCATAGCTGTCCCACTCACTGCTAAACCTCTCCTATCTGGCACACAGTCTGCTACCGTTCAGCTCACATCTTTGAAGGAAAGAAATAAGCAAGATGTCCGTCTGCCTGGGATCTGGGTGGAGGGGCCCTGATTTGCTTCACTTCTGATTTATACGCTATAAACACTTCTATCTAGGTCAGCTCTGAATTGCAAGGTGATTCCGAGGGTCAAGGCATTTGCCACCAAACCTGATAACCTGAGTTCAATTGCTGGAACACACACACACACACACACACACACACGGTAGCAGGAAAGAGACAACTTTTCATGGTTATCTGTGGGCACACCACAGCACACATGGGAGCACACACTCAAATAAATAAAAATAATGTAAATAATAAAAATAATAAATATATAAATAATAAATAATAAAAAAAATAATGTAGTAAAAGAAATAATGTAGCCGGGCTGTGGTGGCGCATGCCTTTAATCCCAGCACTTGGGAGGCAGAGGCAGGTGGATTTCTGAGTTCGAGGCCAGCCTGGTCTACAGAGTGAGTTCCAGGAGAGCCAGGGCTACACAGAGAAACCCTGTCTTGAAAATACCAAAACACAAAAACAAACAAAACACTTGTTGCTCTTGAAGAGGACCAGAAATCTGCCTGCCTCTGCCTCCCAAGGGCTGGGATTAAAGGCGTGCGCCACTACTGCCCCACTGGTCTCAAGCTCTTATCCTCTCACTCTCTTAGCTTCTCTCTTGCCCTCTTGGGCTCTTCCCTTCCCCCTTCTCTCCACGTGGTCATGGCTGGCCTCTACTTCTCTACTCTCTCGTTCTCTCTGCCTTTCTCTACTGCCCCCTTAACTCCCCTCCCCATGCCCTAAATAAACTCTACTCTATGCTTAAAAAAATAAATCTTGTCTTAAAACAGTAACCAAAACAGAATATCAGAACAGGCAGGGCAACTGGGCAACCCTTGGAATCTCTGTGCTGAGGAAGTGAAGACACCTTGAGGCCTGGGGTGACACGGCCAGCCACTCTCACCTAATTAGTAAGTTCCAGGCTTCATTAAGTGCTCCTTTAACAAGGACAAAAAAAAAAATCAAACACCTGACCTGCATGGGCTCGCACATGAGGAAGAAGAAGAAGAAGAAGGTAAAAGCATTAGAAAAACGTGAGGAAGCTGAGGTCACAGGCTAGAACATCAGAATATTTCCACATCCCTATTGTCAAGGAAGTGGTTGTGTACCAGACCAGGCTAGCCTGCTGGATGGGCGGGGCGGGGCTTTCTGTGTTCCTCTCAGCAGGAATCAAGGGCAGAGCTGGAATTACATAACTGTGTTGGGCTAGGTGCTGGCACAGACCAATGGAAACTCATCCCAGACCGGGTTATGAAATAAAAGCAGGTCATGCACTGTGATGGCTGAGCACCCAAATCACTGTTTCTCCAGTCCTGCAGATGCGTGGAGGTCTGGTTTGGTTTTTAAATATATTTTTTAAAGATTTATTTATTTATGATATATGAGTACACTGTAGCTATGTTCAGATGCACCAGAAGAAGGTGTCAGATCTCTTTACGGATGGGTGTAAGCCAACATGTGGGTGCTGAGATTTGAACCCAGGACCTTTGGAAGACCAGTTGGGGCTCCTATCCGCTGAGCCATCTCTCCAGCCCCTGGCTTTGTTTTTTTTTTTTTTTTAAGATTTATTTATTTATTTATTATATGTAAGTACACTGTAGCTGTCTTCAGACACTCCAGAAGAGGGCATCAGATCTCATTGCGGATGGTTGTGAGCCACCATGTGGTTCCTGGGATTTGAACTCAGGACCTTCAGAAGAGCAGTCAGTGCTCTTACCCGCTGAGCCATCTCTCCAGTCCCCTGGCTTTGTTTTTTTTTGTTTTTTTTTTTTTTGGTTTTTTCGAGACAGGGTTTCTCTATGTAGCCCTGGCTGTCCTGGAACTCACTCTGTAGACCAGGCTGGCCTCGAACTCAGAAATCCACCTGCCTCTGCCTCCCAAGTGCTGGGATTAAAGGCGTGCGCCACCACCGCCCGGCCCTGGCTTTGTTTTTAATAGGCTGATCATCTGGATGGGGGATGGAGAGAAAACAGGCCACTAACTACTCTCCACCAGCACTTTAACTTCTAGAAAGTAGAATGGGTTTTTCAATTATCTCCTTAAAAACTATGAGGGAAAGATGAGCAGGTTTCATTTCCCTCAAGGGAGCCAGGGGTTAAACCCAGGCTGTTGTCACAGCTTGACACTCGAGGGGATTCTGTGCTTGATCTAAGACTTCCCTCTCCTTCCATCACCCTGCCCCATGGTAAGGTCACTCCGAGTGAATTCTGGAACATTTGCTTTTTCTTCCTTAGCATTCCAATCCCGCTCAGCCAGTTCTGTCATTGGCTCCATCTTTTTTTGTTCGATTTGGTTTGAGGCCAGGTCTCACTCTGTAGAACAAGCTGACTTCATATTTGTGGCAATTCCCCTGCCTCCGCTTCCAAGCTCTGGGATTCTTAGACGTGACCCAGCATGCCCAGCTCTGTCACATTATCAAAGAAGGAGAGAAGTATTTGTTAAGGTCTAATATATGAAATAATGTTAGTTACCAAGATACATACGTATTTTTATGTAGATATGTTTATCTCTTATTTTCCCTTAACTAGGTTATAAGCTTTTTTTTTTTTTAGATAGTCTCATTATGTATGTAGCCCAAGCTGACTTGGAGCTCCATACACAGACCAGGTTGGCTCCAAACTCACAGAGATCTGCCTGTTTCTGCCTCCCCAGTGCTGACTTTAAAGGCATATGTACTAGACCAAGACCCATATTTTATGTCTTAACCTCCAACGGCTCTTAGTTGGGAGACATTTGACGGTCAGCCTGATGAGTGTGGGGGTCACACCTCATTCATCCAGCCTGTGGCCTGAAAGTGTGTGTGTGTCTCCAGCCACACGGGAGTGTCCTTCACGGATGGTAGTAGGTTTGTTGAGCACACGGAACTATCTCACGTTTTCCTGGCGACCACTGAGAGCGGAACTCAGCGGCTTCAGTTCCCTTTCCTATTCTGGGGTTCTGGGGTTCCTTTATGTAGAAGTCATGGATATAACCAGAAATGCTTCTTCAGAGTTTTCCTAGGAACTGGTTTCTAAACTCCTGAATGGGCAGTGTGTGACACTCTTAGAAGTATCCCCAAAGTCTAAAGATGGGGCATGGTGGCTGTGTACAGCAGCACACAGAAATAACACCATCAATTGCAGAGATGTCTTCCCAGTATCTCCCTGCCTCCTGTCCTCTTCCACCTTATATCACTACCACATCTTTTTTTTAAAGATTTATTTATTATATATAAGTACATTGTAGCTGTCTTCAGACACACCAGAAGAGGGCATTGGATCCCATTAGAGATGGTTGTGGGTCACCATGTGGTTACTGGGATTTGAACTCAGGACCTCCGGAAGAGCAGTCAGTGCCCTTAACCATCTCTCCAGCCCTCAGTTACCACATCTTTCTGTGAAGGTGGGAATGTTGTGCCTCTGCCCTGTCCTGTCTGGTCACCGGCAGCAACATAAGCGTATGGACCATTACTGGCTCTAATGTTTTTGTCTTTAGACAAATCAGTTCCTTTTTTAAGGTTAGGGTCTTCTGTGACCTAGGGTGGTCTTGAACTCCTGATTCTGCTGTCTTCACCTTTCCTGTGCTACTCCCTCATATCTGGCTGCAAAGGGTTCTCTGAGATGACCTCAAGGCCTTCAAGGCTCTCGTGTGCTTACCTCTTCTAAAGAAAAGCATTTGGAGGAAAGTCTTCAGGGCCAGGTTCTACTTACTGTCTGACTTACCCCTTAAACCAGGACCTAAGCTAGGGGAGTTGGCCTCTCTCTTCCCATGGCCTAGCACTGGGTCAGAATATCCAGCCAGGTGACTGTAGCCCAGGGACTCATGTATACCGCCTTTTGAGTTTAAGCCTTCAGAGTAGCATGAACCAGCAATTAGCAGTATGCTGAGACTGATGGGGGCCTCAGACAGGCAGCAAAGCATGAGCGTTGTTAACTTTGCTCCAGAAGCCAAAATTCCTAGAAGCCAAATAGAGCTTGCCTCAGCCCAGCCGTGTGGAGTTTCCAGGGTCCTCGCCTAACCTGCCAACTGAGGACACCCTTACCTTCTCAGAGGCTCACTGGGAAATTAAATGGGTGCAAACATGGAACTGGACTGGTTCTGGCCTCTCCCACCACACCCCGACACAACTAATTTGCCAGAATGAAGGAGACCTGGGTTCAACCTGACACCTAGTATGTGAATATACAGTCTTGAGAAAGTCTATGTCAGGGGCTGGAGAGATGGTTCAGTGGTTAAGAGCACTGACTGTTCTTCCAGATGGTCCTGAGTTCAAATCCCAGCAACCACATGGTGGCCCACAACCATCTCTAATGGGATCCAATGCCCTCTTCTGGTGTGTCTGAAGATAGCTACAGTGTACTCATATACATTAAATAAATAAATAAATATTTTTTAAAAATTTATTTATTTTTATGTATATATGAATACACTGTAGCTGTGTTCAGCCACACCAGGAGAGGGTATCTGATCCCTTTCCAGATAGATGGTTGTGAGCCACCATGTGGTTGCTGGGATTTGAACTCAGGACCTCTGACAGAGCAGTCAATTCTCTTAACTGCTGAGCCATCTCTCCAGCTCAAATAAATTTAAAAAGAAAGAAAGAAAGAAAGAAAGAAAGAAAGAAAGAAAGAAAGCCAGCCTATGTCAAAAACATAGACAATAACTGTGGAGGTGAGATTTGAGTTCAGCTCTTGGCACCCTATACACAGGCCCTATACAAGATGCTGAGTCTGGGTTTCTGTAACTTCACATACACCTCAGGACTGCCTCAGAACCAGTCATGGAGGCCTGGGGCCTGGTGCTGAAGTTTCTGTGTCCTCCCAGGATGTACAGGCTTGAAGAAGCTTTTGTTGACACGCCAGCCCACTTCTGTGTCCTGAGGTAACCCAGGTTGGGAACCTGTTCCCTGACAAAGAAAATGCATTGACTGTAGATTTAAAGCCAGATTTCACTTAGAGACATTTCAACCCCACCTCCTTAAAAACAGTCGTGCAAAACTGGGTGTGGCAATTGCAGCCTTGCCTGTCATCAGGCTAAGGCAGCAGCGTCCGAGACCAACCTAAGGCACATAGGGAGAGACCTGTCTCAAAAACCAAACGGCTTTGGAAAAGAGGTTGGCGATTCTCCCCGGAATTAAAACGACACCCAGCATCTGGGTTTGTGTCTCAGTTGTACAGTGCTTTCCTGGCAAGCGGGAGATTCTGAATTCCACACCAGTACTAGAACAAGCAAGCAAAAGAATAAAAGTGGGTGCTGCAGAGAGCACTGGAGGGTAAGAGCACGTGTTCAGGCAGAGGAGCCAAGGTTGGGTTCCCAGTGTCCCCAGGTCTACTCACAACCACTTGTCACTTCAGTTCCAGGGTCTCTAATACCCTCCTCTGACCTCCGTGCATCAGGCACAAGATATACATACAGGCACGTACATATACACCTAAGATAAAAATAAATAACGACAAAAGAGGGACTGGAGAGATGGCTCAGTGGTTAAGAGCACTGCCTGCTCTTCCGAAGGTCCTGAGTTCAATTCCCCAGAACCCATATGGTGGCTCACGATCATCTGTCACTTGAGTTCCAGGGGATTCAACACCTTCTCCTAGCCTCCATGGGCACCAGGTATATAGGTGTGAGGTGTACTTACATGTCTATAGGCAAAGCATTCATACACAGGAAAAAATAAATGAAGCTTTAAAAAAAATAATAAATTAGGGCTAGGAAGATGACTCAGCAATTAAGAGCTCTTGTTGCCCTACAGGAGGACCCAGCACCCACATGATAGCTCACAACCATCCATAACTCCAGAGGATCTAATGCATTCTTCTGACCTCTGTGGGTACCAGGTAGGCATATGGTACATATACTAGCAAAACACTCAGACATGCAAAATAAAATAAATACATGTTTTTTTTTTTAAAAAAATTTTTAAAGCAAAAATAACACAGAAGAGAAAATAAAAATATCTGGTTATTCAACTTGTGGCAGTCAGTTCTCTCTTCTTACCAGGTAGGCTGTGGCAGGCTTGGGACTAAGATCCTTCATCCTCTGCGCCATTTCAATGGTTTCTTAAAAATTGTTATCACGATGCGTGTGTGCATGAGAGAGGACAACTTTACAGGAATCAGTTCTCTCCTTACATCATGTGAGTGTGTCCTGGAGATGTAATCAGGTTTTCAGGCTTGGGACAAGAACCTTTAAGTACTGAGACATCTCTTCTTCTTTTCTTTTTTTTTTAAATTTTCTTTTTTTTTAAATTAGATATATTCTTTATTTACATTTCAAATGTTGTCCCCTTGAGACATTTCTTCTATCCTTGGGTTTGCTGTTGTTGTTATTGAGACAATAGACAACTGTCTCAGTCAGGGTTTCTATTCCTGCACAAACACCATGACCAAGAAGCAAGCTGGGGAGGAAAGGGTTTATTCAGCTTATATTTCCACACTGCTGTTCATCACCAAAGCAAGTCAGAACTGGAACTCAGGCAGGTCAGGAAGCAGGAGCTGATGCAGAGGCCATGGAGGGATGTTTCTTACTGGCTTGCTTCCCCTGGCTTGCTCAGCCTGCTCTCTTATAGAACCCAAGACTACCAGCCCAGGGATGGTACCACCCACAAGGGGCCCTCCCCCCTTGATCACTAATTGAGAAAATGCCACACAGCTGGATCTCATGGAGACACTTCCCCAACTGAAGCTCCTTTCTCTGTGATAACTCCAGCCTGTGTCAAGTTGACACACAAAACCAGCCAGTTCAGACAACGTAGATCGACTGGCCTGGAACTCAGAATGAAGCTCCGACCTTAGTCTACCTAGTGATGGGAATATACTTAGTTTTTGTTTCTGCTTTTGAGACAGGGTCTGGTATTAGCCTAACGGGCTTCAAACTCACTATATATGTAGGGAACCTTGGTTTCCTTAATCCTCCTTTGTCTCGGGATATATTTAATCTCAATCTGAAGCTTCTACCCCATCTTTGATTATTCAGTTCCCAGATAGAAGACACAAATGACCTTTATATTCATAAAAAGTCTTAATCAGCACTAGATCTGGGCAGATATCTACCCTCTATACTATTAGAATCCACTTTCCTATTGATAAACCTGAGTTATTACTTACTATGTCCCATCTGGGCTGCTCCTAACTCCAACAGGCCAGCCCTCATGGCCATGACTTTAAGATTCTTAGCCCAGGGCATCTTCTCCTCTCTTCACCATCTTGTCTCTCCCTCACGGTCTTCTCAGACCCCAAGCTAGGTGTGGAGAGCTCTTGGTACCTCCTTCTAGGAATTTGGCAGGAATTTGACATTGGGCTAGGACAAGGAAGTAGGCTGAAGATGAATATATCAGAGGAACATGTCCTTTGTATCTTTTTTTAAAAATGTATTTATTTTATGTATATGAGTACACTGTCACTATCTTCAGACACACCAGAAGAGGGCGTCGGATCCCATTACAAATGGTTGTGAGCCATCATGTGGTTGCTGGGAATTGAACTCAGGACCTCTGGAAGAGCAGTCAGTGCTCTTTAACTGCTGAGCCAGCTCTCCAGCCAACTGTCCTTTGTATCTTGATGTATCTTGTTAAGACCCTGAATACAGTAATCGTGGGACCTTTGTTTATACCTTGTTTGTTCCTTAATTACTCTGTTTATACCTTGTTTGTTCCTTGACTACTTTGTTTATGCCTTAGGACTGACTATATTCTTTGTATGTACCTAGAATGATATAAAAACAGACTGGAAAAAATAAATAAACCCGCTTCAGTTTCAGCTCTGGCTGGACTCATGTTATAGTCTCGTCTAAATGCCTTTTCTTTCTTTAATCCTCCCTCAAGACCCTGTCGACTGACTGAGCTGGCTTGGTCAGCCCGGGAACCCCAAACTCTGCCTACCTCAACTCTGCTCAGCTGTAGGCGTCTTTATTCACCCATCAGGGATAACTTGGGGGGCAAGGTCGCAGCGTCGCTTGGGTCTACTTGGAGATCCTCTTGTCCCTGGGGGTCAACCAGGCCTTGGAGGCCAGGGTTTAGCATTACAGTATATGCAAAAGACCAAACCTCAAGGCTCCCTATCCTCTTCCACATCCAGAGGGCTGAGATTAGAGGTTTGCATCACAGTGTCTGTTTTTCTGCTGTGAGGGATCAGACCTCAGGCCTCAAGCATGCTCAGCAAGTCCTCCAGCCACTGAGCCCCATCTTCATCCTCACATCACCTCATCAGCTCAAGAACTGAACCCAGGCCATGCCAGTGAAAGTGTCAAGTGCCAGACTTCAGCCACATGGACAATTGGCTTTTGGAAGGTTCTTTGTGAGCCATCGCTGTCCTCATTTCCTGAAAGCTGGTAGTTCTGAATACCAAAAGCATTAGCTATGTTGGTCCCAGATGAGATTCAGCCACTCCAAAGGTGGATCAGCTACCCAGGAATGTAGGAGTCCCTGTTTTCTGAACTGGGGAATGTAGCTATACAACCACTCCTTTATTCTGAGGGCGGTAGCACTTAATCTGTCTTAGATATTGACCGGAAGGGAGCAGCTCCAAATGGGAGCCATTCAGAGAAGGAGCTTATTGGGGACCAAGAGAAGAGAAACATGTCATCCCACATTCCCTTCGGTGCTGGGTGGGATTTCTAATTCCTTGATTGTCTGACGTGGGGGGAAAGTCTTCAGTGGGCCAGAACTACTCAGGAGCCAAGATGACGGCAGCTTAAGGCCCAGACACTCTAGGGAATCTATGAGACAGTGGAGACAAGACCTGAAGGGAAAGCAAAGGTTTCATCTGCCCGGACCAGCTTCCTCTTTCATGAGGTCATGTCAAAGCCATACTGGGGGGGTGGGGGTGGGGAGACAGTGCCAGGGATTGAGTGAGGTTGTTTTTTCCCTAGCTTGGTTCTGAGTCACATGGCATCTACTTCTTCCCAGAATACCACGGCTGGGCTCACCCTTGGCAGCAGATCAAGCCGGTCCTAACACGCGATCCCCAGTGGCATCTGGCCAGCCCTCAACTGAGCACTCTAGCCCAGAGGCCTCTCTGGGAGGGGACATTCCCTTCCAGCCTTTAAAGAAAAGGCCCTGTGGTGCTACTGTCAAGGGGGAGGGAGGCACATAAGACTTTCGGGGATCTATATTAAAAAAAAAAAACCACTGCTGAATCATGAGGCTTCAGAAGTGGAAGTCCAACGGAGAGCCTGTAATCTAAGGCTTTCGACTGTATAGATCGGTCATCGGTAAATACAGGGTGCCACAAAAGACATGACAAAGTGACACCTTTACCCATTGTACCTTTACCCCTGTGATTATGTTTGGATCTTGTGTATAAAGGGTTGGGTGCGAGGCTGTTCAGTTGGTAGAGTGCTTGTCTAGCATACAGGAAGCCCTAGATTCAATCATACTCCCGGCTACTCACACTGAAGTAATGAGGGGAGCTATGGACCAACTCCTATATGATCAAGTCTACACTGACATGGAAAAAAAAAACAAACCAACAACCCTCTGTCTCTAGCCTTTCCTGTCAGCCTCTATTAACCAAGACCTCAGGTTCTAAGGTTGCAGTGTGGCTCACTGGGTAAAGCTCTTGCCTAGCGCGTGTGCAAATGCAAGGCCTTGGGCCAGGCATGGGAGGCGGAGGGGAAGGAGGAGGAGGGAGAGGAAAGGAGGGGAGGGGAGGGGAAGGTGAAAGGTATAGTGGGGGGGGGGACATTTTAACTCAGTTGGTAGAGTGCTTGCCTAGCACACAGAGGCCCTGTGTTCAGTGTCCAGTACCCAGTAAATTGCTACTAGTCCCAGCAATTCAAGGTCCTTCTCAGCTACTTAGAGAGTTCAAGACCAACATGAGCTATATAAGTCTCTCTCTCTCTCTCTCTCTCTCTGTGTGTGTGTGTGTGTGTGTGTGTGTGTGTGTGTGTGTGTGTGTAGGCATTCATGCCACAGTGTGTGAATGGAAATCACAGGCTAGCTTGTGGGAACTGGCCTTCTCCTCCGGCCATGTGGGTCCTGGGCGTAGAACTAAGGTCATTTTAGGATCTTTAGGTTTGATGGCAGACGCCTTTGTCACACGGGTCATCTCATCAACCAGAGACATCATCTTTAAAAAAAAAAAAAGTTCTAGACCTTGGAAAATTGGAAACAGCGGCCCACAAGATGGACAAGTCAGTCTTTATAGAATTACAATCTGGCAGGTAGGAAACCGAAGCCAGAGAGAATCCCTGTTCCCTGCTTCCTGAAAACTGGTATAGGGAGCCTGTGTTGGTGCAGCTGGGCAAAGCTAGCATGAGCCAGACTGAGCTGCATTACAGGACAGATAGACCTGTTACTTCTGCAACTTGCCCAGGAGCTCCAGGCACATTTGCCCTGCTTTTGCGTCATAGGAAAATTGCCAGGATTTGATCAAAGCTAAACAATCAACTTCAGGGGTCATTGATTAACTGCCTGAGACACACCACGGTGCTCTACTCCTATTGATGGAGGCCTCTGGCTAGAATTGTTCCAGCTAAACTGTGTGCCAGCCAAAAGCAAGGGTGATGTGTAAAATCCACTTGCACTGGCCAAAGACAAAGCAGGAACGCAGAAATCTGTCCTTTCTCTGTGATAAACAAAGAACTGCAAAAGCTGCCTGAGAGAGCCGGGGAAGGAAATGGAAAAGAATCTGCAAATTTCAGCTTCTGTAATCTTACTGTTAGGAGGCTGCTTTCCTGCTGGGGTTCATTTTTACTCCAATGAAACTTCTGTCCCCAGACTCACAATAATGGCTCTTACCCAAGTAGCATGGACTGCAGGTCAAGAAGCTGTCTTAAGTACTTATTTGTATATTTATTAATTCTGACTCTTTTTTGGAGGGGGACACATTCATTATCCTCCTTCCTCTGTTCTTTATTGTATTCTATTTTATCTTATTTTTTTTTCCTTTGTGAGTCAGGGTCTCTTTATGTAGACCTGGCTGTCCAGGGACTTGCTAGGACAACCAGGCTGGTTCCAACTCACAGAGATCACCTGCCTCTGTGCTCCTGGTGCTGACATTAAAGGCATGTGTCCCTGTGTCACACCGCACTCAAAATTTATTTTTTTTCCTAAGATTTATTTTATTTTTAATTATGTGTCTGTATTGTGGGGATGGGGAAGTGCATGTGCACATGAGTGCAGGTGCCCTTAAAGACTGACCAGAAGCGGCCGCCGGATCCCTGGAGTTGGAACTATAAGCTATTATGAGCTGCTGGATGTGGGTGCTAGAGTCCTCCGGAAGAGTAACCAGTGCATTTAACCACTGAGCCAGCCCCTTGGCTATTTTTAAATTAGTGTACACTCATTGTATAAAATGAAGGGCTTTGCTTTATCATGGTGTTATATATAGTAACGATTTGCTCAGACTCACCCTCCTCCTCGTTGTCTTCCCACCTGCTCTCAGTCTCTCAATGAGACTCTGTTTCTCCTTTCATGGCTTTTTATGTTTTATGACCTAGATTGTAGATCTGAGAGGAAGCATGGGATGTAGTCCTGCTACATGACGACACTCCTGTATTTAATCCCTGCATAACCGAGAGGCCATTCTGCCCACTTGTCAATTGAGGAAACAGGTTAGCATTGCATGATTAATAAATAATAAAACTCGACTTTACGTCGTATTTCCTTCACACCACTAGCTTATAATACATTCCCTTTATCTCCCTTGGTTTCCAACTAAAACGTGTCTCAAGTCAGCAACATGGTTAGGTGCCCTGAAAATGAGGAGTCTTTCATTCTCAGCCCCCAAACCTCTGGCTGCATCCCTCTGTCCTGCCTCCCTTTCTCATAATCACACACTTTCAAATGTCTACTTTCTCCCGGGTCTGTGTGCGAGACCACGCACGCGCGCCGGGCCTCTTAGATCCACAGCAGCTCACAACCTTCTGTAATTCCAATTCCAGGGGTCCTACCGGCCTCTTGAGTTGCCCAGACAAACGTACAGGAAAAAATCCATACACACAAAACAACTTTTGTTTTGTTTTGTTTTAAGCTAAAACTTTGTTTTAAAACCCAACTAGGCCCCAGGCCACCTACTGAGGATACCATAGGGGTGTTTACAAATACAGGGGTAAAGAGTTGTGGAGCCTGTACACTCCTGAAGCCCATGACTGAGGGTTTCGTTAGACCCTCAGGGTGTGGTTCAGAGATAAAGCACAGAGTAAGCGTTCAAGAGGTTCTGGGTTCAATCTCCAGTATTAAAAGGCTAAACAGTTAAAATGATTTTCCACCTACTACAAAGTAAACAAACAAGAGGTCAAGAAAGTGGTGAGGGTGGGAGTTAGGTCAAAGGAAGGAAAGGAAGGAACACGCTGCTCTGGAAGAGGAAGAGAAGGAGAGCTGGGACTGGGGGGGGGGTGTGGAGTGGGGTGGGGCTGTGTGTGTATGGCGGGTGTGTTCGAGCAGCTAAAGGCCCGTTTCTCCAGAATGAGAACCACCCCCCCACCCCCCCACCTCCCTACCCCGGCACCGGCGCGACTGATGGGCTCAGCCCCTGGTACTTCCCGGTTTTAACTCATCGCCCGGCCCCCACTCCCACACCCCCTCTCTGGTTTAGCGATTCCAACTTTCCCTAGCTTCCTGGGTGACAGAGCCTGGAGTCCCCAGAGACACTGGGAAATGGGGTGAGACTTCATGAGAAAGAACAGCAACAAGCTGGATCCTCTGGGTCATTGCTCGGTCCCATTCTGGTATGGCCACAAGAAAGGTCCCTGTTCCCTGTTGGGGAAGATGGTGAGGCTAAACTGGACCCAGCTGGAGGTCAAGATTCCAGATGTAGGAGTTAGTGCTGAAACCTGAACCTGAGGTCTCTTATTTTCCCTCCCTGACCCAAGCCCTGGGGAAATTTTCCATCACAAACAAGTTATGCATTCCTAAGCGTGGGGGCCTCCTGCCCTCTCCCACCAGTTTCCTTTCATCCTCGGCACCGGCTCCCATCTGTGCATGAGGGTCTGCGTGCACACTCAACTCGGGGCAGCTGTGCTCTCTCCTTGGTCCCGGTGTAGTGTGTGAGCTCTTTGGAAAGAGAGCTGTGAGCAGGTGTGTGGTAATCTCAGCTCAGGTGCAGATGTGAGGATGCTGGCAAGACCAGGACCGGACGGCGGATATGAGAAAACGGATATTTTTTTATGCCTACAGGAAGAGATGTATGAAATGTGGAAATTGTCTCCTGTGTTTAGATGGGGCTCATAAGCCCAGGAAACAGTCATGTACACAGCAGAGAAGCATCCCAAATGTGAGGCTTATTTGTCTTCCTAAGCATCCTTGGTTAGCTCTTCCAGGGCTGACAAGATGGCACAGTAGGCAAAAGTACTTGCTGTCAAGTCTTATGACCTGAGTTCAATCCCAGAGCCCACATGGTAGGAGAGAACTGACTCCCAAAAGTTGTCCTTTGGGCCACACACCACCAAATAAATGTAATAATAATGTTTAAAATTTCCAGGTTGAACTGAGGGAGGTGGCCCACACTTTTTTTTAGTCCAGGCACTCAGGAGGCAAAGGCAGGTGGATCTCCGTGAGTTCAAGGCCAGCCTGGTCTACATAGCGAGTTTCAGGCTACACAAAGAAATCCTGTCTTGAAAAACCAAAAATAGGGGGCTGGAGAGATGGCTCAGCAGTTAAGAGCACTGACTGCTCTTCCGAAGGTCCTGAGTTCAAATCCCAGTAACCACATGGTGGCTCACAACCATCTGTAATGAGATCTGATGCCCTCTTCTGGTGTGTCTGAAAACAGCTACAGTGTACTTTATTTATAATAAATAAATCTTTTATATTAAAAAAGACAGAAAAACCAATAAATAAATAAATAAAAATTAAAACTTTCAGGCTGAATATAGCTCAGTAGTAATACAGCATTTGCCTAGCATACACGAGGCCCTATTTTTAGTTCTTAATTAAAAAAGAAAAAAAATCTTTTTCTAAAAATTAAATTTATTCATTTTATTTTATTTATGAGCATTTTTGCCTGCATGCATGTCTGTGTACCCATGTGTATATCTGGTTCCATGGGGGGATCGGGAAGAAGCCATTAGAACCCCTGGAGCTGGAATTATGGGTGATCGTGAGCCACCATGGGGACACTGGGATTCTAAGCCAGGTCCTCTGCAGGAGCAGAGACACTCTTATCCTCTGAGCTGCCTCTCCAGCTCCCCAGCATTTCTTAGGATGTTGTTTCTATGAGAGGTCTAGAGGAATTTATTCACAGTCAGAAGCTTGGAGCACCCAGCCGGTCTGAGAATACTATGTGTGCCTAGTTCTGCATATAGTTCTGTATTTTCAGGTTCACATAATAAAATTGTGGAGGGACTGGAGAGGAGGCTCAGCAGGCAATCAGGAGAACTTGCTGCTCCTGCAAAGGCCCTAGTTTGGGTCTCAGCGTCCAAATCAGGCAGCTTATACCCACCCATAACTCCTGTTCCAGGGGTTCCAGCACCCTCTTCTGGCTCCTTTGGCCCTTGCATGTGTGGGGTGCACATAAATACATGTGTACACACACACATCCATTTTTAAAGATTATTGAGCAAGAACTGCCTGCAAGGCCCTGTGCTGGGTTCTATGAAGGACAAGGTGTGTGAACTGCAGCTTCTCACTGAATGATGGGAAAATCGTGTATACGCACCAGGCTCACAATGAGATAAAGTCCTGAGCCAGGTACACCCCAGAGCCCTGGAGTCCCTGAATGTCCTTTCTCCAATGGCACCCAATTTATTACCTAAATCAGATGATCTCATGCTAGAAATGTCTCCTTGGGGTCTCATTTCAGGTTGCTGTTAGTCCCTACCTGAGGCCCCTTCAGTAGCTTGTGGTCCCTCATATTCCCTGCCTCGAGGGCACAGTCCTCATCCCAGTCTGTTTCCAGTTTAGACTGCTCTGATTCCTGTGTGCTCTATGATCTGGGGTCAAACCCAGGTTTTCAGCCTGTCTGGTGTGTGTTCCTTTCTGCCCAGCTCCTCTCCCACCATCCCACCATTAGCACTTTCCATGACTCTTGCACAGGAAACTTACTGTGAGGTGGCTTTCCTTGAGATTCCCCCAAATGAATCCTGTACTTTTCCAGATTTGAAACTCTGCTATTTTTTTTTTTTTATTTTACAGTCACCCTTTACATCTGAATGTGTCATATCCCACCTAACGGGTCATCTCAAAAGTCACCCCTGACTGAAGCTCCCTGAGTATGAGTCAGATATAAACACTGACTCCTCAGGGTCCCCTTTGATAGTCTTCTTAAGACCATCAGAAGAGTCTGGTCATGGTCCCCTCCTAAGTTCAGGGGATAAAACCAAAGTGATAGCTTTATCTGGCTAACGTTCCTCCTGTGAAACTAAGCTCAGAGTTCTTCACAGTGCACATGTATTTGTATATAATTCGATTACCTATTTGGGTGTGTGTATATGCAGGTATATGTAGACCACACATGGAAGTCAGAGGGTGACTTTTTAAGAATTAGTTCTCTTCTTCGACCATGTGGATCCCAGGGATCAAACTCAAGTCATCTCACCTAAAGTGTTTTATTTAAGATATATCTCATTTTTTAATTTATGCATATGAGTCTTTTGTCTGTGTGTATGTGTGTGTACCACATGCATGCGGATGCCTACAGAGATCACAAAAGGGCATCAGATCTCCTGGGACTGGATGTGAGCTGCCATTTGAATTCTGGGAACTGATTTCAGGTCCTCTGCAAAAGTGCTCTTAATAACTGTGCCAGCTGTCTCTCCAGCCCCTTTTTGTTATGGTTTTGATTTGGGTTTGTTTGTTTGTTTTTTGAAACTGGAGATTGCTGTGTTCCCTAGACTGGTCCCAAATTCCTCTGGTTCAAGGTATCTTCCTGCCACAGCTTGCCAAGCAGCTGGGAAGAGGGCTGAAGTTTCATATTGTGCTGGGTGGTTTCCGGCAACACTTTCACTCAGATTGTATCAGGTGCTCAGAAATGTTGACTTTACATCTTATAATGTAACCCACCTAGCACGGGGCAAAAGTAGGGGCTGCAGACTTCCTGTCTCCCCTCTATCCCCTTGAATAACTAGCTTCTCTGGGGTGTCCCTAAGTGATCATTGCACCTCATTTCGTGTCCGTGTGCTCTGTTGAAATGTTTTGTGATGTGTGTATGGTTTTCACGTGAACGGAGGCAGGCAAAGCCGGGTCTGTGGGTTCTACTGTGTTCTTAATCTTCTTGGAAGTTTGTGCAATGACTTCCCTCCAGGGATTGTTTCCTACGCATACCTCCAAGTACGTGAATGTGTTTTCTGTGGTCCCTTGATCTTGCTGAGTTTCTCTAAGGAGGATGGCTGGACCGTCTGCTACGTGTCTGGGAGCCCCTCTCATGTCCGGACATGTGCTTACTCCCAAGGTTTGCACCCACCCGCATTTACTACTCCCAGACAAAAACGTGCACTGCGGCACCTAGAGAATAGGCAGTCAAGGCTCCGCCTACATTTTGCTTCCTCCTTGGAATTTCCAGCCCGGTGCAGCCAACTGCTCCCCAGCTGCGAAGGGCGGAGTTCCCCAGTCCGGCCCTTTCTTTGGCTCTATAAGTAGCGCTGCCTTGCCGGGGATCTGCACTCCTCTACACTCTCGGCACAACGTGTAAACTATGTGCCACTCGCGCAACCATCTCCACACCATGACTGGCCTGAGGGCCCCTTCTCCAGCTCCCTCCAACGGCCCGGAACTCCGGCGGGGGTCCGGTCCCGAGATTTTCACCTTCGACCCTCTCCCGGAGCGGGTGGTAGCGTCCACCGCGCGTCCGCACACTTCTCGCGGACACCGAAAACGCAGCCGAAGGGTGCTCTACCCTCGAGTGGTGAGTATCGCCAGAGTGGGCAGCAGGAGGTCGCGTCGCTCTGGTACCTGTAGTGAACAACTAGACCCGGGGACCTTGATCTGACGTTTCCCTCTTTTATCTGCTCAGGTCCGGCGCCAGCTACCAACCGAGGAACCCAACATTGCCAAGAGGGTCCTCTTTCTCCTGCTCGCCATCATTTTCTGCCAGATTTTGATGGCTGAAGAGGGTGTGTCGCAGCCCCTGGCTTCGGAGGATGCTACCAGCGCCGTATCGCCTGAGCCCATCTCTGCGCCCATTACTGCGCCCCCGGTCCTCGAGCCTTTGAACCTGACCTCGGAGTCCTCGGACTATGCTCTGGATCTCAAAGCTTTTCTCCAGCAACACCCGGCGGCCTTCTAAACGCGATGGGTCACAGTCCGAAAAACAAAGAGGCACCAGGGGTATCTGGTGCGCGAGAACGTATCCCAAACTGGGACTTCTAAGGCAACGCGAACTCAGAACACTACCGCCAAGATGCCGGTGCTTGGGGCGGCGAGCCCGAGGCACCGTGGGTCCTGGCTATCCCCACTGGGAACGGACAGAGACCTTCTCTAATTAATATTTATGTATTTATGTATATCCTCCTAGGTAAAGGAGGCGTGTATGTAATATTTATTATAACTTATGCAGGGGATGCGAGATATGCCTCCTTGCTGTAACACAGATATTTATTACGATTCATAGGGTCGGTAAGACAAAGTTGTGGCAGGGAGGACCCAGGTGGTAGAACTCCCAGCTTGGGGATTAGGCTTGGTGGGGGGCATAGGTTTAGGGGTCTTCCAGCACTTCCAACTCTGTAGTCTGTTGTAAGGCTTCGGCAGACCCTTGGGAATCCGGTCTATGGCCTATGATGTCTTCCTGGTTGCTTCTTAGGTCCATGGATTGTCAGAGGGCGGCTGTCTGGGGTCGCCTAGTATGTTCTGTGAACACGAATAAACTTGATTGCCTGTTGTTATTATCAGCAATTCTCAAAGTGTATCATTTCAAGCGGCGGGGGGGTGGGGGGGGACGTGGCGGGAGGATGTGACTAGGTCCCCAGTCCTCACCCTTTCTTGGGTCCTGAACTCTTTCTTGGGTTACAGACCTATATCCGGTCACCGGATGCTGTCATACGTTGCTGGGTGTGCGGTTTTCCCAGTTAGTAGTGTGGCAACCTGCTTACTCACCGCAGGCGGCGGGTATTCAGCAACCCGAGTGGAAGGGCGTGGCCTCGGGTGGGGGCGGAGCTTCCAGGCCACAGCTCCGATGGAAGGGGGGTTGTTGGGGGGGGGGGGAATGTCTGGCATCCCCATGGGCTGCCGAGAACTGGAGTGCTGCGGACCCGAGCGGGGCCTGCCGGGAAAGGGGCGGACCCAGGGATTGGGAGGGGGCGGGGTCGCGTCTGTTGCTGCAACAGGGTGCGGCCGGGTGGGGGGCGCAAGTGCAGCTTCCACTAAGCCGGGTGTCGAGCAGTCCCCACCCAGTTCTGGGGTTCTGCGGGTCTCCTCGCTTCCCCAGACCCCAGTGTGGTTCCTCCCGGCGTTCCGGAAGGTGAGTGGGGTTGGGAGGCGGAGCCTTGGGCGGCCGAAGAGCCTGGAGGCTGCGGACTACTTTAGACCCCTGGGCGCGGGAGAGCTTTGCGTGGTGGAGGGGCTAGGGGGCGCGGTGAGAGGAAGACTGAGAATCAACTGGCACGGAGGAAGAAGTCCCTGGGGAATCTTAGGACTGTCACAGGAGCGCTCAAGGGACTGGGCGGTGGCAGAGGCAGTCAGTGCTCCTGATAAGAGAAGGAGGTGCCGCCACAGGGCTCCTTCCCCTCTGCAAAGGCTTCCTCTCTATCCCCCTCCAGCTACAGCTTCAACCATGTTTTTCACTTGTGGCCCAAATGAGGCCATGGTGGTCTCCGGTAAGTCTCCTCCCAGCCAGTGACACTCACCACCCACCCCCTCCTTTAAACCTGACCTCTGCCTCCTCCTGTCCGCACCAGCTTCCCAGCCCCATCGTTCTGCCCACGATGGCCCCGAACCACCTGTGATTCCCAGCCTCCAAGGCATAGAATGCCCCCCCCCCCCCCAATCATTATCCAGACTCTCCATATGGGTGCGCCACCTTTTACCCCTTGGTCTTTTGCTCTGCCACGGTCCCGTTATGCCCTCACCTTACAGGGTTCTGTAGGAGCCCCCCAGTCATGGTGGCCGGAGGCCGAGTATTTGTCCTACCATGCATTCAACAAATCCAGAGGTAGGTAACAACGGAACCCGGGAAGGGAGCCAGCCCATTTTCCTCTCTTTCTCTTACTGCTTGCTCCTTTTCCCTCTAGGATCTCCCTCAACACATTGACCCTCAATGTCAAGAGTGAGAAGGTTTATACCCGCCATGGGGTCCCCATCTCAGTCACGGGCATTGCCCAGGTGAAGCTCTCAGAGCCTTCCTCCCAAAGCCCACCCCCACCTTTCTCCTGGCCATTAAACACCTCTGTCCGTGGACTTCTCAGCTCTGTCTTTCCGCTGGTCTCACCTTCAGCCACCGCCCCCAAGACCCCTAGCTCTTCCTCCTCCTTGCCTTGCGTTGACCATCATACCCTTTCTGTCTCTACTATGGATGCAGGTGAAAATCCAGGGCCAGAACAAGGAGATGCTGGCAGCCGCCTGCCAGATGTTCCTGGGGAAGACGGAGGCGGAGATCGCCCACATTGCCCTGGAGACGCTGGAGGGCCACCAGAGGGCAATCATGGCCCACATGACTGTGGAGGTGGGGCTGAGGGGACAGGAGAGGATCTGGGTGGGATGTCAGGATGAGAGGACCATGACAGACCAGCCCGCCTGTGACAGGTGATGAATCTGGCAACCCTCTTCCCACTGTTCTTTCTCTGTAGGAGATCTATAAGGATAGACAGAAATTCTCAGAGCAAGTTTTCAAAGTGGCCTCCTCTGACCTGGTCAACATGGGTATCAGCGTGGTTAGCTACACTTTGAAGGACATTCATGATGACCAGGTAAAAATAATCAGTTGAGGCAGACTTAGTGGCTGGAAATATAATCCCAACACTGGGGTGGGGTCGGGTTGGGGACCTAAAGCAGGAGGGATCCGTAGGTCATCTGGGTTACATATGAGTTCCATTCCAGCCTGGGCTACATAATGAGTTCCAGGATAGCCCTGGCTACAGGGTGAGATCCTGTCTCAAAACAAACAGCCTGGTGTGGTGGTGCGGGCCTTTAATCCCAGCACTCAGGAGGCAGAGGCAAGTGGATGTCTGTAAATTGGAGGCTGGTCTGGTCTACAAGGCGAATACCAAGACAGACCTGTATAATAGACCGAATCTCAAAAAACAGAATGTGGTTAATGGTAGAGGGCTAACCTAGCCAGAGTGTGCTGGGGGCCCCTGACTTCCACCCTACACCACAAAACAAACAAAAGCCAAGATCCTTCCTGCTTCCTGATCCCATCTCTCAAACCCTCCTGAGACTGGTTTCGCTCTTCCACAGGATTACTTACACTCTTTGGGGAAAGCTCGCACTGCACAAGTCCAAAAAGATGCTCGGATTGGGGAAGCAGAGGCTAAGAGAGATGCCGGGATACGGGTGAGGGAGAAGTGCTCGGTCCCCCGCTGCCTTGCTAGACACCCCGGAGGGGCCAAGGGCACGAGGGGGTTTGGAGGGTTCAGCTGAGTGTGGTCAGCAGGGGGTGGCGATACCGGCAGAGAGCAGACCCTTACCGTCCGGCCTTCCTCACTAACCCTGACCTAGGAGGCTAAGGCCAAGCAGGAGAAGGTATCTGCGCAGTGCCTCAGTGAAATAGAGATGGCCAAGGCACAGAGGGACTATGAGCTGAAGAAGGCCACCTACGACATCGAGGTCAACACCCGGCGAGCGCAGGCTGACCTGGCCTATCAGCTGCAGGTAAGCACAGTGTCCAGGCTGCTTGCTCTGTGACCTTTCCCCTTTCTTGCTTCCATCTGTACTAAGGAGACTTTGATCTTTGCTCTGATTCTGGTACCCCCCCTTTAAAAAAAAAAAGATTTTATGTATGTGAGCACACTGTAGCTGTCTTCAAGACACACCAGAAGAGAGAGGGCATCGGGTCCCATATGGTTGTGAGCCACTGTGTGGTTGCTGGGATTTGAACTCAGGACCTCTGGAAGAGCAGTCAGTGCTCTTAACCGCTGAGCCGTCTCTCCAGACCCCAGGGTACTCCATTTTTGACCCTTTTCCTTGGTATGATAAAAAACATAAAAGCAGGGACTCAAAGCATAAATACCTGTACATGTATGTGTATCTTCACATACATGTAGACTGGAACATTCAGCTGAAAACTCACAGGCAGACGGATGGACAGGGACTCAAGCAGGGACTGGAGAGATAGGTGAGTCTTGGGGGATCACTGGTCAGCCAGGTTAGCATAATCATTGAACCTTGGGCCAAGGAGAGACTCAGAATATAAGGCAAATGGTGCCTGATGAGGAGTGACATTGTAAGTTGTCCTCTGGCCTCCACAAACATACATGTGTGTTACACACCTGTACGTGTGTGTACGTCTGCACATGCATGTAGACTGGAGCATTCAGCTGAAAACCCAAGACAGACAGACAGGCAGGCAGACTGGTAGGCAGGCCATGAATGTGATTGACCAAGAGGTAAACTGCCTCTCTGTAAAGGCACCCAATTGCAAGTGGAAACCAAAGTGAAGAGTTGCCCTGTCCCCCCGCCCCCCATTCACCAAGCTGTGTTCTGGGTATAGGTCTGCACCTGTTCAGAAGAAGAGAAACCTCTACTCATGTGCATAGGGTGCCCCAAAACTTTGGTGACCAAAAGAGAGGGTGAGGAAGGAAACAGCCTTGAATGACGGAAAGTGAGCCTTGGGCGGCCCTTTACATTACAAGAAGGTATAGCTGGCCCCTGTCATTCATGCATTGCACATTTGAGGATCTGCCTGCTCACCAGGATTTATGGGTAAACCACAGGTCACTGCCTGCAGCATTTGCTGTGTATGCTGGACACAGAATGCTGAAGAATTCTAGTTGGCTGATGCAGGCTCCAGATAAGCTCAAACATGGAGGTGCTGCCTCGTATCTGACCTCAGGCTGCAGGCGGTTTCGCTGGGTATCGTCAACAGCATTTCTGGGTTTTGTTAGTGATTTTTCTGTTTATAATGACTCTCGGGACTGAGGGTACAATACACACACACACACACACACACACACACACTAAAACGATTCAAATAGTACTAAAGTGCTTCATGGAGTCCATTAGCACTGGAGGCTGTGAAATGCCTTGCATTTTTAGGTTACCTCTGTTCAGCCACGAATTAAAATACAGTTGGCTTCTGTTCCACACTAATGCATCAGCTCTATGTGTTTTAATATACAATTTCTTTAATTTTTTTGTTATTTAGTCAGTTGTTTTTGTTTTCTTTTGTTCTTCGAGACAAGGTCTCACTATGTAGCCCTAACTGGTCTGGAACTGACTATATAGACCATGCTGGCCTCAAACACAGAGATCCACCTGTCTCTACCCTCGAGTGCTGGGATTAAAGTTGGGCAACACCATGCCCTGCTTGCTTGTTTGAGACAGGGTCCTCACACAGTAGCCCAAGCTAGACTCAAACATGTACCAGTACTCCTGTTTCAGCCTTTTTACTGCTGGGATTGCAATGCCTAGCTTAAAAGGTATCTTTAAATGAAAACACTTAAACAAAATGATATATTGACTAGCTGATAAAAAGTATAGATTACAGTGTTCCTTGAATTCAGAGATCCTCCTGCCTCTGATGAACACAGATCCTTTGCAAGAGCAACCAGTGCTCTTAACTGCAGAGCTTTCTCTCCAGCCACCATTGTTTAATTTAATTATATTTATGTATGCTCAGCTCAGAGACAACCTGCTGCAAGAGCCAGCTCTCTCCTACCATGCAGTTCCCCAAGGATCAAACTAAGGTAGCCAGGCTTGGAGATAGATGCCTTTATTCCCCAAGCCATCTTAGCTAGTCCAAGATCACATCAAGTTTGAAGCCAGCTTCCAATTCTGTACTTTTAAGGTATTCTTTCTATAGAATATATATATATATATATATATAAAGGCTGGAGAGAAGTCCCAGCATTGCTGCTTTTCCAGAGGTCCTGGGTTCAATTCCCAGCAACCACATGGTGGCTCACAACCATAACCTTAGTCCCATGAGATCCAGTGCCCTCTTCTAGTATGCAGATCCACATGCAAAGCACCCCATATACATAAAATACATAAATAAGTAAACAAGTAAATATTTAGAGATGGGTGGTGGCCCATGCCTTTAATCTCAGCACTAGGGAGGTAGTTGGCCTCTGAGTTTGAAACTAGCCTGATCTACAGTTGAGTTCCAGAATAGCCAGGGCTACATAATAAAACCCTGTCTTGAAAAGCCAGATGATGATGATGATTATGATGAAGAAAAAAGAAATTTGAACACACGTGATCTCTGGAAGCTGGTTATAGCAGTTGCTTCTAGAAAGGGAACCAAGAGATTTGAGGCAAGAGGTGGGAGGAAGCCACCTTCTATGTGTCTACTTTCCCTTTTGAGTTTATTTTGTTCCTTATTTTGGGTGCAAAGGATTTAAAAATAAGACATCTGCTGGCAGGGTGTGTAAGGCAGTACTGACTATTGAGCTGTCTGGGCTGGCGTTGATGGTGGCTTTACTCTGAAGAATGGCAGCAAAGAGAAATGGAGACATGTGAACAGAACTGCAGAGGTAGATTATGACCACAAAGGGCGCAGTGCCCTCAGGACCATCATACTATAGAGAGTTACTCAAGAGGAAGACCTGGGAGGGATGCTTTCTCTCATCCCAGGAGGGTAAGGGACCAGCTTAATCCATTCTGACGCTAAGTCCTTAACCTAGCGGCTCTGAGAAGTCACGAGGCAGTTCTCAGGCTTGATTCTGTACTTGAAATGGATCCCACTACCGAGTAGGCTGAGCTGACCAGGAAACGGCTTCCTGGGTCTCTTCCACGTTGTATTCCACCGGTAGCACAGGCTTTTCTCCCGGGCGCTCCCCAGCCATGACTCAAGCTCCCCTTGCTCCCTTAGGTAGCCAAGACGAAGCAGCAGATCGAGGAGCAGCGGGTGCAGGTGCAGGTGGTTGAGCGCGCCCAGCAGGTGGCAGTGCAGGAGCAGGAGATCGCCCGGCGCGAGAAGGAGCTGGAGGCCCGAGTGCGCAAGCCAGCCGAGGCTGAGCGCTACAGGCTGGAGCGCCTGGCGGAAGCAGAGAAGTAACGCTCGCTTCCTGACCCCCCTCCTGGCCCCTTGACGCTCATAGTCAGAAAAGGCGCTCTGGCCCTGAACCGCTTCCCTTCTGTCCCCAGGGCCCAACTGATCATGCAGGCAGAAGCCGAAGCTGAATCTGTGCGGGTGAGTTGGGGCATGGCTCCTGATTGACACAGAGAAGGGCTTGTTGGGGTTTCTTATTCTCTATTGCTTGTTTTTTGGATTTTTGAGACAAGACTATTATTACACTGCCACTCTGGCTGTCCTGGAATTCACTGTGTAAACAAGATGGCTTCAAACTCAGGGAGATCCACCTACCTCTGCTTCCCAAGTACTGGGATTCAAGGCACTTGCAATTGAACTATTGTTGCTGCTATTCCCTCCTCCTCCTCCCTCCTCCCTCTTCCTCCTCCTCTTTCTCCTTCTCCCTCCTCCTCTTCCCCCTCTTCCTCCTCCTCCCTCCTCCTCCCCCTCCTTTCTCCTTCTCCCTCCTCCTCCTCCCCCCTCTTCCTCCTCCTCCTCCTCCTCTTCCTCCCCCTCCCTCCTCCTCTTCCTCCTCCTTTTCCTCCTCCTCCTCCCCCTGTGTGGGGAGCAGCAGGGTGATCAGCATCTTGCCAGTGTGGAGGTCAGATCTCTTGGAGATTTTAAGTAAGGTTGTTGGCCTTACTGGCAAGCACCTTTCCCTCTGAATCTCATTGGCCTCAGAATTTTGTATCCTTAATGATTTGCCTGTCCTGTACCCTCTACAGATGCGAGGGGAAGCTGAAGCCTTTGCCATAGGAGCCCGGGCTCGAGCTGAGGCAGAGCAAATGGCTAAAAAGGCAGAAGCCTTCCAGATGTACCAGGAGGCCGCCCAGCTGGACATGCTGCTGGAGAAACTGCCCCAGGTCTGGAGACGGGTGGGACTCTGGGAGGAGGGGTGAGGTGACGTGACTGGGTGGGGTCGTTAGGGGTGCCAAAGAGAGGAATTATGGTCAGTTGTGGGGTGAATCTGATGGATGGTGTGGTCATAGCTATCTATCTCTGCCTACCAGGTGGCAGAAGAGATCAGTGGTCCCCTGACCTCAGCCAATAAGATCACGCTGGTGTCTAGCGGAAGTGGAACCATGGGGGCAGCCAAAGTTACTGGGGAAGTCCTGGACATCTTAAGCCGCCTGCCAGAGAGTGTGGAGAGACTCACTGGCGTTAGCATCTCCCAGGTGAGGGGCGATGCAAGAGTGTGTGTGTTACCGAGTACCTCAATCGTGTGATACAGTAGGCTGAGAGCCGAATGGGCTTCTGGGAGCTCGGGAAGTCACAGACAGTGACTTTCTTGGTATCCAAGTCACCTTGCTGAGGACTCAAGTTCAACTCCCAGAACCCATATACAGTCCCTGCTTGGCTAGCCCCAGGCCAGTGAGAGACCCTGAAAGCGTACAGCCAAATTATACTTTGCCTTTCACACACAAGTGCATGTGCACACACAGAAGGACTCCCTCCAACATGCTAAATGATGTAGTCCCCATGAGCAGGAAGCAGACCATCAGTCAGGTCAGTCTGTAGCCTGTATGCCTGGGCACCACAGGAGAGCAAAGCATTAGCTGCTGCCTGTTGACGGCCGTCTCATTTCCTGGCATATCATTACTTCCCTGGAGTTTACCCATCTGTGGGTTATGGCAAATGTCAGTAAGGTCACCTGTGACGGGTTGCCGTTTTCCTCAAATTGGTTTTAAAATTATCTTAAAAGAGCTGGCCTTGGTGGGATCCCAACACTCAGGAGGCAGAGGCAGGAGGGTCTCTTGAGTTTGAGGCCAGCCTGGTTAAAGAACAAGTTCCAGGACAGTCAGGGCTACACGGAGAAACCCTGTGTCAAAAAAAAAAAGGCTCAACAATACAAACCAGCCTCCTTGCTGGGATATTGGGAAATTGTTTGCAGAGTACTTAAGGCAGGGTCGGGTAAACCACACACACAAAAAAAAAATGCATCTGGGTGTATAAAGCTTGAGTCTCAGCACTCAGGAGGCAGATGAACATTCATCTCTTGAGTTTAAGGCCATCTGGGGCAATATAGTGAGAGCCTGCCTTTTTGGGTTTTTGAGACTAGCTTTCTCTGAGTAGCCCTGGCTGCCCTAGAACTCAAGAGATCTGCCTGCCTCTGCATCTCAAGTGCTTTATCATCATCATCCCTGGAGACCCCGTCTTTTTTTTCTTTTTTGTTTTTTTTTTTCCGAGGCAGGGTTTCTCTGTGTAGCCCTGGCTGTCCTGGAACTCACTCTATAGACCAGGGTGGCCTCGAACTCAGAAATCCGCCTGCCTCTGCCTCCCAAGTACTGGGATTAAAGGCATGCACCGCCACCGCTGCCCGGCTTCCGAAGACCCCTTCTTAAAAAATAAAACCACATGCGTCCTAAAGTAGTCTTCATCAAGCTGGGTTTGTTGGAATGTCCTTAAAGTCTGAGCTAGGCTTTGAGCTAAGGAGTATGCAAGCAAAGTTCTATTCTAGTCCCTATGACTACATAGATACCTAGATGGGGTCGGATTTCAGTAGAACAGACTCAGAGACCCACCTCGCCTCAACCTTTTCAATGTCCTCCTGAACCCATCCTTCCAAATGGATGCTACCGAGAGCAGATGCTGGATTCCCACGCTATCATGTCTTTTCTTTTCCCTAGGTGAATCACAACAAGCCTTTAAGGACAGCGTGAGCCCTCAGTCCTCAATGGTACCTGGACATGTGGCCCAAGTGGTCTCACTGCATGCACCTCACCTGGCCTCCCTGAGCATGGCCCCCCCAAAAGGGGTGCATGTCTCTCCTTGCCAAATAGTCTGTGCCTTGTCTTGGAGGGTTTGCACCCCCTTCTCAGCCCATTGCCAGTGCCCTGCACCAAGACTTTATATTACTTCAGCCCATCCCAACTATTTAACTTCCTGATTAAACTAAACTGTTTGAGCCTGGTTTATCTATACTTTCTTCACCCTTCACCGAGACCAAAAGATAGCCCTAAAGATCTTAAGTAAATTTAAGTGCTAATACTAACAACTAAAATTACCAGTTTGCAGCATGCTGGAAGCAGAACAGGTTCCAGGCCAGCCTGGGTAACAAGAACCTGACTCAATAAAAAGTTGACTGTGCAGATCCCTGCAGTGATACCCCTCAAAACACCCTACCCTACACATTAAATCCAGACCTATTTATACTTAATGCTACTAGGACATAGTAGCTCCCACCTAGTGTTAAAAGGATGTTCAACAGTCTCAAACTAGAATGGTGTGACTATAGGTCACAAGTTTAACCCCAGAGGGATGTGCTGGAGGGTTGATGGGGGTCTGATTTCAGTATTGTGGGCAACTTTGAACCCATAATCCTCCACTGAATATTGGCCATTAGAGGTATGTCCAGACATACCTAGAGAGCTGGGGATATCACTCAGTGGTCCCCAGCCCTGAAAGAAACTGCTAGGCATACCACTTGTTAATAGCTCAGCTATTGGAAAGGCAGGGGGCAGGAGAATCACCTAGGTAGGTAGGGACAGCCTGGGCCTTAGGATGCAGCTCAGTAATAGAGCATTTGCCTAGCATATAGGTCAGTGTTCAGTCACCAACACCACAAAAAAACTCAAAATGAGAATTTGACTGGTTCTTATAGCTTGCGTGCTTAAAATCTAAGATAAGCTTTATGACATCCACATGACCTTGGGAACAGTATAATTCAACCTGGGACCAGTTCCTCCACCAGCAACTTTACCTACCGCTGAATGAGCACACAGCCTCACACCTTTTTTTTTTTTTTTCCAATTCCCATTTATTTTTTGGGTTCTCTGGGCGATGTCTTCTTTTCAATATGAAAAAAAAAAAAGCAAGTTCAACACAAAATAGAAAGGTAGGAAAAGACTAAACCAAGGGCAGGTCAGGAGGAAAACGGGGCAAAGATGGTAACCTCCCCTCTTAGAGAGTGCCTTGAAACACCCAGATGGAAGCATACTTTCCCAAGTGTGGAGTTTAAGCGGGAACTGGAGTGTTCAGAGACCAAGGCCTTGCCCCGCAACCCCCAATCCCCATGCACCATCTCTTGGAAAAAGAACCAAAACAGGGAAGACACTTCCAATGGCAGATTTGGCTCAGGACAGCTGGGGGGATATAAATGGAGATAATACTGTTAATACCTCTCCTGAGGCTGAGAGATGAAAGAAAAAACCAACCCTGTTGATTGAAAGCCTCAGTGGATTCCCGTGTCTAAATGGCCCCGACTGGAAAACCCCACCCCTCTCTGCCTGATGACCTACCTCTATCTAATATCCCCTCTACTGGCCTTTCCTGATCCACTATTTTACTTTAAGATGCTGGCTACTGAGTTCTCAGAATTGGGCTGCGATCTACACAGGATCTGGAGCAGAACTCAGGTTCCTGGAGAATATATCAGAAGAATATTAACTGGACATTTACCCATTTAAAACGGGTACCAGAAGGAAGCACAGGGTAACACACCCAGAATGTCAGAAATCTAAGTGGAAAGAGAAAAGAGACATTCCACAAACAAATATTTATTGAGTACCTGCCCCGTGCCAGGCACTATTTACCCCACCCCCATGAGAAAACAAAATGAAACAAAAACAGGACAGAGGCAGCAGAAAGAAACTGGAGGACAAAGGGCAGTTGGAGAAAGCAAAGGGAACTAAGAAGCCTGAGGTGATGCAGGGCTCTGTCTTAGGCCTCTTCTTCTGCCTCCTCTCCGAAATCCTCTTCCTCTTCCGCGGTGGCATCTTGGTACTGCTGGTACTCAGAGACGAGGTCGTTCATGTTGCTCTCAGCTTCAGTGAACTCCATCTCGTCCATGCCCTCACCTGTGTACCAGTGGAGGAAAGCCTTCCTGCGGAACATCGCCGTAAACTGCTCCGAGATGCGCTTGAAGAGCTCCTGGATGGCCGTGCTGTTTCCAATGAAGGTGACTGCCATCTTGAGGCCACGTGGTGGGATGTCACAGACAGCCGTCTTGACGTTGTTGGGGATCCATTCCACGAAGTAGCTGCTATTCTTATTCTGCACGTTGAGCATCTGCTCATCCACCTCCTTCATGGACATCCGTCCACGGAAGACAGCCGCAACCGTGAGGTACCGGCCGTGGCGCGGGTCACAGGCAGCCATCATGTTCTTGGCGTCGAAGACCTGCTGGGTAAGTTCAGGCACAGTGAGGGCCCGGTACTGCTGGCTTCCGCGGCTGGTGAGAGGGGCAAAGCCAGGCATGAAGAAGTGGAGACGAGGGAAGGGCACCATGTTGACAGCCAGCTTTCGAAGGTCAGCGTTAAGCTGGCCTGGGAAACGGAGGCAGGTGGTGACACCGCTCATGGTGGCTGAGACGAGATGGTTCAGGTCTCCGTAGGTTGGTGTGGTGAGCTTGAGGGTACGGAAGCAGATGTCGTAGAGGGCCTCGTTGTCAATGCAGTAGGTCTCATCCGTGTTCTCCACCAGCTGATGGACGGACAGGGTGGCGTTGTAGGGCTCAACCACGGTATCAGACACTTTGGGTGAGGGCACCACGCTGAAGGTATTCATGATGCGGTCAGGATATTCTTCTCGGATCTTGCTGATGAGCAGGGTACCCATGCCAGAGCCAGTGCCTCCGCCCAGTGAGTGGGTCAGCTGGAAGCCTTGCAGGCAGTCACAGCTCTCCGCCTCCTTCCGCACCACATCCAAGACAGAGTCAACCAGCTCAGCACCCTCTGTGTAGTGGCCCTTAGCCCAGTTGTTACCTGCTCCAGACTGACCTGGAATTGTAATAAGGGGGAAAAATTAAAAAAAAAAAAAAAAAAGCTTAATCACTAAGATATGGGAGGAACACAGTACTTCTTAATTCCGCCCCGCATAACTCACCGAAAACAAAGTTGTCTGGTCTGAAGATCTGGCCGAAAGGACCTGAGCGAACAGAGTCCATGGTCCCGGGTTCTAGATCCACCAAGATAGCTCGAGGGACATACTTGCCACCTGCAGGGATTCAAGATGTTTGATTGATCCAGCAACGAAATAGCTCAATTTGGGGTGGGAAATCAGGCACAAAGCACTAAAGTTGTCATTCCAGGCACTACCACCTGGTGGCAGTAGAGCTAATTTTTAGTCCCTTTCTGTGTGTCAAAGGAAAAAAAAACGGGAACCATGCAGAGGGATAACAGATACTTAAAAGTGTGGAAAAACAGGGCGTGGTAATGCTGTCCTTAAACCCAGCACTTTGGAGGTTGACCGATCTTTGTGAGTTCCAGGGCGGCCAGGGATGATGAATGGGGTCCCTGTCTCAATAGAGGGGCAGGGAGAAGTGTTAAGAAGGGATTTCTGCCCTCACCTGTGGCTTCATTGTAGTACACAGAGATTCGGTCCAGCTGTAGGTCGCTATCCCCATGGTAGGTACCGGTGGGATCGATGCCGTGTTCATCACTTATCACCTCCCAGAACTACATAGGGAAGAGCAACGAGACCTCAATGGCTCAAGTCCTAAGGGATGTCTCCCACCCCTCCTTTCGATTCCAGACATGCTCAATCGAGGCTGAGGTGCAGACACTGCAATTCCGTTATCTGACTGCGGAACCTCTACGGAGGAACTACGCCCTGTAAGGTTACAACCTTTGTGGATAGGACGAGTGATGGGTGGGTCAGGGGTTGTAAGCATCTACGTGGGCGAATTAGAGCCCACCTACTTTAGGCTTAGCACAAAGTTGGATCCTGAAGCCAGGCACCGCCCTTCCAGGCCAGCACAAAAGAGGGTTGGGGGAGAAAGGTGCGGCCACTGCAGTCGCCCACCCCTTACGCCCTCCACGTGACTGCGGTGGCGGGCCGCTCCTCCAGCAAACCACAAAGGCGGGAGCTGTGCGGGCGGGGCCAAGCTCGAGGGGCGGGGCCAGTGCGCCCCCGCGGGCAAGGGCCGCATTGTCCCTGCGCGCCAGGGGCTCGAACCCCGCCCCCAAAGGGTCCCACCCTTCTGCTACAATTTAGCGGCCGCACTTCCTCCCTCCCCCTCTCCAATGTAATTGCGCGCTAAGAAGGGGTAAAAAGATTAAAAAGCCCCATATCCTCCAATCTTTATTCCCTCTCCTTAGTCTCCCCGATACTTGAAAAGATCACACTGTCCTACTGCTCACACCCTAAGATCTCTTTTAAGGGCAATGAAAAGTAAAAGTAGGCCCATTATCTAAAATAAGCCTTGGGATGGCGGGTTCGATGGAGTCTCCAAGTCTTTGTTGAGAGGTAATGCACACCGGGCCACCTCTGCAGCAGCCCGCCAAACCTCGCCCCTTCCCCCTCCATTCTGTTTCAGTAGGGCCCTCCATGCGGGGTGGGGGTGGCGCAAGGGGAAAACCTGGCCTCGGCTTTGTCTCGGATCATTTCCGCATCCTTCCAGTCCTCGAACCGTTATAAAACCCCCCTTTAAGACCAGCTCCTCACAGCCCCCCATTCCCTAAACTCAAAAGGCTCTTTTAATAGCTTTCCGAAAATGTGCCAAGAAAAACAGTTCTTCATTTCTCAATATCAGAACGCTAGCTACAAATATGGGTTCTATTTATACGTGCATAACTTTGAGGGGCCAAATCTGACGGGTAGAGAATGCAAGCGCCCCGTGAACATCGCTCATATTAACACAGATTTCTCTTCCTTCCATATTTCAGCTAAAAATTTAAAATCCTTACCTTAGCACCGATCTGGTTGCCACACTGTCCGGCCTGGATGTGCACGATTTCCCTCATGGCTACGGTTTACTGTAATAATTTTTTTTTGATGGTTCCAATGTAGGTACCGAGCAAAAAAGATAATTAAGGTTTTTGGTTTGTTTTTTTTTTTTCTTCTGGGCCGGACTCAGACTGAAAGGATGGAACGGAGCCCCGGAGGCTGCAGCAGCGAGATGCGAGCTCGACCGCAGGAAGGTTCTAAGAGGCAGAAGAGGCCGGCGAGCGCGGGAGGGAAGGCGCGCAGGGCGGGGCGCGCGCGTTCGCGCGGCCGGGGGCGGGAGATAGGCGGGCGCCCCGGTCTCAGACAAAGCCTAACCAACCAGTCGCTGATTAGACCAGCCGATCACGTGCCAGACGGCCATTGGTCTCTGAGCCAGTGGCGAGCGCAGTCCTTTTTGGGAGTTGTAGTTCTCTATTGTCCACGCTGCAAAAAGAAGTTAGGGATGGGTGGGTACTGCGTGAGGAATTGGGGGTATCTTGTGCGTGTGTGTGTGTGTGTGTGATTTTATTTTTTCCATGAAAAATGATCTCTCACGAGATTCCTATCTTCTATTCCTGAGAGAGGATTTTGTACTAAAAGAGGTTTGGGGAAATATAGTAATTAGGAGATCTGAGGTGCCTGAGTTGGAAGGTGGGTTGGGCACGCCCTGCCAGCTGCCCACGGCAGTAGGTCTGGGAAGGCCAGACTGCATAGCTCAGCGGAAAACCCTGAGAACTGTGTTGTCCTTCCCTGATACTCAGTTATCTAGTTCTTTGTGATCCCAAGACCGGAATTTCTATAAGGCACCTCTCCCTCGCATCCCTCCAGAAGAAAGAATTGCCCTTTCTGTTTTCAAGGGAGTTGTCTCAAGGGTTTTCAAAAGAGAAACAAAATAGCAAGGATCATGGGGAAAACTGCAGGGAGCTGATGTCCCAAAAGAATGGAGGTGTATGTAAAAATCAGCGTGGGATTTGGGCCTTTTGGACGACGCTGAAGACATTCTGGTCATCTTGTCAGTACAGGCGGTAGCGTGGACAGACTAAGAGAATGTCAGTCTTTAGACAGTGCCTACCTTTCAGACACTCGCTAGAAGCAAGGGGTTGTTTACTTGTTTTTCCAGTTAGTTGATTTTATTCATTAGATTAGTCTGTGGCGATGTCCTGGAATTGAGCGGGAGGATGGGAATTGAATGGACTCAAGTTAGAGCAGGCAAGCTTCTCTTTCCAGAGTTTCGAAAAATACTAAGTATCCTCAAAGATTTAAAGGGACACAAAATGATTAATTAAAATAAGAGCAGGAGTGGTTCACACCGTTAGTCCCCGAATTCTGACTAGAAGGCAGGAGAAGTTCAAGGTCGGTGTGGGCTACCTAGACAGCCTGAGGTACAACTTTAGGTTCAGTCACTAAATGAACGCATAAAAAGGAAAATTAGGTTGTGCCTGCCCAATCTTCCAAGCCATAGGGAGGTTGAGGCAGAAGGATACTTGCACTTTGGAGGCTAACATGGTCTATAAAACAAGAGCCTGTCTTGGAAACAAAACATATGTGGGGCTAGAGAGATGGCTCAGCAATTAAGAGCAATTGCTGTTCTCATAACAGGTTCAAGTCCCATCGCCCACATAGAAGCGCTCAACTATCCATAGCTCCAGATTCAGGGGACCCAGATTCAGGCTTGAGGCACACAAGTACTACACAGACATACATCCAAGCAAACTACTAATGCACATAAATAAATACCTCTTTTAAAAAGAGGGAAGGGCTGGGGAGATGGCTCAGTGGTTAAGAGCACTGAGTGCTCTTCCAGAGGTCCTGAGTTTAAATCCCAGCAACCACATCACAGATTGGAAAACAGCCCGTAGCTCACAACCATCTGTAATGGGATCTGATGCCCTCACAGTGTACTTACATATAATAAATAAATAAATCTTAAAAAAAATAAAATAAAAAAGAGGGGGGAAAAAAGGAAAGTGTCTGGTAAGCAGAATATAGAATGTAATCATGTAGGCCCTGTGTATTAGCCCAGAGAAAAGAAGGAGGATCCCCGTGAGTTCAAGGCTAACCTACTAAGTTAGTCCTAGTCTAGCAGAGGCACATAGTGAGAGACCCCTTCTCTGGCTTAAAGAAGAAAATGAATTAAAGACATGCAATCAACATACAGCTCAAGTCATCTTTTAAATAAAAGAACATTAAAATTGCATTAATACTCCTTTATTCGTTAAAAATACAATATTTCAATTTTGATCCTGCTAACAATGAAAGCGATTATTGATTATTTTGTGCTACTTGAATTTGTCCCATTTACTGTAGGAACATGGGTAAGTCATCCAACTTAAAGATGCAAACGTTTGGCGATTTATTGTGGACATATTGAGAAAACCAACAGGAAAGACCTATACAAACTACTTTCCTGGAATACTTTCATGTTATATTATAATGAAATAAATTATTTTATTATACTTTTCCCCTCTTTTGAAAGCTGATGACAGCCGGGCAGTGGTGGCTTTAATCCTAACACTTGGGAGGCAGAGGCAGGTGGATTTCTGAGTTCGAGGCCAGCCTGGTCTACAGAGTGAGTTCCAGGAGAGCCAGGGCTATACAGAGAAACCCTGTTTCGAAAAACAAAAAACAAACAAACAAACAAAAAAAGACTACAGACTTTGAGGTTTCAGCAAAACAGTTTGCTTTATTTAGGATCTTCCATTTAGGAAGAAGACCTCAAAATGTCCGTCATTTTATACATTCATATATATATTTATATATATGTAAGAAAAGACAAGTAAGCGGTCCAAATCAAAATGAAATAAAATCCCTCTGCAATGGGGAGTTCTAAAGTGTCACGCCTACGGGCTGTTTTCCAATCTGCAGCCTCCAGCCACGACTGCAGCCTGCAACCCCTCATTTCTCGTGAGTCAGCTGGCACCATTTCTGGGATGACCGAGAAGGGCGCTCTGGCCTTGGAATGACTTCTATGATACAGCCCTTCTAGCCGCCGCCGGCAACTGGCGCCAGACTCTCTGGTAGGCGTTCGGAAATCTGCGCGGGAAGTAGTCCGTGGATGACGTAGCGACGAAGGGTTGGCCCAAGTCGCTACCCAATCGCGGCGCGGGATTCTCAGGCCCCACCCTCTGATTGTCAGCCTGTTTCCCGCCGGTAGCCGCACTTTGGAGCTCTGAGGGGGCGAGGCGGGGGGCGGGGCTTCCGACTTGGGCTTTGAATCAATCGGCGCGCTTCCAGTATTAAAAGACAGCTCCAAGAGCCAATCAGCCAACCGACTCTCTTCCGGGATTCGCACTCCCGCCACCTGGATAGCGGCCGTTACTGGTGGCGCGCGCGCGGATTCAGTCGGTGAGTTCGGCCGCCCGCGCCGGGATTACCATCTTTGATTCCTCCTGAGGGCGGGAGGGGCGTGCCTTAGATGTCACTGGGCGGAGGTAATTTGGGTTGAGGTTTTAGGTTTTTATGCTCATCCTTGCCTGGCACCCTGGCCCTGGTGTAGGTTTGGCGACACGGAAACATTAGGCCAAGAGGAAACAAACTCCATCGTGGGTATCAAAGATGGTTGCCCTTCAATTGGAGCAAAGGGTCGTAGGCGTCTCCTGGGTTAGCAGGACGGAGTTTACTTCTTGGGGTACACTACTTTTCCTGTCAGCGTTTTCCGCGTGTGTGACATCTTTATAGGTAAAATCCACCCATGCAGTTTTGAATTCCTGTCTCTTAATTTGTTTCTTAATCAGTAACTCCGGCTATGTGGCTACCTTTAGAGCAGGATTCATTTGGAAGCTGCATTACCAAATACCTGACCGGTACCGGGTGTGCGTAATTACTGTAGAGTAAATACGACGGACCCAGGAGTAGGGGAGGTGGGTATGTAGATACAGGTCCACCGGAACTGATCTGGAGATAGGAGTCAAAGACATAAAAGGTCTTGCCAAGGAGCTACTTTAATTTCTGTGAACTTAGCAGCCACGAGAAAACGCTAGGAGTGATTTAGAAACGTTCCTTAACACATCTATGTTGTCGTTTCTCATCTGAAAAAAAAAAAGCATGAAGAACAGCTATACCCTTAACAGGATTCTTCCCAAGAATAAATGTCAGTCAACTTAATTTGTTAAAGCAGTGTTTAACATATAAACGCCTCTTTACATGTTAGCTTCTCTGGTTCTTTGCACTTCAAAATGAGGTATGCTGGTGAGAGTGTATAAAATAGGGGCTTTGTGACTCATTTATTTCTTATTTACATGCTGTGTTATTCTGACAAATGAGTTTTTGGAGGTTATTCCTTCCTTATTTGACTGTAAGGCCTGATGAAATCAAGTAAGGAGTGGTAAATGGGCTTTTAAAAACTACAACATGGCCGGGCGGTGGTGGCGCACGCCTTTAATCCCAGCACTTGGGAGGCAGAGGCAGGAGGATTTCTGAGTTCGAGGCCAGCCTGGTCTACAGAGTGAGTTCCAGGACAGCCAGGGCTACACAGAGAAACCCTGTCTCGAAAAACCAAAAATAAAAATAAAAACAAAACCTAGAACATTTACAAGACCCTAAGTTTGATCCAGACTAGTTTTCCTATGTGTGTGTGTGTGTGTGTGTGTGTGTGTGTGTGTGTGTGTAATATCTGTCCCATCAGATCCCATTACAGATGTTTGTGAACCATGTGGTTGCTAGGAATTGAACTCAAAACCTCTGGAAGAGCAATCAGTGCTCTTAACTGATGAGTCATCTTTCCAGTCCCAGAAACAGTATAACAGTATATTTCACATACCATTGTTTCTCAAAACCCAAACCCCCACACAGGTGAGTGCGTGTTCCAAGGAGGGTGACAGATACCCTGGAATTTGAGTTAGGAACTGTTGTGAGCCCCTGTGTGGGTTCTGAGAACCGAACCTAGGTATTTTAGAAGAGCATGCAGTACTCTTAACCACAGAGCCACCTTGCTTTTTTTTCTTTCCTTTTTAAAGGGGGTCTTACTGTGTTGTTCATGCTAACTTGGAAGTCCTGGACACAAGCAATTACATTGCTTCATCTGCCCCCATAGCTGGAACTGTGAGCATAAACCACCTCCATCGAGCTTACCATGGTTTCTTGTACTTTAAACAAAGTACCCATCTGTGGGCCAGGGATAGAGCTTGGTGGTAGAGCATTTGTTTTTGTGAGGCTCTAGATTCAGTCTGTAGTATCTAAAAACAAGCAATCAAATCCCATAAAGTATCCCTTTCTATATAATATGTATCTTGTGTCATGGTCAAAAGTATAAATATGTACATATATATTATTTGTTCTGTTTTGGAGGGCAAGGTCTTAATGTAGCCAAGGCTGGTTTCTACATTTTTTTTTTTTTTTTTTTTTTGGTTTTTCGAGACAGGGTTTCTCTGTGTAGCCTTGGCTGTCCTGGAACTCACTTTGTAGACCAGGCTGGCCTCGAACTCAGAAATCCTCCTGCCTCTGCCTCCCAAGTGCTGGGATTAAAGGCGTGCGCCACCACCGCCCGGCCGGTTTCTACATTATTTAAAAAAAAAATTATTTTATGTATATCAGTATACGATTGCTCTCTTCAGACACACCATATGTAATGTGGTTGTTGGAAATTGAACTCAGGACCTCTGGAAGAGCAGTGAGTGCTCTTAACTGCTGAGCCATCACTCCAGCCGCTGCCCCCCCCCCTTTTTTTTTAAATCCATGATCTACCTCTACTTCTGACTTCTGGCTGTCCTGGAACTGGCTTGTAGACCACATAGAGATCTGCCTACCTCTGCCTTCCCATTGCTATAATCAAAGCTGTACATCACCATGCCTGGTAAGGTCTCCAGTTCTTAATTTTCTTGCTTCATCATCTCAGATGCAGGGAATACAGACATATGCCAAAATGGTTTTATCAAAAAAGGGTTTTTTTTTCTTATTGATAGTATTAAGTGTTGAACACATGGCCTCACACAGGCTAGCCAAACATTCTATGACTGGCATATTCTCCCACCCCTGAATATTGTTACATGCTTTAGAGTAACTGATAGAAAATCATCACCTCATGGTTGTGCATATCTTTAATCCCAGCGCTTGGGCAGCAGAGGCAAGGAGATTGAGGCCAGCCTGGTCTACAAAATGAGTTCCAGGACAGCCAGGGCTACATAGGGAAGTCCTGTCTCAGAAAAGAGGAGAGAGAGACAGAGACATTTCCAGATTTACCCAGGTTTACCTCCAGTTATTTTTTTTCTCTGACAGAAGCAATGATAATGTGTTTCCTTTACAGGTCATGGAAAACACCCAGGTGATTGACTGGGATGCTGAAGAAGAGGAAGAAACAGAAATATCCAGTGGATCCCTGGGGTATAGTGTGGAGCCCATAGGGCGGCTACGTCTCTTCAGTGGTACACACGGGCCAGAAAGAGGTCAGCAGATACTGGGAGCTACAGTATGAATGTGGGTCCTTCTTAGAAGTTGGAGAACGTGTGTGTGTGTTTCAAAGGGGATATGAATAACTTTACCACTAAAGATGCCAAAGAGGCCACCTGAGTTGACTGTTGGAGGCTGGTATCTGGGATTTTCTAGGAGTGATTTTCTTTTGTCAAGAGAAAATGAAGAGCTTCAAATACAAATACAATGTGGATGCTGAAAAGATGACTCACTGACTAAGAGTGCTTACAGCTCTTGGAGAGGTGCAGGTTCTCAGCACCTACATGGTGGCTCACAACCACCTGGAGCTCTAGTTCCAGGGGCCTGACGTATCTTCTGACCTCAGGGCACCAGCACACATGTGGTAGACATGAACTCCTGCAGGTGCAAACATACACACTGTGATGATGGTGACTGTGGAACAACAGTGACTGTATAATACAACAGGACAGCAGATGTGCAAGGATTGAAGTGGTTAGAGCTGTATTGTGTTTATTGTTTCCTTTATTTTTGTTTTTCCTTTGAGACATGGTGTCTCTGTACAGCCTGTGCTGTTCTGGAACTCACTATGCAGACCCAACTGGCTTCACAGAGATCCACTTGCCTCTGCCTCCTACGTGCTGGAATCAAAGGCGTGTGCCACACTACATCTAGCCTGTATTGTATGTATTTTATTACACAAAAGCACCCATTGGGCATGGTGGTGCATGTTTGTGATCCCTGTACTCAGGAGGTGACTTTAGAATTTGAGGGTAACCTAGGCTACATAGTAAGTTTGACAATCTGGGCTACATGGTAAAACCCTAAATCAAAAAACAAAGCAAGAGATATAACTGTAGCTCAGGGGAAGAGTGTTTAGCTAGCATGCATGAAGCTCTGGCTTCAAGTTTGAGCAATTGAGAAAAAAGAAGGTGACTAGATAGAATATTGCTGATGAGTAGTGTATTATAAATGCTATTCCGTGCTGGCACACCCTCAGGGCTTTGTTGCTGGTTGTTTTTTAATGCCTGTAAGAGCTCTGAGTGAACAGTAGGGTGTCTAACCAGAACATCTTCAGGGCAGGACGCTGACCTTACTCTCTTAATTTTTTTTCTCTGATCCTCAGATTTTCCTCTCTACCTTGGCAAGAATGTAGTTGGTCGAAGCCCTGACTGTTCTGTGACCCTGCCTTTTCCATCCATCTCCAAACAGCATGCAGTGATTGAGATCTCAGCTTGGAACAAAGCCCCGGTCCTCCAGGACTGTGGGAGCCTCAATGGCACTCAAATCGTAAAGCCTCCTAGGGTCCTACCTCCTGGAGTGAGCCATCGACTGAGGGACCAGGAATTAATTCTGTTTGCAGACTTTCCCTGCCAATACCATCGCCTGGATGTCCCACCACCCTTGGTCCCTCGGAGGTTTCTAACTATAGAGAAGACCCCCAGAATACGGGGAGGATCCCAAAATTCCAGAGTTTTGTTGGCTGAGGATTCAGAGGAAGAAGGGGGTAAGTTTGTGCCTTGGGTATAGGTGTGAAGAGAGAGGGATGATGGATGTAAACTCATTTTATTCTTTACCTTTCTCGCCAGATTTTCCTTCTGGAAGGTGTGTGGTGAATGGATCAAGGAATACAGCATCTCCTTCAGCAACAGTAGTTCCAGAAAGGTGGGTATCAAAGTACCAGAAACCTGAATCATTTGGGGTTTTTGTTTTTTTGTTTGTTTTTTCAGACAGTCTCTGTAACCCAGGCTAGTCTTAGACTCATGGTAATCCTCTGGGTTCAGACTCTGAGTATTGGGATTACAGGGGTAAGCCGCCATACCAGCTTTTAGATACCTAAGCCTTTGGACAAGGAGTCAATCTTGAAGAGATGGTTGGTTTTTGTTTTTGTTTGTTTGTCTTGTTTTGGGGGTTTTGTTTTTGTTTTTGTTTTGAGACAAGGGTTTCTCTTTGTAGCCCTGGCTATTCTGGAACTGGGCTCCAACTCAGAGATCCACTTGCCTCTACCTCCCAAGTGCCGGGATTAAAGGGGTGGGCCACCACTGCCTGGCAGATGATTATCTTGAAAGGTGGAGCTGAGGGCCTTTGAAGAATCATTTCCTTAGCTGAATTAAACCATAATGAGCACTTTTGATTCACTCAGTGAGAGGAGAAAAGAGCTACCAGCAGTGCCTGCTTTCAAGGTCTTCAGAGCTGAATGGGGCGTCTCTATCCAGGACACACATTCTAGGATTCTTTTTCTTTGCAGTGATGAAGAGGTCTCTTCTCCGGCCCCAAGTGTCCCTGGGCCATCTTCACCCTTTGGTTTGGGCAGTGACACAGATGAAGAACAAGGACAGCAACCAGGACTAGAGGAGTCCCCTTTAGCGGACAGCAGTGGTGCCGCAGGGGAGGCTGAGCAGCCTGAAGCTACCGGGATGACAGCCGGCACACAGTCTCAGCCTGCTGAGCAAAAGTGGAAGGACACAATAGTCAAGGAGGCAGGCAGTGCGGGGGTTCCGGATAGGTCAGTTCTGGAGAGGAGCCCCACTCTTGGGGAGGACAGTGACACAGAAGTGGAAGAAGAGAGGATCCCTGTGAAGAAGAACCAAGTGCTGCTTGGAGTTGGTATAGGGGATCCTGGAGCACATCTGCAGGACAGCCCAGCTGGTAGTAACACAGAAGTGGAGGACGAGTCTGCACTGGCTGTCCCTCTAGAGAGAAACCACGCGCCCATGGTGATCAACAGTGATACAGACGACGAGGAGGAGGAGGTCTCAGCAGCACTCGCCTTGGCCCATCTGAAAGAGAGAGGAATTGCTTTGTGGAATAGAGATCCAGGCACAGAAGAGGTTAAGTCCCAACCACAGGTCCTTGTAGAACGAAGCCAGAGTGCCTCTGGGAGAGACAGTGACACGGATATGGAAGAGGGATCCTCAGGGGGAAAGAGAGAGATTGTCCCTGACAGCCCCATGGATGTAGATGAGGCTCTTACTGTCACACAGCCAGAGATCCAGCCTCCCTGTAGGCCTAATGATGTAGATGAGGACGTGGATATGAGCTCCCCTGGCAGCCATCTAGAGGTAAATCAGGCCTCCTCTGCTGTGGTAGACAAGATTGGAGCACAAGTGGAGGAGGAAGTCCCAGGGCCATCTGTTACCCTGGGGGATAAGCACCAGGTGCCTCTAGAGGAAACCTTGGAAACAGCTGTACGGGAAGGCTCATCCTCGCCTGTGGTATCAGTGGGAAGGAGCCTGCAGCCAGTAGCAGAAGATGCTGGGACAGAGTGTGCTGCAGCTGTTTCTGAGCGGGAAAATGCTCTTGAGGTGGGGACCCAAAGCAGGTCACCTGCAGCACCAATGGAGCAGGTGGTAGTACACACAGATACTTCAGGGGATCCCACCCTGCCACAGAGAGAGGGAGCCCAAACCCCCCCAGGAAGGGAGAGAGAAGCACATGTGGGCGGGACCAAGAGTGCCAAAGAATGCTGTGATGGTAAGTATTGCCCTTTGCTCTGCCTTTGACCCTTAAAATAAATTGGCTATAAGGGTTAGGAGAGAACTGCAGAGGTCTTTAGGATGAGAGTTGATTTTTCATCTGTTTCACATCTCTTCCTACCAGAACCTGAAGATCTGTGCCTTCCAGCTACCCAGTGCTTTGTGGAAGGGGAGAGCCAGCACCCAGAAGGTGAGGACATTGTGTGGTTTGGATGTGAGTGCCAGGGAGAGCTGGGTGATTAGAGCGATGGTCCTTGATTGAGAGGTGTTGTGGCCAAGTAGGGTATGGGACCCAGCTGTGTTCTACCCACCTTTTCTTCTGTAGCTGTCCAGAGTTTGGAAGATGAGCCTACCCAAGTCTTCCCATGTACTCTTCCACAAGAGCCTGGGCCTTCCCATCTCAGCCTTCCGACTCCAGGTACAAAGAGGCCTCTCGGAACTCCCAGCTTTGTGTGCTTTCTTGTTTTCTTCCTCTGCATCCTTTCATACGCTGTCTGTCAGATTTACCTATGTTACATGTATGAGTGTTTTGCCTGCAAGTATATATATGTTCACTGTGTGCATGCCTGGTGCCCACAGTGGTCAGAAGAAGATGTTTTATCCCTTGGAACGGGAGTTAAGGACTGTTGTGAGCTGCCATGTGGGTTCTCAGAACTGATCCCAGGTCCTCAGCTAGAGCAAACAGTGTTCTCTCTTCAGCCCCACATAGTCTTGTTTGTTGACAAAGAGTTCATGTAGCTGAGGATGACCTTGAACTGCTGGTCTTCCAAGTGTTGAGATTGCAAGTGTGTGCCATCCAGCTAGGGATGGACCAGGACTTCATATGAATGCCAGATGAGCTCTCTAACCACTGAGCTGTATCCCCAGACCCACCTTTGATATTCTTTTGCTATTTTACTGATGTTCTCCATTTCATCAGGAAAAGAAACCTATACCAGACATGGTGACACATACTTGTAATCCCAGAACTTGGGAGGCAGAAGCAGGAGCCCAGGGCTATCCTGGACTGCGTGGAAAGTTTGAGGCCTTGACTAAATGAGACCTTGTCTGAAGCAACAACAAAATCCAACAAAATGGGCGTGGCTCAGTGGTTAAGAGTGGCAGTTATTCTAGAGGACCAGAGTTCAGCACCCATGTCAGGCAGCAGGCAACCATCTGTAACTCCACCCCTGGAGATTCATCACTCTCTGGATACCATACACACACAATATACACATATACATGTGAATAAATTTTTTTTAAATACATCTTAAATAAAACAACAGCCAGGTAGTGGTGGTGCATGCCTTTAATCCTAGCACTTGGGAGGTAGGGGCAGGCAGATTTCTGAGTTCGAGGACAGCCAGGGCTATACAGAGAAACTCTGTCTCGAAAATACCAAAGAGGGCGGTGGTGGCGCACGCCTTTAATCCTAGCACTTGGGAGGCAGAGGCAGGCGGATCTCTGAGTTCGAGGCCAGCCTGGTCTACAAAGTGAGTTCCAGGACAGCCAGGGCTACACAGAGAAACCCTGTCTCGAAAAACCAAAAAAAAAAAAAAAAAAAGAAAATACCAAAGAAAAAACAAACAAGTAAGTAAATAAATAAAAAATTAGATTGCCTAGATTACCTTGCTCTAGTTCAGGAGATTTGGGGTTGGCCCAAAAACTCAAATTTTTTTCCCCTTTATATTCTTTCTGGAGATTGAACCTCGGGCTTTATGCGTGCCAAATGAGTATTCTCCTAAAATGAGTGTTTTTCTAAACCACATGCCCAATCCTCAAATGAGCCAGTTTCAAATGAGGTTCCTGAGGGAGCTTGTGTGTGAGGTTATAATCTTCTGAATAGCATTCAGTGTTACAACCACCACCCTACTCCCAACTTGCCTTTTGTAACCCATTTAGCCGTTTGTGAGTCTGCCCTAGTTCTCGGCCTTAGTGCCTTTTTTTTTACCTGTGTACTTACCTTCTTTCTCTGATCCTGTTTAGGTGCAGATACCTTGGATGTGCCTTGGGAAGTCTTGGCTACACAGCCGTTCTGTCTGAGAGAACAGACAGAGACCTCTGAGCCCCAGCTCAGTGACACCCACCTTGAAGCTCATGGATCTCGACCATCTCTACCTAGGGAACCACCAGGACAACATCTGGTTCATACCAGCCCGGTTCACACAGAGCTGTTGAGAATTGAAGGCAGAGAGATACAGACTGTGGAGAAAGCCATGGGTATACCAAAGGAAATAGCAGACAGGGTGACCCCTGAGAGAGAGCCATTGGAGAGGGGAGTCGGGGCAAGAACAGCAAACAGTGAGAGAGAAGATGTGATAGGGGAAGAGGTAACTCAGGGGACAGAGGACAGAGAGCCAAAGAAGGTGTTAGCTAGAGACAGTCAGAGAAAAGGGATTGACGAGGATCCTGAAGAGAATGGGGAGAGTTTAGAGGTAGAAATGCAGATGTCCAAAGACTCAGCGAAGAAAGAGAGAAAAATAGAGAAAATAGAACCAGAGAGAAAATGGGAGCCATCTAGTTTAGAAGTGACCCCAGACAGAGCGGTGACAGAGGAAGGGAGCCATGACCATAAAGGGCAAATTGCCAGTCTAACACTAAAGCCTGGAGTTGGGGTGAAAGACATTGAGGGACTTGCATCAGCCCCAATAATCTCTGGGAGCCAGGGAGATGGAGGAAAGGGAGACCCTTTGAGCCCCGGGAGGCAACAGAGAGGTAAGTGTGAGGCAGGGGAGCCAAGTGGTATGTAGTCCTCGTGGCAGTTAGTGTCCGAGCTACAGGCTGCACCACACTCAGCCACTCTTGCTCTGTTCTCTGACTAGGCCGTTTGAGTTGCCAGATGACACCTGCTGAAAAGGCTTCCAGGGTGAGCTGCTTTCTTATCACGCTTCTACTTCCCTGGCAGCTTTTTACCTAGACTTTCTTTAATCTTTCTTTGTCTTTATCCTCCATTTTCTCACTGCATGTATATTTGTGCATGTTTGTGAGGGTTTGTGTTTGGGGGAGGTGCGTGAGGAAGCCAGGTGACAGCCTTGTGTGTGTGTTCTTCTTCAGGAACTACCCAGCTTATTAGAAGAGTAGTGGTCAGGATCTCAAACTGATTTAGAATATGCTAAAGTAGACTAGGCTGCTTGCCAGCAAGCTCCAGGAATCCTCCTATGTCTACCTCCATAGCATTGGGATCTAAACATAGCCACTATACCTGATCTCTCTTTTTTTTTTTTTTTTGGTTTTTGGAGGCAGGGTTTCTCTGTGTAGCCCTGGCTGTCCTGGAACTCACTTTGTAGACCAGGCTGGCCTCGAACTCAGAAATCCGCCTGCCTCTGCCTCCCAAGTGCTGGGATTAAAGGCGTGCGCCACCACTGCCCGGCCCTGATCTCTTTATATGGGTTCTGGAGATGAAATTCAGGTCTTGGTACTTGCCTTGCCTACTGACCTGTTTCCCTGATCCCATGTTCCCGGTTTTCTTGTTCATCACTCACTAGTTGGTTTCCATTCCTGTGTCCTGCCACCCACAGTTCCCTATATTGACCCAGAGGTCTCTGTTTTTCGTCTCTCTTTGCCCCAGCCATGTCTTAGTTGCCATACCCACTTGTGCACGTGTTGGGTTAGGGATTCCTTATGGTATCCAAAAGATTGCTTCCTCCCCAAGTAGTTCCTAGCCTAAAGAGAGGTCACAGAAAGAGATGTGCCAGTGAGTGTGCTGTGACCATAAATAGAATCAAACCAGATATGCAATCAGGCCTTTGGTCCCAGTACTTGGAAGTTAAGGTAGAAGAATCAGTGGAGGATACTGGAGGCACATGAGCTATGACTTCCTAGAAACACTTAAAAAAAGTTAAGATCCTTGTCTGCCTCCTTCTTGGTGCCTTTTGTCAATTGCTTCTCCTCCTCCTTAGGGTGATCCAGAGCCCCCAGACCATTGCCTGTTTTCTCCAGTGCCTGAAGCTTCAGCTCAGAGTCCCTTCACCTCTCAAGGCCAAAACCAGTCTACACCTCAGCCTCTGTTTTTGACATCTTCTTCTGAGCTACCCCTTCCTGAGATTCTTCACACAAAACCTAATGTCAGGCCACGGCGGTCCTCCAGGATGACCCCCTCCCCACATTCCTCTGCTGCCCTTAAGCCTTATATTACCTGCCCCACAAACCAGCCTGCTGCCTCTAGACCAACATCTCGACCCACTCGGGGCAGGGCCAATAGGTCCTCTACCAGGACCCCAGAACTGATTGTCCCTACAGACCCTGAGCTCCAGCCTTCCACCTCCACAGAACAGCCTGTCATCCCAGAACTTACATCTCAGGTCACTGAGGGGAGGGCACATACCTCTGTTAAGATGCCTGAACCAGTTCTCACAGGTCCCGAAATCCAGTCTCCCACCTCCACAGAACAGTCTGTCACCCCAGACCTCAAACCTCAGGCCACTCGGGGCAGGCCAAGTAGGTCTTCTAACAAGACCCTAGAACCACTTACTTCTACTGGCCCTGAACTCCAACCTCCCACCTCCATAGAACAACCTGTCATACCTAAACCCACTTCTCGGGTCACTTGGGGCAGGCCGCGTGAGTCTTCTGTCAGGACCCCAGAATCAGTTGTCCCTACTGGCCCTGAACTTCAGCCTCTCACCTCCACAGAGCGGCCTGTTATCCCTAAACCTAGGGCCACTCGGGGTAGAGCAAGTAAGTCTTCTGTGAAGACCCCAGAACCAGTTGTGCCCACTGGTTCTGGACTGCAGCCTCCTACCTCTGCAGAACAGCCTGTTGCCCCTAACCTCACATCTCGAACCTCTCGGGGTAGGCCAAGGAAGTCTATCAGGACCCCAGAACCAGTTGTCCAAACTGGCCCTGAATTCCATCCATCCACTTTCACAGAACAGCCTGATACCCCTGAGCCCTCATCTCAGGGCAGGACACGTAGGTCTTCTGTCAGGACTCCTGAAGCAAGTGTCCCCACAACCTCTGAACTCCAGTCTCTCACTTCTAAAAAACAGCCTAGCCCCAAGCCCACAGCTCTAGTCACTCGGGGAAGGACATATAAACCCTCCACTGAAGATTCTGAATCAGTTGGGCCAGTGGCCCCTGATTTTGAGCCTCCCACCTCTACAGACCATCTTGTCACAGGTCAGAGCTTAACACTACAGTCTTCATCCCTAAGTGCTTCCCCAGTTTCCACTCCCCCTGAACTCAAGCCTCCTGTCCCTACAGCCCAGCCTGTTAGCCTGGAGCCCATTCCACAAACCAATCACCAAAGGAAACGAAGGGCTACTGGGAAACGGGGTTCCCACACAGTTCCTGTTGGTCATAAGTCTTACTCTGCCCCCTCTGAACCTGAGCCCCAATCTTCAGCCAGCCAAAGCTCAGGGGCCTCAGAAGCAGGTGAGTCAGTTACACCCACTCCTGAGCCTGCCATTCCCCTGATGCATAACGAAGCAGTTGGGAGATCAGGGCCCATTCCTAAGCCCTAGCCTAAGGCTTCTCGAATCCGAAAGAAGCATTCTACTACCACAGATTCACCCCGTCAAAAACGTCCCCGAAGACAAGTCCCCCAGAAAACTATAGTCATCAAGGAAGAAGATCCTGAAGAAATACAAGTGAAAGAAGAGGTAAGAGGAGAGCTGGCAGGGAGGGGCGGGGGGCGGAGCTCCCTAGCTAGGAGCAAGAGCTACAGGGCTCAGAGATGCCCACTGAGATGCTTTTCAGCCTCAGGAGGTAGCAATTCCAACACCGGGCAAGAGAAAGAGGGACCGTGCAGAAGAAGAGACCCAGGGAAACCCAACTCGAAGCCGGAGAACTAAACCTAACCAAGAAGCTGTAGCCCCCAAGGTAGAAAACAAGGGGCCAGGGATTGAGAGATGGGTGCTGCTAGTGTGGATTGCTGTGACCATGTTTGCACCATCCCCCAGGTCCTGTTCACAGGAGTCATGGATTCTCGTGGAGAGCGTGCAGTTCTGGCTCTGGGAGGCAGTCTGGCCAGCTCAGTGAATGAGGCCTCCCACTTGGTCACTGATCGCATCCGCAGGACAGTCAAGTTCCTGTGTGCCCTGGGGAGGGGAATTCCCATCCTGTCCCTGAACTGGCTGTATCAGGTAAGAAGCCAGGAGATGAGAAATGGCTGGAAAGGACTGCTCACCTAGCAGTGGAAAAGCAGTGGGAGGGAGGAGATGGAGAATTGTGTTAGTGAGGCTGTGGGCTGCTTTGAGAAGATATTTATCGTTAAGGGCTAGGATCACTCAGTGGTAGAGCACTTGCCTAGCATGCTTGATGTCTTGAGGTCAGTCCTCAGCACTAGGAAGGACAAACAAGACACAGTAAGTTCTCTTCAGATAAACAACAGTTCTGCCTGATCTTCCTCTTAGTCCCGAAAGGCTGGTTGCTTCTTGCCGCCTGATGACTACTTGGTGACTGATCCTGAACAAGAAAAGAACTTTAGCTTCAGCCTTCGGGATTCCCTGAGCCGAGCTCGGGAACGAAGACTACTGGAGGTAAGAGGCTGTCTTCTGCACCACGCTGCAGTCCTATCCCCTGTACCCCTTAGAAGTTTCCCAGTGGCCTTTGGCCTGTCACTGCAGGTATCTGTCTCCACCATTACTCTCTTAGGACTATGAGATTCATGTGACCCCTGGAGTGCAGCCACCCCCACCTCAGATGGGAGAGATCATCAGCTGCTGTGGAGGCACCTTCCTGCCCAGCATGCCCCATTCCTACAAGGTATGAGAGCATGCCCTGAGTCGGAAGAGGAAACAGCTGGAAAGGAAGTGGGAATGAGAAAGGGCTGGAGGAATGATGGAGGGAAAGAATAGTAAGAATGAGGAAGAGAGAATGAGGTTCTGGCCCAAAAGGGACTCAGTGTTGTTTTGAGGTTTAAACATTTTCAAACAGCCAGATGTGGTGCCATGCTTTGGCAGTTTAGCACATGGGACTTGGAGCATGAGGAGACGTTCTAGGTATATATACTCATGTAAACCAGCCAGGACTTGCATGTCACTCTTACCCACCCCCACCCTAACATGTTTTTTTAAAAAGATTTATTTATTTATTATATGTAAATACACTGTAGCTGTCTTGAGACATCCCAGAAGAAGGCGTCAGATCTCATTACGGATGGGTGTGAGCCACCATGTGGTTGCTGGGAGTTGAATTCAGGACCTCTGGAAGAGCGGTCAGTGCTCTTAACTGCTGAGACATCTCTCTGGTCCCAAACCTCCATTTCCTACAAATGAAAAGCTAAAGTACATATAAAGCCCATGTATTTATTGTATTTCCTGATTCTCTACTGTGTAGTGCCCCTCGGCCCCAGTCCACCCCAAGCCTTTGTAGGAATTGACTTCCCAGCAGGGAAGAGGCCAGCTGTCCCTGAGAGTATTCCTCAGTCAGGATTTTTCTGTTTGTATCGATTTTATCTTATCCCACTATATTCTGTGTCTCATGCAAATTATTATAAAAGCTGCAATGGGGGCTGGGAAAGGAGCTCGGTTGGCAGCCTGCTTCCTAGCATATACAAAACTCTGGGCTTGATACCTAACTCACATAATACATACCTGTAATACCAGCACTCTGGAGATGGATACAAGAGGATCAGAAGTTCAAGATTATCTTTTACTACATAGTAAATTTCAGGCCTGCTTGGGTTAGTTATATGAAACCCTTTTCAAAGACGGGAAGGTAGGTTGAGCTGTTGGAGTGACTGTGTGTGTGTGTGTGTGTGTGTGGTGTCTCAGTTCTGAGACGGCTTAATGGGTCCTGCATCTGTTTCAAGGTTCCTTCCTTCCTAACCGTCTTTGCTGTCTCTTCACAGCTTCACCGAGTTGTCATAACTTGCACTGAAGATCTACCTCAATGTGCTATTCCATCTCGTCTGGGGCTACCCCTCCTGTCTCCTGAGTTCCTCCTGACTGGAGTGCTGAAGCAAGAAGCCACACCAGAGGCCTTTGTCCTCTCCAATTTGGAAATGTTATCTACCTAAAAAAAAAAAAAAAAAGAAGTACCTCTACCCTCTTAGACTTGCAAACAGTCCTAGAGAACACTTGGAAAAAGGAACACACACATACACAATTAAGATAGGGAAAGGGGATTTACACCTTTAATCTCAATACTTGGGATGCGAAAGTAATCATATCTTTGTAAGTTCTGGGCCAGCCAGAGGTACATGACAAGACCCTATCTCAAAAACCCAAATCAAACAACAAACCTCAGGGTTTCACAAAGGTCTAAGGTGTGTTGTATTGCTATAATTGCTTTGGGAATGTGAATAAGACCTAAAAAAGTTTTGGGGGGAGAAAAAGAACTTTTTTCCTAAGATAACCATTTTTTAGATGGCTCACCCAAGCTGGGCTGTATCTCTGTAGAGAGCACCTGCCATGACCCGGCTGTGCTCTGCAATCTGCAGCTGTGCTGATGAAGCTGGTCCAGGCTTGGCGCCCTGGTTCTCTCCCCGTTTGGAAGCCAGCATTTCCCCCTTTTCTTCCCAGGATTCTTGCTCAACATGAACCAGCTCCCAGGGGTGCTCATGGGTGGTTAGGGAGGGCTTTAGCTTTGCTGCACTTACTCTGCTGTCCAGTGTTTGCAGTCAGCTTGGTCATCTCCAGTAGGTCTGCGCGCTGCCTTCTTGATGGCAAGTTTCTGTGTGGAGACACAAGATGGGTTAGAACTTGCACTTCATTTATTATTATTATTGATTGAGTAAATTATATTTGTTTCTTAAAGTTGGCCACTTTCTAGGATGTGGAGAAAGTAGAACTCGTGGATACTGCTGGTGTTTGACTTGTCCTCTGCAGTAAACAGTACCAAAGTTCCTTTAAAGTAAGTGCAGAGTTAGGCATGGGCATTTCCTGTAGTCCCAGTTCTTAGGAGGCTGAAGTAGGAAGGTCACAAGTTCCAGTTCAGCCTGGGCTACAGAGTAAAAGCCTGACTTGAAAGAGTCTGGGCATAGTGGTACATCCCTTTAATCCCAGCACTTGGGAGGCAGACACAAGCAGATCTCTGAGTTCAAGGCCAGCCTGGTCTACAGAGTGAGTTCTAGAACAGTCAGGGTTGTTAACAGAGTAAACCCTATCTTGAAAGAGAAGGGAATTTTTTTATTTATTTATTTTTTTGTTTGTTTGTTTTTATAATTTTCTCTGGTCATCTCTAAGGTAAGTCAGTACTCATTGTGCCTGCCTGATTACCATATGACCCAGCAATACTGTCCTGCCTCCCTTTGGAAGTTCTGTAATCAAAGGAAAATTTTAAACATGCATTTGGTATGTAATCCTATTAGTCTGGGTAAAGGCAAATGGGATCAGAAGTTCAAGGTCAGCTTTGGCTACATAGCAAATTGGAGGTCAGTCTAAACTACAAAAGATTCAAAACTGAAAAGCACTTGACTAATGTTCTATCTTTTTGGTTGGGCTGGGGCTTGAACCTGGAACTTCCTTCATGCATGCTAGGCAAAGCCTGTACCACTAAACCTCATTCCCATCCCCTCACCTCTTTCCAAATATAGAAAAATGGTAGATGTTTGTTAAGCAAGGATGAACATATAAATATGCTGTCTGCATAGAAAGAAATGTTCAGACATGAAACACATAAGTGAAAACACAGTATTTGAGGGTGTTTGGTCAAGGACACCCTAACTAAAAGAGCAAGGCACAAGGGAGAGGGTTGATTCCACCTGCATAATATATCTATGTGTGAATTCACAAAGATAAGAACAAATTGATGCTTGCCAGACCCTGAGTGCACAGAAGCTGTTCAAGGGGTCTAGCATTCCACTGTGGGAAGTTGAAAGACTCGAAGTCAGAGGAATTGTACATAGTTAAAAAAAATTAACTGTATAAAAGGTTTTTTAATTTGCTTTATGAATTTCACTTCAATAAAAAAAAAAGAGTTGCTTACTTTATACTTTCCTGCAGTGAATTATGTATAAGCTTAGAAAACTATTGGTGGTTGGCATAAATGAGGCCCAGCTTATGACAGGCCATCGCTTTACAACTCCTTCACACCGCAGCTATATGCTTGATCTTTAAGGTTTTTCTTTTTGGGGGATGCTGGGGGTTGAATCTAAGGCTTCCTGAAATGCTGCCCAAAGGCTTCAACCCCTAAGCAGTAGTCCCAGACCTTTGTAAATTTGATGCCTGTGGAGGTCAGAAGTTAGCCTTGGATGTCCTTCCTCAGGCCACTTTTGTTTTTCTTTGAGATAAGGGAATCTCCCTGGGACATGGGGCACCCGGATTGGGCTGGGCTGGATGGACAGTGAGCCTTAGGCATCTGCCTCCCTAGGGCTTGAATTATGACTTAAGTGTGAAGCAGATTAAAGAGGAACCACAAAGCTTAGTCAATTCCTTGTTTCCCACCTACAAGCTCTTCTGGGACCACTTCACAGCTCCTAGAGGACCAGTGGAGCTAGGATGTGGTGCTAGGCTGTAATCCCAGCACTTGAAGGCTGAGGCAGGAGGATCCACTCAAGACTATTCTCAGATACATAACAGCTAGTTCGGAGCCGTCTTGGGCTACACGAAGATTCTGCCATTAGGGCGTGTGCCACCACCCTGGCTAGATTCTGCCATTTAAAAAATAAAAATACGGGGCTGGAGAGATGGCTCAGTGGTTAAGAGCACTGACTGCTCTTCCAAAAGTCCTGAGTTCAATTCCCAGCAACCACACGGTGGCTCACAACCATCTGTAATGGGATCCAATGCCCTCTTCTGGAGTGTCCGAAGATGGCTACAGTGTACTTACATATAATAAATCGTTTAAAAATATAAGAAGTGGGAGCTGGAGAGATAGCTCAGTGGGCACTGGGCTCTTCTGGAGGATCTGGGTTCAAATACCAGCACCTATCTGGGAGCTCACAACTGTTACTCCAAGATCTGACACTCACCTACATACAGGCAAAACATCAACGCACATAAAGGCAAAATGTGTATGTATGTATTGATGTATGTATGTAGCTAGAACAGTATGCAGAGAGCTTCTTCAAAAACATATTCACAGATGCAGCAGCCCACTCTATAAATTTCCCAAGCAGAGAGCAGGGTGGGGAGGAAAAGTGCTATACAATGCATGAGAATTTGGTCGTCTTGGGAGCAACCAGCCTCCCTGACCTTGCTCCATCTGTAATCTGGGGGAATCGGTTCATAACTTCTGAGGACCCTGTACTTGGATAGCTATGGTGACTGAGCCTTCACTACTCTTTGGTTTTAGAGACAGGGTTTCTCTGTGTGACCTTGGCTATCCTAGAACTCACAATCCGCCTGCCTCTGCTGCCTGCTGGAATTAGAGGCATGCCACCATCTTCCAGCCTATTCTCATTTGTTTATGGCTTTTCCGGAACCGGTCTCCAAATGCAGTCCCAGCTAACTTCAAATCCTCCTGTCTCACCCTTCCGAGTACTGGAATTACAGTCATGAGCCACCACACCCAGCTCTAAAATGGTCACTACACAAGAATCTATGTTGGGCGCGGTGGCGCCTTTTGTAACCCCAGCACACCAGGGATTGAGGCTGGAGATTAAGGAGTGGTTATCTTTAAAAACAGGATGTTTCCACGCAAGGGAGGCTATGTCTTTACTTTTCTCGAGAACACAGACCGCTCTGAGATTCGACCCACGTAGGTAGCTGCTGACCCGCTGCCCTGACTATGCCTGGGATTCCAAGCTCCGCGCTGTGACGCGCCGCTCTCAGTCCCCGCCTTGCGGCCAGCACCCCCAAGGGGGCGGGACCTGGGTAGGGCCAGCAGTCGCGGGAACCCTGAGCCCGCCTCCTCGGTAGGCTCCGCGCCGCTCGCCATGGCCCCCGCGCTGCTGCTGGTTCCTGCGGCCCTCGCCTCCTTCATCCTGGCCTTTGGCACCGGAGTGGAGTTCGTGCGCTTCACCTCCCTGAGGCCGCTGCTTGGAGGGATCCCGGAGTCTGGCGGTCCCGGTGAGCCGCAGGGATCCAGGGCGAGCTGAAGCAGAGTGGAGCAGCAGCCGGAGCAGCGTGGCGAGGGCGGGGCATGTGTGAAACAAATGACAGGGAAACCGCCAAAGCTGTGAGGCGCCGTTGGGAAGGGAGCAGAGGCTAAATCAGAAACTCCAAGATTAGTCCTGTGCAGAAAGCTGGGAGTGAAGACGGACAGAGTACGGGCGGGGGTGGGGGGTAGGGTTTTGTGGGGGAAAACCAGGGAAAGGGGAAAGGTAAAAAGGGGAAACGCTAGAAAACCGCGGACAGCGAGCTGTGGTCGCTCACACCTTTAACCCTACTACTTACTGGAGGGGCAGAGGCAAGAGGATCTCATGATTGAAGGTCTATCACTACTGATTTCAAGGCCTGATCTATTGAGTGAAAGCTATGTATGTAGGGAGACCCTGTCTCAGAAAAACAAAAACAAACAAGAAAACCACACCAAAGACGACTCCCCCAGCCTCCTTGCTTGCTTGTGTGTGAATGAATCTATGTGGAATGCGTGTTTGTGCTCCTGTGCGTGCAAGTGCAGCTGAAGGACAACCTTGGGTGTCTTTTCTCAGGAGCCAGCCACCTATCCCCTGTTGGCTTGGAACTCAGAGACCCACGTGCCTCTGCCTCCCACATATTCTTGGGACAGAGTTTTTTTGTTTTTTTTTCAGAGACCCGAGGCATATCAACGAGGTTAGATGGATTCCCCTGGAACTGGGGTTATAGTTGTGAGCTGTTGAGTGGATGCTGAAAACCAAGCTGAGTCCTCACATCAAGTGATAACCACCAAGTCTCTCTAGAGAATCTTCTGTCCCTGCCTTCCCAGCACTAAAATTACAGACACACACCACCATGCTGGGTTTTTTGTAGGGGTGCTGGGGCTTGAATTCAGGTCCTCGGGTTTACACAACACTACATGGATTGAGCCATCTCCCCAGCCCCTCCCACCTTGGTTTTAAAGGTGATCATACCTGCATTCTCCTAAGAACCTTCTTCCCCAGGAGGCCTAGGGAAGATTGAAGGAACGGGAGAGTGAACTGGGACTGGCCATGACAAGATCTTGAAAGCATCAGGGGTGTGGCATAGGGCTCCAAAAGATGTGGCTAGGGGAATGTCCTAGCCATCTTAACTGGCCTTTTGTCCCTTTCCTTCCCAACTCCCTCAGATACCCGCTACGGGTGGTTGGCTGCCCTGCAGGACAGAAGCATTCTTGCCTCCTTGGCTTGGGATCTGTGTCTTCTGCTACTGTTTGTGGTACAGCACAGCCTAATGGCGACTGAGGCAGTGAAGGCGTGGACATTCCGGTACTTTGGCGTCCTTCAGAGGTCGCTCTATGTGGCGTGCACCGCCCTGGCCTTGCAGGTATGAGGCCTGGCCAAGGGAGACTGGAGGAACGGAACATGCAGAACACAGCCTCCATCCCTCCTGGGCATACACTCCCCTCTATCAGCAAAGCTGTATATATTTGACATTCCGCAACACTCTAAGAGTCTTGCCCTTGCAACATTGTTCACGTTTTATTGCTTCAGATCTGAATTCCTCCCCAGTTCTTATCCTACAACCTCCCTAGGCCTCACAATACATTTGTCTTCTAGTTGATCTTCTCAATGGATGTTTGGCATAGGTTAGTTTGGTGATTATCTACCATCCCATCCAGTCTCCAAAATATCCTGTGTAGGGATGGGTCATCTTCATGTCCTTGGTACCCCACCCAGATCCCTCCACATGGTAAATATTTACTGTTTATACCTGGCTGAAAGGGTCATAGGTTATTGTGGGGCAAGGGAGACCACTGGTATGCCCAGTCTCTCATCTTTCCCCAGTTGGTGATGCGGTACTGGGAGACTACACCCAGAGGCCCCGTGTTGTGGGAGGCTCGGGCTGAACCATGGGCCACCTGGGTACCCCTCCTCTGCTTTGTGCTCCACGTTGTTTCCTGGCTTCTCATCTTCAGCATCCTTCTGGTCTTCGATTATGCCGAACTGATGGGCCTCAAGCAGGTAAGAATCCCACACCCTTACCTGAGACCTACGCCTGCAAGTCTCTCCCTCCTCTACTCTTCTGTCTTCCCTTGGCTTTGTAGCCCCTTGTTTTCCTCCAGCTTGCCTTCTTTTTATTTATTTATTTATTTATTTTTGGTTTTTCGAGACAGGGTTTCTCTGTGTAGCCCTGGCTGTCCTGGAACTCACTTTGTAGACCAGGCTGGCCTCAAACTCAGAAATCCTCCTGCCTCTGCCTCCCAAGTGCTGGGATTAAAGGCGTGCGCCACCACTGCCCGGCTCCAGCTTGGCTTCAAAGGCCAGTAACTGTAGGTCTCCTGGGCTCGTGGGTGATGCTGGAAAGAGGACAGAGGGAACTCTCAGAGGGCTTGACTTTGATTTCCCTGATGTTCTCTCTTCCAGGTTTATTACCATGTTCTGGGATTGGGCGAGCCTCTGTCTCTGAAGTCTCCAAGGGCTCTAAGACTCTTTTCCCATCTTCGACACCCAGTATGCGTGGAACTGCTGACAGTACTGTGGGTGGTTCCTACCTTGGGCACTGATCGCCTCCTCTTGGCTCTTCTCTTTACCCTCTACCTGGGTTTGGCACATGGGCTTGACCAGCAAGATCTCCGATACCTTCGGTCTCAACTACAGAGAAAACTCCAGCTTCTCTCCAGACCCCAAGATGGGGAGGCAGAGTGAGGAGCTAGTTCTAAGCCCTGTATTTCCTTTCCACCTCAAAAATCAACTCCCTTAGCATCCAGACTGCGTTGGCTTCAGACCAGAGGTCGGAAGTCATGTTCTGAAGGGGATGTCCTCTCTCCTGCTTGAGAACTCAGTTCCAGGGTCCTGATCCTGGACTCTTAAATTCAGAGTTTCCACCACTGGCCTTCAGGGTTCACTTCTCATCCACCAAGAATAGTTATAAAACTCCTGAGTCTCCTTTTCTCTTACACACACACACAGGATCAGCCTTGAGCACTCACTCCCCTGGCACTGTTATTGTCTCTGCACCTCAGGGATTCTCTTCCATGGCTCCACTTCCGAGGAGCTATGTCAGCTATCTGAAAGTTTGTAGGTAGTGGCTCTTTTGTACCGCGGCTGGGCTTCTTCCCCGCTCCTGCCTTAGTTTCTCCACCTCCTTAGGTCCTTCCCTACAGCTCTGTGGTACGTGTCCTACAGCAATGTCTCCCGAATTTTAACTCGGGTTGACTCAGGGCTCCCTGCTCTCTCAAAGGATATGCGCTGCAGAAAAATTAAAATTTTACACTTATGATATCCAGTTGTCTGTCCATGACTCTCAAGCCGCAGAACCAATTGTGGGAAGGAAGATGAGAACTAGTTTTTGTGGCGACAGCCGAGCACTCTAGGACGATCGCTGGGTTGGGGCCACACCCCATGGACCCGCCCCATCTCCAGGTCGTCCAGTCCTGTTCCCTCCAAATATTACAGTTTCTCCGCGTATAGGACAGGGAACCCGTGGGAGACAAAATAACTCTCTGGGAGGAGAGCGAACCCCCAAAGCCATTTGCCTCAGACCCCAGGGCCGAGCAGCCGCCTTCTCTGCCACAGTAACAAAGACTGGCCAGGGAAAGAAAAAGCGTGGGGAGGAGCGGCGAGAGATGGGAAGGGCGGGTCCGACTCCAAGCAGCTGCCGCTTCCTCCCCATGTCCCTCAGGGGGCCTGAGTCACAGGCCGCCGCCCCGGGTCGGCCAGCTGGAGAAGTGGGTCTGAACACCCTGCTTCTCCAGGGCTGCAAGGAAGGAAGCGGGTGAAGGTCTCTGGAGACAGACAACGGAGAGCAAGGGGATTGCCACAGCAGGAGAGAAGTCCCACCAGAGTCCCACGCGGGAAGGAGGGCAGCGAAGCCCCGCCCTTCGCCGGGCTCCTCCCTGCGCCCCCTTTCCTCGCCCCATTGTCCGTAGACAAAGCGGTCGCCGCCCCCGCCTGGCCCCCTGTCTGCGTCTCCGTCCCTCCTCCTAGGCTCCCTCTTCCCTCCTCCTCTGTTTCCCTCCCTCCCTCCGGATCTCCCTTCGCCTCTCTCCTCCTCTTCCTCTCTCCCGACGCCTGATTCCACTGCACCTCCTCCTAGGGACCCCCGAGGCGTGTAAGTTGACTGTGGGGCCCCCACTTTAAGGGAAGTGCCTCCTAGCTCCAGATCTCTCCTGGAGTGCCTCCCTTCTGTGCATAGATTGTCTGTTCCTTCAGGGGTGCACGGCCATCTGGGTCAAGGTCCCCTGAGAGCCCGGTCCCTGGTTGGGGGAGGACAGCAGAGGCATGATGTGGGTCCTTGTCTTGCCCGTGTTCTGGAGTGTATCTGGTGGAGAGGCCGGCGAGATTGTAGGGACTGGACGCGGGTGGACACCAGGGTTCTGGGAATGCATAGGTTGCACACTTGCTCGGGTACCAAAAGTCCCAGAGGAGGGTATTTCCCCGGACCCGCCTTGGGGGCGGGATAGGGAGTGGGGTAGGGGCCGGACTGAGGGGCGGGGCCGAGCACAGCCGGGAAGGCAGCCGGGAGCTGCGGGGGCCCCGTGCGAAGAGGCGCCGGCGCTCTTGCCTGTTTCCCAGTCTCCCCTTCTCCCCTGGACCTCTGGCCTCTACATCTGTCCTCACCTTCTCACATCCTGTCCGACCTCCTCGCCCCTCGCCGGCTGGTTCCCTGTTCTTCCCATTTATCTCCCCTGGGTACCGGGGAGGCAGTTTCACTGAATCTGCTCACTTCTTAGCCCCTGCTTCTCTGGCTCCTCCGGCTCCTCGCTCTCTCCTGAATTTCCTCGCTTCCCTATCTCAATATCTTAGGGACGGTCTGGTGCCCACAAACCCCAATCTGGCTCTGCCTCTGCCCGGAATCTCGACTCTTCCTCTCCCATTATCCCCACCCCCAACTTGGCACCCAGCTTTTCTCGTCACTTTTTCAGTTCCTGACTCTTTTGCCGTCCTTCCGCTCACGGCCTTCCTCTATCTTTATTCTTAATTCCACTGTACCCCTCTGCCCTTCTCAGTCCCTTCCCGCATCACTTCCTCCCCCCACCCCCATTCTCAGTCTCCGGGCTCCTCTGAAGCTTACCCTTCCTGTTCCTGTCCTCCAATACTCTCTCCTTTACTTCCAGTGACCATGACCGCTATCCCAGATTGGAAGCTACAGTTGCTAGCCCGGCGGAGGCAGGAGGAGGCAGCGGTTCGTGGCCGTGAGAAAGCAGAACGGGATCGCTTGTCCCAGATGCCTGCCTGGAAGCGGGGAATCCTGGAACGACGCAGAGCCAAGTTGGGCCTGCCTCCTGGAGAGGGGAGCCCTGTGCCTGGGAATGCAGAGGCTGGACCTCCAGACCCAGATGAATCTGCTGTCCTTTTGGAGGCTATTGGGCCAGTACATCAGAACCGATTCATTCAACAGGAGCGACAGCGGCAGCAGCAGCAGCGAAACGAGGTGCTTGGTGATAGGAAGGCTGGGCCTCTGGAGGCTCTGGAACGGAGATCTAGTCCTGGTAATTTAAGAGATCAGAGCCCTAAGGGAAGAGAGTCGAGAGAGGAGAGGCTAAGTCCCAGGGAGGCCAGAGATAGGAGGCTGGTGGTAGGGGGAGCCCAAGAGTCAAGTTCGAGGTCTTTGGAGACTCGAGACTGGAGGCAGAGCCCAGCAGAGGCCAGAGACCTGAGTTCCAGACCAGCAGAAGCTCAAAAATGGAGGCTGAGCCCTGGAGAAACTCCAGAGGAGAGTCTGAGATTAGTAGGTTCTGGAGATCACAGTCCCAAGAGAAAAGAGGTATTGGAAAGCAGACTGAGCCCTGGGGAGCCTGGCGACCAAAAGGCCAGCCTGACAGAGGCCCATAAATGGAATCTTGACTCAAGAGAACCCCAAACACAGAGCTTGATACAGCTGGAGGCCACCGAATGGAGGCTAAAGTCAAGCGAAGAGAGTAAAAACTACTTGGAGGAGTGTGGGAGAGAGGAAGAGAAACTGAGTTCAGGGATGGTCCCAGACCAGTCTCCAGTGACAAAGGGGGTTCAAGACACCAGCTCTAGAGAAGTGGAGACTGAAGGCTGGAAATGGACCTTAAACTCTGGGAAGGCTCGAGAACGGGCGCCCTGGGACATAGATACACAAACCCAGAAGCCAGATCCTCCAGCATCTTCCGAGAAGCAACCGGGACCTTCTAGTGTGGAGGCTGACGAGGAGGCTGAGAAGGAGGAGGCGGGGGCTCAGAGCAGGCCTCTGAGAGCCCAGCAGAACCTCTGCTCTGGGCCCTCCTCCCTCCCACCAGAGCACTCTGGGACGGAAGGCTCCAGACAGCAGGAAGAGGAAGCGGCGGAACCCCGGCCCCCTACACCAGCCCCTCCGTCTCCCCCACCCTCGGCCTCAACTGGCCCCCAACCCTCTGGGGATCCCCTCATGAGCCGTCTGTTCTATGGGGTGAAACCAGGACCGGGGGTGGGGGCCCCCCGCCGCAGTGGACACACCTTCACTGTCAACCCACGGAGGTGTGCGCCCCCTGCCAGTCCAGCCCCTCCAGTCAACCCTCCCACGGCTGATGCTGCACGGTCTGGATCTGGGAAGAAGCGGTACCCAACTGCAGAGGAGATCTTGGTGCTGGGGGGCTACCTCCGTCTCAGCCGCAGCTGCCTTGTCAAGGGGTCCTCTGAAAGACATCACAAACAGGTGAGAGAGCTACCATGCCTGACTGGGTAGAAGTCTCTTTCTAGTTCTGACTGGATGGCTTTTTTATATGCGTCTGTTCTTGTCTTCTATTCTTTTTATTCCTGCCAACTCCCTTCCTCCCCCTGCACACACCCTTCCTCCTGGTAGCCTTCCTTTGCCATTCATTTTGGAGCCCCAAGGATTCTTCTGTTCAGGACTCAACTGCTGTATTGGGGTGTGTCGTTTTCAGGGTGTGTCCAGCCTTGTTTCTCCTTTCCCCACTCTCTCAATCCCCTCTCCTTTTCTTCCTTTGGGTTTGTTTTTTTTTTTTTTGACCCAGTTAAACCCTTCTGGTAAGAGAGAAGAGATATAACCACCTGTGAAGGTGTGTGAAAATAACAATAACTTGGGAGAGCAGGATAGAGAATGTGGAAGAAGTTCAGGGAAGTTGGAATGAAGGTCTCAGCCCCAAGAAAGAGGGGTCATAACTAAAGGAGGACATCCAGAACAGAGGAGGGAGTGGGGCAGAGTGATGGTAGAGAGCTGGCTGAAAGGAAGAAGGAGTTTAGACCCCAAGTCAGCCCCCCACTCCCCACAAGAAGAGGCCATTTGAAGTGGGTGACCTAAGGGTTGCCTACCCCTCCCCCCAACTGGGCAAATGCTAGACAGTGCTTCCTTCTCTCTGGGGACAAGAAAAGCCTTCTCTTCCAAAATATCCCAGTCCCCTCCCCCATCTTTCCTCCCTTGGCTTCCCCTCCCCTGACAGAACTGGCTCAGCCTCTGGTTTTTTCCCCTCCGTTCCTGCTACCCTGGCCTCTCCCTCCCCTGGGGTAGTAAAAGAGAGAAGTTCATTTGCACTGAACTGAGAGCTGTGACTGGTTCAGGCACTATGAGAATTGGGGGCGGGGGTGGGGGTGGGGCTGAGGCCGGCAAGAGGGTCAGAGGTTAGACTGAAATGCAGACCATGCGAGGAAGCCCTGGACAGAGTAACTATTCCCTTTGGCTCTGGCCCATTGCCTTCCAAATATGTACCAATAGTTTTCCTAAGTGAAAAATCTCTGGGGAGAGACAGTGCTACAGTCAGATGCCTCAGACCAGAAGGTCTTCCACACAACACACATCTTCCAGGGCCTGGCAAGCCTGTCTCACCCTTCTTTTATATAAACGTGTTCGTGTGTGTGTGTGTGTGTGTGTGTGTGTGTGTGCGCGCGCGCGCGCGTGCGCCCCATGTTCAGTGTCATTAGGTGACCATGAAGACCAAAGATCAGGGCTAAGTTTTGGAGTCATTTGGTTCCTCTCAGATCGTCTTTTTGTTGTTTTTAATTCATGTACAAAGTATCCAGTTTCGTTATCTATAACGTGACTTTTCTTCCCCTGCCTCTGCCCCAGTTGCTCTTGGCTCTCTCAGAACTGGGCAGATAGAAAGGACGGAGGACAGGAAATTCTCTTAGGCTGAGGTGTTCAGAAAAGTCACTTCCTACTGAGGCTGGCTTGTGACTTTGGAGAATGAGGAAAGGGAGGCACGAGGCTTTGTGGCTCCTACCTAGGAACCATCTGGGGGGAAGCCAGGGAAACCCAGTGCAGAGCAGGACCTGTGCTGGTGACCATACCTAGGTCATCTAGTAGGAGGGGCGGAAGCAGACCTTCCAAACAGGAAGCTTGGGGTGGGGGCCCGGAAGGCTGGTCGCACTGAGTGGGAACACTGGGCCCAGGCCCCGACAGAACTGTGCTCAGGATGTGGTGAGAGAATCAGGAAGCAGCTACACTGGGGTGGGGGTGGGGAGGAGGCTGCACGGTTCCCTAGACCTGACCATCTACCTCTTCCTCACCCGCACCTCTCAGCTCTCTGTCTGAACAGCCTCAGAAAGGATTACTGTGCCTTGCCCTGGCTCTAACCCAGCCATTATCACCACCCCTCATCTTTCCTAAGCAGTTTCTTTTCTGGCTACTTCTATCAAACTTATACCTGACATCGTGAGAGACACCACCCCAGTCCTGAGGGGGGCGGGGGCGGGGGAGAGGGGCTGTAGTTGGTGTTCTTTCCCAGCATCCTCTCTGGCTGGAGACCTGCCCCTCCTTCCCCGGCCCCCTGCTGACCTTATATAGCTGATGAGAGGATCTAGTGAGTCACTTCCCTCTCTGCCCCCCCTAATTCGGGTTATGCATTCCTAAGAAGCCCAGTCAGAAGCTGGGGGGGGGTGAAACAAAAGGGGGGGGACACAGAAGTAGACACTGAAGTAGACGGAGTGGATAAAATGAATTCCTTCACAGAACAGATGATAAATTGCAGAGGCTGGAGAAGGGAGCTTAGGAAGAAAGGAGAATGAGCTAGAAATTTGGCTAAATCTGTCAACAACTGAACCAGTAAGGGTCCCTTTCCACATACTGCGGTTCGAACCATCCGGTGGCCACAACCTCTCTTCTATCGGCATTTTCCGTAGGCTTGGTTCCCTGATGGGACCTTAGCTGGTGTTCAGAGAGACCCTTATCTTATGAAGTATAGCAACTGTGTATATGAATAGTCGGGACCACTCAGCCTTCTGCACCACCAAGGGTTATTCTCGATTTCAACCAAGCACAGGCCCAAAATATTCAAAGCCCTCCAGGCTGGTGGCTTGGATTCGTAATTCCATCTATGGCCAGCCTGGTCTGCTTAGTCCTCTAAGAACTAGAGAGAGTTAAGAGTACTCATTTGCAGGGAACCTGGGCTCAGTTCCTAGCACCTACTTAGTAGCAGAATCTTCCACTCCAGTTTCAGGGTATCTGATGCCCTCTTCTGGCCTTCTTAGGCACTGTATGTCCATGATGCATTTAGGCACAGGCAAAACATCAAAAGTCGATGATGATGATGATGATGATGATGAAGATGATGATGCAGTACCATTTTATATAAGAGACTTGAGCACACTGGCATTTTGTGTGAAGAGGTCTTACCTACAGACTCCCCCAAGATATTAAGGGGGGTGTGTGTCTCTGTAGTGGCTTAGGAGTGGGTGAGTGATTATGGAAATATTGGTACAAGGGTGCATGTACAAAGATCAGGACGCAGAGTAGGATGCATATGTGGCAGCTTCTGAACAGGATTCTCTGGAGGCCCCTTCCAGGCAAAGGGAGCAGTTGACACAGAGGCCTGGAGGCAGAAGCAAAGCACCCTGTTTGTTGCCTTGGGTTAGGCTTTGGATTTTGTTGAAAGCGAGACGAAATAAACCATTGACAGTGCTGGTGGTAGCGCATGCCTTTAACCCTAGCATTCGGAAGGCAGAGGCCAGCCTGGTCTACTGAGCCAGATCCGGGACACAGATGCCGTGGACTGGACAGGTCATCTGGAATCCCCTTCTGTTTGTCTTCCTAAACCCTTGGGATTGCAGGGTTAATCCCACTGTGTCCCAGAACCCTTAGGAGGGCAAAGGGGAAGGACACTGAAGACAGCCTGTTTTTGTGTGTGTGTGTGTGTGTGTGTGTGTGTGTGTGTTTTGGGGGGGGGATTCTGGTTCTCTCTGGCCTGTTTTTTTTTTAAAGATTTATTTATTTTATGTAAGGACACTGTAGCTGTCTTCAGACACACCAGAAGAGGGCGTCAGATCCCATTACAGATGGTTGTGAGCCAGCATGTGGTTGCGGGATTTGAACTCAGGTGCTCTTACTCACTGAGCCATCTCTCTAGCCCGGCGGGTACCCTGTGGTCTCCTCTCCATCCCTCCCCGGTGCTTGCCGGGACTCTGCTCTCTATTCTTGTCAGTTCACCAGTTGCGTATTCCAGGGACTCTTCCGTATGTTGAGCTTCCCTTGGCTCCTCTAAACCTTTCTGTTGTCTTATCCATTCCTGAGTCTGGAATGCCCATCTCACTTCAGGTTTGTTTGTTTAATACCTCTGCCTCACAGCAGTGAAGGAAAGAAAGAGACCCTACTTCTGCCTTACTTACCCAGATGCCCAGTTCTTGCCATGGCAAAGTCTGGTTTTCTTTTTGGTATGTGTGTGGGGTATGTGTGTGCTGATTTGTAAAGACAGGGTCTCTATGTAGATCAGGCTGGCCTCAGAGTGGTCACCTGCCTCCATCTGAATGTCAACGTTTCATTTATTTTATTTCGTGTGCATGGGTGTTTTGCCTGTGTGTGTATGTCTGCGTGAGAGCGTCTGAGCCTCTGGAACTGGCGTTACAGACAGTTGTGAGCTGCCATTGTGGGCGCTGAGAATTGAACCCCAGGTCCTCTGGAAGAGCAGCCGGTGCTCTTAACCTCTGAACCATCTCTCCAACCCTCAATCCCTTTCTTTTTTTAGACAGAGTTTGATATACATGGAAGGCTAGCCTGGAACTTAGTGTAATCCTTCTGCCTCATCTCTTGAATGCTGAAATTAATGAAATTGCTGGTGTGAGGCAGGACACCTGGCTGTTTGGGGGCTTTTTTGTTTTGTTTTGTTTTTGTTTTTTGCATTAATGGGGTGGAGTTCAGAGAGACACCTGACATAACACCCTGTGAAGGTCAGTGGTTCCAGAGAGGCCTGGCTGCAATCGCTCTCACCATTGAGCCAGTGTTTTGCCGGCTTGTATACGTGTGCACTACATGTATGCAGAGGGCGTCAGGCCATGTTTCCTGGAACTACAGTTAAGATGCTTGTGAGTGCTGAAAACTGAACTCAGGTCCTCTGCAAGAGCAGCGAGTGCTCTTAACCACTGTGCCATCTTTCCAGCCCCTAAAGCGCCATTAGAAGGAAGAATCAAGATGTAAGGGAAAGCAAGAAGCCCCAAATGTATGGAAGGGAAGGTCTGTGGGGTGCCTAAGGCCAGCCCCTCTCCACTTGTCTCTGTTCTCTCAGCCCTCCCTGGGGTCCCTTAGTAATGAACTTTCTCCTCTCCTCTCACTTCCTACCCTCAGCTCAAGATCTCCTTTAGTGAGACCGCCCTGGAGACCACATACCAATACCCTTCCGAGAGCTCGGTACTGGAGGATCTAGGCCCGGAGCCTGAAGCCCCCACTGTCCCCTTAGCGACCCAGCCTGACGACGATGAGGAGGAGGAAGAGGAGGAGTTGCTTCTGCAGCCAGGGCTTCAGGGCGGGCTGCGCACCAAGGCCCTAATCGTGGGTAAGCGGCTGCGGCGTGGTTGGCGGAGGGCGCCCCCTGCTGTCCATGGCATGGTGGTACTTTGAAGGAGCTTGGCCTAAACTCGCTCCATCTGCCAATTCCTGAGTACACATGGGTCTCCAGATTTCAAAACCAGAGCTCGCTCGTTCTCCAGATCTCTAATCTGGTTAAAAATACCCGTTTTGGGTCAGACGGCGTGAAGTCTGAATTCCATCTTGTCTGTTACTTAGGTGTGATCCGGAATCAATCTGAGCTCGGTTTCTATTTTCTCTTATGTAGGGTATGCAGTTCTGCATTCTAGGATCAGATCCAAGGCTCTGAGCATGCTGGGCGAGTGCTCTACTGCCGATCAGTACTCCTAACCTTCATGTATCATTCTTTAAAATAGAGTTCACGATTGTGTCCTGGGCCTCGGGGGTGTGTAGCTCAGTGATAAGATTGCTTCCTTGAGCTGAGAATGGTGACTCAATGTAGATCCACCTGAGTCTACACAGTGAGTTCCAGGGTACCCTGGGCTATACAGATTGAGACCCCATCTGAAACGAACAAACAAAAAAAGCTCGTGTGCTCTGCTTAAATCCTAGCACCACAAAGATCGATAATAGTAATTACCTCCGGAAGTTGCTGGAAGTCCCGAGTAGCTTTTGTAAAGCACCTAGGACCATAGCTAGGTATTAAATTACTTCACCTTCGCCGAGATGATTGTGAAATTAAAACAAGATGCCTAGCACAGAATCCAGTTAACTGTGATGACAAACTGTTCCTGGTGATAGGCAGGCATCCAACACGTTACAAAGACTTCTCTTATACCAAGCTCTCTTCAGTTCTGGGATGCATGGGGAGGCTGGAGGCCCTCTCCACTTCTCTGGCTTGATCACCTCTTTTCCTGCAGATGAGTCCTGCCGGCGGTGACCATCTTCCAGTGTGGGCACATACCTCCCTCCCTTCCTGTACCTGAAGATTCTGGAGTCTGGATGAATCAGAGACGACAGACCTGGCAATGAGCCTGCCTGGCAGGGAAGGGCGTTGCGCATATTCCGACTCTTTTTTTTTCCCATCCAGTTTCTGGGGCAGAGCCAGTAGCCTAAATTTACCCCTAACTCAAGGTTCCCTGTGGGTGGAGCATCCTTGGTGAGCATCAAGTCCTGGGTTGGAACTCAGAATTTATCTGGCATTGCGATGGAGCGCCTCCAGCCCCACAGCCTTCCATAACTCCCAGCCACTCCTGGGGATCCCACCCCACCCACAAACACCTTTTTTCTAGGTCACTACCCCTTTGTTTACAGCTTCCTTCTCTCTTGATCACAGCCTGGTTTACATACCCATTAGCTCCCAGTCCCATCTGCAAAGTCCCAGGTTTACAAGCCATGCCAACCCACGGAGCCGCTGTGGGATCCTCCACCTTCCCTTTGTTTCATTGAGAGTGACTCGGGAAGGTGTGTAGCCTTCTTCAACTTTGCTCAGTATTACTGTACCTCGGTTTCCCCCCAAGAGGGAAGGCTGGGGAGCCTAACCCTGAACCCCATGAAAGTTATTTAATTCTGTTCCTCCATGTGGTTCATATTGAATTGAATTGTAGTGTGGGGGACGCTAAGGAGGTGCTTCGCTTCTCTCTGTTCTCCTTTGTCAGCTGCCTGATTTGTTTCATTTTTGTAATTTTCCGTAATAAAATGGAGCTCTTTTCAACTCTGAAAAAGATTTTGTTTATTTCTTGTATGTGAGTACATTGTAACTGTCTTCAGACACCCCAGGAAGAGAGCCTCTGATCCTATCACAGATGCTTGTGAGCCATCATGAAGTTGGTGGGGCTTGAACTCAGGACCAATGGAAGAACAGACAGTGCTCTTAACCGCTGAGCCATCTCTCCTGCACCTTTCCTAATTACATTTTGCCCACTTCTAGCTTTCCATTACGCCCCCCCCCCAATATTTGTTTGTTTCTTTATTGCTGAAAGTGTGTTTTTTTTTGTTTTTGGTTTGTTTGTTTTTCATTTTTCCAGACAGGGTTTCTCTGTATAGCCTGGCTGTCCTGGAACTCACTCTGTAGACCAGGTTGCCTTGAACTCAGAGATCTGCCTGCCTCTGCCTCCCCAAGTGCTTGGATTAAAGGCATGCGCCACCACTGCCCAGCTGAAAGTATGTCTTAATGTGTGACCCTGGACAGCTTGCAACTTACTGTGTAGTACAGGATGACTTGGGACTCACAGAGAGATTTTTCTGCCTATAATTGATTCCCAAGTGCAGGAATTAAAAATTTACACCACCACATCTGACTTTTTTTTTTTTTTTTTTGAAAAGAAGTCTTGGGCTGGAGCCAACTTGCTTGGCTCAGCAGTTAAGAGCACTGGCTGCTCTTCTAGAGATCCTGAGTTCAAATCCCAGCAACCACATGGTAGCTGGCTTACAACCATCAATAATGGCATCAGATCTCATTACTGATGGTTGTGAGCCACCATGTGATTGCTGGGATTTCAAGTCAGTACCTTAGGAAGAGTAGTCAGTGCTCTTAACTACTGATCCATCTCTCCAGCCCCCTTTGGGATCTCTTGCTTGGGATTGTTTGGCCTCAGTTACCCAAATAGGAACGAGTTCAGCATGCACCATTCTGTCCACTTAGATTCCTGGACCTGAGTAGATAGAACTTACGTCGTCTGTCGTCAATAGAAATACCAACAGCGGAGACAAGAATATCCAAGTTACACTTTATTCGGAGAGCTTGCATCTGACCAGGCAGTGGATCCTAAAATAACTGCCTCTCATCTCTCCAGTCACAGGCTTTATAGGAGGCAGGGAAGGAAACAAAAACCAATTATTCCAGAACTCAAGTTCTGTCGCTGGTCAGTCACACATTTCTGAGACCTGTGACATCCATACCTGTCCACTTTCTGAAGCTCAGAGAACTGAGTATCTGTTACTATCTTCTGCTCCTCTAGGGTCATCTACGCTGGGGAGGGGCTAGCTCACAACAAACCATTAGCAGTAGTAGCTATGTGCTAAGCCGTTAATAACATCCACGTGGATTGCTTTTTAAAATGTGGAGTGTTAGCCGGGCGGTGGTGGCGCACGCCTTTAATCCTAGCACTTGGGAGGCAGAGGCAGGCGGATTTCTGAGTTCGAGGCCAGCCTGGTCTACAGAGCGAGTTCCAGGACAGCCAGGGCTATACAGAGAAACCCTGTCTCGAAAAACCAAAAAAAAAAAAAAAAAAAAGATATTTAAAATGTGGAGTGTTTTGACCTTATCCATTCCTCTCACTCCCTGTCAGTATGAAATAAAATCTACTTAAGTTGCCTCTCATTATTTTTTGTCTAAATTGTATTTTTTTTAACATTTATTTATATGTCTAAGTACAATGTAACTGTCTTCAGACGCACCAGAAGAGGGCGTCAGATCTCTTTATGGATGGTTGTGAGCCACCATGTGGTTGCTGGGATTTGAACTCAGGACCTTTGGAAGAGCAGTCGGCGCTCTTAACCACTGAGCCATCTCTCCAGCCCCCTCATTATTTTTTTATTGTATATAAATTACACGTTTCAGTCAAGTGTGATGATGGTACATGGCTATAATCCCCACACTTGGGAAGTAAGAACAACAGGATCAAGAGTTTAAGGTTGCACCAGGATGAGGGGAAATACGGGGCGGGGGGGCTGCCCTCTCAGAGGCAAAAGGGAATAGGGAAAGGAACTCTTCTGGGGGGACCAGGAGGGAGGCAGCATGGGGGGTGGTGAAAATAAATGAATAAATAAATAGCCGGGCAGTGGTGGCACACGCCTTTAATCCCAGCACTTGGAAGGCAGAAGCAGGCGGATTTCTGAGTTTGAGGCCAGCCTGGTCTACAGAGTGAGTTCCAGGACAGCCAGGGCTATACAGAGAAACCCTGTCTCAAAAAACAAAACCAAACCAAACAAAAAATCTTAATATACCCAAACACCCACATACATATTTTTATTATGTACCTTAATTTAAAAATATTTTTAAATTACGTGTATGTGTATTTGGGTAAGAATATGTACATATGAGTGCAGGTGTCAGATGAGGCCAGAGGTGGTTGATCCTTCTGCAGTTGGAGTCATCAGTGGTTGTTTGTGAGGAATGTGGGTGCTGGGAATCGAACTCGAGTTCGCTGAACCGTCTCTCTGACCCCTTATATATCTTTTTTTCCTAAACCTGATTTGTACTCCTTTTATCCCAGGCTGTGGAGACTAGCTAGTCAGCGCAGTTTGTATTGATTGAGAGCAGCACCCGCGTACGAACCATTAGGGGGCGACGGAGAGCTTGGGCAAGGCTGTGCACAAAAGCCTCTTGCCGGAAGCGTCAGGAAAGAGGCTGCGCAATTTGAACCCGCCCAGCCACTGTAGAGCCCTGGCCGGAAGAACGCGACTCCTTCCGGGTTTCGCGGTCCTAGGAGACGAACTACCCAATCCCGCACTGTGGATGAGGAAGCTTGACAGCAGCCGGTGCGAGGCCGTGACCCCCAGAGGTCTCTCCTGGCCCCGCCGTAGCCCTGGTCGTTCCGCCGTTGCGCGCCTGGAGCGGGACGCGTCGCTATGGCGATGCCGGCGGGGCTGGAGCGGTGGGTGCAGGAGGAGCTGCACTCGGTGCTGGGGCTGAGCGAACGGCATGTCGCGCAGTTCCTGATCGGTACGGCGCAGCGCTGCGCCTCAGCCGAGGAGTTTGTGCAGCGTCTGCGCGACACCGACACTCTGGACCTCGGCGGGCCGGCGCGAGACTTCGCGCTGAGGCTCTGGAGCAAGGTGTGTGCCGCCGGGGCAGTCCACCCACAACCAAATTAGCCCGTACCCTTATCCTTTGTTTTGAGACGCAGTGTAGCTGTCTAGTCTGTGATAGCCTGCAACTTTGGATATAGTCCACAGGCTGGCTTTGAACTTGCAGCTAGCCTGCCTAGTACTGGATGACAGAGAGACCTACCACTCTAGGTCTCTGTGGATTCTAGGTCTGTGGAGAAGACTCAAGAGAGAGGATCTACATACAATTTAAAGCTAGAGCCCTTGTTAGTTACAGCACATACTCCAGGCCTAAGGATGTAGTTCAGTTGGTAGAATGCTGGTCTAGCATACAGTTAGCCTTGGGCTCAATCCCCAGCCCTGGGAAAGAGTCACCGAGAAGAACAGAACTATGAGAATTACCATTTAAGAAATAGGATGGAGGCCGGGGAGAGATGGCTCAGCATTTAAGAACCCGTGTTACGCATCTGGAAGACTTGACTTCAGTTCTCAGCAACCAGGCCTAGTGGCACACAACCTTCTGTAATTCCAGCTCCAAGGAGATTGGAGGGCTTCTGGCCTTTGCCAGGTACCCCTACCTATACACATAAATAAATGAAAAATCTTGAAAAGAAAATGGGTTTTAGAATGGAAACTACTTAAGTTCAGAACTGATTCTTAAGAAAAAAAAAATAATAACTCTATTGTGGGGCTGGAGAAATGGCTCAGGTATTAAGATCACTAACTGTTCCTCCAGAGGACGCAGGTTCAATTTCCAGCGCCCACATGGTAGCTCACAGCTGTAACTCCAGTTCCATGAGAACCAACACCCTCACACAGCACACATTGCAGGCAGAACACCAATACACATACAAAAAAAAAGTAAGTCATTAAAATTAGGAAGAAGTTCTATTTCATGCATATGCCCACGTGAGGCTGTCAGCGTACAACCCAGGAGTGTTGGTTCTCTCCCTCTACCTCGGGATAGTTTTCAGTAATCATTTGCTAAATGGATTCCTGGAAGGAAGTTCAGAAGCTGCGGAGCCCTGTTGAGCTATGACCATAGAACAAAACCACGTAGAAAAGAAAAGATGGAGACAGGCTTAAGATAAAGTAATCCCTTGGTAGGCAAATGAGGATACCAAGGTCAGGAGCTGTCATATCTACTGGCAGGTTCCACGGAAGGCCGTGGTGGAAAAGCCAGCCCGGGTAGCTGAGCGAGAGGCCCGAGCCCTGCTGGAGAAGAACCGTTCTTATAAGTTGTTGGAAGACAGCGAGAGTGGCGAGGAGGCAGTGGGCACGGACGGGAGCAGCCTCCAGAAGAAGCGGAAGAGACGGAAACACCTCAGGAAGAAACGCCAGGAGGAAGAGGAGGAGGAGGAGGAGGTTTCTGAGTCAGGGAAGAAGAAGACAGGGTAAGTCAGAAGGAATGAGAGAGGGGATTGGAGCAGGCTGTCGGCTGTGAGAATGCTAAACTTTCTCAATATCCCCCTTTGATCCACCGGGCTGGGTTCAGGGGGAATAAATCACCCACGGAGGAGAAGCCAGCCTCAGAGGACGAGTGGGAGAGGACTGAACGTGAACGACTCCAGGACTTGGAGGAACGGGATGCCTATGCAGAGCGGGTCCGGCAACGGGACAAGGACCGGACCAGGAATGTCCTGGAGCGGTCAGATAAGAAGGTGAGCCGAAGAGAGTCTGGTAAATCTGGACTTGGCCGCAGAGTTTTCTCTGGGAAGACAAGAGTTGTCACTAGGGTTCCTGTGGGCTCTCTGGCTAAGGCCCTCCCTGCCTGGTTGAGATCCACAGAGGGGCAGCACTGAAGAGGGGCAGGGAAGGACATTCCTGAGGGGAGTTGGCCTCACATCCCTCTACATGATTTCTTCTAGGCTTATGAAGAGGCTCAGAAGCGCCTCAAGATGGCTGAGGAAGACCGGAAAGCCATGGTGAGAACCCCGGGTCCAAAAAGCAGTATCTGAAGACGAAGAGAAAGATGGCAGGAGTGGTCGGCCGTAGCAGGAAGGGTGGCAGAGGGAGTGTGCTGAGATGTGTCTGGGTGGTCAGGCTCTAGAGGAGGGGGCCCGCCTGACAGGAGCCGGAAATTGCGGACTTGGGTTGTAGAAGGAGAAAGTTACAAATCCTCTCTTACCTCGCTAGGATCAAGTCATTGTGTCTGGGAGTAAAACTCGGCTCCCCCCACCCCCCACCCCCGTCTTTGAGACTCGAAACACAAAACAGCTAGCACCGAAAGGCCTCACACCCTCCTCTTTGGAGTTTTTCCTCACTCCGAGTGTGCAGGGAACAGTGTTTCAGTGCTGGTAGGATGAAGATTTGACTATCCCTTCCTGACCCAGGTCCCTGAGCTCCGTAAGAAGTCTCGCCGGGAATACCTGGCGAAGAGGGAGCGGGAAAAACTGGAGGACCTGGAGGCGGAACTGGCCGACGAGGAGGTCCTCTTTGGGGACGTGGAGCTGAGCCGCCACGAGCGCAGGGAGCTCAAGTACAAGCGACGTGTGCGGGACCTGGCTCGGGAATACCGGGCAGCTGGCGAGCAGGAGAAGCTGGAGGCCACGAATCGCTACCACATGCCCAAGGAGACTCGAGGACAGGTGAGGCAGTGTGGCGGCCGGCCCCTCCCCTCTCTCTCCCTTTCACAGCTGGTAGAAGCCATGGCGGGGAGGACCTGGGCAGCCCCAGGGGCCACCCTTCTTCAGCTTTCCCTGCTCCTCCCTCCATAGCCAGCTCGAGCTGTGGACATCGTGGAGGAGGAGTCAGGTGCCCCTGGAGAGGAGCAGCGGCGCTGGGAGGAGGCCCAGCTGGGTGCTGCATCCCTTAAGTTTGGGGCCCGAGATGCAGCCGCACAGGAACCCAAGTACCAGCTAGTGCTGGAGGAGGACGAGACCATCGAGTTCGTCCGTGCCGCTCAGCTCCAGGGCGATGAGGTGAGAGGAAGGGAGAGTCTGGGTTGCTGACACGGCGCTGGGTGGGGTGGTGGTGCTCTAAAGGCGGTGGGGACCTCACCATCTCCGTCCCCTTCCTCAGGAGCCGTCGTCGGGCCCACCCCTGTCAGCCCAGGCCCAGCAGAAGGAGTCCATCCAGGCCGTTCGCCGCAGCCTGCCCGTGTTCCCCTTCCGAGAGGAGCTCCTGACGGCCATCGCCAACCATCAGGTCCTCATCATCGAAGGCGAGACTGGCTCCGGGAAGACCACACAGATCCCACAGTACCTCTTTGAGGAGGTCAGTCATTACAGCGTGCCACTTAGGGCCCAGCCCTTGAGTCAGTCCTGGCAGATCCCCTTTGTGTGATGGTGAAGATGTCCTTTCCGCTAAGTCATGAGACTGCTGAGGAAGACACTCTTTCTGTCGTTTTGTTCTCCCCACCATTACATCCACACCTGCTCTGAGTTCAGAGCGTGTGGGTCTCCCATGGGAGCAGTGAGATGAACATCTTAGATTTGAACCTCTTAGACTTCTGCTCTGCATGACCTCGGCCCCGCTTCCCCTCAGGGGCCAGGGAGCTGAGAGGAAAAGCCTTGATTTCCTACTGTTTGACCTCTTGTCTCCCGTAGCTTCTGGGTATGCCTCAGCCACTCTGTCCCAGGTCAAGTCTGGCAGAGCCCTGGTTGTAAGCAAAGGTCTGCAGGGCTGGCTTACCACCCCCTGGGGCTCTTGGTTTCTATCTTATCTGCCCTTCTCCGGCTTCCATCTTCTGTCTGTTCTCTTTTCCCTGCCTCGCCTGGCTCACAACAGCACGTCTAGCAGAGGAGTAACCCTTTCTTCTCTCCTTTCAGGGTTACACGAAGAAGGGCATGAAGATTGCTTGCACCCAGCCCCGGAGAGTGGCGGCCATGAGTGTGGCAGCCCGAGTGGCCCGGGAGATGGGTGTGAAGCTTGGGAATGAGGTGAGGTCTTTGGGGATTCATGAGAGAGGGAGGTCTCTCTCACATTGCTCACATGGCCCCACACCCCAGGTCTGGGCATTGGTCATTCCAACCTCCCGTCTGTCCGTGACCAGGTGGGCTACAGTATCCGGTTTGAGGACTGCACATCGGAGCGAACTGTTCTCCGCTATATGACAGATGGAATGCTGCTCCGGGAGTTCCTCTCTGAGCCTGACCTTGCAAGTTACAGGTGCGCGAGTTTGTGTATGTGTGCGTGTGTGTGTGTGTGTGTGTGTGTGTGTGTGTGAGTTCACGTGTTTGTGTGTGTGTGTGCATGTATGTATGTGTACGTGCATGTATATATGTGTATATGTATGTATGTGTTCACATATAGAGGATCAGAAGACAGCTTGGAGGAGTCAGTTCTGTCCTTTCACCATGTGCGTGCATTCAGGGAGTCAAACTCAGATCAGCAGGCTTGGTGGCCAGCAGGCTTGGTGGCCAGCGCGTTTACTGCTGGGCGGTGTTACCAGCCCCATCCTGACTGCTTTTCTCGGCCAGTGCCCGGATGGGCCACCCACCAAGTTCACCTCCTGCCAAAATTACATAATTGGAATGCTTGACTTCTCCCTAGCCTCCCCCCACCCTGTCCCCATTCACCCTTAGGTGCCTCCGTCCCTCCCTTTGATTCAGCCCTGCACTGCTAAGCCACCGTCCCTTCTGCCTCACCATCTCCCACTTCCTCCCCAGTGTGGTGATGGTGGATGAAGCTCACGAGCGGACCCTGCACACAGACATTCTCTTTGGGTTGATCAAAGATGTTGCTAGATTCCGACCCGAGCTCAAGGTCCTGGTGGCTTCAGCCACGCTGGATACTGCCCGTTTTTCTGCCTTCTTTGATGACGCCCCTGTCTTCCGAATCCCTGGACGCAGGTTTCCAGTTGACATCTTCTATACCAAGGTGCCCCTTGGGAGGATGGGCTTCAGTGTGAGGCAGAGGAGCTGGGGCTGGTTTAGGAGAATGTCCCAAGGGAAGGGACTGATGGCCACCCAGAGAGGGGTGGGGTAAAAGATGCTGAGCAAGTGGCCCTTCCGTGACCCTGCATCTTCCTCCTTCCCAGGCCCCAGAGGCTGACTACCTGGAAGCCTGTGTTGTGTCTGTGCTGCAGATCCATGTGACCCAGCCCCCTGGGGATATACTGGTGTTCCTGACGGGACAGGTGTCTATGGTGGTGGGAAGTGGTTGGAGTGTTTCAGGGGAGGATGGGCCTGCTGTGTGGATCCCGTGACGTGACTGACATGAGGTCTCCTGCCATCCTGCTCCACATTCAGGAAGAGATTGAGGCTGCCTGCGAGATGCTCCAGGACCGCTGCCGCAGACTGGGCTCCAAAATCCGGGAGCTCCTGGTGCTGCCCATTTATGCCAACCTGCCCTCAGACATGCAGGCTCGCATCTTCCAGCCCACACCCCCCGGGGCCCGAAAGGTCAGTGGGAGAAACCCTACCCTTCCACCTGCACCACACACACAAGTATGTCATCCCCTGCGCGTTGCCTGCCTGGCTGTTTGGGCACAGCTGAGGAGCAACCAGGCCCTCGCCTTCCAGCCGGAGAAAGTTGAAATCATTAGCTGAGGGACGGCAAACATTAAGTTCAGTGTATGCCAGGACGTATATAAGTGGACCTTTGAGAAAAATGGCTGGGGAAGTCCTAAAGGAGAGCTGAGATGTGTTTGAAGTCTGAGACGAGTGAGCTTGGGAGTTTCAGGTGCTGCAGACAAAGCTGAATCAGCCAAAGGACAGGACAGAGCCGTTGTAGCCTTCAGACTTTAGACAGGCAAATGGCAACCAAAAGATTTTAGGTAGAGATATGACTCTCACTGAACAACTATGTATTGAGGATCTGGAGCTGGGGGCTTGGGTGGTCAAGCACTTACCCAGCACTTGGGAGGCCCCAGCGTCAAGGCCCAGTACACGCTGCCTGAGGAGGGGGCTGAGGTGAGGATTCCCGATGTGCACAGTAGGACTTACAGTCTGATGGGAGGAGACTGGGCATGTAAGCCTGCCTCATTTTGTACTGAGTACAGCGAAGAGTTTGGGGCAGCACGGGAAGTCTGAGAAGAGAAGGAGCAGAAAAACTTTGTCTAGTGGTGGGAGGCTGCTCCATAAAGGGCAGGGCAGAGTAGAGGAAGGAGAAGGGAAGGCTGTTCTGCCGAGGGGATTGCTGAAACAGCATCTCACAGAAGGACGAGCACTCGGAGGGCCGGGACAGCACAGAGTGTGAGGTGTGATCAGAGGCGCAGCTAGAGGTGAGATAATCCCAGGTGTAAGCGACATAGATTTGAAGTCTGTGGTTGGACCTGGGTGTGAATTCATAGCTTTACATATTTTAAAAGGAACGCTTGCATGCTGTGTGGTAGAAGCAAGGTATAGAATCAGGGAGGCGAGTGAGGAAGCTGCTGTGAGAAGTGATGTGTGAGGAGAGGTGTGGACGTGCTTTCCCTTTCCTGAAGAACAACCCTGTACTCAGTGTTGTTTCTTTATCGTGCCCCTGCTGACTGCCAGCCCCTGCTGGTCCCTTCATTTCCCGACCTTTGGAAACTGCCTCCCTTTGCCCTACCCACACTGCATTTCTCTGGCTGTCCAGGTGGGCTGGGTCCCTTGGTGACGCTGTCCTCTCACTTAGGTGGTTGTGGCAACAAACATTGCAGAAACTTCCCTCACCATCGAAGGCATCATTTATGTGCTGGATCCAGGGTTCTGTAAGCAGAAGAGCTACAACCCTCGCACAGGCATGGAGTCGCTCACGGTCACACCCTGCAGCAAGGTCAGCCTACATCTCCCTGAGGTAGCGGGAGACACACACCGGCCGCCTGCCCGCCCGCCCGCTCGCTCACATGGAAAGCTTGTAGTGTTTGAGGATGGGGATTATCGGTTAACATACTTTTGAGTTAACACCGCCCTGACCGCACGTGTGCCTCTCCTCTCTTTCTAGGCCTCAGCCAATCAGCGGGCTGGCCGCGCAGGTCGAGTGGCTGCAGGGAAGTGCTTCCGCCTGTATACAGCCTGGGCCTATCAGCATGAGCTGGAGGAGACCACAGTTCCTGAGATCCAGAGGACAAGCCTGGGCAACGTTGTGCTACTGCTAAAGAGCTTAGGTGACGGGGCTGTCCTCTCGATCCTGATCAGACACTGGAGTTAGTGATCCTTAGGTGACGGGGCTGTCCTCTCGATCCTGATCAGACACTGGAGTTAGTGATCCTTAGGTGACGGGGCTGTCCTCTCGATCCTGATCAGACACTGGAGTTAGTGATCCTTAGGTGACGGGGCTGTCCTCTCGATCCTGATCAGACACTGGAGTTAGTGATCCTTAGGTGACGGGGCTGTCCTCTCGATCCTGATCAGACACTGGAGTTAGTGATCCTTAGGTGACGGGGCTGTCCTCTCGATCCTGATCAGACACTGGAGTTAGTGACCCTTAGGTGACGGGGCTGTCCTCTCGATCCTGATCAGACACTGGAGTTAGTGACCCTTAGGTGACGGGGCTGTCCTCTCGATCCTGATCAGACACTGGAGTTAGTGACCCTTAGGTGACGGGGCTGTCCTCTCGATCCTGATCAGACACTGGAGTTAGTGACCCTTAGGTGACGGGGCTGTCCTCTCGATCCTGATCAGACACTGGAGTTAGTGACCCTTAGGTGACGGGGCTGTCCTCTCGATCCTGATCAGACACTGGAGTTAGTGACCCTTAGGTGACGGGGCTGTCCTCTCGATCCTGATCAGACACTGGAGTTAGTGACCCTTAGGTGACGGGGCTGTCCTCTCGATCCTGATCAGACACTGGAGTTAGTGATCCTTAGGTGACGGGGCTGTCCTCTCGATCCTGATCAGACACTGGAGTTAGTGACCCTTAGGTGACGGGGCTGTCCTCTCGATCCTGATCAGACACTGGAGTTAGTGATCCTTAGGTGACGGGGCTGTCCTCTCGATCCTGATCAGACACTGGAGTTAGTGATCCTTAGGTGATGGGGCTGTCCTCTCGATCCTGATCAGACACTGGAGTTAGTGATCCTTAGGTGATGGGGCTGTCCTCTTGATCCTGATCAGACACTGGAGTTAGTGACCCCTGCGCCGGACTCTCATTCTTCATTCCTTTCTCCAGGGATCCACGACCTGATGCACTTTGACTTCCTGGACCCTCCTCCATACGAGACCCTGCTGCTGGCTTTGGAGCAGCTTTATGCACTTGGCGCCCTCAACCACCTTGGAGAACTCACCACGGTGAGCTGAGCGGCAGCACGGGCTGGGACAGTATGAAGGAAAAGGTCTGATGGCTCCGGGGACCCCTCTGGTGGGTGGTGCCAAGGGCTCCTGTACTGGTGGAAGGAACCTGAGAGAAACCGGCCTCACCTTTCCCCCTTCTTTCTAGTCTGGTCGAAAGATGGCAGAGCTGCCTGTGGATCCCATGTTGTCCAAAATGATCTTGGCCTCCGAGAAGTAAGTCTTCCCACCCACCCAGTTCCTGGCACAAACCGGCCATCCTTCCTCAGTCTCAAATATCTCCTCTCTGTCCCTGTCTCTTTATCATGGTGTTACTGTTTTGTTTGTTTGTGTTTAATAAGTATTATTTAAGAAATCTTCCCATCCCGTATGAGGCCCATGTGAATCACTGTCCTGTACTTGACAGTGATGGTTGGTGGGCACAGTGGTTAGTGTAGATACAACCCAGGGACCAGCAGACGTAGCACAGCAGAGGCAGAGGCAGGCGGATTCCTGAGGTCTAGACCAGCCAGGGCTACATCGTGAGACCCTGCCTCAAAAAACAAACCAATTAATAAAGTAAGACCCAGGACTGTGGGTGAGAGCAGAAGACCTCCTCCTGTGTGTGATGGGTGCTGGGAAGGCTGCTGCTTCTGCAGCTTGATTCTTCGGTCTGCTTGGGACCATCTTTAAAAGAGATCTGGGTTGGGAGATGACTCAGTGGTTAAAAACACCAATGGCTCTTGCAGTGGATCCAAGTTCAGTTTCCAACAGTCACATGGTGGCTCACAACCATCTGTAACTCCAGTTCTTCTCACTTCCATGGGCACGTGGCACACAGACATACATGCAGGGGAAACTTTTATACACATAAAATAAGTCTTAAAAAAAAAAAGATGTTTCTCTGCTGTGTTAGGGATCAGGCTGTCTGTCTGCTCACATTTGGTTTTTGGTGTTTATCTTTGACTTTATCCTCTTCCTACCCTGCTCAAGGTATAGCTGTTCAGAAGAGATCCTGACTGTGGCTGCTATGCTGTCTGTCAACAATTCCATCTTCTACCGGCCCAAGGATAAGGTCGTCCATGCCGACAATGCCCGTGTCAACTTCTTCCTCCCCGGTGGGGACCACCTGGTTCTGCTAAATGTGTACACACAGGTCACTGTGCAAGTGGGAATTTGGGAAGTCTGGGGGACTTGAGTCCTGCTGTGTACTTAAGGGCCTTGATCTTCACAGTGGGCCGAGAGTGGCTACTCTTCCCAGTGGTGCTATGAAAACTTTGTACAGTTCAGATCCATGCGCCGAGCCCGGGATGTGCGGGAACAACTGGAGGGGCTCTTGGAGCGTGTGGAAGTTGGCTTGACTTCTTGCCAAGGTGACTACATTCGTGTGCGAAAGGTCAGTGTTTTTGACATTATTTTCTTTTTAATCTCCTATTGTCTCTTTGTTTTTGTTTTTGTTTGTTTTTCTTTTTCAAGACAGGGTTTCTCTGTGTAGCCCTGGCTGTCCTGGAACTCACTCTGTAGACCAGGCTGGCCTCGAACTCAGAGACCCACCTGCCTCTCTGCCTCCGGTGTTCTGGGTTTAAAGGTGTGCGCCATCACCACCTGGTATCCTGTTTCTTTCTTTCACATATATGTGTAAGTGCATGTGTAAGTCAGTGGACAACCTGCAGGAGTAGTCACTTCTTTGTGTGACAAAACTTTTCCTGGGGAGATGCTACACACGCTACACACACATTTCTCACCCCAGATACAAGGGTGACCCCAGACCAAAGTACAAATACCACCAAAGCCTATTTCAATGAACCAATGAGTTTTATTTGGTTTACTTATAGGAATATGGGTGAGGGATTACTGGGTTACTTGCAGGATGTCTAGAAGATAGCATCACCAAAGCCCACCCCGGTATAGGTGGCTGTTCACAAAAGCTGGGAGCCCTGGTTCACATTTCACGGCTTCAGGCTCCCCATCAGGTTGGAAAGTGTCCTCTCCGAGTGACTTGGTTGGTCTAACCCTCTTTTAGCTAACCTCATTGGTTTCTGTTTCTTCCAAGCAGCTGGTCAGATCTCAAGAATCCTTTGCAGTTTCGCTTGTCTCGGGGGGAACACAGCATTTATTGCTTTCTCTGGCAGGAAGGGAATCTAGTGAATCTGGTCAGTTTCTGGGACTTCCTGTAGCTGCTTTGAGTTGTTTACCTTCCAGGTTTAAGAGCAGTGTGGTATGTTTCAAACTCAGAAGAAACTGCTTACACACTTCATTCGTTTACATTACCACACCTCCAGATTAGTGTTTCTTGAATCCACCACCGAGGGGCCACGGCAGCTTCCCCGCCTGAGCGCTCTCCCGGGCATTGTTTATTGGAGCCCATTCTTCCCTAGATAGCAGCACATCAAGTGGGTTCCTCACCTTTTTAGTTCTCCAGAAACCTGGTCTCAGATGTGGGAAGTGGAAGGCCCCCGAGTGGCGCCTGACCTGGTTTTCTTGCCTGCTTCTTAGGCCATCACTTCGGGTTATTTTTACCACACAGCAAGGCTGACTCGGAGCGGCTACCGCACAGTGAAGCAGCAACAGACAGTGTTTATTCATCCCAACTCCTCTCTCTTTGAACAACAGCCACGCTGGTTGCTCTACCATGAGCTTGTCTTGACCACAAAGGAATTCATGAGACAGGTAAGGAACTCAGGTGGGTGGAGACGGGGCGGGAGGAGGGTGGGGGACACTATGCTAGCATCTTAAGCTCAATTCATATAAATGGGACTGGCTTGGAAACAAGAAGGTTTGTTAGTTTAAGGTAGGGTCAAATGTAATCAAATATAAATTAGATTTAATGTATGCTTGGGATGTAGCTTAATGGTATAGTCCTCAGCACCATTACATGTAAATATAGGAAATCTTTTCTAGCAGCTGTCTTCCAAGATCTGAGAATTATAATTAACTCAATATTTGAAGCTGGGCTTGATGGCATAAGTCTATAGTCCCTGGTATTCAAGGAGGCTAGGAGGGTCAATATTCAAGGTCTATGGGGGCAGCATAGACACTTTCTCAGAATGAAAGTGTGTGTCTGGAGAGATGGCTCAGTGGTTTAGAGCACTCCCTGTCCTTGCAGGGGACCCGGGTTTAGTTCCCAGCACCCACATGGTATGCAGTTCACCACTGCATATACTGCAGCTGCCCGGGCTCCTGTCCTCTTGGCCTCTGCACGCACTGTAGTCTTGCATATATACGTCCATCAAAAGTAAAAAACATAACTGGAGAGATAAATCTTCAGCCAAGAGCACTAGCTGTTGCTCTTCCACAGGACCCAGGTTCAATTCCCAGCATCCACACGGTGGCTCACCTGCTTTTAACGCCAGTTCCAGGGATCTGACATGTAGTGTACAGACATATGTGCAGGCAAAACACCAGTGTACATAAACATTTTAAAAATATGGACAAAATAGAGGGAAGGCTGAGGAATGTTTGTGTAGCAAGCATGAGGCCCTTGGTTCTGGAATAAATAAACTGTGCACCAAGTACTGGGGCCATATAGGCACGGTAGGCTGTCCTGAGGGGTAGGCTTTTCCTTGCAGGTCTTTCTCAGGCTCACCTGGTAAGCACACGTCAGGGTCAGTCTGCCCTGTTAGTGAGAAGCAGCCAGGTGTCTTTTTTGACTACACATTTAAGGTTCTGATTTGGAAGTAAAGGAACCCTATTGGTTTCTGCTCCCTCTTACAGGTATTGGAGATTGAAAGTAGCTGGCTTTTGGAAGTGGCTCCTCACTACTATAAGGCCAAGGAGCTAGAAGATCCCCATGCTAAGAAAATGCCCAAAAAAGTCGGCAAGACTCGAGAAGAGCTGGGCTAGAGAGTGACATGGACTGAGCCTTGTGGCTCCCTTTTTCCTTCCATACTTTATTTAATATCTAGTAAACAAAATTATTTTTGGAATGAAGTGTGTGGGAACATTGGAACCCAGAGAGAATGATGTGAAAATCCGCCTTATGTCATTGCTTAAACTTTATTATTTACAAGTTAAATTATACAGCAGCTTTACACAGCATGATGGGAAGAAGGAAGGAAGCGGAGGGCGGCGGCTGGCTCTGGACATTCTCGTCCACCTCCACCTCCTTTTGTGCGTAGCAGTCTTCAGTGCAGCCTTCACCCAAGTCTGGATCAGGCCTTGGAGCACAGGTGTAAGCTGGGCTCTGGTTCCGACAGCCCCAGGGCCACCAGAGCTCCCACCAGCAGCTTCTTCACAGGCGTCGATGGTGAGTGTGAAGGCATCATCTGCAAAGACAGGTTAACGGAGGCTGGGGAAGAACACAGACATGCTCTACCCTTCACCAGGCTCAACACTCACCTTATCCAGGTGATGGCGACAAATGAGGCCACTGGAATTCAGGTAGAAGGTGGAAAAGGCATCAAAGGTCCTAGGAAAGGGAGAGGTGTTCTGAGGCAGCAAGCTGTCCCAAGTCTGCCATGTGTTAGGTCATCTGGTGAACAGCTTTATTTGAGACAGGATCTCAGTATGTAGCCCAGGCTGACTCCCAACTCTCAGCTTCGACACTGGGACCATCACAGTCGCACCGCTGTACCCAGCCACCTGGCAACTTAAAACTCCCAATGTTCAGGTTGAATTGAGCACATCGAAACCAGAGTGCCATTGGTATAGAAGGCCTCAAGTGTGTTCCGCTGTGCAGCAAATTTGTTGAAAACCACAACCTGTTTTACTGTTTTGAGTGGGTAAGTGCATGTGCCACGACAGAAGACAATGAACGGCCCTCTCCTCCATCATGTGGGTCCCAGGTTGTCAGGCTTGGAGGCAAGTACTTTTACTTATCCAGTGAACCATCTCACCAGCCCAGCCATCAGTCATTTAAATGCTTAAGTACAATGTTAGAGGCTTGAGCTTAGTAATTTGGGGGGATGTACCAGCCAGAGACTTAGTCATGTACTTTACCTAGAGTTAAATTCAGGACACATTTTGTTTCTGAGGTGGTTTCATGCAGGGCAGGCTGGCCTTTGACTCCTGATCCTCCAGGAAGTTATTTGTTACTGAACAAATAAGTACTAAGTACTTATCACTTGTCAGATCCAAGTAACAAAAAGAAACTCAAAGTCAGGGATGATTTCTTTTTTCTTTCTTTTTTTTTCTTTTCTTTTCTTTTTTTTTTTTTTGACAGTGTTTCTCTGTATAGCCCTGGCTGTCCTGGAACTCACTCTGTAGACCAGGCTGGCCTTGAACTGAGAAATCTGCCTGTTTCTACTTCCCGAGTGCTGGGATTAAAGGAATGCACCACCACTGCCCAGCCAGGGATGATTTCTTAACAGACACAAAAATCCACTAATTTTATGAAAAGCAGGCTGGGCCATTGAGATGGTTGTGTATAGGTACTTGCAGGCAAGCCTGAGGACTTGAGTTCAATCCCCAGGTTGTACATGGTGGAGGAGAGAACCTGTTCTCGCAAGCTATCTTCTCTACACTCATTTACTTGTTCTAATGTGTACTACTACATGCACACAAACACATTAAAAAGACAGACTAAAAGTCTCTACCTTCAGGAAGTCTACAGCCAAATCAGGGCAAGTTAAAGACTGCTGGGAGACAAGCACTATTAGGGAAGCCACTGTAGTTCCGGCCCCTTCCCTCTTACCGGTAAAGATCCTCTTTATCACGCCTGTAGAAACGCAGGAAGAGCATATGTATGGGCAGGCCTATTAGACGCCAGCGGGCTTGTAGGGTCCAGTTCTCAGGGTGGCGGGTCAGCTGTAAAATCTCCAACCGAAACTGTGCAAAATAGTTCCAAGCCAGGAAGCGGCAAAGGGTCAGGGACATAATGTAAAATGTCCGGCCCCTGTAAGAAAGGGACGGGAATGTCACGACTGCAAAACCACTTTGGCCAAGGTGTGGGAGAATAATCTGAGGAAGCAGCTAGAACCTTCTCTGGGACAAGGCCCAAGTATTTACTTAGCATGCGTCCTCTTCTCCCTCCCTCCATCCCTCCCTCCCTCTCACTTGGTACGAATGTTGAGGATCTCATTGATGAACTCCACATCCATTGAATATATAGTGTAGTCATGGGAGCGAAGGAAGAGGGTAGGAAGCTAGGCGCAAGAAGATGGCATCAACTCAGTGGGAAAGAAAAGGTCTGGTTTGAGGATATATGTAACTCATTTACTTTTGAGACAGGGTGTGGCCTTGAGTTTGGAATCCTCTTCCCTCATCCTCCTGAGTGTCACCTGTTTGGCTCCTTAGTTATCTATCTTTAGGGTCTTCAAACTTCCACTCATCCCCCCCTACCCTGCCCCAAGTGAAATTCATTTTCAATTTAACTGTCCTTAATTCAAACAGGGACACCCTTGACCCAGGAAGGTCTTTCACGGCTCAGTTCTATGCCTGCCTCATGTTACCAAGACAAGTTAACTGACTAGGCTCCATATTTTCCTCATGTTACCAAGACAAGTTAACTGACTAGGCTCCATATTTTCCTCATGTTACCAAGACAAGTTAACTGACTAGTCTCCATACTTTCCTCATGTTACCAAGACAAGTTAACTGACTAGTCTCCATACTTTCCTCATGTTATCAAGACAAGTTAACTGACTAGTCTCCATATTTTCCTCATGTTACCAAGACAAGTTAACTGACTAGTCTCCATATTTTCCTCATGTTACCAAGACAAGTTAACTGACTAGCCTCCATATTTTCCTCATGTTACCAAGACAAGTTAACTGACTAGCCTCCATATTTTCCTCATGTTACCAAGACAAGTTAACTGAGTAGCCTCCATATTTTCCTCATGTTACCAAGACAAGTTAACTGACTAGCCTCCATATTTTCATGTTACCAAGACAAGTTAACTGACTAGCCTCCATATTTTCCTCATGTTACCAAGACAAGTTAACTGAGTAGTCTCCATATTTTCTGCTACAGATAAGCTGCTTACCTCTTGTCTTAGTCTCTCATGCATGACAGCCAGGTGCTCCTCCATACTCTGATCTCCTGACGGAGTGGTGGGGGAAGGATGGGCAGGTCCAGGGGCTTGGAAAGGTATCACAGCCCCAGGATAGGGGCAAGGCGGTCCCTCAAAAAGGCTCCTAAGCCCATCCAGGCAACCACTGTGTAGCTCCGGTCCTGGTCCCTCCTCCCTCTTTCTCAGAGGAAGAACCATACTCAGTGAGTTGAGAGCCTGGACCTGAGAGAGAGGTGGTGGAAGAGCCTGGGGAAGAGGGTGGGTAGGAGGATGTGGGGGTGGTAGTGACCAGTGAAGAGGTAAGGATGGAGAAGTCGGTGGAGTGGAGTGGGGCCAGAGGGGTGGGAATGGTAGAGGCCGAGGAGAGAGCTGGTCCTAGGGAAAAGAGAACAAAAAGAAAAAAACCAGACATCTAAGTAAGCATGGTGGTATCAGGGGCTGAGGCAGGGCCGGCTGCCCATGGGTTCCGGGCCAGCCAGGGCTACACAGACCTAGTTTTTTGTTGTTGTTGTTGTTGTTTTTAGGATTTATTTATTTATTTGAGTACACTGTTGCTGTCTTCAGACACACTAGAAGGGAGGATAAGATTCCATTACAGATGGTCGTGAGCCACCATGTGGTTGCTGGGAATTGAACTCAGGACCTCTGGAAGAGCAGTCAGTGCTCTTAACCACTGAGTCATCTCTCCAGCCCTCAGACCTAGTTTTAAAAACCAAAACCAAACCAAACAAACAAACAAACAAAAAAATCAGCTACTGTTCCTTCATCCCAGCTGGGCTGTTAAGCTTCAAATCCTACCTGCAGAAGAGAATTTACCAGAGGGAAGAGAGATGGACTCCTCTCTATCTTCAAAGACAAGAAGTGTGCCAGAGGACACTGCCACCTTTCCCAACTTTAGAGAGAACACCTTTAAATTTATGACCCATCATTATTCTGGGACAGTTTCGCATCTCTGATCCCAAGAGTGAAGGGTTTATTGCTCCACGGGAGAAATGATGTGATCTGTATATAACATGTGTCCATGACTCTGAAACAGTGCAGAGCAAAGAACATCCAAGTGAAGGTACGAGTAAGTCTGAGTTGACTCTATTGAAGCCTCTGGCACTCTGCCTGCACCTCAGTTTCCTGTAAATAGAGAGGCCTATATACAGGACGATGAATGTAAATTAAACTTCGTAAAGTAGCACATAAACGGAAGCTATTATCCCTATATGTTACATATATATTACTATTATCGGCACAATTAAATGACAATCGGGCCGATTGCTGAAGGGTGAACTTCTCGGTCACTAACGCTGCTACTGCAAGGATGGCAGGTCACCCGAGGTCAAGTCTGAACGCAAGTCCCTTGGCGTCCAGGAACCCCAGGGGCAGGGGTACCACAGGGCCTGGCCGAGCCCTCCCCGCCGGGGGCGTGGCCGCGCGTCCGCCGTACCCCAGAGCCCGACGCGGTGCCGCGGGCAGCCTTGCTGGTTGGACCGTTCTGCAGGTGCACCGCAGGCCCGCAGTTCCGGCCTCTCTGCCCTGCCCTTCAAGTCACCTCCAGGCACAGGTAACGAACGGCAGGGACCAGGGCGCGGTGTCGCGCCTCACACGGGACCTCGGCGGGCTCGCCGACACTCGCGGCCCGCGCCCCCGATTCGTGCAGCGCCCGAGTGGGAAGGGGCTGCGGGGGCCTCTGCGCCTGCGCGGCCCGGCGCCCCGCCCCGCCCCTCACCCGGCTCTGAGGAGGGTCTCCGCCGCCGCCTCACCTCGGGTCGCACCTGGTAGGCGCGGAGGCAGGGCCCGAGGCGCCGAGCGGCCCCCGGGCTCGGACGATACATGGTGTTCCGGGGGTGAGAGGGCGCCTCCCGCGTCCCGTCTCCTCGCCGGGCAGCGCGCCCCGGAGCCGGCTTCGTGAAGGGGAAAGGAGGGAGGGGGCCGGGGCTGAGGGAGGGAAACGGAGACACCGTGCGCCTGCGCACAACGGGCCCGCAGCAGCCCAGGCGCCGCTATGCGGGAGTGCGCCTGCGCCAGGCGGGCCGGGGCGCTCCCATGGCGCCTGCGCAGCCTCTCGTCAGGCCTAGCAAAATGAGGGAAGGGAGGACTGAATGCGGCTTAATGAGAATGAGGGGGCATGTGAATTTAATAATGACAAGTCACTTTTTGTCAGTAGCTATACTAATAACAAATAAATACTTTTATTTCTCTGATTAAAAACACGATACAAAGAATCTGAAGCTGACAAGTCTGTTGAATGAATGAGTGAAAGAATGAATGTACCCATGAGGGCCAAGCTTTGGCTGTGGTTACCAAGGCCTGGTGCTGCGGCGTTCCTGCAGGTTTCGAATGACCCTGGCATTCATTATGTCCCCACCCACCGTCCAGGACTGGGCCGGTGGAGCCTGGGCCCTTGGAGCAACTGTATGCGTAGGTTCCTCCCCAGACCCATCCCGTAACGAGACCTGCTGCTCACCGGCCGACCTGGTGGGCAGGGAGATGAAGCGGGTGTTAGAGATTAATGGGTGCCAGGATTAATGCTCAGAACACCTGTTGGGGCTATAAGGCTGTGTCCAAACTTCAGTACTCAGAGCATGGCAGAGGGAAGCACCGGAATTCAACCCACAAGGAAGGAGGCTTATACGATGTTAGGTAGAAAGACGTGTGGGTAAAACTGGCATCCAGTTCACACACTTAGGAGGAAGCATCTGAGAGTAATGTTAGGCAGTGTCAGAAGGTGCTGGCAGCTGTTAAGGGGGGAGGTGTAGACCTCACCTATCCTCTGCTTCCTGTTCCCCCTGCTTCCGTTCTTGGTTGCCTGTGGAAATACCAGGCATCTGGAGAGACTGTAGTACTGTGTGTGTGTGTGTGTGACCTATGTGATTGGAGAATAAGAAAAAGTGGCCACTTACCTGTACCCGGGAGTGAGGTGTTGAATCCCCCATGGCGGCTGTAGTGGCAGCTTTGGGCTACCAGCCCCCAGGGAGTCCCCCTGTAGAAGAAATGGGAGATGAAGGGGAGGAGGCTCAGGTTGAAAGGTGGTATGGAGGGGTCAGAGGAGAAAGGAGGAAGTGTGTGGGGACAAAGAGGAAGGGCAGCTACCACCCCACAGGGTCCTTGTCTAAGATTTCTCCTAGCAAAGGTAGGGGAGGGCTTATTTTATACTTGGAGGTTTTCCATGCCATCCTGCTGTTGCTTTATTCTAATTGGGCTGGTGTGTGATGTGATCTAATTATGTCATAAAAACACTTAGGCATGCAGAAAGGAGCTTGCTGAACCATGGTGCCCTAATGTTTGAATTCCCCTAATAATGATTCTTTTAAATATAAGATTTCTCAGGCCACAGTAGCAAGGAAGAAAGGGTAGTCTTTAGAGATGATTGATCCTGTTGGACTGTTGTTGTTGTTGTTATTATTATTATTATTATTGGCAGGCTTTTCCTCTGTAGCCTTGGATGGACTGCAACTTGCTATGTATGTAGGCTGCCTTCAAACTCTTACCAGGATCTGCCTACTTCTGCCTCCCAGGGGCTGGGATCAAAATCTTGTGCCACCATGCCCAATACCCTGTGAGGATTCCTGATCGTAGGCAGGGCTTGTCTTGAGAGAGCACTGTGGGGTTTGTGGTGCAGACATGAGGAGGTCAAAGAGTAGGAGAGGGATCCAGAAACAGTTCTGAGGCTAGTGAGCCCAAGCTCCCAGCAAATCCACACTATCAAGGCTGGCCATGGAAGGAGATAGATGCTCCTGGAGGTAGGGGACCTAAGGCTCCCAAGTTAGTAGAGAGGTCTACACAGAGTTACTGCAATTCTAGAAGCAGCAGCAAGTATGGGGAAAGGCAGAGACTCAGAAGGGGGCTGGGGGCTTTGAGCTCTGCTGGAGATCTCAGAACTGAAGATTAAGAGGGATAGAGAATATTGAGACCCCAGGAAAAGTGTGAAGCACAAACGAAGCTGAAACCTTAAGATGATTTTCGCTGAAAATGTCAATTTAGAAAACACAGAAGAACCCAAACTTTATTGAGACAACACTGAGAGGGAAAAGGAATCAGGAAGGAGTAAGGGAGGAGGGAGGTCCTGCTCCCAAGGACTTCAGGGGACACAGTGAGGCACCTGATCTAACGGGGAATGTTGGGGAGGGAGAAGGGTCCTTCTACACCCTGGGCATGGAAGCAGGGAAGGAGGCTCTTGCTATGAAGGAGAAAGAAGGTGGGGCAGCACAAGGGTGATCCCCATCTCATCCCAAAACAATCTCACAAGTGTATTTACTAGGGAGGCAGGGAGGACGGGGAATTCCAGGATCTAATGGACCAGGCTTATCAGAGACACAGCTAAACGGTCCTGGAGTGTTTGCTGGGATCTACTGCCAAGAGACAGACTCAGCTTATCTGAAGAAAGTGGTGGAGTCTGTTTGTCTCCTGCAGAGACCCCCCAGAACATTAGTCTGACATATCTACATAACACTTGGAAAGTAAGAGTTTGGCAATATTGGGAGGGCCCTGTTGGGAAGCCGTACCCTCGTCCTACCACATGAACTGTTCTGAAGCAGAGCTTGCTCGGGGGCTGGAGTTGTCAGACTAAAAGGGCATGTTTGTTTGGCAGGAGGATGCAGGATTAGAGCTACGAGTGGGCACTGTGGAGGGAATTAATCCATTGGCAGGACACTCCTTAAAGGTTTCCCTGGCAGAGGAGGCCCTGGGACCTCTGGTGGTCTGGAGTCTGACCATAAGCAGAATGTGCTTCTCTAGGGAGTCAGTAGGAGCCATTTAGCCCAGGAGATCTGGGAACCGAACAGCCTGTCTGTGGGAGAGTATTCATAGTACAGGTTGGGAGTACAGGGGTGTCTTCTGCGGTAAGAAAAGCTACAAAGTATTAGGCTATTTAGAACCCTGGCAACCCAGTTGTTTATGAAAGAGGAAGAAAAAAATCTTGATGGAGAAGTGGGTTGCAAGTTGTAGGAGGGAGTGTTTCTGCCCTCCCAGGTTTCCTGTCAGTATCGACTCTCATCAGATCGGGGAAGGGAACTGTAGAGGGATGTTTATGGACAGGAGAAGGGGAGAGGGAAGGTAGGGGAGAGAGAAAACAGAGAAGTCAGAGGTGAGGAGGAAGCTAAGAGGAGAAATAAAGGAGACACCCACTCCCTGCCTACGGGAAGGGCTCTTGGCATACATGCCGTGGCCTTGAAACCCACTGGCTCCCTATCTGTGAGACACATGCCTATCCCCAGCAAATGTTAACCAAGATTCCCCGAGTCCTGAAGGACTCAAGGCCCCCACCAACGAATCTCTAAGTCTTCCTACTCTTCCAATGACCCTCAATGGTCCATGGCTCCATAAACCTCCCCGCCCCCAGCTCCTCCTATCTTTCCAGACCAGTGCTGCAGAATTTTTGTTTTGGTAAAGATTTCATTGTTTCACATTTGTGGGGGATTCGCCTAATTTTTTTTTGTTTGTTTTTTTTGTTTTTCGAGACAGGGTTTCTCTGTGTAGCCCTGGCTGTCCTGGACCTCACTCTGTAGACCAGGCCTCGAACTCAGAAATCCGCCTGCCTCTGCCTCCCAAGTGCTGGGATTAAAGGCGTGCGCCACCACTGCCCGGCTTCACCTTATTCTTTAACCACTGCTAACTCCTTCACATCCAGAGGCTCCCAAGCTTGCAGGCCTTATTACCTGGTGCGTCTGCGCTGGGCTGGGCTGCCTCCAGGGTCAGTGGCCAGCAGAAGGCGTGCAGTAGGGTGTGGGGGACAGAGACGCAGGGAGCGAAGCAGCTCCTGCTCTGGCACGAAGGGCCGAAGGGGACCCCGATCTGGCGAGTTGCCCAGGCTGCTAGAACGTGGAGGTGGGTGGGCTGGAGGTGTGGCACGCCGAGGGGCCCTGTTCAGGGGCCAAGGAGGCTCCACAGCCACCTTCAGGACTGGGAAGAGGAGGAACAAAGAGATTAAGAGAAGAAAGGGAAAAGAGAATCAAAATAATAAAGATTAGGCAGAAAGCAACTGTAGCCTCTCATTATTGTCCCTTGGTTACGACCTTCCCTTAACCACCCTCCCTGGACCACCCTGCCCCCAGCCACCCTCCTCAAGACCCTTACATTCTCTGTCACTGGAGGAGTATGGCTTAATGTCTCCCTCTGCTCTTTTTGGTGGCAGCTTCCGTGCTGGGGCTGGTGGTAGTAGGGACACAAGGACGTTTTAGGAGATGCACTATCCATCCCTCCTCCCTGCCAGTTTCCCACAGTCCCAAGCTTTTGCTCCCTGACACCACAGCTCCTCCTGGGAATGCCAGTTCAGAAGCTGTGCTGTGGCAAAGCCAGCACACCAAGGGGAGTTTGGGGGAAATGTTGGAGCAATTTTGGGGAGAGCCAGAAGGAGTAGGCCAAACACAGAGTTTCGGGAGAAAGATCCAGGGGAGACCAGGGCCTGGGAGATGCAGGAAAGGACGGCCAAGGGGAGGCGAGCTCTTACTGTCCATGGGTGTTGTCAGGCCCCCCTGGGGTTCTGGGGCAGTGGAATAGTCCCAGCTGGGCCAGTGAGGACCCTGGGTCCCTCTAGATGAGATGGACAAAGCCCTTGGTTAATTGGGAATTGTTTAGGGGAGGGAAGAGGAATTGCAGAACCTCTCCTTCCTGTACAAAAAGATACGGAAATTCTGAGTTTTAATTAAGTTTTAAAATACTAATAGAAATGAGGAAGTTCAGAGTGGTGGCACATGCCTTTAGTCTCTGCACTGGAAAGGTAGGGGCAGTCCTGATCAACATAGCGAGTTCGAGGACAGAGTTACATAGTAAGACCCTGTCTCAAAAGAACAAGGAGCCAGGCATGGTGACATAGGCCTTTAATCCCAGCACTTGAGAGGAAGAGGCAGGCTGACCTCTGTAAGTTCAAGGGCACCCTGGTGTACGTATTGAAGTTCTAAGACAGTCAGGGCTACAAAGATCCTGTCTCAACTCCTTCCTCCCCAAAAGGAAGAGGAAAAAAAAAGTGCAAATCTACAAAGGGGCTTCAGCTACTGTACAGCAAGGGTGGGTTTCCTCCCTTACTCTTAGGTTCTCCATCACAGACCAGATGGTGGAATGACCTCACTGCCTGCTGGACGGCAGCCTCAGAACTATGGTAGCCATCAGGGGTCATGGACATGGTGGGCCTCTGGGAGCCCAGGCTGGTGCTAATAAGGAGCAATGAATTGCTCTTTGGGCAACTGTTACTGCTTTTCTTGGCCAACGGGAAGTTAACCAGCCACAAGGCTAACCGTTCTGAACCAGCCAGCACCACTCAGCTACTAAAGGCTATGCCTCTCTCCCCAAGGATGTACTGGGAAGGGAGGGGGGAAGGTAGCTGGCAGCTTCTGAGATTTTCTTTTTTTTCTTTCTCTTTTTTTTTTTTTTTTTGGCTTTTCAAGTCTGGAACTCACTCTGTAGACCAGGCTGGCCTCAAACTTGGGGATTCCCCAGTCTCAAGTGCTGGACACCACACCCAGCCTGTGAGTTTAAATCAAAATAGGTTTGACTATTCTTGAAAAAAAAATTCTTTTAAGGCAAGATCTCATATGTAGCTTTGGCTGGCGTAATGCTTGCTGTGCGGATAAGGCTGGCTTCAAACTCATAGAGCTCCACCTACCTTGGCTTCTTGAGTGCTGGGATCAACGGCATGTGTCACCCACCGTGCCCGGTAAAAAAATGTTATACATTTTAAGCATTCTCTTTAAATACAAGTATACAGACTTGACTATTCACATCACTATCCCATGAATAGAAATGAAAGGACCGCTGGGATCACTTGCCTGTCTCTACCTGGCTGACGGAGCCTGAGGAGTTTATAGCAGTTTGACTGTGGCCTGTTTTAAGGGAGCTGACCTAGCACAGAGGCTCTGCTGACACTAGCAGCCGGCCAAGCTCTCGAGGGGCTTGAGTATAAGAACCGTTGCAGAGAACAGGGCTGGGTGAGCTCTGGGGGAGGGCAGTGTGGTTAGTGCGTGAGCTTGAGCGTTAGCAGGATCTGATTCCTTCCCACGTATAAAATGCTCCCAGCAGGGCCAGGGCAAACAGCACTGCTGGATGGATGGGTGGCTTTAGGGTGTTCTCGATTGCCAGCAGATAGCACTGTCCACCCCGGAATCTCCTGAGGAACTAGGCCTCACTGCCCTTTAGTTCCTCCACCCAGTCCTTGCAGGCTTTACCAGCGGATATGGGGTCGGCCACAGCAGCACGAGAGTGTCGAGTTGCCCTCAGAGAGGGAGTAGGGGGCCCTGTGAGGAAGGAAGAGGTGGCGGCCCTCAGTGGGGGCCTGTGGAACCAAGAGCCCACCTCTTTCCTTCCCCTTTCCGCAACTACTAGGCTGACACGGGGTTAGGAAACTTACGGTGTTGATGGGCAAAGAAGCCTTCGAAGATCACAAAGTTGTTCACCTGGAAGATGAAGGAAACAAAGCACACTGTCCATCTTATCACACAGTGGGTACAGAACCTGTGCCCAAAGCCCATAGGGGTGGGTTTCGGTGTGGTTCAGCTGGTAGAACGCTTGCCTACCATGCATGAAGTGCTGGGTTCAAGCCTCAGCACCACACACATTGGGTACAGTGGCATATGCCTCAAATCCTAACACTTGGAGGAGAAAGGTAGGGGGACAAGTTCAAGGTCATCCCCAGCTACACAGAGAGCCGGAGGCCAGCTGGGCTACATGAGACCCTGCCCCAAGATCAAAACAAAGGGCTGGAGAGATGGTTCCGTGGTTAAAAACCCTTGGTGCTCTTACAGAAGACTCTGGTTTAACTCCAAATATCCACAAGGTGGCTCATGACTGACCATGTGTAACTCCAGTCCTAGAGGATCCAACACCCTTCTCTGACCTTCATGGATACCCAGGCATATCTGTAGTGCATATATGTTCACGCAGGCAAAATGTTTATACACATAAGATAATCTAACCAGGTAGTGGTGTCACACACGTGTATACATTTTATACACACACACACACACACACACACACACACACACACACACTTATATGTATTTGTTTTTGAGACTGGGTTTCTCTGTATAGCTCTGCCTGTAGACTGGCTGGCCTTGAACTTACAACAGAGATCTGCCTGCCTCTGCCTCCGAGTGCAGAGACTAAAGGCATGTACCACAGTACCTCTTTATAATATCTATAGAGAAAAATAAACAAAGCCCACAATGGAAAGAACAGAAGCTAGACTGTTTGTTCTTGGGGACAGAGCACTCAAAACCCCTGACCCTAACAAGCTGGTCTTAAAGTCACACGGACTTTACAAACTACAAAGACAGCCTGTGGTGACTCATGCGGAGGAGGCCTGCTGGTCTGCACACAGTTTCCAGGTCAGCCAGGACTATACAGTGACATTGTCTCACACAAACAAACCAGCCAGCCAGCCAAGAGGATGGAACTGAAGTCTAACGTTTCCTGTCTGCAGAACTCACTACTGAACCACAGAAATCAAGGCAGTTTGGTAGAAGGATCTGAGTGCTAACAACACACAAATACAGTGTGCTGTGCAAGTGGCAAAGGACAGATGTCAATCAACAGATGTCAGTCAACCGGATAGAATCAAGAGGTGCAGAGATGAACTCATGTGTCCTTGGCCAACTGATTCAACAAACGTGCCATGATCATTCAATAGGGACCGAACAAATGTTCCTTCTACAAATGGTGCTTGGAAAAAAAAATGAATCTCCACAAGCAGAGCTATGATCACAGCACAGAGGAAGAGTAAATCAAGGGGCTAGGGAGCTACCGCGCTTCTGGGTCGCCTCTGTTCCCAGCATCCACATGACTGCTCACAACTGTCGTTACTTGAGGGGATCTGGTGCCCTCTTCCCACCTCTGTAGACACTGCCCGCGCACGGTGCGCATGCATACATGCAGGTACTCATACGTGCATACACATCTTAAACAGAGCTCACAGGATACCTGCCAATGTCAATATTTTATAGGACATGTGCTTGTCCTGCTTATGGGCTAGCTGCTGCACATGTCCATGTAATCGGGCTAACCTGTCCACTGTGAACAATGTGTCCCTTCCGCTACTGCTTTTATTTGAGACAGGGTCTCACTCTGTATCCTTCTCTGGACCAGAACTCATTTTGTAGAGCAGGCTGGCCTTGAACAGCTTCAGCCTCAGGAGTGCTGACATTAATACTGCCCCCACCCCCATTTTTTAAACTGATACAGCATTTCTGGTAACCCAGGCTAGTCTCAAACTCCTGACTATCTTAAAAATCAACTCCTACACTGGGCATAGTGACTCATTCTTGTAACCTTAGGATTACAAAGGCTGAGGTACGAGGATTTCTGGGTTCAAAGCTAGCCTGGACTGCACAGTAAGTTCCAAGCCAGTCAAAACAAGACTCCTAATGTTTTCCCCAAAGCCAACCTACTTACATCATGCGACGTCATCCTTCCTATAGTTTTGGGTCCATTTTTAACTCTATTTTCCCCACATCTACTCCATAAGGAAATGTTTGTTTTACCCTTAGATGCCACCCCTTCCCACCTCTACTGCTGCCCCTGGGTATAGCCCTGACTCCCTTCCATCAGCAATTTCTGCTTTCCCGTCAGTCTTCTGAACTTTCACCCTGGCTCCTTCTACGGCTTGTTTTTTGGCACAGCAAGCCAAGTGAAGGAGACAAGTGACCTGTGTGGCCCTACCGTGTGCTCCCTTCCTTTTGCCCCAGCTCTCACCTGCTACTTTCCTTTGGTCACACTGCTGTGAGCATGGCCTCTTACACTGGCCGTCACTCCTCTCCGGGACACTGTGCCCCCACACACTTCCTTCAGGCTTTTGCACAAATGAACTATCGTCTCAATTGAGAGCTCCCATCAATATCTGTCTTGCACCTGAACTATCGTCTCAATTGAGAGCTCCCATCAATATCTGTCTTGCACCTGAACTATCGTCTCAATTGAGAGCTCCCATCAATATCTGTCTTGCACCTGTAAGTCGCCCTCCCCCACCAGCACTAGTTTCATTTTCTCAGAACACTTAACCCTTAACCACAGTCAAGAATACCTTTTGCTTTTTCTTTTTTGTTTTTTGAGACAAGCCTCTCCAGGGTGTCCTGGAAGTCCCAGAACACAACATTTAGACCAGGCTGACCAAGAACTCACAGAGATCTGCCTTCCCGGTGCTGGGATCAAAGGCATGCACCACCCTTGCCTGGCCCTAGAATATGTTTCTTTGTCTGGTTCCACGTATAGAAAGCAGATTCTTTTGTTTGGTTGTGTAAAGTATTCCTAGTGCCCACAACGGTGTCAGATACACAATAAACAGTTGTTGAGTGCACTGGTAATGTGTTTCTAAACTCAGAGATTCACTGTCCCACAATAAACCAAGCTCCCTGAGGCCTGGAATGTCTATTATTCAGGATCTTCCATAAATGATGACTAATGAGTAATGAACCTGTGCGAGAACAAGGTAGAAATGAGCTGTTTGTGTTTGGGGATAAAATAAGGTGTAGTAAACAACCCATGTCCAGGTGTGGTGATGAACTCTGGAGGTAGAGGCAAGATGACCTCTGTGGTTCAAGGCCAACATGATCTACAAAGCTAGCTCTAAGACAGTCAAAGCTGCTGCATAGAGAGACCTTGTCCCAAAACCACCACCACCAAAAAACTGAAAGCTTTCACAGAGGTTAACAGGCTATGAAGTGGCTCAGAGATTAAGAGCCCTTACTACTCTTGCAGAGGACCTAGGTTTAGTTCTCAACATCTCTAGACTCAATGGTACCTACTCACCATACACATAAACTCACATAGGCAAACATCTATGTATAAGATGAATTTATAAAAAGAAGTGAAAATACCAACGAAGACTATGGTGGAGCAGAGGTGGGTGGACCTCTGTGTTTCAGGCCAGACAGCACTGCACAATGAAAGTCTCTCAAAACAACAACAAACTTGCCCTAGGTGGTGCTTGCCTTTAGTTCCAGCACTCTAAGCAAAGGCAGACAGATCTCTTCAGAGTCTGAAGCCAGCTGATCTACATAGTAAGTTTCAGGACAGCCAAAGCTACAGAGTGGGACTGTGCCTCAAAAATCAAGCAAGCAAAAAGTAAACAAAGCCCCCCCCCCCCAAAAAAAGACAGGATGAATACATCTAGAATATGTGATGGGTAAGGAGAAAAAAGACTTAGTTGCAAAAATAAATCACACCGACATCATGACTTAATCCTAGTTCTTTGGAGGCTGAGGCAGGAGGATCATTCGTTTGAGGAGGGTGGATTTGGTTTGTGTATAGCAAGCATCTTTCAAACACAGAACAGCTGGGCATCAAGGCATACCTGTGACCCCATTACTCAGGAGGTAGAGATGGAGTGTCACTATGAGTTCAAGGCCAGCCTGAGATGTATAGTGAGATCCGGTTTCAAAAACCCACAATGAGGGCTGGAGAGATGGCTCAGTGGTAAAGAGCACTGTTCTCCCAGAGGTTTTGAGTTCAATTCACAGCAACCACATGGTGACTCATTAGCTATCTATATGATGTGAGCTGATGCCCTCTTCTGGCATGCAGGTGTACATGCAGATAGAGTACTCATACATAAATCTTAAAAAAAAAAACAAAAAACAAAACCAAAATAAACCAACACCACCACCAACAAAACCCACAGTGGAGCCCTGGAGACAGGTGCATATAAACAAAACTGAAGGGATTCAGTTGGTTTTATGTATACATCTGTGCCTATTTATATACCTGTGTACATGCACATGTAACAATAATGTAATACTTTGGGAGAGGGGGACACGTGGGAGGGGTTGGAGGGAGAGAGAGAGGGTCAGGAGTGCTGTCGATCTAGAGCTCATGTATAAAGTCCTCATAAAAATATAGCTGAGGTGGTGCCTCCCTCCAATCCTAGCACTCTGGAAGTAGAAGTTGGTGAGTTCAAGGCCAACCTGGTATACAAGGTAAGTTCCGGCACAGCCAGGGTGACCCATTGAGACCTTATTTGAAAATATAGAGGCTGGAGAGATGGCTCAGAAGCTTAGAGCGCTGGGCTGCTCTTGAGGACTAAGATCCAATCCCCAGTACCCACATGGTGGCTCATAAAACATCTGCAACTCCAGTTCCCATGTTCTGACACCGCCCCCTCTAACTTGTGTGCACAGGCATGAACATGGCGCACGTACATACACGTGAGCAAAGCACTCACACACGAAAAATGAGGTAAGTGTAAAACAACATCGAAACAACCCGAGGTAGGACTTAGCCAGGTGTCTCCAGGGTTAACACTTGCAGACCCCATCTTCAGCTCTCAGAACCCATCTGGTAGAAGGACCAAACTGATTCTCACATGTCTTTCACCTCCACGCATGAACTGGAATGCACTTGGTAAGTAAATAAGTGCAAGAGTTTTTTTTTAAAACAAGAGAGGGGCAGCGACGTGGCAGAGTACACAGGAAGCATGCCCCTCGCCGTAGCTCTGATCCCTGGCGCCACAAAGGGATCAGTCGATCCGATAGGAAAGCTTGGCGAGATGAGGCATAGCCTCTGTGCAGAGCCTCTAACCTGTGGGACTGTGGTCTCCAGGTTGTAGTGCTTGTTTAGGAACTTGAGCAGTTTTGGGGATGGTCGGTCAATGGCGAGTTGGTGTGGTTCCACGCGCTCTTTCTGCAGGAAAACGGAAAACTTGGGGGTGGGCGGTGGTAGGAGGAGCATGCTAGCAGGCTATTGGGAGCCTGGCAAGGGAATACAGAGGAAAGGGACCAACTGTGGGCCATGGAGCAGGACCTCAAGAGCTTCGGGGTGGGTGGAGAGCCTTCTACATTTATTCTGACTAATCGGTTAAGATTGTTCGGTACCTGTAACATATACTGAAAAAGTTCTCGCCCGTGGCCATGCCGTTGCACCGACTCATGGATGTAAAAGTCCAGAATGCAAAGCGGTTCTACCTCGTTGTGAGCCTCCCGGTCATCCTACGAGGTCAACAACAACAACAACAACAACACATACTTATTAGGGACCGTGAATCTTGGTTGGTCTCCCACCCCCACTCCCATTTCTTCTCCGGCGCCAAATGCTTACAAATGCCTTGTTTGCAGCAACACTCACCAAGACAAAGAGCTTCTTGTATCCAACTTTGAGGAAACCAATAATGGCTCCTTTCCCTGCCCTGTGGGATGGGGGAAAATAATGAACCAGGCAGGAGCAACTGTCTGGGAGAGACAGTAACAGAGGATAAGAGTTTGATTCACACGGAAGAATGGCAGTAAGACTCACGGTCGGGCTGAGGTGTCCTTTAGGACATAAATAACGTGGCGATTGCTCTGCATCCTCAAAGCGCTGGTGATGGGTGCAGGGAGGTGCTGCGCCTGTAGAGAGGAAGACATACTTTGCACGGCTCCTTATCGGCCACCCATTACCCTTTCCTCCTCCTAGCGGTGGCCCGTACCTTGGCAGAAGCCTTTCCCAGCTCATCTACAATAGTCATGATTTGCTGCTGCAGATCCACACTACAGAGAGAGGGGCCGGTCAGACACTCGCTGGGTTACAGCATCCTGGAAGTCATTCCTGGCAGCCTGCAGGGCTCCCACCCAGGCTCCTCCACAGGGTCTCTGACTTTCCTGGGAACTCTTCCTCACCTCCCACCTCACCCCTCCAAATCCCAAACTTGAGTTTCACAGCTCCCATGTTAAGGTTACTGTGAGGCGGTAGGAAGGGCGGGTCAACTACAGCCTCTAGCTGAGGCCACATTAGGCCAAAGGGTGAAAGGTTACAGATGTAGGCCGATTAACCCAGCTAAATCCAGGGTGTAATGTCACCCCAAACCACGTAAGACCACAGAAGGAATGGCCAGTAGTCAGTGAGAAGGGGGCGTGGTTCCTGGATCAGGTTTGGAGAGGAACCGGGACAGAAGGGCCATGGGTCGGGTTTGAAATGTCACCGGGCCGGCGTTGTGGTTCCGGGTCGGCGGGCCGGAGGCCGCAGGTGCTGGTCCAGCACGGTGATCCGCTCCGGGAACAGCGCATCCACATCGAACGGGAACTCCATGGCCCATTGTGCGGGACCAGACACGCCCCACACAACGTCACTTCCGCTACCAGGGCCGGTAAGTCTTTATCTCCAGGACCCGCCCCGAGTGTTCGCCCCGCCCCCACCGTGGAGTCCAGTGCTTGGGAAACCCCATTTTTCTAGCCAAACCAGCTGTTCTCTAGCAACAGCTCTCCTTTTGCAGGTCGGTGCCCTGTGGTGCCATGGCAACCAAGTATCCGGTCCTCACAGTGGCCAGCTGAGGAAACCTTCAGCCAGTCACACACCCTTTCCTTGATGGAAGTTGCAGACCTTAGCAGGTAGATCCCACATCTATACCCCATCTCATAGACTTCACACCCATGTTTTTAACAGCCCAAAGGAGTCAGGAACGGGTGAAGAGACGCAGCTTTATTGTATAAAAGCTGAGCCAGGAGGTTTAAAATAGGGCCAACACTATCAAGTGCACACACTAGAGTCTCCAGTTCATTGGCAAACCCTCTTCAGAGTTCCCCATATACATCCAGATCACTCCTCAACTTCAAATGTGCTTGCTTTCTTCATACCGGTCATTTCCCTCTAGGGTCTGCCACTGTCACAAAACAGAACCCTTTGCAGAACACACCACATAGCCCAAGACACCCACTCCCTTAGTCTGACTTCCCCAGGTCTCAAATTCTAAGCACTCTGGGAGCCGGTCTGCTCAGGGGAGGCTTCTGCTGGTGGTGTAGAGGGCATCTCAGGCATTGACTCAGGTGGCGGGCCACTTTCTTCTAGGAGATTTCCTTGATAGAGTCGGCGAAGGCGAGACAGTTCTCTCTCCGGTGGCTGTTGCCAGCTGTACCATGGGTACCAAGGTTCACCTGACAACACTGTGGGGGCTGGCGGAGTCACACTGACAGCTCCATGTACATTACTGAAGTTAGCGTCTCGGGGCTCAACCTGGGGAACGTAGTAACTGAGAAGACCTAGGGGTTAATGGAAATAATGGTGGATGAGGAAGGGCAGGTAAGACTCAGTCAAGAAAAAGGCAGGACAAGTGGAGGGACCAATCAGAACCACCAAGCACATTCCAGCAGCCCACACACTGCACAACCTGCCCAGGGGACAAAGAACAGGCACTGGGTGGGCTCCCCCACTCATCTGTGCAAAGGCGCTGTGTAAGCCAGGCCAGAGCCAAGAAACACAATACTGTCAAGATTCAGGAGTCAGAGTAGACTGAAGAAAGAATGTTTCTTGAAAGATCATCTCAGTATGTACTCCTGGTAGCCTGGAATCTGCAGCTGTTACTTCAGAGTCCAGCAACTCACCCAACTTGGAGTCTGCTGAGTACTTTCTCGTAGACATGGGAGCACATAAGCCCCTTTCAGCCCACCTTTGCTAAACCTCAGAAAACCTTGCCCCTTGCTCTCACTTACCACACTCCCTGGCTTTCTGGATGGCCTGGGTCAGCTTCCTGTGTTGCTTCATACAGACGCCTACACAGAGAAAAAGGAACCTGGATAGTGTCCCACAAAGCAGTAAACCTTCTACACAGAGACAGCTGACTGTGGAGAACCTGGCTCTACCTAATGACCCATGCCCCTGACCTTTATCCGCCTGGATGTCTAGCCACTATACAGATGCCATTGAATGATAGAGCCTATAGATGGGCCAGAAGATGATTCAATGACAAGTGTGGCTAAAGGCTGACTTGGAAAATCCACACAGAAAGATCTTATAAGAAGTGATTTCAAATTAGGGAATGTGAGAGTAGCAGTTATTCCCAGCTCCACTCTGCAGGCTGATAAAAAAAACTTTGACAAAAGAAACTTATCACATAAACAGTTAGTTCAGATTAGTCTTGCTCTATAGGTCCTTTCTGTGTATAACATATGACCCTCGGGCTCTGCTACTGTTGCTGGAAGCAGATGTACACCACATAAGAAACTGGACATGGCCTGTCAGAGGCCACTGAGGGGAAAAAACAGACAATTCTGAATTGTTAAACTTAGTTTTAAGTTTAGGAAACAGAAGTGCCAGGAGCATTAAAATATTTTAGACTGATAGGTGGAAAAACTTTACAAAGCAGCAAGCTGTTCACCCTTTTTTTCTTTTTTAAGTTGAGCTGGAGTCTATGTAGACCAGGCTGTCCTGGAACTCACTATGTAGACCAGGCTGTCCCTCGAACTCACAGTTTAAGGCAGGGTTTGCCTTTTAAAGCATATTTAAACAGCCCTCCCTCCCACAGGGAGGCTCTAAAACTTTAGTCTTTTGTCTACATTTAACTGTTTTATTGTAGTGATTACCCTCATTAAACAAAACATTTCTGTGTGGCCGGGCAATGGTGGCACACGCCTTTAATCCCAGCACTTGGGAGGCAGAGGCAGGCGAATTTCTGAGTTCGAGGCCAGCCTAGTCTACAGAGTGAGTTCCAGGACAGCTGGGCTACACAAAGAAACCCTGTCTCGAAAAATCAAAACAAAACAAAACTGTGTGCTATTTATAGGAGCTGTCAAAAGAACATCTACCACCCAAGCCATAACCAGGAGTGCTCCAAGAAAACTATAGAGGCAGTAACAGGAATGTGAAGCTGACCTGTGTATGGGGCATGGAAGATGATACCTGTGTGGGCACAAACAAACTGTTCCAAGAGCTTCACATTCTGCAGGAGAGATAAACAAATATATGAGGGGGTGGTCAAGACATCTATAGGCTAAGCGTATGTACCTTACCCCAACACAGCCCTTTGTGGTAGCACACCCCATTAGAACGTGATGAAAAAGGGAACACAGAAGAAGAATGATGAGTTTAGGGCCAGCATCAGCTATGTCTTGTTAGGTGTAATCCCAGCATTTAGGAGGCAGAAGCAAAGTGGATTATCTTTGAGATCAAGGCCAGCAAGTGCTACCCCACCCTCCAGGAAAAAGAAAAGCCCAGCAAAACATACATCAAGAGCTAGAGTGGTGGTGCACACCTTTAACACCAGAGCTAGGGAGGCAGAGGCAAGTGGATCTGCTTTCGGGTGGAGTGAATTCCAGCACAGTCAGGGCTTTACAGAGACCTTGTCTCAAAAAACAAGACAACAACAACAAAACCCACAAAAAACCAAAACAAAACCAACCAAACCCTCATAGCTGCTCTTTGCCGCTCTATGCCTCTCTCACCAGTTCACTTCATGTACACGTCCTATAACCTCCACGGACTTATGGGGAAGCCATGTTCCTAATGGTCCACCTTTGGGCAAAAATTGGGGATGGTCATCAAGGTCCAGAAACTAACCGGAAATGAGGACTATGTAATAAGTACCACAATAGGCTGCTGAACATCATGGTGAAGTACAGTGTGTAACTAGAAGCAATTCAGTAGTCCTAAAGGCATAAAACAGCCAGACAGACCAATCACAGGAGGTGAGCAGTGAAGAAAGCGGATACATCCACGGAGTCACAGAACTCGCAATTGCTTCTTCACTCGCCTGCCACGGTGCCCAGTCACTGTAACCTGCCACGTACGCAGAGAGTAGGAAGGCATCGCAGTCCACTCTATGATGTGCTTCTGACATGCCGTGTGCCCTGCTTCCTTGATGGCACAATCACAGCTTTGGCCCTTCTGAGCATCTTTAGTATTCACTCAGAAGCAAGTCTCATCATTTTGAAGGCTTTTTTTTTTTGGGGGGGGGGTGTCCTACTGTACCCTGTAATTCCTTTCTTATCTGTCCTCTAGCCCCATGTCCTAGCGTCTCACTGGACACTGAGAGGACAAGGAAATACAGACAACTAAGCAAGGTGGTGCACATCTGTGCTCTCAGAACTTGGCCTGTTGAAACTGTACAGTGAGCTGAGGACAGCCTGGGCTACATAAACAGACCCCATCGCACGAGAGGAAAATGGAGGAAAGCTTCTGCCCACCCAGACAGGACAATATATTTGCTCATGATTTAACAGATAAATAGGGTCCCTTTCCTTGAACTCTCCCTGTCTTTGGAAGTTTTTTCTTAATAAATTTATTCCTTAAAAAACAAAAAACCTTTGACCTGGGTGTGGTCTCAGTTCAGCTGCATAACAAGTCTGAAGCTACTTGGGCTACTTAAGACTGTCTCATCCTACCTTCTCAATTAATCTATGAGCATTGTCCCTGTAGAAATGAGCTTGCTTTCCCTTCCTTTCTATAATACATCGCGATATACATATGTATAATGCATATGATAAGGCCTGGAACTCGGGACTCACACTTCTGCTTCCACCTGCCAGTGTGGGATCTATGTTAACCAAGTCTACTCTTCAATCTGTATCTTCTTTGTTTTTCAAGACCGGTTTCTCTGTACAGCCCTGACTATGCTAGAACTTGTTCTGTACACCAGGCAGGGCTTAAAGTCAGAAATCTGTCTTCTTCCTGCTGGGATTAAAGGTGTGTGTGACCAAATCCAGCTCAAAAGAGGAGTGTTTTTACAATGGCAACCACTGAAAAATAGGACTGTATGGGTACAGGGATATGGAAGACTGTGAGACACCTTTGATGATCTCTTCAGCACCATGAAGAGGTCACAAATTCTAATTCTGGATAAAAGACTCTCCTTACCCTAAAGTCAACATGCAACTTGTGATCCCGGCAGATGGGGCAAGGATTCCCAGCAACTTTATTGTTTCGCTGTAGGGGGGGATAAAAAGAATTTTTGCCACCTTCCTTATGGCCTCCTCTTCCCACCCCCACCTAGATGAGAACCTTAGAAACTTACAATGCATGTCTTTCGGGTCCGTTGTGGTGGCACACCACCTTTGTGGTTGCGGCGGTAGTCAGCCCAAACAGGACGAGAGCCATAGCGGTTCTGGTATTCTGAAATGAAGATGAGATGACTTTACTTATGCATTCGAGTAGCAGGGATCTTTCTTGCCACTTACTTCAGGCTACATCTTCCCCTCCTTTCCCCTAGTCTCAGGTACCTTCGGAATCCAGGTATTTCCAAGGTTCGCTCTCATAAGGGGAAACAGGAAGTGAGGATGGAGCACCTTCTTCAGGAGGGCCTCTGGTGCAGAGAGTCTGGAGGGGAACCTATAAAGGGAGTAAGACGAGGATGAGTTCCAAGTAAAGACTGAAACTATATGGTTTATCATACATTAGGGAGAGAGTCAGAACGTGTGCAGAAATTATCAGAATAACGCAGCAAGAAGATATATGAAAGTAGCATTTCTGTTGGTGTTAAAACTGACAACCACTCTACCCAGGCTCCCCCATCAGATCCTGCAGGATAAGCCAACAAGGTAAAGGACGTTAGTGGGGTGTAACGACTTAAAAACCTTGGCATACAAAGACCTGAGCGAGATAAGCATTGGTTGGTTCTGGCAAGGGGGGGGGGAATGTCCAAAGTTTTGGATAACTTTTGGAAATAAGATTAATAATGGAGAGCAGGGGATGATTCATATAGATGGGAAAAATCCAAAGTCACTGCGTTGTCCAGTTTCATAAAATGCTGCAGGTCAACATTCCACAGGGCAAAACAAATTTGAGTGCTAACGCTATCTTTAAAGCCACGAAACCTGTTATTACTTCGGTGGTAACCTCTGACATTACTCTGTAGTCACATTTTTGGGAGTGGCGTCGAGACAAGCCTTCCAATTTCTCCCTGCCCCGTCAAGAACCTTCAGGGGGGTGAGTACCTCAGGCTAAAGGGCAAACTCAATCCAGAGAGCAGAGTGATCTCAAGCATGCTCTGATAAGAAAATGATATGTGAAGAGGTGGAGTAGGACTAGTGTATCTTGCTTTTAATTCCATAACCTGGGAGGTAGAGGTAGAAAGCTCAGGAAGCACCTAGGCGATCAACCTGGGCTGTCTCCGGAAAATCGGGGGTGGAAATCTTAAAATAAGATCCTTTGCTACAAAAGCACTTCCTGGGTACCACTTCAGGCACCAATGACCTTGTTATGAATTGCCCATTTCCACAGGGGCAACCCCACCACCTAGTTCTTTTGCCTAATGGCAGTGTCGGGCAAAGACGATGACACGTAACCCGAACGCTCAGTATTTAGAAATCGCGCGCCGCAGGGGACAGAGGGTGGTGCAGGACTAACAGGTAAACCTATGGGAAGACCCGTGCACCGGGACTCCTCGTAATGGAGGGAAGATCAAAAGTATACGCACGGGGCGGCAGAGAAATCCCTCCAACGTTTTACCTGAGCTACATAGGAACTTCGTAAGAACGTAGGAAACAGCCTTAGCAGTGTGTGCCGCAAGGAGGCAGCCATCTTGACGCACACCCGACGTACGGCCTACCGGAAGAACGACTGCGCATGCTCAGGACACGGACTAGGGCGGGGCCAAGGACATGCCCCGCAAGGCGGAAGCAGGCTGCTCACGTGTCCAAAGACGGAAACGTCAAAGGGCGGGGTCCGCGGAGAGACGCGAATTTAAACTGCGTCACAATCGAACTAGCCTTCAAAATTGAATTTCTCCCGGACCAGTCACGATGACTCATAGATTCCATGGTTAGTGTCTAACACTAAAGCAGTTTTGACGGCTATTTTTGACCAGGGTGCTCCCACTGCGCATGCGTCCGGTCGTTTCGACCAACCGAGGGTCAGACCTGTTTGCCGGGGCGGAAGTGGTGGAGGCAGAGGAAAGGGAGGTGCCGGACGCGGAGATCACGCGCTGGCGCAGAGGTGACCGCAAGGAGACGGAAGGGGGGGAAATCAAGGGGAGAGGGACGTCCAATCCGCGGCCGACCCGGCTTTCACGCTAGCCAATCAGCGTTCTCCTCGCGCACAATGTGCCGCAACGAGAGCGGTTCCCCATCACGTTAGGGTGCGTTGGGCGGTGGTCGAGTATAAAAGACTCCGCCCGAGCGGGCGGCCGCCATTCTGGGGTTCGTTTAAAGGTAAGTTTGGGTGCTCCGTCGCTTTTAGGGTAACGTTTTTTTGCCGAGAGCGGTTGGCCGGGGCAGCGGGGTGGATTTGGATGTACGGGCCAGCCACATTTTCCCTAATGCGGCTGCGTCCTGGGTCATCAAGCAATAGCGCTTTGAAACGTGTAAAGGCGACCCGTACTGATGACACCTTTCTCCTTTTGTGTTCCTTTTTTACCCCAGGTTGAATTTTCTCGGAGAAAGACAGGCCGGCCATCAGGAAAACAAACAAGCCTCAGCAACATCTAAACCCTTGAAAGGATCCTGAGAGAGAGGGGGGAAAGGGAACTCAGCAGCCACCAGCCCAACCACTTGTGTCTTCTGCCCCTTCCCACCTGTCTTGCCCACCCCACCAGCCCACGCTGCTTGGGACTTGAAATCTGTGGCCGAAGGACCGTCACCACATAACTTCAAAAATAATCAACCACCCTCCCTACCCAAACCCACCCAATCTCACTCATCCAGCATTTCCTTTTTGGAATCCACTCAGACTTTTTTTTTTTCAACGACCCCCTCTCCCTAAATGGAGTTGGGTGGGGGGAAAATGAAAACTGAGTTGGTCTTTACTTTTTTAAGAGACTTTTTTATCCAATGAGGCCCCACAAGTAACTTGAGTTTGGGTCCTGGTTGGTTGTTTTATTTTTTTTCCTCCAATATTTTACCCCTCCCCCCCCTGAGCCCGAGGTGCTGACGTCGCAAAAAAATTGGATAGTAAGTGTCGAATTTTCAAAAACCAGCCTTGAACAAGAAATCAACGTTTCCCGTTGTGAAACCAAAAATAATGAGAGGAAGAAATGAGACCATAGAACAAATGTAGAGTACTGGAGAAGGACCAATTGGGTCTCTTAAATCTCCATTAAAGGTCCTGTGGGTCTAAACAGTCTTTGTTCTCTCTCCCCTACCACCTGCCTCTTCCCTGCTGTGGAGCAGGCAAGGAGAGGGTGAAGGGAGGGCCAGCCAGTGAGGATTTTGACGGTTAACCCTTGATAATCCAGCAAATTCCAGACTGCCAAAGCATAAGCCTTTGCTATTATAAGGAGGAATGGTTACCTTCCTCTGGTTAGCAGTCTTCAAAAGGGTTAATGAGCTCACATACAAAAGATGGTGGATCTTGTGGCCCAGAAGTCCCACTTCTTTGTGTGTGAGACAAGCAGAACGCCTTTCAATTTGCCAGATTAATAAGCAATCTGTACATAAAGATTGCAGGGTAAGGAGATGGGCAGAGAGAAATATTAGCTGGCTATGTCTTTAAAGTGACTGTTAAATCCTCTCAATTTTAATGTAATTTGCTTGGGATATATTGTGTGGTTAAAATAGGTGGCAATCTAGGAATAAAGATTGCAAGACACTTAAATTTAGGACAAGATATAGTAACAAGTACATACAATAGAACATTTGGGGAGGTAATGTCTTGTGATTGTTTCAGCTTGCATAGGTTATTTAAAGGCAAAAGTGATTAACATTTTAACTTGATACTTTTTAGTGGGTGGTGGGTACAGCTAAGAGGGTGGAAAGGTTGGGAAATGTGGAACTCAGGAATATATAATTTTAAAAGCCATTAGTGCAATTGAATGCTATCTTTCTAGAAGATTGTGTCGTTAAAAGAATTTTTTTCTTCCCTGCTTCAAATATGGCGACTTTTCCTTGTCCTTTTGTTTTGCAAGCGGCGTTGCAGGTTGTGTCTTGACCCATTTTTCTCCTGCCTCCCCCCTCGGTCCTATTTGTTGAGGGGGTCCAAGTCCTCCCCCTTGCTCTTTGTAGGGAGGATTGGGGTGGTCGGCGGTATAGTAGCAAATTGAATTTTAGTTGCAAATTCAGATTCTTAGACCGCAGAAAATTGTATATTAATTGATTTTATTATCAGTAGTAGGCTCTTAAGCTGAATTAACATAGGGCAAGTTGAGGGTGGTGGCCGGAGCGATGATTTCTTTTTTTACTTAGTGCCTTATAGTGTAAGTAAAGCTACCGGCAGATCTGGCCGGCCTTTTAAATTTTGAATCCTCTCCATAACAAAATGGCGTCCCTCTCCTTTGTTTTTCTCTTTTGCCAGTCAGCTTAGGGCTTCCCTAGAAGCTTGGTCGAGGGGGAGGAGCCACTGTGAAAGGTGATGTAATCAGCTTGCTTCCTCTCTGAAAACTCCACCCCCAAGCAGATGCATTCTCTCCCTGCGCAGATTGCTCCTGGGGAGAATACGCTTTTTTTTTTCTTTTTATCTTTTATGGAATATGTTACAGGGCTAAAAGCTTAATGAACATTAGGAATGGAGGCTGTCCTTGTGTAGCTCTAGGTTTTGTGTTAACAGTCAGCCTTGATTTTCACCTTCCACTCATCACAACTGCTTGGACCTATTCCCTGCTTCAGTTGACGGGTGAAAAACAATTCAACCCCAACTGCTTTAGCTCTGAGAGACTGGGGCAAGACACAGGGCTTGTAACTCGAGTAGACAACTGGGCCTGATAGAGCTGCAATGTGCCATGCTGCTCAGGATGGGTCCTTATACTTCCTGAATATTGGTTGCTTTGTAACAGTCTGGGGGGAGCATGGGTACTTCTAGGACTTTCTTGTAAACCATCCTTATTCTCACCTCTCAGTTTGGGGCTAAACTCTTTGTGCTCAGTGCCATCACCTGCAGTTGCTTAGTTCCTGTATGTTGGCACTAGGATGAGAAGTGAATCTTTAGGAAAGGAGGCTGCAGTTTAAACTCGAGGCAGGGGGAGTCAAGCTACGGTTTCTGGTAAGCAAAACATTTCTGGTATTACATTTCACAACCTTTCTTTTTCCCAAAGAGCCACCTTTTTGAATTTCTTTTTTCCTTCCTTCCTAAAAAGAAATTCTGTTAAAGCATTGAGGAAAGGAATGTCCTCTTTTCCTCCCTGCTGAGTGCTGGGGCAGTTGGTGCATGTTGAGAGCCACGCCCTCGAGGGCAGTATTGGGTGTCTGGTTCTTTATCTCTTTTCCCAACTTTTTCAAAGTCAAGTCTTTGACAGTTTCTTCATATACCTTTCATTTTTTTATTTAAAGTCCTGGGTTGAAGTGTGGAGTTTATAGGCAGAGTTTGTAAGGCTTTTGTCCTGCTGTCCTACGGTGACTTGGGTGCACCAGGGCTCATTTTCTGCTGGGTGTGGATTCTCATTATTGCTTGGACTTCTGATTGAATGGGAGGGCCTCTTCCACATGTCTATTTACCACACGTCTTTTTTATCTTTTAAGCAGTTTGCCAGGTGCCTCTGCAGCACACCTACCTTGGGACCTGAATATTCCACCCACTGGGGTTCCTGATCTCTAGTGAGCAGGGGATTAGTAAAGAAGGCCTTATGTGGGAGATGAAAAGCAATGCATTCTAAGGAATCTTGGAAGACCTTATTCTTACAGAGTGGCCAGGGTTCTAGGGCCAGGGTGGTGGATGTAATTTTGTGTCTTTATTGAAAGCCAAATACTCTAAGAAGTTTAAAAGATTTTCAAAATAAAGGCGAGGGAAGCATAGGGCCTCACTATGCAAGGGTATAGAACTTTATGAACCACCTGAGACAGTCCACCCACTGTTGGGTCATAGCAGGAAGCTCTTGAGACACTAAGGGGAGACAGCCCAGGTCAGAACGAAGAAGAGCTGACGCCTCTTTCTCCTGCTAGAAGACCTTAAAGCAGCCTGGCTTGCATGGGCCTTGTTTTCTGAACAGATTCAGGATTCAGTAGTGATAGATGTTTAGTAACTAGCCAGGATTGATGTTCTTCCACCATTTTAAACCAAGTAACCCTCAACTCAAATTCACTTTGAAATTGGATAGGAATTTAGTATCCCTGGTAAGAAGTGTAGAACATTCCCCAGCACTTAGAAGGTGGAGGTACTGTCACAGGAGATGTTCCCTTGTCTCCTTTTGTCTGTGGAGATTAGCAGCTGGTTAACAAAAAAAAAAAAAAACAGAAAACATGACCTGAGTTCTTTATAGTTGCAGGAAGTTTCCTCAACTTCAAACTCCAGAGCAGGAGTGGGGAATACTTGAGCACTGTCCATACCCACCCTGGTCACCGCATTATCAGGCCTTCACCACAGACCTGCTCCAAGCATGATGGGTTCTTTGTTCCCACTGGAAGACCTTATAGCTTGCCTGTGAAAATGGGGACCTAGGCTGTAAGGCACTTGGGGTCCCTAATAAGGAGTAAATAATTCTGAAGAAAAGGCACAGAGAAATTCACATTTTACTATGGGGAGACAAGTTCAGCCATGCTCCCTAATATACATAACAGTGGGAAACAAAATCTTAACATTCCTGTTTTGTCTCCCAGCTTCCTTGACTGTTGTGCCTTTGTATTGTTTCTATAAGCGGGAATTTTAAAGTACCTAGGTCCCATTTCCAGCAGAGGGCACTAGACATGGCTGAGCTTTGTACAGTGGTAGTTTCTCTAAAGGCTGTCCTCTGCCCTGTCTGCCCATTGAATGAGGGGAACATTAGAGTCAGGCCTATTAGTTCATAGGTAGATGCACAAAGGAAGTCTGTTTAGCTCTGGGCTTGAGTCAGCTGTGTTCAGAGGGATGAAGCAATAAGACTTGTCAAATTGCATACATATTTACTTGGGGTCCTGTTAGTTTTATGTGAGTATAAAAGACTTTAAAACTCCCTACTCTAGATTGTGTATATGTATTTTTACCTTAGGCCCATTTATCCCTTTTCCAGTAACATACCTGATATGTACCTTCTACAGATCACTGTTTGAGAACACAGGGAGATTTCCTCTCTCTGTGTACAGATGGCCACACATTAGTGGATTTGCCCCCTTAACTTGTAAACATTTCCAGTGTTGAATGTTTTTCTCCTCTGATCTCAGGTTCCAGGGTATTGGGCGACAGCAGTTAACAGGTTTTGCTCAGTGTTTAGCATTTCTTGCCGGCATCAGCCTCCAGAGCAGAGACTGCTGCCACCCCTCCTTTCTTTACACCTTATTGCTGCTGCCCTGGGTTATTAGGAAGTCCACATTTAAAGCTGTTTTTTGTTTTACACTCTACATTTTTATCTTGTTTTATCTGGAGAATCACTTTTGTCTGACAGCCCCTTTACCCAGGTTAAGCACAGTCAGTTCTTTTTTACACATCTTTCTGGTTTGTCTGAGGGGGGGAAAAACTAATGTCTATTGTAAGAATCTTATCTGTAGGAAATGCAATGATTTTTGTTTAAGACTTGTTTTTCACCCTTGGGACTGCGTTGTTTCTGTGATGTGCTGGATGCAGAGGGCCCTCGCCTTTTTCCTGCCCATTTGGGCCTGGCCATCTCAGCTGCTGAGGAGGCCTGTGTTTTTGTTTCCCAGAAGCTAGTGCTGATAAAAGTATGACTTAAAAACCCCCAGTCAGAACCATAGCAGCTCTGATTCTCTCTCTGCAACTGGAGAAGTGACTTCCTATTCACAGAAGGAGTGTAGTGTTTAACTCACTCCTATCCCAGCCTGGTTTGAAGTGGTGTCTCACTTCCCAAGGCTTCACCTTCATTACTTTTGGTTCCTGGTTATCAGTTTGGGGCTTTTCTTGGGAGTCTTGGAGAGTGGTGAGACTTGAGGCCAGGAAAGGGTCGGGTTTGCATCTTTGCTTCTGAAACCACAAGCCAAGTTTCTCTTGAACTTTGGAACAATAAAAGCTTGTTTGGTGTTTGGCCAGTTAGTAGCCTTATTCAGGGCCCGTGAGAGCCTGCTTGTCTTGTCTTCAGTCTGAGAGCTTCTCTTCGCTCCCTGGGGAAGGGCTCTGCTTAGGCCTGGCTGTTTTCTCATCTACCACTCATTCTCCCACCTGTAATTATTACTCTTAAGAGCTAAGATAAAGGGGATTGACTTCTGGAGAGAGGATGACTGATTGTTAAATTTTTTACCCAGATACCTAGGGTTGTCTTAGTTATCTTAGGAAGCTACAGCTGCTCACCTCATCAAATTACCAGCAGCTAACTGAGGACAGGACCTTAGAAGCATGAAGAAGTGAGCATTGTACGTGATACTCAAATATATACCTTGATGGTCTCTTGAAGTGTAACTCAAAATTGGGGTCTCATTAACCCCACACTTGAGTTGTCAAGGCTATTTTATGACACAGATCTGATTTTTCTTATCTAGAAAATAGTACGCTTGAACATACATTAATCACTGAGTCTTAAATGTGCCGATGGGATTTATTAGATAAGTTAGTGGGGCTGGCTGTCTTTGCCACCCATTTATCCTGTTTTTTTTTTTTTTTCATGTACCTCAGAAGTCACCATCATGGGTTCAGGTCCCATAGACCCCAAAGAACTTCTCAAGGGCCTGGATAGCTTCCTTACTCGGGATGGAGAAGTGAAGAGCGCGGATGGAATTTCCAAGATCTTCAGGTGAGTCTGTGCCCTTCTTGGGTTCCTTAGCAGTAGAGGAGACCACATGCGGTGCAACTGGAATAAGAGAGCACTGACCTCTTGGCTGTTAGCCATGGTGGAAGCTGAGGATTTGACCCATAATCCCAAGTGCCTTGATGGGGTGAAGCCAAGGGAGCATCGGACAGAATCCTTGGCTTGGTTTTGAGTCATGTTGTGCCTACCCAAAATGTTATTTTCCTTCAGAGATCCTTAACATTTTCTGGAGAAGAGCAGTCTTAGATTATAAAGGGAAATGTGTGAACCTGGACTCCCCTGGAGGCACTTGTTTCTGTGTGTCGAGACAAGAGGGATGCTCTCCCAGGTGGCTTGGGTGCCTTCTATTATCCTTTGGGTTTTTATATGACTCTAGATTCATTCCACAATTCTAGACATCTGGTGACTACCTCCTGGAGCAAAGAATGTTATCAGGGGGGCTCCAGGACTCCCAAGATTAGAGTCTTATGCTGTAGGAGATTAGCTGGCACAGTGCCCCCTTGTGCCTGTCATCCTAGCTCTCAGGAGGGAAGGGTAGCCTGGGCTTATAAGACCCTGACTCTAAAATTTGAATACTAATAATACTCAAAGCAGATTATCTGCTCCATGTCTAATTTGACTCCTCTTCCAGTCTAATGAAGGAGGCACGAAAGATGGTGAGTCGATGCACGTACTTGAACATTATCCTGCAGACCCGGGCTCCAGAAGTGCTAGTCAAGTAAGTACAGTGCCCGTGACTGGATTGGAGGTAGTAATGGGGCACTGGTCTCTGGGAATGTGAGCTTGCTAGTTCTGAAACCAAGGAAGGCTTACCACATTCTGTTCCCACCTGTCTGCAGGTTTATTGATGTCGGTGGCTACAAGCTTCTGAACAATTGGCTAACATATTCAAAGACAACCAACAACATTCCTCTCCTACAACAGATTCTGCTGACTCTGCAGCACCTCCCGCTTACTGTGGACCATCTCAAGCAGGTATCTTCAGGCTTCATCGCCCACTTTTCCTCTCTGGGCGAAGTGAGCTGGAAAAAAGCTCACTTCAGTCCTGATGGGTGGCAGTCTGGAGTTTGTGAGGTAGGATAGCAGAGGAAATGGGAATTTTGAAGTGGAAGATTGTGGATTTATCTCCATTATCAGGCACAGGACATTACATATATCTGAACCTTAGTTTCTCATCTCTAAAATGGGAATAAGTCCAGTGGCTCATGACTTTAATCCCAGCACTTGGGAGGTAGAGGCAGGTGGATTTCTGTGACTTCAAGGCCTGCCTTATATACATAGTGAGTTCCAGGCTACCCAGGGTTACAAAGATAGACCCTTTCTCAGAAGATAAAAGTATCTGCGGGTTTTGGGGCAGGTTGAAGTACAGCCGTGCAGTCAAGAGGTGGGATGGTTAGCGCTGAGAGAGCTTGGCTCATCCCTCTTTTCACCCTCTGCCTCCTCCTCCTCTTACAGAACAACACAGCAAAGCTAGTGAAACAGCTCAGCAAGTCAAGTGAGGATGAAGGTGTGTGTCAGAGTCTCCGGGCCGGACGGGAGGAGCGCCTTGTCCTTCCATTTCCCTCCCTCACCCCTGCCTCCCTCCCTCCCTCCCTCCTTTTTTCTGTGTCTTTTTGAGAGAATTTCTCTGTGTAGCCCTGCCTGTCCTGGGACTCACTATGCAGACCAGGCTGACCTCGAACTCAGAGCTCACTTGCCTTTGTCTCCAGAGCACGGGAATTGAAGGTGTGCGCCACCAGGCCCAGCTCGTGATTCCTCTCCTCGATTCCAAATGAATCGTATTCATTTTTCACATCAAATATACCTACCAGGAAACGCTTCTATAGGAGTGGTTCTTTTTTGCTGTTGTTTGTTTATTTGATGTGGTGTCTTGTTGTATAGCCCTGGCTGACCTGGAACTCATTTGTAGACCAGGTTTGCCTCAAACTGGTCTGGCCTTATAGACTGAACTGGCCTTGAACCCATGGCAGTCCTTTCGAGTACTGGGATTAGAGGCGTGAGGCAAGATACCCAGCTACAAGACTTATGTATTCTGATAAGAATACAGATTTATCCTTATGTTTAATGAAAATGGCCAGCCAAGTCCTTTAATGTCGGGGGTGCTTGTGAACGTGTCTGAAGTTCTTCACTGTGAAGAACTGTTCCTGAAGGCGAGGGACCCACTTCACTTTAAATCACAATACTGGGCTTTAGGGGTGTTGATGTGTTTCTGGGGAGTAAACGCTAAGGTACCCTGTATGCTGGATAAAAACTTAAGCATTAAGTGGAAACTACACTCTAGCTTTCTACCCCTTTTAGTTTTATTCTCAATATTTGGTTCTTTGAGATACTGACGTTTTGCAGTTTTATGATGTCTTAAGTGTCCTCAGTAACTGAGAGAACATGTCCCATGCGGAGGATGCTCTCATTACCACTGTCTCCCTCATCTCTTCCCAGCTGGCTCTAGACTGCTTTCTTCCTTGAATAGAGGTTTTTTGTTGGGTTTTTTTTTGTTTGTTTGTTTTTGTTTTTTGCTGGAAATACTAAATTATTGCTAAATAAGTGATTTTCCTCCCCCTTTTCACCTTCAGAGCTCCGGAAATTGGCATCAGTCCTTGTCAGTGACTGGATGGCTGTCATCCGCTCCCAGAGTAGCACCCAGCCTGCAGGTAAGGTCCTGGGCTTTTTACCCAGGTGTTACCCTTACACAGTAGCCCTTGGGTGTCCTGAGGCTGGTTCTTCACCTCTGGCGATCTATTTATCCAAATGAGACTCTTACCTGCTTTGTCTTTCTGTAACAGAGAAAGATAAGAAGAAAAGGAAGGATGAGGGGAAAAGTCGAACCACGCTTCCTGAGCGGCCTTTGGCTGAAGTGAAGGCTGAGACCCGAGCTGAGGAAGCCCCGGAGAAGAAGAAAGAGAAGCCCAAGTCACTTAGAACGACGGCACCCAGTCATGCCAAGTTCCGTTCTACTGGTAAGGCCATTAGCTGGCTTTGCAGGACCATCCACATCACAGTCAGTGCCTCGGGCTAGTAGTTTGATTGTGATATCAAACTCTGAGAAGGAAAGAAAGCTAAAGGAGAATCTGGGGCTCTTACTCTAGGCTAGACCATGGAGGGGGGTGGCCATGGGGAGGAACAGTAAGGGTTAAAGTCAACATGTTTCTCCTCAGGACTAGAGCTGGACACCCCATCTCTGGTGCCTGTGAAGAAGAACTCCAGCACCGTGGTTGTGTCAGACAAGTACAACCTGAAGCCCATCCCGCTCAAGAGGCAGAGGTATGGCCACTGGTATAGGTTTCTAAGGAGCTGGGACCTTTGAAAAGAAGTGGGAGTTGGGAGATTTTTGACTGTCCTTCCTCTTCAGTGCCACAGCTGCTCCAGGCGATGCTGCCCCACCCGCAGAGAAGAAATACAAGCCCCTCAACACAACCCCTAATACCACCAAAGAAATCAAAGTGAAGATCATCCCCCCCCAGCGTGAGTAGGCCTGGAGTGCCCTCTGCACAGGGAAAGCGCTTCTGGGTGGGGGAAGATTCACCTTCTTTTGCTTTCCCTTTGATGTCTGGGCATCTAAGAATGTTTGTACCTCTGGACCCTCCCTTTCCATAAGAGTCATGTTAGATAAGTTGCAGGAAGCTGTACCCTCTCAAGTGATAAGCTTATCAAGCTATCTCCCTCGTGGCTGGACCCTCTGGTGGTTTCGGCAGCTTGCTTAATGAATTGTGCATTCTATAATTGTGATAAAGTCATGGTTTTCTGCCAAAAGAAAGATGGAATAGTGGAAGTCTCCTGTGTGAACTTGTTTCTGGTCACTGTGGGCAGGGACCCCACTGGCTTGCTTGTGTTTCCTGGTTGGACTCTGCAGGATAGGATTATGAAGGAGGCATTAGTTCCTCTAATTCTACTCTTTCCTTCTGTAGCTATGGAGGGCCTAGGTTTTCTGGATGCTCTCAATTCAGCCCCTGTCCCGGGCATCAAAATTAAGAAGAAGAAGAAGGTTCTATCACCTACCGCTGCCAAGGTTAGTTTTGTTGGTAGGGCACATGGGTGTAGAGGCTGGGAGCTGTTAGTGACAGCGAGGACTGCCTCCTGGGGTGAGCTGGCGGGGACTGTTGGGCACTCAGGATCCTGCTCTGCTTCCCTGGGTGTCTTTCCAGCTCATTGGCTACTTTCTCTTTCATAACAGCCCAGCCCTTTTGAAGGGAAAACAAGCACCGAGCCAAGCACGGCCAAACCTTCCTCCCCAGAACCTGCCCCTGCTGCTGAGGCCATGGACACCGACCGCCCCGGCACCCCCGTGCCCCCTGTTGAAGTTCCAGAGCTCATGGATGCAGGTAACCTACTGAGCCTGGGCTGGGGCTTTTCTGAATGGCTAGATCTGTGGCTAAAACTTGTTTTGTTTACAGCCTCTTCGGAGCCAGGAGCTCTGGATGCAAAGCCTGTGGAGAGCCCTGGAGACCCCAACCAGCTGACGCGGAAGGGCAGAAAGAGGAAAACTGTGACTTGGCCTGAGGAAGGCAAGCTGAGAGAGTATTTCTACTTTGAACTGGACGAAACTGAGCGAGGTACGATAACAGTTCTGCATGTCAGAGTTGGAGTCTGAGCACGGGCAGTCTCGCTTACCTGTCCTCTTGCCTTCTGCCTCCCTGCAGTGAATGTGAACAAGATCAAGGACTTCGGGGAGGCTGCTAAGCGTGAGATACTGTCGGACCGACATGCTTTTGAGACAGCCCGTCGACTAAGCCATGACAATATGGAGGAGAAAGTGCCCTGGGTGTGTCCCAGGCCTCTGGTTCTGCCCTCACCCCTTGTCATCCCTGGAAGCAACAGCCAGGAGCGATACATCCAGGCTGAGCGGGAGAAGGGCATCCTTCAGGAGCTCTTCCTGAACAAGGAGAGGTAAGGAGACGTGTGCGGTCTGTGCCTGTGTGCTGGGGAATCCGCAAGGCACCACAGAGAGCTTCAGGGGGCAGCCAGGCATAGTGGTGAACGCCTTTAATCCCAGCACTCAGGAGGCAGAGGCAGGAGGGTCTTTTGTCAGTTCAGAGTCATCATGGTCTACAAAGTAAGTTCCAGGATAGCCAGGACTGCTAGATGAGAAACCTTGTCTCAAACAAAAAAAGAAAAAAAAAACATTTTGAGGAGACTGAATTAATATGATTGTGGTTCCTTGTTCTCTCCTTTCTCCTTCTCCTGCGGTGTTTGCGGCAGTCCTCATGAGCCTGATCCTGAGCCGTATGAACCCATTCCCCCCAAACTCATCCCCTTGGATGAGGTGAGTGGCCGTCGGGCTGTCGTGGGTGGGAAGTGGTGGTGGCTCCTGGGAGGATGTGGCCGCTGCGGCTGTCTGTCCTACAGCCCTGATTTGTGCTCGTCTGTCTTAGGAGTGCGCCATGGATGAGACTCCCTATGTCGAGGCCATGGAGCCCGGAGGGGCTGGTGGCTCGCCTGATGGAGCAGGAGGCTCCAAGCTGCCTCCAGTTCTGGCCAATCTTATGGGAAGCATGGGAGCTGGGAAGAGCCCCCAGGGCCCTGGAGGAGGCGGCATCAATGTTCAGGAGATTCTCACTTCCATAATGGTACGTGATTCCTCTTCCTCACAAGGGACTCCCCACCTTGTCTTCAGTCACTGCTACTCTTCACCCTAGTTTTTAGTTTGGATATATCTGTTTGTTTGGTTTTTGTTTTTGTTTTGTTTTGTTTTTTGGGGTTTTTTTTTTTTTGGCTTGTTTGTTTTTTTTCATTTACAGTGTTATTTGGATTTCAATTTTGTGAGAAAGTTTCACTGTGTAGCCCAGGCTGGCCAGGGATAGCCTGCATCCCAGTCCCTGTCTTCCATTTATATGCTAAGTTGTTGCATCTCTTAATTGATGTTTTTCTTGCTCACAGGGCAGTCCAAACAACCACCCTTCAGAGGAGCTGCTGAAGCAGCCAGACTACTCAGATAAGCTCAAGCAGATGCTAGGTAGGCCTCAGAGCCACCACCGCGGGGCAAGAAATGGGAGGGAAACAGGACAGAGAGCACGGCTCTGCCAGGCTGGCTGGGGTTGGTTGGACACACTAGTGGGAAGCCGTGCCGTACTTATAGAATTTTCCTCCTGACTGTTACTCCTGTTTCATTTACAGTGCCACACGGGCTCCTAGGTCCTGGTCCTGTAGCCAATGGCTTCCCACCAGGAGGCCCTGGGGGCCCCAAGGGTATGCAGCATTTCCCCCCTGGTCCTGGAGGACCCATGCCAGGTAGGTGAGAGGGAGTCAATGGGGTAACTGCTTCGTTTCAGCCTGGCGACAGCAGTGCTAGAGTATAACAGATAACTGACTTTTCTTTTTCTCTAACAGGTCCCCATGGAGGCCCTGGTGGACCAGTGGGTCCACGTCTCCTGGGTCCCCCACCACCTTCTCGAGGAGGTGATCCATTCTGGGATGGCCCAGGTGACCCCATGCGAGGTGGCCCCATGCGTGGGGGTCCAGGACCTGCGCCTGGACCATACCACAGAGGCCGAGGGGGTCGTGGAGGAAATGAGCCGCCGCCACCCCCTCCGTTCCGAGGGGCCAGAGGAGGTCGTTCTGGAGGAGGACCCCCAAATGGCCGAGGGGGTCCTGGTGGAGGAGGCATGGTTGGAGGTGGTGGGCACCGCCCCCATGAAGGCCCTGGAGGGAGCATGGGCAGTGGACATCGTTCCCATGAAGGCCCTGGAGGGAACATGGGCAGTGGACATCGATCCCATGAAGGCCCTGGACACGGAGGACCCCATGGCCACCGGCCACATGATGTCCCTAGCCATCGAGGCCATGACCATAGAGGGCCACCACCTCATGAACACCGTGGTCATGATGGCCATGGGGGAGGCGGCCACCGAGGGCACGATGGAGGCCACAGTCATGGAGGAGGTGAGGACATGCCTGAGGTCCCACAAGTAGATTCTAGTGTCCCTCAACATATCTGTGGGGCAGAGGGGGCAGTACAAATGACAAGATGATGCTCCATCTCCTTAAGGCTCTCTGTATGCAAGGAAGGCAGTTACCACCGCCATCTTTATATCAGCCCCCCAATACTATGGATCTCTGCAGATTTGGCCCCATTGCTCTGGACTGGGGTGGGATGGTGATGGTGATGGTGACCTCTTAGCTGTTTGTAACCATTCTGCCATTGTTCCCACAGACATGTCAAACCGCCCTGTCTGCCGACACTTCATGATGAAGGGCAACTGCCGCTATGAGAACAACTGTGCCTTCTACCACCCAGGGGTCAACGGACCCCCACTGCCCTAGGCCTGCCTGCCCTACCCTCACCCCTGTGGACTGCAGCCTTGCTCCTTCCACGCAGTTATGGCTTCTGTGAGGCCCACTTTCCTTTTCCCCAGCTGTGAGGAGCCGGCCCCCTCAGTTCCCACCTGGTTGGGTTTCTGGGGGTTTCTGATTCCTGGTGTGCATTGATGTACATATTCCCCTCCAGTCTGGAGAGGAGAGAGACTGGACACACTCTGTATGCTGGACTGCTGAGATGGCTGGCTTCACTTTGTGAGGAGATTTGCCCTGTGCCCCAAACCCCTTCCAGTATTAGCCCCGATGCCTGAGAACCTAAAGCTGGTCACCCTGGAGACCTCTGCTCTCCACATGCACATGGAACTACGTTGGTTAGCTGCACTTAGGAAACCATCCAAGCTAAGCTCATGATCATCCGCACAGGGTGAGGGGTGGTGAGGGGTACTGTATATCCCACTGCACTGAGGGCTCAAGCTGGCTGAAGTTGAGTTCTGGAACCACCCCCACTTGTGCCCCACATGGGCCAATCACTTTTGAGTCCTTTCTCAAGAAAGACTGCAACTGTTACTTCCCAGGTCATCGTGAGTCTGCTAGGTTCAGTGATGGCACATTCATATCTGTATCCAGTGGAAGTTTTATCTGGCAGAGGGGCAGCCTGTAGTGTTGGGCCACTCTTGCCTACAGCCATTTTAGAGACTTTGTGAGACCAGCTTTCATTAACTTTAGCCGGGTACACCGGGCCTGACGCACTACATGCACTGCCTTTGGGAGTGGGCTTGCTCCTTACCCCATAAGGAGCCCTGTCAGTGAGGCTTCCTGGGTAGACTCAGCAGGAGGGGCCCTTCCCAGTCCTCTCCTCCCCCTGTCTTGGCATCAGTTGTTTTCTATGAAAACAGTGGGTTGGTTTTGTGCAGGGTCTTGGGTTAGAACCACAAAAGATTTGAGGAGTTTTTCTTTTGATTTTGTATATTTTGTACATTAATAATAAACAGTGGAAAGAGAAGCAGCTCATTTAACCCCTGGTGTGTTTGACATCTTTTAATAAAAGAAAAGCTAGGGCTGTGGAGCCCGCTTGGCGACTCTGCTAGTTAGAGTAGTTGCAGAGGCCTGGGGTTCGATTCCGAGTCCTCCTGTGATAACTCCAGTTCTCAGGACATTGTGTGCTGACTAGTTTTATGTCACCTTGACATAAGCTAAAGTCACCAGACATAGGGAAGCCTCAACTGAGAAAATGCCGCTATAAAAGTCAGTCTGAGCCGGGCAGTGGTGGCACACTTGGGAGGCAAGAGGCAGGCGGATCTTTGAGTTTGAGGCCAGCCTGGTCTACAGAGTGAGTTCCAGGACAGCCAGGGCTACACAGAGAAATCCCGTCTCGGAAAAAAAAAAATCTGTAGGGCGTTTTCTAAACTAGGGATTGCCAGCCCATTGGTGGTGCCATTCCTGGGCCGGCAGTCCTGGGTTCTATCATACACATAAAATCTAAAAAGAAAAAAGCTGGCCAGTGTTTTGCTCCTCCAAACCCGAGCTCCACATGAGGGAAGCAGAGAGTGAGTGACTCCTCTGACCTGAATTCATATACTTGCTGTGACACATAGACACTCTTCCACCCAGGATAAAAATATTAGGGTGTGGGAGTGGCACTCCTCTCTAATCCCAGCACACAGGAGGCAGAAACAGGCAGATCTCTGGGTCTGAGGCCATCCTGGTCCACACAGAGTTTCAAATCAGCCAGGGAGTCATAGTGAGAACCTGTGTGGAACAGAAAAAGTTCTCCAAGATGTGTAACTTATGAAGCAGGATTTGAAAGGAGGCAGAAGGCCTTGGGGGATACAGAGGAGGAAAAACTAGGGAGGAAGCAGCTAGGGGACGATGGTCCTGATTGCTTGATGTTCACCAGAACCATCTGAGGGGTTTGTGGGTGTCTTGACTGTTTGTTATTCCTAATACTGGCCACATGGGGGCAGCAACCCTTTAGCCCTCACAAACACACTGGCTTCCCCTTGCGGGAGACCAAACCTGACTGTGGTCACAGCTTTCCTTGTGTTTCTTCAAGGCTCCATTACTTCAACTTTTTTCTTGTCCCCAACAAACACAAGACCCTTTAAAGAGAGCTCAATGCTTTTCCTACATGTTAACTTTTAAGGTCAAGAGGCTGGAGGGACGGCTCAAGAGTTGAGTGCCTGCTTCTCTTCCACAGGACTAGATTCGGTTCTCAGCACCCATATTAGATGGCTCACAACTGCCTGGAACTCCAGCTCTAGAGAATCGGAAGCCCTCTTTGGCCTTTGGACCTTCCTCCCATGTGCATACTCACTTGTAGATACATTAATAAAAATGAGAAATTTTTAAATTAAGAAAAGCTGGGTATGGCTACACATATAACTGTAATCACCAGAACTGTAGAGTTAATTAGACACTTAAATGCACACACACACACACACACACACACACACACACACACACACACACACACATGATTTTTTTTCTTTTTTCCTGTCAGAGCATTTCAATTCTACCCTATCCTTCCGCTGTCCTGCATCTAGCTCTGTAGACCAGGCGCAATCACTGCCGGCCTGTGTGTGGTGGTTTCTTAACCAAGTCATGAACCTTTTTCCATTCCTCTCTGCTTCCTCCCTGTCTCACTTTGCCCTGGGCCTAGCAGCACACCCTTTTGATATGTGATGCATATCCCTGTGGTGTTTGTTAATTGTCAACAACAGTCAGAGCAACCAGTCATGAGCCTGTAAGCATATCTGTGGGGGATTCTCTTAAATTAACTGAGATGGGAAGACAGCTGACCCACCAGGCTGCACCATTCCCTATGCTCAGATCTATCTGAGCTAATAAACCCAGCTTGCATTCATTCCTCATTGGTTGGGTAGTCGTGTGATGTGACTAAATGCTTTCAGCTCCAGATTGCCTGGATATCCTCGACGTGACTATAGTTGCGGCTGTAATCTAAGTAAGCCCCTTCTCCTTTAACTTGTTTTTTTCACAGAGACAGAAACCAAGACGCCACATCTTGCTTTTCTAGGAACTTCACCCAAATGCTCCAGCCTGCCTTCAACTCTGAATCTTCCTCATTCCATGTCTTTCCTTCCTGCTCCTAGCTGAATGATCCAAGGTTTAAACAAACAAACAAATGAACAAACAACAAACTAGGGCATTGGCTGCTGGTTTTCCACCCTTTACCCAGTACCCAGAACAATTATAAAAATGAAGCCAGGGTCAGTGAGGTCGCTCAGTGGGTAGAAGTGCCTGCTGCCAAACCTGGTGACCTGAGATTGATCACGTGGTGGAGAGAAATGATTCCTGAAAGTTCTCTGACTTTTCTGTGTACACACCATGATGGGCTTGCCCCTCATCCAATAAATACATGTAAAAAAAAAAAAAAAAAGAAAAGAAAAAAAAAGAAAACTAGATCAACTAGGTTTCTCCAAAACTCTAGCATCCCATCTCAACTCCCAGCCAAGCATGGCAGGAGATCCTGTGTGCCTTGGCTCTGCTCAAGTTCCCTCCCTGACCAGCCACACCTTGCTCCTTCAAATGTTCAATCTGCCAGTTGGTTGGTGGTTTTGCACCTTTAAACCTACTCCTAGCCTAGGGACTGCTTTCTTTTCTTTCTTTTTTCTTTTTCTTTTTTTTTCTTTTTTCTTTTTGGTTTTTTTGAGACAGGGTTTCTCTGTGTAGCCCTGACTGTCCTGGAACTCACTCTGTAGACCATGCTGGCCTCCAACTCAGAAATCCACCTGCCTCTGCCTCCCAAGTGCTGGGATCAAAGGTGTGCACCACCACTGCTCAGCTGCAGCAAAGACTCTTTAATGACTGAGCTATCCATTCCTTCAGCTCATAAAATTTTGATTTTTAAAAATGTGTACGAATGTTTGCCTGAATGTGAACATCTGTGTATCACAAACATGCATGTCTTATCACCTGCTTAAGGATTTATTGTATTGTCAGGTGGTCGTGGCGCACGCCTTTAATCCCAGCACTCGGGAGGCAGAGGCAGGTGGATCTCTGGGGTTAGGGTCAGACTGAGCGAATTCCAGGATAACCAGGGATACACAGAAAAACGATCTCGGGGGTGGGGGTGGTGGAAGACTTCCTTTATGTGTATGAGTGTGGTGTCTGCATGTATGTGACCCCTAAGAAGTGTTCGAGCCCCTGGAACTGGAGTTACAGACAGCTGTGAGCTGCTGTGTGGGACCTGAAATCACCTGGAGCTACTTCTGAGAACAACCTTCAAGTGCTGCAATGGGCCCTCGTGATCAAGGCCGGCTGGAGGCAATTAACTGAGGCTAACCTGGGCTACAGAATGACTACTTTGCAAAAACAAAATCCCCAGGATGCTCCCTGTAAGAGATATTGACTCATTTGCAGGTGTTTAAAATTCTGCTTTGGAAAGCTGCGGGTCCTGATGCAGTGGGGGCAGGGATGTTGCACCCAGGTAGATCTGTGAGTTGTCAAGGTCAGCGTGGTCTACGCGGCAAGTCCCAGGGTAACCAGACTCAGTAAGCCTATCTCAAGACATTAAATAAAATTCAGCTCATGAATCAAAGGTATGAGTATTTTTTTTTCTAGACTTATACTCTAGCCTTTTCTGTGTTCCATTCCTGGTTTTTTTGTTTTTTTTTAGTTTAGAAAATGCCCTACAGATTTTTTTTTTTTTCCTCGAGACAGGGTTTCTCTGTATAGCCCTGGCTGTCCTGGAACTCACTCAGAAATCCGCCTGCCTCTGCTTCCCAGGTGCTGGGATTAAAGGTGTGCAACACCACTGCCTGGCCCTGTTTTTCTTTTTGAAAGACAAGTTCCCATCTGTGCTTGAGTGACCATGTAAGTAACAGGATGTTCACTGGGTACACACTCACACCACACACACACACACACCCCTTTCACATCCAAGTTTGTTTGTTTTTGAGACAGGGTTTCTCTGAGCGGCCTTAGCTGTTTTGGAACTCAATGTGTCAGCAGCCGGGCTGGCTTTGAACTCACAGAGATCTGCCTGCCCCTGCCTTCAGGATGCTGGGACTAAACCACCGGCCTTCACGGGGACGCTCTTGGTATTCGCCAGTTAACACTCATGATTTCTGTTGTCTCATCGAGAGGGTGCGAAATGTCAGGGGTGCAGGGTCACACGTTGGTATTGCTCGGCCACCTGTCACATCCCTTCAGAGAGAGGGACACTCAACTACTGTTCACTGTACCCTACTTCTGATAAGAATCTGCTTCAAAGTCCATGTTAATTGCTTTGGCTGGAAAATAATTTTTCCTAACTGGATCTATATTCACCTTGGAAATGACACACCACTCTTTCTCCTCAGTAAGTCACATCAAGTGTCTGTCTGTCTGTCTGTCTGTCTGTCTGTCTGTCTGTCCCATCTTTGGCTCTATCACCACAGATCTCAACTCTGCCAGCTGTGCACTCATCAGCTCTGTGTTTCTCTGGATACCACATCTGTACAAGGCTCTACTTTCTTTTTTTAAAGATTTATTTATTTATATGTAAGTACACTGTAGCTGTCTTCAGACACCCCAGAAGGGGGCCTCAGATCTCGTTATGAGATGGTTGTGAGCCATCATGTGGCTGCTGGGATTTGAACTCAAGACCTTCAGAAGAACAGTCACAGTGCTCTTAAGCACTGAGCCATCTCTCCAGTCCCCTCTATTTTCTAAAGGCTTGCCTCAAACTCACTAGAGCCATTAAAGCCCTCTCTATACCTAAAGGGTGTGAGTTACAGGTGTAACTCTATCCCAGCATGCTCTGTGGGTCTTACATCAGTAGACTAGGTTCCTGAGCAAAGGTTGGAGCGCCATTTCATTCACAGGGTTGGTCTGACCTCTTTCCCAACCATGAGGGCATAGGGAGGAGGGATACAAAAAGCCAAGGAAGCGCCACACAGTCACATGGTATCAGCACCCCACTCCTTTATTTCCTCCCTTGTAAAGGAGACTTCAGTTCAGGAGTTTTCCTTTCCTGCCCTTAAGTCTCCACAAGACCAAGGGGTCACAGGCACCAGATCTTGGGTGAGACAGTACAGCTCTCAGACACTTGCCTCTAGCCCTGAGGTTCTGGCTGTTTGTGTCAGTGAGTCAGTAGTTCCCTTCCAAAAGGAGGGACAAGAGGGTCAGTTCTGAGGGGCAAAAGTCTTGAGACAAGAGGCCACCTTAACTAGGCCGGAGGGGAACCCACCATAGCAAAGGTCACCTCTGTCTGAACAGAGACTCAGTTACCTCAAGGGGAACACAGTCCTTCAGTGAGGACACAATCCACACGGATGGATGCTCTCACACACATCAAAGCAAAACGCCACCTTCATGGCCCATGTGGCTGCAGCTGGCAGCAGACACAGCAGGCTTCTAGGTGGATGAAGGGAGATGGCCTAGATCCCAGCCAAAGGAGCTTGTCGTAGCAGGCTTCCAGGAAGGGAGCTCAATCCCGAGGTCGGTTGACCATGACTTCACCCAGGGCCTCCAACACCTCTCGCTTGTAGTCGTCAAAGTCACCGTCGATTTGACTGACACTCTGCTCCTCTACCACCCACAACTGGCAGTTGGTTTCTGTGATGAGGCGCGCATCGTGGCTGACAACGATCACAGCTTTGGAGGAAGAAAAACAAGAGAGGGAGTCAGGAGTGGAGAAGGAGAGCCCCAGCACACTCTGGCAGCCCCTCGTCCGAGCACTTACCCCCCTTGTACTCGTTGATGGCCTCCCCCAGGGCATCAATGGACTCTATGTCCAAGTTATTGGTTGGTTCATCCTGTGGAGAAGGAAGAGGTCTATGGCAGAACACCGCAGCAGGTGCATTTGTAGCTCTGACCCTCAAACACTTCTCCTATGACGCCCACTCACCAAGATGAGGACATCAGGCTCCCGACAGGCCAGCTCCGCAAACACAACTCGGGCTTTCTGCCCACCTGTCACAAAAGGAACGGTACTGAGACTCCTGTCACCTGCCTTGCAGAAAGCCAACCCTATGGACACGGAGACTCCCCATCTGGGCTGGACCCCCTGTTCAGTTTCCAGGAAGAGCTGATAAGATCATCTCCTTAGGCACCCCAGAATGGTAGTACCGGAGAGTTTGCAGATCTGGATGGTGTGGGCGTGGCTCTCCAGGCCAAAGCGGCCCAAGCACTTCCGGGCATCCTGGTAGGGCAGATTGAAGCTCCGCTGTAGGTACTCAGTGGGCGTCTCCTCCATGTGCAGCTGCTCTGCATACTGCTGGTTAAAGAAGCCAATTTTCTGCCCAAGAAGAGAGGGAGGTGGTCAGTCAAGAGACCTGCTTCCTGCCAGACTCCCACACCTCGGTTCCCAAGGCCAACTTACCAGCCGATGGTTCTTCCTCATTTCTCCGTTGGTCTGCAAGGAAAAGCAAGAGTTAGAGCAGGATGGGAGGTGGAGGCACCAAAGCCCAGTTTCACTCTGCAGCCCAGGCAGGCCTTCAGGTCACAGCAATCCTGTCTCAGTGCAGAGTTTATGAGTGGGCACTACTAGGCCTATCTCAGTTTTCAAAGAGAACCAAATACCAGAGTTTCTCAGAGAGAAACTAACATCAGAGCTGGGCTGGGAATAAAGTGGGTGCACGGGGACAGGGGCCTCTGAAGGGGGTGGAGGACAACAGCTTCCCTTGCAGTGACTGCGGATGAAGCTGGGTGGGTGGCACAGGCCTGTAATCTCAGCTACTTAAGAAGCTAAGAAAGGAAAGGGGATGGCAAACTTGAGGTCACTCTGGGTAATAGCAAGGCTATATCTTAAAGTAAAACAAGACTGAGGATACAGCTCGTTAAAGTTCAATCCCTAGAATTGCAAACAACAGAAGCACAAGCCTACACTGGGGGTGAGTGTGCATAGCGGAACACTAGGAGAACCCAGGGCTTCTGACATTGCTAGAAACCAGTGCGCGTTTGTGACAGATACGTGAGAAAGCCCTGTGATTTGTCTCTGTACATATACTCCAGCTTACACACTTCTAACCAGTCTGCAAGGACACACTGTCCCCTGGCACAACGCTGGGCCCTCTCCTCTCCTGTTTGTTTTAGGACTCACCGGCGTTAGCTTGCCAGTCAGCAGCAGGAGTAGAGTGCTCTTCCCCACACCATTGGGACCCACAATGCAAACTGGAAGGAAAAGACTGGTGGTCAGAGGAACATCTTAAGTCCTGAGACTCCTGCTCCACATCCCAAGTCACCCGGGGCCAACCAACTCACTTCGGGAGTCCATGTCAATGCCAAAATCCAGGTTCTTAAAGAGTGGCTTCTGCCCCTCGTAGCCAAACGTCACACCTGAGAAAAAAACAGCCATTTATAATTTTCTTAGTCACTCCAAATGCCTGGCCTCCCAGGAAAGGGCACCCAGGGCTCCGCTGTCCACTGGCAGCAAGCGGAAACTCACCGTGCAGGCCCAGCACGGGAGGGCTGAGAGGCGGGGGGTCTGGGAAGGTGAAGCGCACGGTGTACTCCTTGGGACGCTTCAGGAGCTCAGGGGGATCCTGAGACTCTTCATCCTGGTTTTTCCGTCGGCACTTCTGCTGTTTTCGAGTCAGGACTTCCTTAGTTTGCTTTTCCTGGACAAGGGAAGAAGGAAGCAATTCATAAGCTGTGCAGTCCCACAGGCCCTGACCTGCCGCCACCGGAAGCCTGGGCTCGCACCGCTTGCTTGGTGGACTTGCCCCCAGCCTTCAGCTCCTTCAGCTTCTTCTCCTGTTTCTCGTACTGCTTCAGCAGCTCTTTCTGCTTCTGCTGGTACATCTTCTTGAAGGTCACTGGGGTGGAACAACCAGGGACAGATGAGTTGGGGAGAGAAGCCATGCATGGAGGTCTTGAAGAGAGAGCTCATCACCACGCTGAGGGCCGGCTACTCAGGGTCCCTGTCTCCAACCCATGAAAAGATCATGCTTACTGTAATTGCCCCTGTAGTAATGGAGCCGCTGGGTGTCCAGGTGGATGATATCAGTGCAGACATCATCCAGAAAGCCTTGGTCGTGGGAGACGATCAGCAACGTCTTCCTCCAACCCTGAAGGTAGCTGCAGTTGAGAGACGGGGTGTGGGTGTGTGTGTGTGAGTGTCACAAGACTGGGGGAAGATGAGTCTAGGAAGCAGATAATGAGATAGGAACAGGGAATGAAGCAGAACGGGAGACTACGGGTAGAGTACTTATTGAGCCAGATGACAGCGTTGAGGTCCAGGTGGTTAGTGGGCTCGTCCAGCATCAGCAGCGTTGGTTCCATGAACAGTGCCCTAAAGCAGTGGAGTGTAAGGTTAGGAAAGGAAGATGCCTGTTGGGCAAACCCAGAGCTTCTGGGTGGCAGAGCTCAGTGAGAAGTCGATGAGATGGAGAATGACCCAAGTTCTCACAGTGCGCACAGCAAGGGAGGTTTAAAGTTGGCCTCAAGGGGCTGGAGAGATGGCCCAGTGGTTAAGAGCACTGACTGCTCTTCCAGAGGTCCTGAGTTCAATTCCCAGCAACCACACGGTGGCTCACAACCATCCGTAATGGGATCTGATGCTCTCTTCTGGTGTATCAGAAGACAGCTATAGTGTACTCATATAAATAAATCTTTATAAAAAAAAAAGGTTGACCTCAAACCTGCTTACTATGCAGGCCTTGGAAGAGTGGAAGAAAAGACTGGAAGTCAGAAGCTGGGAGGCAGGGCCCACCTGGCCAGGGAGACACGCATTCGCCAACCCCCAGAGAACTTCTGTGTTGGCCGATTCTGCATCTCAGGGTCGAAGCCCAAGCCAGCCAGGATCCGCCGTGCCTTGGCCTCTGCAGCTGCTGCGCCAGTAGCTCGCAGCTCCTCATACACCTGGGAGGAGGGAGAAGAGGACACATGTCCCAGGGTCCACCGACCCGCAAGGCCTGCCCTGTGTCCCCTGCGCCATCTCCTCTACCTTTTCTAGTTTCTCCGCGGCAGTGTCATCCCCCTGCTCCAGCTGTCCCTGAAGCCGTCTCTCCTCCTCTAGCAACCTCAGCCGCTTGGTGTCTGCTCGAAGAACAGCTTGCACGGCTGGTGTTTCATCAGCGACTACCTCTGCAGGAGGGGGAAGGCCGGGCGTCAGTGCCAGTCCCGCGACCCCTCGGTCATCCTCCCCACTTGCTTTCCCACTCCCCAGGCTCACCCTGCTCGCACAGCAGCACATCAATGTTAGGGGGGATGTTCAGGGCTCGGTTGGCGATGTGCTTCAGAAGTGTGGTTTTGCCCTTGCTGGAAAGCAAGAACCATGAGAGCCTGGCCGCCCGCCCAGAGCAATCCTTCTTCCCCTCAGTCCCACCTTCTCACCCATTAGGTCCCACCAGCCCGTAGCGGCGGCCGGCCACAATGTACAGGTCAGCATTGACGAACAGCTCCTTGCCATGGGCGGAGATGCTGAACTTTTCCAACTGCAGCCAAAAGAATGGATGAACGCAGGAGAAACAAACACAAACACACACATGAGAAGTCTTCCCTTTCCCCCTGTGCCCTGCAGCATGGGTCCTGCTGTTTCTCCTGGCTCTTCTGTCACTTTGCTCAGTCTGGCAGAACCTTTCCTGAGTCACTCAGCCCTCACAGGCCTTCTGCTGAAGTGCTAAGTGGGGCAAGGGCCCTCAGATCTCACCTTGATGTCAGACGCATTTTCTAACATGGCCTGGCGGGAAGACACCTCTGCCTGGGACACAGAGAAGTCATTTTCTGCAGCACTGGCAGCTTTTAATGACTCCACCTGGCGCTCATAATCCATCTGAGAAGGAGGAAAGGACACTTAATGTCATAACATAGTAGCTTCGTATTGGCTTAGCTGAAGGCCGTAAATCCTTCTGTGTTTTAACCACTTCATATACCCTGGCCTTACAAACCACAGAAACCGTAAGAACCTTGGCTTACCTGTTTCTTTAACTTCTTCTTTTCCTTCTTGCTCAGGTTGGCGCAGGGATCATTTGCCTTCAACTCCCCTTCTTTCTCTTCTTTCTCTCCCTCTGAACCCTGTGAGAACAAGTGGTAATAACCAAACAAAGCAGCAGCAAGAACAGGACTAAGGACTTCTTAAAGTCTACAGAGTGCTTCCAAGTCAGTCAGGGATATACAGAGAAATCTTTGTCTCTGACCCTCCACCCCGTGTTTCTCTGTGTAACGGTCCTGGCGGTCCTCAAATTTGCTTTGTAGACTAGGTTGGCCTCAAACTAACAAAGATCCACCTGCTTCTGACTTCCAAGTGCTAGAATGAGAAATCTTGTCTTGAAAAAAACCAAACCAAAATCAACAAAACAAACACAACAAAAAAAACTAAACCAAAACCCAACCAACCATTACCACCATTACCGCCACCACCACCAAAGTCAGATTCCTGGCATGCATCCCACTAGAGCAGGAAGCTATCTTCTCCACCCAATCTGGAGACAGCTTATCCCAAGTCTCAGACTCATGTTTATCCCAAGGCACTGGTGTACATGTAGCCCTTAATCTCTGCCATCAAACCACTGGTGTGAAACGTGTTGTAGGCTAACAAAAGGAAAAGCTTATAACTGCCAAGATAGTGTAACCAGAGGGAAGCAACCGAGTTTCTTCTGTCACTAATGTGGAAAAAACCAAACCAAACCAAAAAGATGGTGTAATGTGCAGCCTGAGGTAGTCAGCAAGAACTAAGACTAGAAATGCTCGAGATGTTGAGGAACAGAGAGACTTGAGACCAGGAACATGGTTAAGACTGTTCTACACTACAGTGCCAGTGAATGGTCACAGCCGGCACCAACACCATCAGGATGAACTCCATCTAAACCCTGCCTCTTCTTCCGCAGGCACAGAGATTCCAGATGTGGACCAAACTTGACCTGACACCTGACTTCGTATGGCTCATGAGATACAATGTTATAGTTCCAAAGAGTTGTAAAACATGAGACATGAAGCTAAAACTACCTCGGTACTTTTTTGAGACAGGGTCTCTTAGTCTAGAACACTTAGGTAGATCAGGCTGGCTTCAAGCTCACAGATCCCCTTCATTTGTCCCCACTATGCCAGGGTGTGTGTTCCTTGCTCTGGTCAGCAGCGCGCTTCCCCCGCCCCACCCCGGCCGTGTGATCACACCTGCTTGGCCTCCTTTTTGTCTTTGTCCTTCCCTGGCCGGGGAGGCTCCTGTTCTTTAGCCGTGTCCTCCTCCTCATCCCCTTCACTGTCCGAAGCAGCAGGCTTACTCTGAGGCAGCAAGGGGAAGACAGGCCTGAAGCAGGGCTGGCTCCGAGAAGCAGTCGGCACCACCTGCAGCGCCCCCTCACCTTGGTTTTCCCTTTAGATTTCTGCTCCTTTCCCTTTTTACTCCTGAGCCCAGGAGGCTCCTCAGCCACGGCCTGCAGGAGACACAGGCAGACGGTTTAGATTCGGAGTTTAAATCTCTGAAGCAGAGCACTGAGTGACAGAAGACTTCAGAGATGAGGTCTGATGGCACGAGCGGGTTATGAGTCGGAAAGCAGCATCCGCGTGAGGAGACGCAATGTGGCGGAGCCACCACTCACCTTATTGAGGCGATTCTTCTCTGGCTTAGCAGGCTTGAGAACATGCTTTTCTTCCTCCTCTTCCTCCTCACTCTCATCCTGAATCAGGGCTTCAAAAACATTTCCACCCTACAGGAAAAGGCCGCACAGGTCAGCAGGGTGGCTCTGGTCGCCTTTGGGGGTCTTTGCTTTCCTACTGAGAGCTCACCTTGGCCTTCTTCCGTCCTCGGGGTAAGGGGGTGGGCACTGAAATGATAGGGAGGGGAGGAGGGGTCAAGAAAGCGCCTGGCTCTGGCTCCTGCACTGACCAGCTCGAGGCCTTACTCCCCACCCGCCACGGGCTGCCCCTGCCCCTCAGTCTCCTTACCCTCATCTTCCTCATCACTGCCTGGCACAGACAGCTGCTTAAGGCGTTCCATGAGCATTCTCTCATCACCATCATCGTCCACGTCCTTCTTCCGACGGCCTTTCCTGGTGTCTCGCTTTTTCTTCTGTTGCTGAAACAACAGCGTGAGTGAAGCCGAGGGCTGTGAGGGGCTGTGAGGTCGGTGGTTCCTGAGGTTTGAGGCTCATTAGGGATACCTGCTGTTGCTGCTGCTGCTCCTTCTCCTTCTGCAGTTTTTCCTCTTCCCCAGCTTGTTTGTCCTCTACTGCCAGCTCCTCAAAGAACTATAATGGGGGTAAGACACAGGTGAGGGGCTCAGAGGCTGTCAGCCATCTACACACAGCCCTCCTTGCCCCATTTCCTCTCTTTTAAAAAGTGTCCGGGGTCATTTTATTTTTTAAATTCTCTACGCCTGGTTCCTGCTCATAGCAACAGCTCCCATGAACTGCTGGCTTCCGCTTTCATATACAGGATGACATATGCATGCCTATCCCCACAGCTGTGAGCCATGGATACTTCTCAACCTCCGGAACTGTAAGAAAGCGGTATTTGCTCTTTCAATTGTTTTCTCCTTGAGACAGGGTTTCTCTGTGTGACTCTGGCTGACCTAGAACTCAGAGATGCCTGCCTCTGCCTCCTGAGTGAATGCTGGCATTAAAGGTACACACGACAGCTTGGCTCTTTGAAATTTAACTTTGCTAATTCTTTGATACCTAGTGCCACAGTACAAGCCCATGACCCAGAGTGACAGAACTACCCACCCCCACAAGCCCCTCCTAGCAAGGTCTCCCCTTTTGGGTCTCACATGTCCATTTACAGTGCCCAGGAACACCCAGGGTCATACTCTTCCTGGACTCCTTTACTCACCGACTTTTTGGTCTTCTTGTCCTTTTTGCCTTTCTTCACTACTTTGTCTGGAATGTTAAACAGACAACACAACATTAGCTTCTTACGAATGCCCAGCAGCCGAGCTTCCCGCAGAGCTCCAGTCAGCTCTACCAGGAAGAGGTGTTCTTCACCTCTGTCTGGTCTTTCAGAAATAATCGTTTCTTCTTCCATCTGCTCATCCACATACCTACTACTTTGTTTTTTGTATTTCAAACTGTACCTTGGCTGTCCTGGAACTCACTCTATAGACCTGGATGGCCTAGAACTCAGAGATCTGCCTGCCTCTGCGTCCCGAGTGCAGACATGTACCACCACCACCTGGCTCCAAACACCTATTTACTTAAAACATGCTTAGATGTACTTATTTTGTAAGTGAGAGTGTTTGCCTGTAGGCGTGTATGTATATGATGTGTCTGCCATCCTGCCTACATGGACTTACAGATAAGCTACTATGACGGTGCTCAAGTTGACTTGGTCCTTTGCAAGAAAGGCAAGTGCTGTCATCACTGAGCCATCTCTCTGGGCCCTACAGACACCTACTTATTAACCAGACACTAGGCGTCAGAAAATGATTGCAATGGGGATGCAAACAGCTAATAACTGTGGTTTCCTCCTGTGCTTGTAGGAAGGAAGATCTTTACAGAGCAAAGGCCCCAAACCTCACCAAAAGGAAGAAAAGGCATATTTGGTGGGGACGGAAGAAGCTGGCCTCAAGCCTAGTGCCACGCGGTGGAGGTGGCATCTGGTGAAGCCTAAAGAAGCTGTTAGGAACAGGTGGTGTTACAGTGCTATCTACAGACCAGCTGTGAAAACAACCCATTCACCTGGAAACAGCCACCCACTGCGGCTACAGCTGAGACACTGTGGCCAATGGGATAAGGTCAGGTTGTAGGGAAAGCCTTTAGTTAGGGGACAGTAAGTCTATTGGTATGATCTGATCTTTTGTACCTTCAAGACTTTCATCCATTTAGAGCAGAGCAAGGGTAAGACAGGGTTTCTCTGTATAGCCCTGGCTGTCCTGGAACTCATTCTGTAGACCAGGCTGGCCTCGAACTCAGAAATCCGCCTGCCTCTGCTTCCCAAGTGCTGGGATTAAAGGTGTGCGCCACCACTGCCCAGTCTTATGAGAGAATTTTACAATGTTTCTATGGTGGTGGCGAGAGGAGGGGCAGAACCAAAGGGTGGAGAGGAAGCAGGGGTTCTGAAGAGACATTCAGTACAAGGCTATAGGAACTGAACTAGGGTCATAATATCTACTTTGGAAACAAAACAAAAAGAGAGAAAAAAAGCAAAACAAACAAACAAAAACCACCTGTTTACCATTCTACGAAGACTTTACAAAAATTAGCACAACCAGCACACACTTCTCATCTGCGTGTGGTGCTGGATCAGGGCCTCACACACCAGCCAGCCTGTCACAGCTGAACCACACCCTCATTCCTTTATCTTCATCTTTCATTTTGAGGCAGGCTCCCGAAGTTGCCCAGGCTGGCCTTGAACTTGTAATCCCTCCTGCTTTAGCCTCCCATACTTGGAATCACAGATCTGAGCTGCCAGGTCTGACTCATATTCAGGACAGGTTTTCTCTGGGCAGCTCACTGTGTAGATCAGGCCTCTGCCTCCCGAGGGCTGTAATTAAAGGCCTGGGCCATCATGGCTGACCTCATACCTCCATTCCTTAAGTTCTTTCTGTCAAATCCACTGATCTGCCTGACCCCGAGGTAAGGAAACACCTGCGTACAAGTGAGTTGTGAGACAGCATCATCATGGGGTTGGCAGGACCAGAGCTATGTTGCTCTGCTCCTCCAAACTCCTTTAGCACTTTCCTGAAGCTGTCCTAAATGTCAAAGAGAACACTTTAACATTACCACTCCTGACCCGTATTTGTAATCTGGATAACATGGAGGCTGAAGGAGAAGTGAGTTTGAACCCTGCCTGGGCAGTTTAATGAAACCTTGTCTCAAAATAAACAGCCAAGGATGAGTCTACATGGAGCAGTTCAAGACCATTCTCCACTTTATAGCTGGGCATTATGGCTCAAGTCTGTAAAGCCAACAATTCAAGGTTCAGGCTAGAGGAACACAAGTTCAAGGCCATCCCTAGGTATACATGAGTTCGAAGCCAGCCTGGGCTACATTAGACCTTGTATTAAAATAAGATAACCTCAGCCGGGTGGTGGTGGCGCACACCTTTAATCTCAGCACTTGGGAGGCAGAGGCAGGAGGATTTCTGAGTTCGAGGCCAGCCTGGTCTACAAAGTGAGTTCCAGGACAGCCAGGGATACACAGAGAAACCCTGTCTCGAAAAACCAAAAAAAAAAAAAACTGTTAAAAAAAAAAGATAACCTCTAAGCTGTGTTTACAAGGTGTATATGAAGCAAAAGTGTATTTTATGCTTAGACTTGCAGCCCATCCCTTTGGGAGCTTACTACATACATGCAAACCCTGAACACTCAGGAGGTCCAGCAATCTGGACTGGATCTCACTTAACACTTACACAACTAACTCAGCACTCTCCAGAACATTTGTTATCTCCCAGCTACACTCATCTACATCTTTATGTCAAGTCTCTTCTCTCATCGGAGACAGTTAACGACGTGTCCTTGTCATCTTCTCTTAGAAACCTCCAACTCAACCTTCAAGACACACAGGCCTGGGTAAGAGGCTCAGAAGGTAAAGGCATTTGTTGCACAAGCCCCGGGTTCAATCCCCAGAACCACATAAAGTTGGAAAGAGAACTGACTACAGAGTTGTCTACTGACTTTCTGTCCACACTTGCTCCAAGGTACACTCCTCCCTCAGGAAAACACAGGGGGCTCAGCACTTCATAGAGCACTTGCTGCTCTCTCAAAGGGCCCAGGCTTGATTCCAAGCACTCACACGGTGGCTTACAACCATCTGTAACTCGAGTTCCAGGGGATCAGATGCCCTCCTCTGATAAGGCATGCACATGGTACAGTTATATACATGCAGGGAAAACATTCATACACATATAAATATCCTCTTTGCATGCTTTCCGCCTTACAGTCCATACAGTCTCTTTTCTTTATTTTCAGGGCTGGAGAGATGGCTCAGTAGTTAAGAGCACTGGCTGCTCTTTCAGAGGACCTGAGTTCCATTCCTAGCTAATAAGCCTCTCTGTAACGCCAGTTCCAGGATACCCAATGCACTCTTCTGGCTTCCAAAGACACTGCCTGTATGCAGTACAAAGGCAAAACACCCATACACATAAAATAATACTAAAAACTTTTTATCCAGCTAGAAGTGTCAGTGCACATCTGTAACACCAACATTCAATTGGCAGAGGCACATGGATCTCTATGAGTTCCAGGCCAGCCTGATCTACATAGTGAATCCCAGACTAGTCAGGCTACATAGTGAGATCTCACCTCAAAAAATAAAAACAAACAAACAAAAAGCCCCCCCCAAAACCATGCGGTTGCTGGGATTTGAACTCAGGACCTCCAGAAGAGCAGTCAGTGCTCTTAACCGCTGAGCCATCTCTCCAGCCCCATATCCTGGCTCCCAATCAGAGCTAATGCATCTGTTTTCCACTCTTTATCTTGTGAGGACCCTCAGCTGATTAGATGTTACCTGTCTCAGTGTGCCTTCTTTCTTTCTTTCTTTTTTTTTTTTGGTTTTTCGAGACAGGGTTTCTCTGTATAGCCCTGGCTGTCCTTGAACTCAGAAATCCACCTGCCTCTACCTCCCAAGTGCTAGGATTAAAGGCGAGCGCCACCACTGCCCAGCTCAAAACAACTTTTAATTAAAAATATTTCTCAAGCACTACTATCAACTAATGGTCCACTACCCACTCCTTAAACTGCACTGTGATTAATCTGATCAGTCTCTAGTTCTGGCCCAGGCACTTGATTGACAGTGATGCTTCAGTCTTCACTGTCTTAACTATTTCTTTGCCACTTCTTACACAAGTCACTGCCGGAGCCTGGTAAACGGTGTTCCTAAATCTACCCTGGCACACACCTTTAATCCCAGAACTTGGGAAGCAGAGGCAGGCAGATTTCTGTGCGTTAGAGGGTAGCACGGTCTACTGTGTAGTTAGTTCCAGGACAGCTAGGACTATGTAGCGCGATCTTGCCTTCTTTGAGACAGGGTTTCTCTGTGTGGCCCTGGCTGTCAGGGAACTCCTCTTGTAGACTAGACAGGCCTCGAACTCACAAGAGATCCGCCTTCCTCTGCTTCCAAGTGCTGGGATCAAAGGCATGTATTCCTAAGGGCTTGGCTGAGCGACTGTCTTAAAAAAGAATGCTCAACTAAAACAAACCAAATGCTTGTGAAATTACTGTAGTCTTTCGTGGCTATCTCCCCACTGAGATGACTTCTCGCCTCACGAGTTCTTGTACCCTTTATCCCACGCCCACAGCACATCGCACGAGTACTAAAGTAAACCCTGACCCTAGCTAGCCCTTAACACAAAGCCAGCACCTGCTGCAATCCAGTGGGACCGAGTCTCGCTTTAGGGTCCATGAAGGAGCTGTTCTCTCTGGGAGGCAAGTGCAATTAGGAACTTCCCATAAGATTCCAGGCATGTTCGCTCACCGCGGTAGGAAAGAAGTTAACAACTCTAGCTGCTGTCCTGCCGTCCCTCCCTCGGTGCCATATGCTCTTCCCGTCTCCCGTCCGCCTCCCGGGGCTCTAGGACTTCCCCGGGCACGCGGCCTCTGCCCCGCCGCACATGCGCAGGACCCACGCTCCATGGAGGCCGCCGCCAGCCCCGTCGCTCCTGTCTCCTCCCCACTCACCCGCGGGGCTCGTTCCCTCGCCGTCCCCGATCCACTCGGGCTCGGGCGGCTGCTGCTTGGGACCCTTCGGCATCGCGGCGGCAGGAACGAGTCCTCCTGAAGCGCCCGGCGCTGTTTCCGCTTCCGGCGGCGTGGGGCCGCCAGTGGGCCGGCTCTCTATTTAGCCCCCGCCCCGCCCAGCGGAGAGCCTGGGGCGAGGGGCGTGGCGACACCGAGGCCTTGGGGGTGTGGCTGGAGACGTCACGTACTTTGCCTGGAGTGGGCAGAGCGTTATGACGGTCCCCACGCCGGAGCAGCTGATGTTGCGACGCGGTGACAAGGAACGACATGGTAATTTCCAGGTAGTCAGATGTAGTTGAGACATCGTTTATCTTATTTGTGTCACCCTACTTGGTGTCTGGAACTCTCTGTGTAGCCTAGGCTGGTCTCCAGCCCAGAGATGCGTTTGCCTTTGGCTCGGGAGTACTGAGTTTAAAGGCGTGTGTCGCCACACCCTGTTCTGAATACTTTTTGTTGTTGTTGAACCAGGATCTCACTGTGTAGTCCTTAGCTGGCCTGAAACTCCTAGAATTCCACCTACCTCTGCCTCTGGGAGAACCGGGATTATAAGTCTGCACCATTCATCTTCAACCATTCTCCACTACTTTATAATCCTCTTCTTTCTAATACTACATACTGTAAACTGTACTTAAAGACACCACAGCCTGTCGATTTAGGAAAGTGTAACCTTACTGGCCCTTGGTTGACATGCCACTAAATACCCAGGTGTACAGATATAACCAAGGAACTCTACCCCAAAAACTATTGTGCAGTGGAATCTGGAGTTTTTTGAGAGTGGGTGTGTGATAATTTTGCTGTTGGAAATCATTCTGTAGACCAGGCTGTGTCTCCCTCCTGAGTTTTGTGATTACACGCCTGTGTTAATGTGCCTGGTCTATTTATATGGTCCAAGAATGGAACCCAAGAGCCGGGCGGTGGTGGCGCACGCCTTTAATCCCAGCACTTGGGAGGCAGAGGCAGGTGGATTTCTGAGTTCGAGGCCAGCCTGGTCTACAGAGTGAGTTCCAGGACAGCCAGGGCTACACAGAGAAACCCTGTCTCGAAAAACCAAAAAAAAAAAACCTTTAAAAAAAAGAATGGAACCCAAGGCAGCTTCACATACTAGGCAAAGGTCCTACCTGCTGACCTACAGTCCCAGCTCCCATGATGCTTCTGTCATAATTAATTTTCCAGGATCGACAGATCAGAAGCCATGTCCTAGCACATCTGATGTAGGTGGTCACTTTACCGCGCCTCCACCCCTGGGGTTCTAATGTTGATGTACCTCCAAACTTAAACTTTTGACAGTCTTTCTGAAAAAGATTACTTTTACATATTTGCTTATGTGCACTGGGTATGTGCGTGGTGCCCCAAGAGGGCAAAAGAGGGCGCCAAATCCCCAAGAACTGGAGTTACAAGCAGCTGTAAGCTGCAGTAAGTACTGGATACCACACTCAGGTTAAGAGCAAATGCTTTTAAAGCAGAGCTCTCTCTGGCCCCAAATGCTTTCATTTTGACTGTTTCTAAAATTTGCTTTTTCTCCAACTTCACTACTCAAGTCTATGCTACTGTTGAAGCTTACCTGGGTCATTTTAGGAAATTTCTGTTTCTGGGGCTGGAGACATGGCTCAGTGTGTAAGTGCACATGTTGCTCTTATAGATAACCCAAGGTTCAATTCCCAGCACCCACATGGTGGTTCACAACAACCTGTATCTGTTATCCCAGGGATTCTGATGCATTCTTCCGACTTCCAAAAGTAGCAGGCATACACGGTACACACACATTCAGGGAGGCAAAATATTCATAAACATAAAATAGTAAATAAGTCTAGAATCTTTTTAAAAAGCCTCCATTTCTAAGTCTGTTCCCCAGCCTGATTGAACAGGCACGTCCAACCTTTTGACGGTGAGACATGAAGCCATTACAAAGTCTGATATCATCATCTACAGAGTTCATGTGAATTACATTGGAAAAAAATATCACAAAATAAATCTTAAGTGAGCCTTTTTTTCTGATTTTGCATTCAGACCAACCCCCCCCCCAAATCCCAACACGCAAATCCTAGGCCTCCAGGAACTATTCCCAGGCACTGCCGAGATCCCCCCATCCACTCTTCCTGTGCATGCTTCAGACCTCAGCTCCGTGCCACTACCTGATCTGCTCTCCCCACTATAACCCTTTCCAGAGGATAACTAAGGGAATGAATGGATTCCCTAGCAGCCTCATAGAAGGCTCCCCTGCACCTGCAGAGAAGACTGGAACAGAGAAATGAGAGAATATACCGGTTTCCACTGTTTATTACTAATATAAAAAAAATTTAAAAAGAAAAAAAAATCATTCTTAGTTCTCCAACAGCTCTCTCTCCTCTTGCGCACACACCTCCTGACCCACTTCCCTAGGGCCTGTTCAAAACCCATCATTGTTCACCGCCGTTTTCACAGAAAACACAGTGTCAGGGGAGTAAAAGAGGGTCAGGGAGATGACAGTACTGTTCAGGTTCCGTCCAGAGACAGACAGGTGGAGATTCACAAAGTCAAATCAAAGGGCCGGTGGTCTCACAATGACAGAGTCTAACTAAAACAGGCCAGGCGGGAGCTGTGTGGGAAGGCCCACCAGAGGCTTGCCAAGACATCACTGGCCAGTCAGACCCAGAATGCCCGACACCAGGCGAGGGCATGATGGGGAGGCAGTCTGAAAAGTCTCACAGCCTCCCGTGCTGGGAGGTAGGTAAACTCTAAAGGGCACCAAGAGCCTCACTTGATTTGGCAGAAAAACTTACTCTAGTGTTGGGAAGTCACAAAAAAAACGCCACGGACACTGAGGAAGGCTACAAAGGGCGCACAGTTTCACAAAGCACAGTGACCACAGGCCTTAGCAGTGGGGCTCATGCTAGGACAGAAACTAGGACGTCCAAAAGCAGGTGGAGGCTGTTCAGGGAGCAAGTCTGTACCAGTGGCTCAAACTCGATCTCAAGGCCAGACAACCTGGTGCACTTACTGGCAGCTGCAAACACTGGGGTTTTACGTGAAAGGACTCAAAACAAGCAGCTAGAGGATGAGAGACTGCTCCAGGGTTCTTGGGAACTGAGGGCAATACTGAGGGACAGGTGGACAATGCACAAGAAACAGCACCAAAGGTTTCCTGTTGAGCAGTCATTTGGCAGAGGGGCAGATCCAGGAGGCAGTGGAAGGTAGCAAGATGGGGTCCCAAAGGGTCTCTACAGCCTGGATCAGAAGACAGTGTGCACTGTGCACCAGTGACAATCACAGCTCTGGACCCCAAATGGGAGTGATGATGAAAGGGGTGGATGTGTCAGTGCCTGAAGGTTACAGAAGAGCCTTCAAGTAGCTATAATGGAGCCACAGAGAATGCATGGCCACTAGGTCAGAGGGCTCCTTCCAGCCTGGGTGGGAAGGCACAGTCTCACAGAGGAGGTCCGTTGACTCCTGGATGATAGAAGGCACAATGGTCTTCATATCGACAGTGGCCCTTCTTAGAAAAGTGTCGGCAGACAGGGCGGTCCGACTTGTCTGTGAATAAGGGAAAACAGCAGCTTAATTAAAACCTCATAAGAGCTGGGCGAGGTGGCTCACACCTGTGGTCCCAGCATTCAGAAGGCCGAGACAGAAGACTGCCACAAGTTTGAAGCCAACTTGTCCACCTGCCCCCAATCAAACACAACTCTTCCGTCATGACCCCCCAAAAATCCTAAGAAAGAAAATGTAATAGATTGCAGAGAGAAAGCCAAGGTTTCTACCATACACTGTTTATAAGTATTTTGGCTTTTTCTTTCTATTTCTGGTGCTAGGGATAGAGCACAGGGCCTCAGGCATGATACACACCTTGCTCAATCACTGAACAAGACTCCCAGACCACCAAGTATTTTGGAAAGACAGTCTTTTTGAGGGAAGAAAAGTGTTCTGGGCTATTTGTTCCTCTTAAGGCAGCTAAGAAGCTGGTTGTCCAGTGCTAGGACTCCTCAACACGGATAAGGCCCTGCATTAATTCTTAGTGCTGCTTGGTGAGAGCCAAAAGATGATTTCCCAGGCCTGCTGCCACACAGGCCATGGCACAAAACATTAAAGTGGGCCTTACCTTCCATTATCTGGGGGCCGTCCTTAGGTGGGTAGGTATTCTTGACAAGAGACCAGCTTCTGAGCCTTCGTGGATTTCTCGCCTCTTTGTAAAAGCTTTCCCTAGAGGGACCCCCATGGCCTGGCCCAGGAAAAGGAGGTTCAGTATTGATACCCCACCAACCACGACCATATGGGCTAGATCGAGGACCAAGGCCTCCCCGAATGTAGCCTCTACCCCGGAGAGGAGGTGGGAGACTCAGCAGTGGTGGAATCATCGGTCCCCTTGATCCTGGAGGACCCCTGTGGAAAGCTACAGAGAGAAAGACAGGGAGGTGATTGCCTGGCAGCTTGGTCCTGACAGAAGACCCTCCCCCACCTACTACAGCAAAGCGCTCTGACACACCACTTTTAAAAGTACACAAATTAACATCTTCACCTGGGCTTCCATTGCCCATGTAAAGAGAGATACTTTCTGAGCACTTTGTAGCCCCTGGCGTGGGGTAGTAAACCTCGGACCTCGTGTATGCTAGGTAACTGACTACTCTTATTATTGAGCTAATTCTCCAGCCTCAGAAAAGCCATCCATCTACACACCCTTCCCTCCCCTGGAAGGTTGCCACAATCCTGACTTCTAACGAGACAGGTTGTGGATCTGCCTGGTTCTGAACTCAGGGCTCTTCTGTTAGTCATGAGAGTCAAGGTGTCTGGGTCGGTGGTTGATTTAAGTATAGCGTCCTATTTCACGGACTAATGTGCTCTAGTGATGGACATGTGGGTATTAACTGTGCGGCTACAAACATTTCTACGTGCAGTATAAGTTTCCGTCCAGACCACATGTGGCAGAGGAATTGCTCAGTGAGAATAGTGTATTCGGCTGGGGCGCATGCCTTTAATTCCAGCATTTGGGAGGCAGAGGCAGGCGGATCTCTGAGTTCAAGGTCAGCCTAGTCTACAGAATGAGTTCCAGGACAGCCAGGGCTACACAGAGAAACCCTGTCTCGAAAAACCAAAAAAAAAAAATTCAATTTTAATCTTGTTAAGCAGAGTTTCAGAGTGGTGTATTGACTTATACACTCCCCTCAGAGGTGGCTCTACAACTTCCAAGCATTGGGTGGGTCAGACTTTCTCAGTTGGTTGATTTGTTGTGTGCGTAAGAAACAAATGTGCGCTCATATATCACATGTGTGTCTGGTGTCCCTGCAGGCCAAAAAAGGGGGCTGGAACTAGACCTGTGAGCTGCCTAGTTCCACTAGACCATGTGGTGCTAAAAATGAACCTCGGGTTCTCTCTAATAGCAATCTCTTTAGCCTAAAAAAAATAGATTTCTAAAGTTTCAGATCTTACTTGTGTGTGTTGGGAATGTGTACACAGATATCATGCTGCATGTATGACAGAGAGACAACTTGTGGAATTTGGTTCCTGAACTACTTGGGGCCCAAGGATTAAAGTCAGACTGTCCGGCTTGGTGGCAAGCACTTTGACCTGCAGAGCCATCTTGTCGGCCTGACTCACCCCCAACTATTAAGTATATGGTTCAATACCGTAAGTAAGTTCATCTGTTGGGAAATAGAATCCCAGAACCCTACGCTGTAAACCTGAGACCAAAACAGAAACCTTTAACCAACCCCTTTCCTTACATCTCCAACAGCCCCAGTAACCCATATTCTAGTTGTTTCTATGAGTCTGACTTTAGATAGTTTATGTGTTTATCTTTATGTGCCCATTTTCTTAATACAGTGTGCTCCGGTTTACCCATGCAGCACTGCTAACAACATTTTCTTCCTTTTCTGTTCCACTGAATGTATGTATATGTACATATGTATATATATATATATATACACACACACATATATACATATATATATATACATAAAATATACATATATATACATATATATGTATATATATATAAGCTTGATGGCAGCCTGGGCTACATAACTGTCTCAAAAAAAAAAAAAAAAAAAAAGAAGAGAGAAAGACGAGCCTGGTGGTGCCTGACTTTAATCCAAGAAGTTGGGAAGCAGAGGCCAGCAGCAGATTCTCTCTGCATTCAAGTCTACTGTGGTCTGTACAGTGAGTTCCAAACAGCCAAGGCTACGCAACAAGACCCTGTTGCAAATAAATAAGAACCAAACCAAACCCAACCAACAAAAACAAACAAAAACTCAAATCCCCAAAGACTACACTCTCAATTCTTGTAAATATAAACCCAGAAGCAAACCTTACTTACTTTCTTAAATAGGGTCTCTATGTAGCCCATGCTAGCCTCATAACAGCAATGCTCCTGCCTCACCCTTCAAAATCGTAGACATATGCTACCAAGCTAGGCTAATTTTAGTTTTCTAACAAAACTCCATCCTAAATATAGTAGTTACATAGTTCCATGTCTATTTAGTTAACAGTGTTATCTGATTAATACAAGTCTGTGTTATTTGATGTAGTTCATTTATAAATACTTCTTTTATGATTAGCAAATGTATGTATGTGTATGTGTGAGTGTGTGTGTGTATATGTATGTGTTACATGTGTATCCACAGAGGCCAGAGGCTGGCAGGGTCTCACTGAACCTGGAACATCTGATTCAGCTATACTTGCTAGCCAGCAAGCCCTAGAGTCTGTCTACCTCTGCCTTATCATCACTGTTGGGCCCAGTTTTTTTTGTTGTTGTTTTTTAACTTGGTTGCTAAGATCTGAAATCAGGTCCTCATGCTTTAGAAGTACTTTATCAACTAGACCACCTCCCACAGTACCACTCCCCTCTTCCTCTTCTTTTTAGTTTTACGTTTAGAGACAGTGTCTTGTATAGGCCAGGCTAACACCCTGCTGCCACTATGCCTGGTCTGTGTGTTGTTTATAAACTCTTACCTACTCTAAGACCGTGAGTCACAGTTACTTTTTTTAAGAATGTTTATTTTACAGTCTGCTTAGAATTGATGTTATTTGGTATGATTACAACAAAGTCAAAGCTCATATTTTTCACACACACAAAGAGTCCAATTGAGGCAACGTTGCTTACTGACAGAACCACTTCTTTGATTTCATCTTTACACGCAGAATTCTGTGTTCATACCTGCAGGCCTCTGATTCCACTCAGACGTAGCCCAGGCTAGCTGGTCTCAAATTTGCTATGTAGGAGAGGCTGGTAGGAACTCCTGATCCTTCCACCAGTCTCTCAAGTATTAAAACATGTTGACATTCTGTGGAAACCACAATGTCATTGCTACTGCAGCTTTTCACTAAATCTTGCTATGCCCTCCCGCTTTGGTTTTGGTAGTGTCCCATTTAGAGCCTCTATAATGAAGAATGTTGATTTCTACACACAAATAGAGATGACCTAGGAGTTAATCCGGAAGGAATGTAACATTTCGACAACACCATGTTTCCAAACGGTAGTACACAATCCTTTGATTTTTCTCCATCCCTTCCTTCTCCAGGGATTAAAACACACGAATCAGGGCCCAATTTCTCCTCACCTGACTTGGGATCACCAGGCTTTCCATTAGCCATGGGGGGAGGGCCCAGAAGGCTGGGTGGTCCTAAGAGCAGACGTGAAAACACGGTCATCAGAACGGTGCAAAGGACGGCTCACCTCGTTCTTACGTGGTCTTTAGCACTCAGTTTTTAACCAGTAAAGTCATATATCCATTCAGCAGTGCCGCAAGCTCTCACCCCGTCCATCTGCCCGTCCCTCTGCAGAGTTGTTTGAGATTCCATCCGAGGGTTAACAGAGGTCTCTAACAGCTCTTTCCTCACAGTGCTGCATCCACAACATGCCCAGTGATTTCCACATACCCCAATCCCTCACCTTAACTGTTGGCCCATCATAGTTTTTTTCTCCTCTCCTTCCCTCGGGGGAGTAGTTCACAGAAGGCTGCACTTTGACCTAACCAGTGGAAGTGTGGTCACAAATTGTCTTCCTGGTCATCACAATCTGTAATATCGCTGCCGCCCCTCTCCCCCGCCACTCTGCGGTTGCGCAAGCCAGATGTTTAGCCGCCACCTCCCCTGCCTTCTCCAGAAAGGATTAGGAGCCAGACTTGAGAGGTTGAGGGTTCAAGCAAGCGAAGCCCTCAATTCAGGTTCCACCAGCAGCCCTCCCCCACCACGCCCCACCCCACCTCCACGCGTGCGCCCTTCCTCCTTCCGTTGGAGCCTCCTCCCCCGCACTTCATTCTCGCCTAGCCCCTGGCCCGCTGACAGGCGTGTGCACGCCCTGCCCCTCACCCATGGGGCGCTCATCCTCCTCGTCTCCAGGCTCGTCCCGCTCGGACAGTGCGAGATGCTGCGGCGGCTGCTGCTGGTCCTGCTTCTTTCGTTTCGGCATAGCGGCTGCGGCAATGGCTGCAGCAGGATTTGGAGGGCAGTGAGAAAGGGGCACACGAGCTTTCCTTCCGCTTCCGGGTGGGCGGTGGGCCGGGTGACCAAGGCTCGCGCCATGCCACTTCCGGGAGGTCGTGGATGTGCGGCGACCGTTCGCTCCTACAAGGTGCCTCGCTCACTCTGCCGCGCGTGGGGAAGCTTTGCTCCCCTTGTGTAGGTCCTCCCCACGTGGGAAAGCACCACCGCATTACAGCGAGACACAGGACACGCTTCAGGCCTCCGGCGGCACGCGAGAGGCCTGTCGCAGCCCAAGATCGCCACATCCGGTCCCCCAGTTACCATGGCAACGCCTACAGCCACAACTCCGTGCTCTCTGACCTCTCCCCAAAAGTCCTTGTCCGGCTCGCTTTTTTCTCCTCACCCGCGCTCGCACGTGTGGCCTGTGAGCCTGCCTCTTCGGCATTCTCCTTACTGAGTCCGCCACAGGCCAGTCCACCGGGCAGCCAGCGCAGCCCGGCGGCTTCGGCTACCCCGCCCCGCCCCGCCCCGCCACCCCCGGCAGCCGCGCGGTGGGGCGTGTCCTCGCCCCCTCGCCCGGCCCCCGCCAGGTGAGTGGCAGCTCCCGGGAGCGCCGGGCGGCGATGACACGCGTCTCCCCTCCCGCGACTGCCACTTGGTAGAGCCCGTGACGGAGTCGGCTGGGGCCTCCCACGCGCGCCTCGCGCTAGCCGCACCGTGCATCCCGGAGCCGCGGGCTCTCACGTGCCGCTTGCATCCCGGCCGCCCCGCTCCCCGCCGCCCGCCGCTGACGTCACCGCGGCCCCGCCTCCCCAGGGCCCCGGGCCGCCGGCGGGGGCTGCCCGGGGGAGTCAGTTGCGGCGGCGGGGAGCTCGGCGGAGGGCGGGCCGGGGCTCCGGGGCCATGCCGAGGAAGAAGCCCTTCAGCGTGAAGCAGAAGAAGAAGCAGCTGCAGGACAAGCGGGAGCGGAAGCGAGGTCAGGGAGGGGGCGGGGCCGCTGCGCAGCTCTGGAGGAGGACTGTGTCGCCGCACCGCGGGCGGGGGGGGTGGGCTCTCGCGATCCCGCGTGGGCTGCCACGGTGGGGGTTTCCCGCAGTGGCGGGACGGGGGGGTAGAGGGTGGAGGATGGGAAACCCTGCTGCTGCTACGGGGCGCTGCGACGACCTCCAGGCCCATCCGGGAGGGGATTGGGGCGCGGGGTTGGGAGCATGGAGCCTCTGGAGAAGTTGGGGAGGCTGAAGAAGAGCTTGTCCTACCGGCTCGGGGGGCTTTAGGTACCCTAAGAACCGGTCTACACCGGCGTCACCGGCCCCTCCCCTCAGGGCTCCAAGATGGGCTTCGCTCCAGTTCCAACAGCCGCAGCGGTAGCCGGGAGCGGCGGGAGGAGCAGACCGACACGTCGGATGGGGAATCCGTGACCCATCATATTCGCAGGCTCAACCAGCAACCTTCCCAGGGCCTGGGGCCCAGAGGCTACGACCCCAACCGGTAAGCCAAGGAGAAGGGCGCTGGCCTCGGTTCCGCGCCCCCACTCTTAGGGAAAGCTTCTGATGAAGGCTCGAAAGTGGAGCTAGTGAGGTCGGCAGCCAAGGTGGTTCTTCCCAGGACGAGCCACAATCTTGCTGTCAAGAGTTTGTTTTAGAGGAGACCTGAACAACCAGGAGAGGAAGCTTTGCAAAGTTTTCTGGTCAGAAGAGGAGATTGTCACAGCACTCCCCTAGATGTGTGGTCCCTCTCCCCGTAGATACCGGCTGCATTTTGAACGGGACAGCCGGGAGGAGGTGGAGAGGAGAAAGAGAGCGGCCAGAGAGCAAGTGTTGCAGCCGGTCAGTGCTGAAGTACTGGAGTTGGATATCCGGGAAGTGTATCAGCCTGGCTCAGGTAAGTGAGGACTACTCGTGTTTGCTATCAGCTTGGGGGAACTTGCTGGCTGAGAGGAGAGAAGGGGTCCAAAAAAAGTTCTTACGGTTATTCGGTCCTTTCCCTCGTTTCCCAGTCCTGGACTTTCCTCGGAGGCCTCCTTGGAGCTATGAGATGTCCAAGGAACAACTAATGAGCCAAGAGGAGCGGAGCTTCCAGGAATACCTCGGGAAGATACACGGGGCATATACGTCGGACAAACTCAGCTACTTTGAGCACAATCTGGAGGTGATGGTGGGGCGCCAACTGGAGTTGAACATACCGTGGTCTTAGCATTCCGGTTCAGGCAGGCAGCAGAAGGACTGAAGACAGTCTCTCTTCTGATCTTTTCAGACGTGGAGGCAGCTGTGGCGGGTGTTAGAGATGTCTGACATCGTCCTGCTCATTACCGACATCCGACATCCGGTGAGGACTTGGAGAGGCCTGCGAGGGGGAAAGGGGGGGATTCCAGTATGAGAGTGTTCTAAGGCGGGGGATTGGTGCAAAAGGGCCCCGATTTGCAGGTGCTTACCATCCTGCTTGTAGAATGTGTGCTTGGAATGGGGAAGCCACAGAGATCAACCTTTGGATGTGTTCCTCAGGTGATGGCACCGTGTATTGTGGGATGGGATATCTTACTCATCAAATAACCTCAGGGATCCTCCTGTCATCTTTTCCTGGTGCTGGGGTTACAGCTGGGACTTCCTTCCTTTCTTCTTTTTATACCACCTGCTAAAGCCTCCAGTCAGAAACTCATTCTTTTTTTTTCCCCCCTTTTCCTTTTGTTTTGCTCTGCTGTGCTGAGGATGCGGCCCTGGGCCTTGCATCCTGCATGTACTAGGCCTGGAGCTTTTACCACTGAGCTGCACATGCACAGACTGAGGATCCGAGCATTTTATTCATCTCTGATTCTAGCCTGCTATTATTCCCCTGCTGGCCAGCTGACCCTCTATTTCCCAGACTACCAGAGCTAGACCAGTAGCAAGTCCCAGTAGAGAGCTCTGGGGAGTTCTTGGGTCTATCCCAAAAGTGCCTTCCTTTCGTCTGTCACCTCTGTAGCCCAACATGATCGACACAGACCCACCTGGGATATTAGGTTAGTGGGTGAGGCTTGCAGACGGCTGCTGGACAGCCCTGTGAATCCTGGTCTCCTGACTTCACTTGTCTTCCAGTGGAGAAAGGGAGGTCTGTGGGGGACATTTAGGTCGGGGGAGGGGGGAGCCTCGATGAATGTGCACAAACAGTTACAAGTGTTAATTTGCATGTTTCTGTGCACCGTCACATGCACCTGTGACATACATGGTCATACACTTAACACAGATATGTACACACGTGCACGTGCTCTCATGCGTGTAGCTTATGCATGTGTATACACTTACACAGTTATACGCACATAGAAGCAGGTGTTACTTCTTACCCAGTCGCCATTTCTGTTCCTGACTGTCATCACCTCAGTGTGCTAGATATTGTCATACTTCCCGTTCTTTTCTCTCATCGTGACCCACAGGAAGCTCCCTGAGACTTGCCCAGGTTATTATTAACACCTACTTTGCCTTCCCTGCTTGGTGTGGCTGGGTTACCATTTTCACCGTAGAATCTACTTCAGCCAGAGCTGTGCCTGGTGTTGGGGAGCCGGGGTCTGCAAACTCTGGGGTGGTTTCTTGTCACCCTGTCCTCTTACCAATTCTGTCACAGGTTGTGAACTTCCCACCAGCACTTTACGAGTATGTAACTGGAGAACTTGGCCTGGCCCTGGTGCTGGTCTTGAACAAGGTGGACCTGGCCCCGCCAGCTCTCGTGGTTGCTTGGAAGCATTATTTTCACCAGCACTACCCCCAGCTCCACATCGTCCTGTTCACCTCTTTCCCTCGGGACACGAGAACTCCACAGGAGCCTGGTGGTGGTGAGTGAGCATCAGAGAGGATGTTGGGGGTGAGATGAGCAGTGGGGGTTGGAGAACAGAGAGGTTGGTTGGCAAGGGCACCTGATGCGGGCCTGAGGGCAGCAGGAGAGAGGGGCACATCTTCATTCTCTCATCTCAGTCTTGAAGAAGAATCGGAGACGGGAGAGAGGATGGACTCGGGCACTGGGGCCAGAGCAGTTGCTGAGAGCCTGTGAAGCCATCACTGTGGGGAAGGGTATGTAGTCCTTGGGGGGCGGGGGTTGGGAGGGAGGCTCAAGGGCTCATTTCTGGATGCCCCTCTAATATACATACATCAAGTTGTAGAATAAGGTGTCCCCTGATGGTGGGAAGGAGAGAGGCGGGAGTGGGTAGCAGCTTCTCTGGTTTGATGTCCTGGGTTGTCTTAGACGCTCTGATGGAGAGCGACGTCTGGGACTCCAGAGTGGGGTCCCGTGAAGGCTGGGGAAACACTGGTCTGCCGTAGTACACGTTGGCACTCGGTGATGCCTGGCATGCTGGTGGCATCCGCTGTGCGTTAATGATCCATAGTAGCCCGGGGGTGAGGGACACCCCCTCCGTTTTCTTCTTCAAACAGTGGACTTGAGCAGCTGGCGCGAGAAGATTGCTAGGGACGTGGCCGGGGCCTCCTGGGGTAACGTCTCCGGTGAGGAAGAGGAGGAGGAGGACGGGCCAGCTGTACTGGTAGAGCAGCAGACTGACTCAGCGATGGAGCCTGTGGGCCCCTCCAGGGAGCGCTACAAGGACGGGGTGGTGACCATCGGCTGTGTAGGTAAGGACTCAGTGGGCTTGCCGTAGTGGCCTTCTTAGGCTCTGGGTTTTCTTTATTTGTAGAGGGGGGAGCGAGGCCTGTTTGGGCCTAGGTTCTTCAAAGAACAGCCTTTGTCGTCGGTCCTGGGGGAACAGAGAAGGGTGTCCAGTGCAGTGCAGCCAAGTTCTGCCTGCCGTTAGCCGCGTCAACGCAGGCAAGTCCTTAAGCTGTCGAGTCGCCTGAGAGTGAGGTCGCTGGTGCACAGTTCAAAGACAGACCTGGGCCATGGCTTGCTGAGCCTCACAGTGCCTGGCAAGCCGTGACAGCGGCGGCAGCTGTGCATCGTTAAACCTTCGCAGTGCCTGGTGCTCCGAGTGACCCACGGGTACTTGTTTTCCGGTTGTGGATACTGTGGTCCGTTTGTGATACGTCTCAGCAGGAGAGCAGCACGTGTCTGCTCCCTCTGGGCTGGAGCCCTTTTCAGTGTGGTCAGGGCATACCTCCCTGGTCACCAGCTGTCACAAGCTCAGCGTGGCGGTCCTCACCTTCAGCCCCAGCGCTTGGAGACAGAGGCAGGCAAATTTCTGTGAGTTCAAGGCCAGAACGGCCTACGTTGGACAACGAGACCCTGCCTCTAAAAAGAGCCGTGTTCAGCTCCAGTAGAGCAGTAGTTCTCACCCTGTGGGTCACCGTCCCTTTCACGGGGATGACGTATCATTTTACATTAGGGACTTACGTTTACGACTCGTAAATTTGCAAAGTAGCAATGAAAATAACTGTGTGTTGGGGGTCACCGGGGTGTGAGGAAGGTTGAGGACCACTGCAGTGCAGGAGACACGCTGAGACAAGACCTAAGACCCTTTCTCGCTTTGGGTACAAGAGGCGAGACGAGACCTTGGTAGTATCAGATATCTGTGGGCTTTTATTTTGTTCTAGACTTTCCCCCAGTTTTGGTGCTTTGCCTGCATGTGTGGTCCTGGGAACAGATCTTGGTCTCTGCGAGGGCTGCGACTTCTCTCAACCCTGAGGCGCTGGCAGTTTGGATCTTAGTTCTAGTTACGTTACAAGCCAGTGGTGAAACGGCAGGATCTGGATTCACTTAGAAGTTTGTTCTTTACTGAGTGGAGTGAATGGTGGGAGATGGACAGGAAGGGAAGGTGAGAGTCCAGAGGACAGCCTGCTGAGAGGAGTTGGGCGTGGTGTTCACCCTGTATTTCTAGAGTCTGGGAGGCCAAGGCATGAGGATTATGAGAGTTTGAGGTCAGCCTGGACTGTGTGGTGAATTCTAGGCCAGCTTGGGCTACAGGTTGTGACACATCTCAAAAAAGAAAAAGGAAAACCAGCCTCCCCCCCATACACCCCAAGAGTTGTTCAGAGGGAGGTGATGGAGGCATGGGGAGCTAGGACAGAAATATGGCATTCAAGTATATGAGCCTACGGGGGTCATTCTCATTCAAACCAACACAGTGTTACCAAACTGGAGTTGGGGTGAGCTTACTGGGATGAAGGGATAAGGGCGCCCAAGGGATGCATGTCAGGTCAAAGAGGAGATGTGAGGCAGCAGTGAGCTCTGAGTAGCTTAGGTTCTAAGAGCCTGAGCAACGGACGGGAGGTCTGTGCAGATTCTGCACTCAGGCAGAAAAAAGGTGGTGTAGCCGTGAGAGGGGCGTTAGCCGGCAGGCATCTCCTTGGACAGTCGGTGATGGTTATTACGAGGTGCAGTTGTACCCGCATTGTGACCAGTGTGGGTGGTCAGTTTCTGTCCTGTAAAATGAGGAACAGACCCTGAAGAGGGAGGCCAGGGAACGACCTGGGGCCACAGCTGTAGGCAGGGGGCCAGAGCTTGTCTGGTTTTGGCTGTGTTTTTTCAAAGATTTATTTATTATTATATCTAAGTACACTGTAGCTGTCTTCTGACACACCAGAAGAGGGCGTCAGATCTCATTATGGGCGGTTGTGAGCCACCATGTGGTTGCTGGGATTTGGACTTGGGGCCTTTGGAAGAGCAGTCAGTGCTCTTAACCGCTGAGCCATCTCTCCAGCCCCTGCTGTGGTGCTTCTTTGAGTACAGTTCTCCTGATAGTCCCAACCACTGCTCAGCTTCTCTGGCCCAGAGTGAGAGCTGTCCCACAGTCCTCCGCATCGCCTTCCTAGGTTTCCCCAACGTGGGGAAGTCCTCTCTGATCAACGGGCTGGTGGGGCGGAAGGTGGTGAGTGTCTCCAGGACGCCAGGCCACACCCGGTATTTTCAGACCTACTTTCTCACCCCCTCTGTGAAGCTCTGTGACTGTCCAGGCCTTATCTTCCCCTCTCTGCTGCCCAGGCAGCTGCAGGTATGTGGTGGTGGTGGGGGGGCTGGAGCAGGGTGGGGAGGAGAGAGGGTGGACCTACCCGCGCAAGGTGCCAAGTGCTGTTCCCACAGGTTCTGGCTGGAATCTACCCCATTGCCCAGATCCAGGAGCCCTACACTTCTGTGGGCTACCTAGCCTCCAGAATCCCAGTGCAGGCCCTGCTGCACCTACGCCACCCAGAGGCAGAGGACCCTTCGGCAGAGCACCCCTGGTGTGCCTGGGACATCTGCGAAGGTGGGCTTCCACCTTCGTGACCTCTCCCTTTTGTGTCTTGCCTTACCCTGTCCTCCCCATGCAGATTCTGGCCTCAAGGAGTTGTCTGCTTGCCCCTACATTTCTTTACTCTGCCACAATCAGGAGCTCTTGCCTGGACTGTGGAACACTGGAAAGACTGGATGTGGGGCAGACGGGACGGGAACCTGGTTCCTGGGCATCCCTTACTGTTTCTGTTTCCTCTGTTTAGCTTGGGCAGAGAAACGTGGTTATAAAACGGCCAAGGCAGCTCGAAATGATGTGTACAGAGCAGCCAACAGCCTCCTTCGCCTGGCAGTGGATGGCCGCCTCAGCCTGTGTTTCCACCCTCCTGGCTACAGCGAACAGAGAGGTGAGAGCCCATGTGGTCTCCACAGTCCTACTGAGGGGCCAGTCTCTGGGCAAGACCAGACAGAGGGTCACTCTGGGCAGTTCTGGTGATGGTTTACTGATCTGCAGAAGGGTGACGTGGCTTCAGCAAGGTGGCGGTGGGGACTTGAGGACATGCAGGCGCTTTGTCAGCTCTGCAGATAGGCGATCGTGTGAGGATGTGCGCCAGCACTTGAAGCATTGCCCTTGTCCTCACCACTGCCCCAGCTCTTTTGCTCAGATGTCTGTTTGTGTTCCTCAGGCACCTGGGAGTCTCACGGAGAGACGGCAGAGCTGGTGCTGTCACAGAGCAGAGTGGGGCCAACAGGTGATGAAGAGGAGGAGGAAGAGGAGGAACTGAGCAGCTCCTGTGAGGAGGAAGGAGAGGAGGACCGGGATGCAGATGAGGAGGGAGAAGGAGATGAGGACACCCCAACTTCAGATGCTGGGTCCTGCCTGGCGGCCCGAAACCCGTATGCCCTGCTAGGGGAGGATGAGTGCTGAACCCCACCTTGTACCGTGTCCCCTCAGTAGCTTTGCTTCTGGGCTCAGCTGGAGGTCTTCCCTTTGCCACCCTGATTGTGAATAAAGATTGTCTGCTTTGTAGCCCCTTCCCCAGGTGGCCTGAGGTGAGAGCGGTCGGTGTGGGCTGACCGTTGTGGGAGGCTTTTTACCTTTCTTCTTCATTCTCTTCGGGAAGCAGAGCTATCTGAGGCCGCTGCCCACTCTCTCACGTAGCGCTTTAGGAATCCCCATGGACAGAGGAGGTTTTAAAGCAGGCTCACCTGGAATTAGCCCTCCTCTCCTGCACTTCAACAGAGTCCCATTGCCCCTGTTGCTTGGCCTTTGGTTTTACGAGCGCATTGTGGATGAAGGAGCCATGGAGGTGTGTCACCATGGAAGCTTTTTCTAGGGGTTTTCTAAATTGAGTGAACATTTATCAAATCTGTGTCTGGGACTGGGCTAAGTACAAAACGCTTTGTGTGGTGCCGGAGCCAGGACTGGTCGTGACCCAGACCTCATGGAGCACAGACTTTGGGATTAAGATGGTTGTGTGAAGGTTCTCCAAATTCTGGGGACCTGTGGATTATAATTCTGGAACTTACTGATTCTGAAATGTAAATATGACAAAAAGCTTATGAAAAGAATTAATGAAATGTGTACAGGCAGAGACTTTAATTACAGCAGACAACATCACTGTTGGAAGCAGAGCAGCTCTTTACATAGTGTCAAGTCTCATTAAGAGCCTGGGAGCAGAAAGCGCTACCTAGTGCAGAACCAGTTCTTGAGCCCATTTGCTCTGGTTTGGGGATGGAGTTCAGACTGTTTAAGGCCTGACCCAGAGGTTGGCAGGCGAGAGGTTGGCAGGTGGCTGGGCCATCTTTAGGAGTCCTCTGTATCCAGCAGAAACGAGAACCCTAGGCTGGATTCTTGGTGAAAAAGGAGGGGGCAGCCCCAGTGTTGTCCGGTAGGGCGGCAGCATGGGCTGCAGGGCTGGATTGCTCTGTAAGAGGTACCTCCTTCAGGCCCTGGGTCAGTAGCATGTTCTCCAGTGCCAGCACTGGTCTGCCAAGAAAGAGAAAGGAACCTCTATTGAGAAGAGGCCGAGGCCCCTGGCCATGCATTCCTAAAACTCCCTACAGTGGCTCTACAGAGTTAGAACCACAGCATGTGAACATGTGTGCACCCAGAAAATCATGCACCCAGAATGTTAGAAACGAGGAAAAGGCACAACCAAACCAAACAAAACAAAACCCAGTCTCTAATCTAGGGCTCTTGGGCCTCACAAACAAAACACAGTTGGACATTGTGTCTGCCCCTTGATGCTTCTGTTCCCTGTCCTCGGTTGACTCTTGAGGTTCCCCAAGGGCATTTGGGTGAGTTGGGTTGGGGTGGAGTTGACATGGTAAGCTGTATGGGCTTGAGCTGAAGACCTCACCAGAACCAATTTTTATTTTTTTTTAAGATTGGATCTCACAGCGTTCCTGGACTTGCTGTGTAGACCAGGCTGGTTCTGAAGGCAGCTCACTCCCAAACGATGTGGGATACGTGTCCCCAGTCACTGTCCTACCAGACAGAGCTGTCTTCATGACAAACAGGGAGAAGAGAGGCCGTGCACTCTGTCAGTGCCTGAGGCTGGGGAGAGTCTGAGAAGAGGGATATGGCAGTCTATGTTCAGTGTCCCTCTCCTGCTCTCAACCTTTCTCACTCCCTCCTGCTTGGGTTGTGTTCACCAGTGGGTACCTGGCTGTGGTGGCACAGGGCTCTGGCATTAGGGTTAGCCAGTCTGGCACAACGACCAGATCTCATTAATGCGTGAGCTTTTTTAACCGCTCTCATTCTGAAGCAGGGAGCGGTGAGTGGTGCAGGCGAGTTCAGTCATTCAGCCTCAAACAAAGATGGAACCAACAAAAGTTAGCTGACAACTATTTGCTGGAAGCTGTGGGAGAAATTCTATAGAATCTTTTTCAGTGTCTTAACTCCAGCAGACCATAGAACAGCCAGCCACCACTGCTAACACAACTTAGTTATTCACGTGTAGCTAGAATGAATAGTACTAGGAATCCCTCCTTCCCCACCCCCCCCCGGACTCATTTACCCCACTGAACGTTCTGAGTTACTAGTACCTGTCAATCACTGCTAACTGGTAAGAAGGATAAATAGTCCTTTGTGAAGCTCATGGTTTATTGAGTGATGAAAGTAATAATTTTTTTTTTGAAAAGTGTGGTAAATGCTGGGAGAAGAATGACAGAAGACCCCCGGGGACCCTGCTCAGGAAGTGTTCACATGGCTGGATACTCTGGGCATGGAGGGGAGACACCAGTGGCCTCCGTCTCTTTTTAGATAAATTGATCACTGGACTTGGAGCTCATTGATTAGCTAAAATGAATTCCAGGTATCTTCATACCTCTATGTCCTGAAGCACTAGGATTAACAACAAGCTGACTTTTTAAGTGCTGGTGGTCGGAACTCAGGCCTGTGAGCCATCTCTACAGCTCTGGAAGCTGGGTCTTCGAGCGGTTGTGCAAGGCTGAGACAAGTCAGCTGTTCCCGGTGCTATGGGAACACTGATGGGGCAGCCAGTCTCTGTGAGTTTGACTAAACAACCTAGAGGAGCGGAGAAATTCACACAGGCCAAACTCAACACTGGGCAAGAGGGGTTGCACAGATGCAGATCCAGGCAGCGTGTTCTAGTCGAGGGCCGTTGCTACCATAGAGAAGGGTGGAGAGAAACATTATATACAATGTAGGGTGAACAGTAAACCAGGGTACTGAGGAAGTGAGAGACAGGGAAAGCCAGAGTGTGGATTGATTGGTGTTGAAGGTAAAGACACGTTCCTGGGGCAATGAGTGCAAGGAGGAAGGAGAGGTTATAGAGGTCTCCGGCCACATTAATAAGATTGGTTTATTTATATGAGTACACCGTAGCTGTCTTTAGAGACAGTAGAAGAGGGCATCAGGTTCCATTACGGATGGTTTGTGAGCCTGCAACAGAATGGAATCTTTCCTTTTGTATCCCATCAGTTGGCGAGTCTTCATTGTCAACTTGACAGGATTCAGAATCACCCAGGAGATGCCCCTTGGGTGGCTGTGACGGTGTTTCTAGACGGTTTAGCCAACAAGGGATACAGGTGACTCCACTGATTGACTGGAGTCTCAATAGAAAACCAGCAGAACGCAAGAGTCCCCCTTCCTCTGCTTCATGACCAGGACAGGAGCAGACCAGTTCTTGCCACCTTGGACGAAACAGGTCCCACCTTTCTGTCTTGAAGATCTGACCACCTGTCTCTTCCCTAAGTGGCTTCTCATCAGGTTTGTTTGTTTGTTGTATGTGTGTACACTGTAGCTGTCTTCAGACACACCAGAAGAGGGCATCAGATCCCATTAGAGGTGGTTGTGAGCCACCATGTGGTTGCTGGGATTTGAACTCAGGACCTCTGGGAGAGCAGCCAGTGCTCTTAACTGCTGAGCCAGCTCTTCAGTCCCCACTTTAAAGATCCTTAAGAACTAACCTATGAAGGTAGGCATGGTGGGACACACCTTCAATTCCAGCACTCAGGAGGCAGAGGCAGTTGAATCTCTGTGAGTCTGAGGTCAGCCTAATCTTATGGAGTGAGTTCCAGGACAGCCAGGGCTGTTAAACAAACCCCGTCTGGAAACAAAACAAAGAACTAAGGCATGGAGCTGGGTATGGTGGGGCACACCTTTAATTCCAGTGCTTAGAAGGCAGAGGTCGATCTCTGAGTTCCAGTTCAGCCAGAGCTCCACCATGAGACCCTGGGGGGGGGGGCGCGGAAATAAAAATTTAACCCTAAGACTAAAGGGCAGGGAAGGAAATAACTGACCATAGACCATCGTGGTTGCAGTTTGGACACTTATTTAGAAGGGGAGAGTGACCAGAGGGTTTTGTAGTCATCCTAGGAGGAAACTGAGTCAGAACCAGTGGGGGGCGGGGAAAGGCAATTGTGATAGATCGACAGGCTGTTGGTTTGCTTTGCTCGTGTGTGTGTGTGTGTGTGTGTGTGTGTGTGTGTGTGTGTGTGTGTTTTGGTGGTGGAGTGGTAGAGTAAGTGAACAGTGTGTGGCATGGTTCTGACTTGGTGTATTTGTCATAGGTGATTTCCAGAGACAGTATGTGCAAGTGCAGCTTGGGGAAGAGGTGTTGTTGGCTGCAGATCTTGGGTACCATCAGCAGAGAGGTGGGAGGAGAGGAATAGGTCATCCTCAGAGTGTAGTGTAAGCCAAGAACCTGACTAGGAATTTACAGAGGAGAATTTACAGGCATCTTACTTCCTGTCTGGGAAGAAGAGTAAGCCAGTTAGAGAAAACCAGGAATGCAAAGGAGAGGGAGGAGAAAAAGCCCAAAGGAAGATGATGTTGGAGGTGATTGGATTGGGGAACAGGGTCTTGAAGACTCTATATGGGACTAGAAGACTAGATTACAGTATAGTGGACGGAGGTGCAGGTATTGGAATAAGGATGTAATTGTCAAGCAATTTGGTTATGGGGTGGAGAGAAGGCTCAGCGATTTGGTTCCCAGCATCCACAACCAGCAGCTCACAACCGCCTGTAACTGGTGGTGACGTCCAGATAGCTGTGCGGCTACAGCTCAACTACATGTTGAAATATTTATGTATCAGTAGGTAGTAATGAGTAACTGCAACAGCAGGGAAAACATCTCTAAGCCTGACCGCCTGCCACTTGGAGCTCAAGATCCGCCCCCGCCCCAGCCTTGGGTAGAGTCGTCCCGCCGCACCTGCGACTCCGCAGTGCCACCTGCTGGTGGAGCTGTGTTATGGACGCGCAGAGGAAACCCTGACGTCGCGTTTGTCGGAGCTGGGCTGGGATGCTCGCCTTTAAACCCAGCTTTTCAGGTTGAGACAAGAGGATTGCTGGGAACTGGTAGGCTATCCATGGCTAAATAACACGACCTTATCTCATAAGACAAATAAAAAATTACCTTCGAGCTATATTGCGTTGGTGTAGTTTTTAAACCGTTCAGCTTCGTTCTTCTACTCGTAACAGATTTCAATGACTTTTAATTAAAACGTTAAAGCTGAACAAAGGTTGGGGGAAAAATTTTTTTTTAGACAGGAGTTCTCTGTATAGCCCGGGCTGTCTTGGAACTCACTGCCAGGCTGGCCTCGAACTCAGATACCAACCTGCCTCTGCCTCCCGAATGTTGGGATTAAAGACGTGTGCCACCACGGCCAGCTCGAGATAATTTCTCATACCATCTGACAGTCCATCCTTTGAGTGAAATGGTCCCCCATAGGTTCAAGTATTTTAACGGTTGGTCCCCAGAGGCTAGAGGTTTTGTGGCTCCTTTAAGAAGGTGGAGCCTTGCTAGCGGAAGTCCCACCCAGTGGGTGGGGCTTCTGGGGGGGGTGTTGGCCCCTGGGTTCAGCTTCTGATCTGTTCCGGAATAGCGGACCCGGTTGTCCATTGATTTCGTGTTCATCCTCAAACGGTAAGCCTACGAAAACCTTTTAAAGTCGTTTCTTGTCAGAAATTTCGGTTTTCAAATCTAGGAGAGATTACAATCGTCAAGTCTTTCCATCTTGAAGCGCCTCCTGTCGTATTTTTGATTTTTATTTTCTCGGTTCTACTAAGCTTACTTCGTAGATTTATTCAGTCATTTCAGGACAGGGTTTCTCTGTGTCGCCCTGGCTTTCCTGGAGCTCGATCTGTTGATCAGGCTGGCCTCGAACTCAGATCCGTCTGCCTAGGCCTACGGAGTGCTGGGATTAAGGGCGTGCACCACCATGCCCCGCCCTTATTAGATTTTAATTTAATTTCCCAGCTTTACTTATTTAGGTATAAGTGATAAAAATTGCACACGTTTGAAATATATAACGTGGTATTTTAAAACACATTGTTTAGGGCGGCGGAGATTGCTTAATCGGTAAAGTGCTTGCTTTGTAGCACAGGACCTTTGAGGTTGATCCACGGAAATAGCGTAAAAAATCTGAGTGCTTGTTATGAAAACTCACCTGGGAGGAAGAGACAGGCCGATCCTGGGGACTACTCGGTTAACCAGACTAGTGAAACTCACTGATTAGTGAGTTTCAGGGCAATGAGAAGCCTTGTCTCAGACAAAAAAATGGAGGGTGTGTTAGGAAAGATACAGTTGTCCTTTGGTCTCCACTCTTTACACCTTATCTGCTTTAATCTCAGCATTCAGGAGGCGGATCTCTGTGAGGTCAGCCTGAATGAGCCCTGGAAGAGATTAAGCCAGTTATTTAGAGAACTCTCTACTGTTTGTTGATTTTTTTTTTTTAGAAAGGGTCTTGCTATGTAGTAGCGTCTGGCCTAGATTCTGTCTGCCTTTGCCTCTTGAATGCTAGGATTAAAGGCATGCACCACCAAATCTGGTTATAACAAAGTTCTTGATGTGTCGGAAGTCTAATGAGCAGGGGCTGGAGAGAGGGCTCAGCAGGTAAGAGGGCCGGCTGCTCTTTCCAGAAGACCCAGGTTCAGTGTCCAGCACCAGTGGTTGCATGCAGGCAAATATTCATACATATAAAATAAAAACAAACGCAGCATTTTAATCCTGGGACCACCCAGGTGCTTCTGACAGGTGTCTAATGAAAAGAACAGACAGAAAGCCTCTTACACCGTTTACGCCTCCTGGGCTAAGAGCTAGCCCTGGGTTCTCAGTGTAGTAGTGGTGGTGTGGCAGTGCCCATTATATATGCCCATGTGATGATATGCTAAGGATACTAATGGAGAGCCTGAGCCTGCTGTCCCCACCCCCTTCTCAGGAAACACCTTCCCAGACACATTGTTTAATAATATCTTGCTTCATAACAAGTGCCTGTCTTCTTTTGGACCTACCTCCATCACCTTTCATTGCTTCTAGGCCAATAATGAAAGTAGATTAAAGGATTTTTTTTCAGAGAAGAACGGGGTGTTTTGGAAGGAGACTGCTAAAGAGTAGCAGGATTTTGATCACTAGCCCCTCCTCCCCATCACCTGCTGCTCCCTGTCCCCTTCTGTGTTCTCTGGCTGGAGAGAGGGACCCATCCCCCTCCTCAACCGTGTCTGTCACCTCTAGGCGATGCCATCCACCTTTAAGGTCAAGGTTCTTTTGTTTTTGTCTCCCTCCCATGTGCTGATGGAACCCAGGCCTTGGCATGCATGGGACAATAGTTAAAGCTGCCTAGAGTGTTTCCATAATGGGATGCCCTGATGGATCAGGCCCTGCATGAAACATCTTGGGGGAGTGACCATCTGGAAAAGCTTTCGGAGAGTTTTTCCTCTGGTTCTTTCTTTTCTGTCAGTGGGATTCCTGCAGTCCTAACGTTTTTCTACTTTATAGTGTTGGCTTTGCCGCTGAAGCTGCTAGATTGAGTGATGGAACCCCGATACATGTTGCACCATTTTGCACCACTAGGGGGTGCCAGCAGGCCTTGCGGTTTAGGCTGACAATTCTAGGCGGCTGTCTGGAAAGATCGTGAAGATGACGTTTGAAGAATGAGAGTTTAAGATTTCCCCAAGTGGTCACTAGAGGGCAGCGTCTGACAGGAGGTTGGAAGGCCAGGGGTCGCTGGCTCAGGCCAGGCGTCACTAAGACAGGACAGGCAGGCTGTGTCGTTATTTAGTCCCAGCCAAGAGTGAAGGATGAATCTGGCCAGAATTCTGATGAGGAGCAACCGTCTTTCACAGCTGTAGCTTGATTACTTTGGATTCTTTCTTTGGATTCATCTTCACAGGATTAATAAATATTTTGTCTGTCTTCTATCTTAAATGTTATTTCTGCCATGTTATCACTCACTCACGGTGTAGCCCCACGTGACTTCTCGCCTCAGCCTGCCTGGCTTCTGGGTTTGGCCTCGATCCAGAATAACGCAATAGTAAATACTCAAAACCTGCTGCTTGTTTATCTTACCCCACGTTGCTCTTCTCTATGCTAGTGGGACACTTTGTCTATATTTTCACTTGTTAAGTTACGCTTAGCGATGTCACTTTGCAGGGTTTGGTTGGGTTTTTTTTGTTTATTATTTAATTATTTTTCGAGACAGGGTTTCTCTATATGACCTTGGGTATCCTGGAACTCATTCTATAGACTACGCCTCTTTCCGAGCTCCAAAGGATCTTTGACCCTCCCCCCCCCCAGGATCAAAGACGTGCTCTCCCCGCCCCCACGTCCCCCCAACTCACTTTGCAGTTTTCACATCACAGAGATTAGCAAATTTGAGACCAGAGAGATGGCTCAGTCAGCAAAAATGCTTTCTGTACAAGCATGAGGCTATGATTTCAAATCCTCTGCGCCCGTGTGAAAACAGCATGGTGGCAGCTCGTAATGCACTCTGGAGGCAGAGGCGTGATGATGGGGGTGGGGGGTGGGGCTTCCAGGCCAGCCAGGCTTGCTGGGTTAGCCAGCACCTGTGGGCTTGGGGTGCAGGCTGAATAAAAAGGGGAAGGCTGCTAGGAGCACTCCCTGCTTCCCTCGGTGTGACCAGCCACCTTGGCGGAGTGAGCCAAAAGAAATACTTCCTTGTTTTTTTTTTTCTTAATTTTTTGAGGTTTTTAATTTTTTTCAGTACTGAGAAAAGTAATGATTACATTTAATAGATACTTTATGACCTGTAATTTATTCCCTTAAGGTCATCATTCAGTGTGGTGGCTTGAATAAGAATAGCCCCATTGAAGCCGGGCGGTGGTGGCGCACGCCTTTAATCCCAGCACTTGGGAGGCAGAGGCAGGAGGATTTCTGAGTTCGAGGCCAGCCTGGTCTACAAAGTGAGTTCCAGGACAGCCAAGGCTACACAGAGAAACCCTGTCTCGAAAAACCAAAAAAAAAAAAAAAAAAGAATAGCCCCATTGGCTCAGATGCTTGGTTCCCAGTTGGTGGACTGTTGTGAAGGGTTAGGGGGTGTGGCCTTGTTGGAGGAGGTGTGTCCCTAGAGTGGCTTTTACTGCCAGGCCCTGTCGTCTGTCTGTCTCTGTCTCTCTCTCTCTCTCTCTCTCTCTCTCTCTCTGCTTGTGGATCATGACTTAAAGCTCTCAGCTACATGCCTGTCTGCCTGCCGGCATGCTTCCTCCTTAGGATGGTAGTGGAGTAATAACCCTCTGAAACTGAAAGCAAGTACCCACAGTAAGTGCTTTCTTTTCTTTGTAAGAGAGAAGGAGACCCGATGGAAAGGGACAGAGGGAGGGAGAGACTGGGAGAGACTTAGATTGCACAGGAATCAAAGTCTATGTTCAGTTGGAGAGACTGGCAGAGGCAGAGGCAGAAGGAGTGTGGGCAGACTCCAGGACACTGATTGGTAATGAGTGGAAGGGAAAGCCTGTGTGAGAGAAACAGCTCTGTTTCCTGTTCTCTTATTTTATTTTTGTCTTTTGATACTAATTAGATTCCCTAAGATGCTCTGTTGGCTTAATGGGAATTAGGGAAACAGATTAGTTAATTACTGGGAAACCTGGGTTGATGAGAAGGCTCAGTGGGTAAAGCCACATGTCACTGAGCTTAGTCACGTGAGTTCAAGCTCTTGGACCCACATTCTGGGTAAGAACCCACCCTACAATTTGTTATCTGGCCTCACACTGCACCTTGGCAACCATGTGCCAAATTCCTAAGAGATGTAACAAAGTTTTAAATAATGTTAAAAATAAACATCTTTAGAGATGTCATATATGTATATACATATATATAAACATATATATGTCAGTTGTACAAAATAAAACAATTATTGAAGTTAGCTTGACATTTTAGTACTTTTAATAATAAATATAACTTTTCAGATTAACCATTTTAGTGACGCTTCAGTGGCAGTAAATACATCCATATCTTTGTGTGACCATCCCTTCCATCTGTCCCCAGAACTTCTTCACCTTGTAAAACTGAAACTCTGTACCCATTAAACAGAAACGTCTCATTTCTCCCTTTGGCCAGCACCTGACAGCATCAGGTGGTCCTTTTGTGTGAGCCTCCCAAGTTGCAGATGTGTGCCACAGTACCCGGCCACTCCCCTTTGTTAAGACCAACTAATAATAACCTCAACACCCCACGTGTTTCTTCTAACTTTAGCATTTGTTTACCTCCTTGTCTCTTTGTGCACCATGTGCGCGCAGTGCCGGTGGAGAAAAAAGCTTGAAATCCTAGTAAGAGATAAATACACTTTTTTGTTTGTTTTATGTATTTAGGTAAATCTTTGTCTAACATTTATTTTTATTTTATGAGTGTCTGTGTTTGTCTGTGCACCATGTGTGTACACATGAGCTGGAGTTACAGAAGCTTGCAATCTGCCATGTGGGTACTGAGAACTGAATCCAGGTCCTCTGTAAGAATAGTCAGTGCTCTTACCCATTGAGCTATCTCTCCAGCCCCTTGTTTTTTGTTTTTTTGTTTTTTTTGAAACAGGGTCTCTCTCCACGTAGCCCTGATTATACTAGAACTTGCTATGTAAACCAGGCCAGCCTTGAACTCATGAAGATCAGCCTGCTTCTGTCTCCTGAGTGCTGGGATTAAAGGCATGTATCACCATGCCTGGCTGAATGCAGGTTTTAAGTTTCACCAAACCTTGTTGCCATCAACCTTGTGAATATGAATTGGACCCCATAGCACACCATCAAAGATAGGAGAGATGGCCCAGTGGTCAAGATCACTGGGCTGCTCCTGCAGAGGATCCCTAAGGTTGTAATCCCAGCGCTCACACAGTGGCTCACAGCTGTCTGTAACATTTCCAGGGCACCAGATGCACATGTGGTACACAGACATTCATGTAGGCAAAACACCCATACACATAAAATATCAAAATAATAAAAATGTAAAAAAAAAAAAAAGATAAGAATTCAAAGATGTTTATTGGGGCTTGAGAGAAGACTCCGTGGGTAAAGGGCGTGTGCCAAGCTCTATGACTTAAGTTTGATCTCCAGACGGCATGTGAGAACTGACTCCCACAAGCTGTCCTGTGACCTACACACACACACACACACACACACACACACACACGCTAAATACATGCACATATAATAAAGATTTTTATTAGTTTCTCCTTTATCCGCTGGCCTGTGTGCATACCATATACCACATAAAAGCTTGACTCCCATTATCCCTCTGCCAAGTTCACTTTGTCATTTCTTCCTACGCCATCTTGGATGGCTTGCTAGGACGGGGAATTCCACACAGCAGGGCTTGGTCAGAGCAGTTTGCTTTCCCAGCCTCTTTAAAGGTCTTGGCATAGTTTCATTTCTTTTCTTTGTTTGTTGTTGTTGTTGTTTGTTTGTTTTGTTTTCTTTCTTTCTTTCTTTCTTAAACAAAACGTTTTTATTGATTCTCTGGGAATTTCACATCACACACCCCTATCAGACTCACTTCCCAGTCCTTCCACACCCCCAACACGTGTGACTCCCCAAAGAAAAGTAAAAATAAAAATAATAAAAATGGAAAAAGGTCCAATTTGTGTTCTGTCTGTGCTCAGTGGAGTGTGGTCAAACCCAGTAGTCTGCACCTTAGAACTGAGTCTTTCCTCTCCCACACCCCACCAGAAGCCATCATCTGTGGAGAACCATACTTCAGCATCCCCCATCCCACTTTTAAAAAGTTCTCTTTGGCGTCTTTCTGTCTAGGCTGTTAGTTTTTTGGGGAAAGGGCTTGGAATGGGCATATGGGTTTTCACAGAAGTCTTCCATTCCCCTCCCCTCAACTGTGCTCAGCATAGTTTCCTGATGTGTCAGTTTCTGACAAGCTGTATGTGTGGGCTGCTGTGATAAGCCTGATGAGCACATTAAAATTCCTGTTAGTTGTCCCCCACCCACCCCGCCCATGGCTAAGAGATTCCAAGGTAGCAGCAGAGTCTCCTGATGCTGTTCTCTGGGCTTGCAATGGTTTCTCCCTTGCCCAGTTGGATGAGCCCATCCCTGTGTCCTGCAGTGATTTGAATGAGAATGACCTTTATAGGCTCACGTATTTGAAGACTTGGTCTGAAGTTGGTGGAGCCGTTTGGGGCAAGGATTAGGAGGTGTGGCCTTGTTGGAGGTGTATCATTGGGGGCAGGCTTGGAGGTTTCAAAAGCTCACCCACTCCATTTCCAGTTAGCTCTCTTGAAAGTTCTCAGCTACTGCTCAGGCAGGAAGCCTGCCTGCCTGTGTGATGGTGTATAGGTGGAAGATGGAAAATTTTAAGTTGGCCCTTCTCAACTCGGGGCCTAGAGAACCTGAACCTGTGAACTCTGCTGCGGGTGCCAGATAAAGGACCATACCCTGACCACCTGGAAGCAGCCCGTGAGAATTGCTCCCGCCTAGAGGTCCCTACTCCCCCCTCCCCTCCCTCCGTTATCAGCGAACCATATCCTGACCACCTGGAAGCAGCCCGTGAGAATTGCTCCCGCTTGAAAGTCCCTACCCCCCCCTCCCGGAATTTGCGGTTTTTGCCTTTATAAGCTTGTGTGATTAGGGGCTAGGGGCTCTTCTTTCCTCCTCCTGTGTGAGGTGCGAGTTGAGCCCCAGCTAGCTGGTTCCCGATTAAAGCCTCTTGCTGTGTTGCATCAAGCTCCGACTTCGATGGTTTGTGGGGTGGATGTCGATCTATGGGACTTGAGTGAGGGTCTTCCTCTCCGGGGGTCTTACATGTGGGGGGCTTGTCTGGGATCTGACGACCACCCCCTACCCACGAACTCGACCTTGGAGGTAAGGCGCCTCCTGTCTCTGTCTTGTTCTGTCTTGAGTGCTTTCGGTTTGTATTGCAGCCGCCTGTTCGCTCGTGAGAATGGTCGGTAAATGTACCTGGAGGACCACAGGTTTGCTGCCCTGGGGGACACCCCAGGAGGAATGGAGAGCCAAGGACGCTTGGTGGTCTCCTCTTGAAACGACCCTGCTCCATCCAATCCGGTCCTTCTGATTAGGTGCTCCGCCTACCAGATTGCGCTGCAGTCAGAAACACTTTCGTTTTTGTGGCGCAGGAAGCGCAGCCGTTTTTGTCTGTTCGGTCTTGTATCTTTGTCTCTCTGTTGTACCTGACTGCTTGACTGACAGACTGTGTCAACCACCCATAGTCTTACTCTTGATCACTGGACTGAGGTTAAGCATAGGGCCCATAATCTCTCTGTCGAGGACTGCCAAGGACCTTGGCAGGCATTCTGTGCCTGGAGTGGCACCAGAGGGCACCTTTGACCTAGACACCATACTTGCGGTCAGAGCTATTGCTTTTCAGTCTGGACCACACGAGCATCCGGATCAACAGCCGTACATTACGGTCTGGGAGGATTTGTGGTGGAACCCACCACCCTGGGTTAAGCCCTGGGTCTACCGACCCAGACGCCAGCCAAGCTCCCGAGTCTTGGCACTCCAAAGCCCCGAGGAGGAGCCTTCACAGCCGGCTTCCCCGAAGAAGATTTACCCTGAGATTCAGAAAGATCTCCTCCTTCTTGACCCTCCACCCCTGTACCCTCCTGCCCTTCCCCCTGCCGCGCAGCCGGCACCCTCGGCCCTGCCAGCCTGGGAGGCTCACGGTCCCACCCTGGGGACCCGTAGCCGCCGAGCGGCTACTCCTGATTCCTCCTCTGACCCACTTGTGACCCTGCCGTTGCGGGCTTATGGACCCCCGCCGGCTCCAGGGGAGGATGGCCAGGGGCCAGCCCTACAGCCACTCCAGTATTGGCCCTTTTCATCATCTGATCTTTATAACTGGGAAACTAACCACCCACCTTTTTCTGAGGATCCTCAAAGGCTTACAGGTCTCGTGGAGTCCCTAATATTCTCCCACCAACCCACGTGGGATGATTGCCAACAGCTCCTCCAGACTCTCTTCACCACAGAGGAGAGAGAGAGGATCCTGTTAGAGGCCCGGAAGAACGTGCCAGGGGCCTATGGCAGGCCTTCACAGCTCCCCAATGTTATTGACCTTGGGTTCCCGCTCACCTTCCCGGATTGGGACTACAACACGCCAGAAGGTAGGGAGTGACTGACGGTCTATCGCCAGGCTCTTGTGACTGGTCTCCTGGGAGCCGCTAGGCGCCCCACCAATTTGGCTAAGGTAAGAGAGGTAATGCAGAGTGCGACTGAACTGCCGTCCGTGTTTCTTAAGCGACTCATGGAGGCAAACAGGAGGTATACCCCCTTCGACCTGACTGCGGAGGGTCAGAGGGCATCTGTGGCAATGGCCTTTATTGGTCAGTCAGCACCAGACATAAAGAGAAAGTTACAGCGGCTAGAGGGATTGCAGGATTTAAACCTACAAGATCTGGTGAAGGAAGCTGAGAAGGTATATTATGAGAGACTGAGGAAGAGAAAGAACAGAGAAAAGAAGAGAGAGAGAGAAAGAGAAGAGAGAGAGAGAGAAGACAGGAAAGAAATTTAACTCGGATCTTGGCCGCAGTTGTAAATGATAGGGACAGAGGACCGTCTAGAGAAGGAACTAGAAAGCCAGGGAACCTGGGCAACCGTACCCCAATGGGAAAAGATCAATGTGCATACTGTAAGGAAAAAGGGCATTGGGTCCGAGACTGCCCCAAACAGAAAGGACCCCCTCAAAGGGTACTAGCCCTGGCAGAAGAGGAAGAAGACTAGGGGAGACAGGGCTTGGAGCCCCTCCCCGAGCCTAGGGTAACTCTAAAGGTGGAGGGGCAGCCTGTTGAGTTCCTGGTGGACATGGGAGCCCAGCACTCAGTCTTACTGAATTCAAAAGGCCCTACGTTCCAGAGAAAATCTTGGGTGATTGGGGCCACTGGTCAACAACAATACTCATGGACTACCCGAAGATCAGTTGACTTAGGGGTGGGCTGAGTAACCCACTCATTTTTGGTTATTCCTGAATGCCCTACCCTTTTGTTGGGAAGGGATCTACTTACTAAACTAGGGGCCCAAATCATCTTCACCCCACAAGGACCAAAAGTCACCAAGGCAGGGCAAGCAATAACAGCCCTAACCATGCGCTTAGAAGAGGAGCACCGACTCTTTGAGCTACCCGGAAAAAGGCCTGTGGATATCAATATCTGGCTCCACAAATATCCTGGGGCCTGGGCAGAGACTGCAGGGATGGGACTGGCACAGAAACAACCACCTGTGGTCGTAGAATTAAAGGCCTCCGCTACTCCAATTGCGGTACGCCAATACCCCATGAGCCCCGAAGTGCATGCAGGGATAAGACCCCACATACAGTGCCTCATCAAACGAGGGATACTGATAAAATGCCAGTCACCATGGAACACCCCACTCTTGCCTGTACGTAAACCTGGCAGTAATGATTACCGACCTGTCCAGGATTTAAGGGAAGTCAACAAGCGGGTACAGAATATCCACCCAACCGTTCCTAACCCGTACAACCTGTTGAGCACACTGCCCCCAGATCGTACCTGGTACACAGTGTTGGACTTGAAAGATGCCTTCTTCTATCTCTGCCTACACCCCACCAGCCAGAAGATCTTCGCCTTTGAATGGAGGGACCCGGAGACTGGAGCAACTGGCCAGATGACCTGGACCAGGTTGCCGCAGGGCTTCAACAATTCACCAACCATCTTTGATGAAGCCCTGCATCAGGACTTGGCTCATTTCCGTGCAGCTAACCCCCAGGTAACCTTGCTTCAGTATGTTGATGATTTACTTCTTGCAGCCCCCAGTGAAGAGGCCAAGGGACAGAGTTACTGCTGTAAGAACTGGTCAGGTGACGTACTTGGGGTACTCACTTAAAGGGGGAAGGAGATGGCTCACGGAGGCCAGAAAACAAGCAGTGACTCAGATCCCAGTACCCCAGACTGCACGACAGGTTCTCGAGTTCCTAGGAACTGCCGGCTTTTGCAGACTCTGGATTCCGGGGTTTGCCTCCCTGGCGGCTCCCTTATTTTCTTTAACTAAAAACAGTGCGCCCTTTGAATGGAACAAAGAGCAGCAATAAGCTTTTGATGACATTAAACGAGCCCTGCTGACGGCCCCCGCACTGGCCCTCCCCGACGTGTCCAAACCTTTGTGGATGAAAGACAGGGCGTCGCTAGGGGAGTTTTAACTCAGCAGCTGGGGCCGTGGAAGAGGCCTGTGGCCCACCTCTCCAAGAAATTAGATCCTGTAGCCAGCGGGTGGCCTGCTTGCTTAAGGTCACTTGCAACAGTGGCACTGCTAGTCAAAGACACTGACAAATTGACACTGGGACAGAATTTGACCATCATTGCTCATGCCCTGGAAAGCGTCATCAGACAACCACCTGAACAATGGCCCTCCAACAACTGTATGACCCACTTCCAAAGCCTCTTGTTAAATGGCAATTGGGTACAGTTTGCTCCCCCGGTCACCCTCAACCCCGCCACTTTGCTGCCTGACATGGACCCACACCCAGTGGTACACAACTGCCAAGAGATACTAGCAGAAGAAACGGGTCCATCGAGACCTCCGGGACCAACCTCTACCAGATGCCCTGGTGACTTGGTTTACTGATGGAAGCAGCTTCGTGGTCGGGGCGGCAGTGGTGGATCAAACCAAAGTTATATGGGCCAGCAGTCTCCCCAATGGATCCTCAGCTCAAAGGGCCGAACTGGTCGCATTCACCCAGGCTCTAAAGATGGCAGAGGGAATGAGAGCCAACATCTGTACGGACAGTAGGTATGCCTTTGCCACAGCCCACATCCATGGCCCAATCTATCGGCACAGGGGACTTTTAACCTCAGCAGGAAAAGAAATTAAAAACAAGGAAGAGATATTAAACCTTCTTGAAGCCATGCATAGGCCCCTAAAGGTGGCAATCATACATTGTCCAGGCCATCAGAAAGGAGATTCAGTGATAGCCAGAGGAAATCAGCGGGCTGATGCTGAGGCCAAGAAAGCAGCCCAAGGGTTAAACATCTTGACTGCATTTCCCCAAGATGAGGTTCCAGTACCGGTGCCCTCCGTCAGACAGTTAGATTATACAGAGCAAGACCTTCAACATATTAGTAAACTAGACAAGGACTATGATCCCCTTTATAAGATTTGGAAAAGCAAAGATGGGAAGATTATTCTACCCAATTCACAGGCCAAAACCATTCTGCTCCAGATCCATCGGCTCACACATTTAGGAGCTAAGAAAATGATAGCGATGATGAAAAAGACTCACTGTCATATTGTTGGACTGTATGATCCGGCCAAAGACATAGTTAAAAATTGTGTGCTTTGCCAGAAGGTTAACGTCTGTAAAAACAAACTAGAATCAGGCAAACGCCTCCAAGGAGATAGGCCAGGAGCCTTTTGGGAGGTTGACTTCACGGAAATCAGGCCAGCACGATACAGTAATAAGTACCTGTTAGTCTTTATAGATACTTTCTCAGGTTGGGTGGAAGCCTTCCCCACCAAGAAGGAAACAGCTAGAGTTGTGACAAAGAAGATCTTAGAGGAAATTTTCCCTCGGTTTGGCATGCCAAAGGTAATTGGATCTGATAACGGTCCAGCTTTTGTTGCCCAGGTAAGTCAGGGACTGGCCAAGATCCTGGGGTTTGATTAGAAATTACATTGTGCATATAGACCTCAGAGCTCAGGGCAGGTAGAGAGGATGAATAGAACCCTAAAAGAGACCATGACTAAATTGTCCAAAGAGACTGGCTGTGCAGACTGGACAGTCCTCCTTCCCTTGGCGTTGTTCTGAGCCCAGAATACCCCTGCCCAGTTCGGCCTTACCCCTTTTGAGACCCTATATGGGGCGCCACTCCCTCTTAGCATGATAACTGATCAAATAGAACCTACTTGCCATAGTAACAGTGACCTATATGCTAGGCTGAAAGCTCTCAAAGTGGTACAGAAGGAGGTGTGGACCCAGTTGACTGAGATTTATCGACCAGGAGATCTTCAGGTGTCCCACCAGTTCCAGGTCAGAGACTCAGTTTACGTAAGACGTCACCAGGTATCCAGTCTTGAACCGCGCTGGAAAGGACCGTACCTGGTGCTCCTGACGACCCCTACCGCTGTCAAGGTAGATGGTATCTCTGCGTGGATCCATGCCTCACATGTCAAACATGCACTGCCATTTGACCACGACTGGCAGACTGAAGAGACTGATCGCCCCCTCAAGCTTCGCTTTCGCCACCTTGCTCTTCCTGATGGCGCTCCCTCAGCTAAGTAACTCAAACCCTCATGCCCCACAAAAACTGACCTGGCAGGTCATTTCCCAGACTGGGGATGTAGTATGGAGCTCCTCCAAGGATGCTCCTCCATGGAGTTGGTGGCCTACACTGACCCCTGATCTCTGCCAATTGGCCGCGGGACTAGACTCCTGGGACATACCAGGCGCCTCTGCCCACGATTTGCCTCTTCATGATAACTCCCAACGGGCGCAAGACGCAGGGTTCGGGTGTGGCAACAAATTTTCTCGCTGTGCTCTCCGAGAATCAGATATTTATGTATGCCCTAGAGATGTCCCTGACCTCTCCGCCAAGACTAGATGTGGGGGAGCAGACTACTTCTACTGTAAGGCGTGGGGCTATGAAACTACAGGGGATGCCTACTGGAAACCCCAGTCTACCTGGGACCTCATCACCTTGACCAAAAATCATACTTACCGACCCAATTGTGCTAGCTTCAAACAGGTCCAGTCCTCCCCGTGTGAATCCTCCGCTTACTGTAATCCCCTCAAAATAGACTTCACTGAGAAAGGAAAGAGTCAAAACTCTGATTGGCTCAGAGGAAGACAGTGGGGAATTCGCATTTATAAGTCAGGAGTGGACCTAGGGTTATTCATGACCATCAGACTTAAAATAGAGACTCCCACTTCGGTGGCGGCGAGCCCAAACCCTGTTCTGGGACCCACTAGCATCATCAGACCACTCCCATCCGCTCCCAAGCCATCCCCAGCTGCACTTCCTCCTACCTCTTCCCTACTGCCCCAGGTCCCACATACCCACCTCTTCCAGGAATAAGCCAGCGTATGTTCAATCTAATTCAAGGAGCATTTCAGGTTCTAAATTCCTCCAATCCAGAAGCTACTCAGTCTTGCTGGTTGTTTCTTGCCTCTAACCCCCCTTATTATGAGGGCATAGGAATTACAAGATCCTATAATGTCAGTTCAGATCACAGTTCCTGCAACTGGCAGAATGCTAAGAGGCTAACCTTGTCTGCTATATCTGGGTCTGGACTTTGTATAGGTAAGGCTCTCCCTGACAAGACTCATCTTTGTAATCACACAGCTATTGTCGATAGCTGTGGGACCAACTGCTACTTGGTGCCTCCAATTGAAGCCTGGTGGGCTTGTGACACAGGCCTCACCCCTTGTGCATTAACATCTGTCTTTAACCAATCCCAAGACTTCTGTGTGATGGTTCATTTGGTACTCAGACTCCTTTTTCATGACAGCTCTTTTGTAGATGAGTTTGATCATCGGACCAGGTATAAACGAGAGCCTGTTACTTTGACCCTGGCAGTCCTCCTAGGAATAGGAGTAGTGCGGGTGTAGGAACAGACACTGAAGCTTTGATACAGACCCCCCACTCTTATGAAAGTCTCCGAGTAGCCATGACTGAAGATCTCAGAGCCGTTGAGCACTCCATCTCTAAGCCAGAAGAATCTTTAACCTCATTATCAGAAGCAGTGCTTCAAAATAGGAGAGGACTTGACTTATTGTTCCTTAAAGAGGGAGGGTTATGGCTGCCCTTAAGGAAGAATGTTGCTTCTATGTAGACCATTCAGGGGTAATAAAGGATTCCATGAGCAAACTCAGAGAACGCTTAGACAAGAGACAACGAGACCGAGATGCAGGACAAAGCTGGTTTGAAAGTTGGTACTTCAAATTTCCTTGGTTTATACCTTCCTTTCCCTCCCTCGTGGGATCACTCCTTATTCTCCTACCGCTCCTTACCCTGGGACCTTGCGTTCTAAATCGCCCCATTAGTTTTGTCAGAGAAAGAGTTAGGGCTGTTCAAATAATGATGCTCCGTCAACAGTATCAGGTCCCGAAATCTAGAGAAGAATCAGAAGTTCAATGATTAGAACTTACAAAAAGAAAAAGTGGGGAATGTAGAGATGGAAGATGGAAAATTTTAGGTTGGCCCCTCTCTACTCGGGGCCTGAGAACCTGAACTTGTGAACTCTGAGGGAGGGCCCTTGAGGTAGGAACTTGTAAAAACATTTCTGAGAAGTGCAGCTGCGCGTGCCAGATAAAGGACCATATCCTGACCACCTGGAAGCAGCCCATGAGAATTGCTCCCGCCTAGAGGTCCCTACTCCCCCCTCCCCTCCCTCCGTTATCAGCGAACCATATCCTGACCACCTGGAAGCAGCCCGTGAGAATTGCTCCCGCCTGAAAGTCCCTACCCCCCTCCCCTCCCGGAATTTGCGGTTTTTACCTTTATAAGCTTGTGTGATTAGGGGCTAGGGGCTCTTCTTTCCTCCTTCTGTGTGAGGTGCGAGTTGAGCCCCAACTAGCTGGTTCCCAATTAAAGCCTCTTGCTGTGTTGCATCAAGTTCCGACTTCGATGGTTTGTGGGGTGGATGTCGATCTATGGGACTTGAGTGAGGGTCTCCCTTTCCTGGGGTCTTACAATGGCTACTGACTCCTAACCTTCTGGAACCATGGGCCCCTAATTACAAGCTTCCTTTGATAAGCTACCGTGGTCTTGGTGCTTTAGCAGAGAAGCAGTGTGGTGACTATGCAGGCCCCTGAGTGTTGCCTGCAAACATAACAACACCAATTGCATAGCCTCTCTCAAGGAAATTTAGGTCTGGGGAGGTACTGGGATTTATGTTGGAGAGATGCTTGAAGGACCCCTCATGGGGCTGGTCATTGTGGTGCAGGCCTGTACACTTCCACACCTCCACACTGTGTGCTTTCCTAAACGCGTTCCTCCTTGCAGCACAAATACTGAAAGGTAAAACACATCTCAGGGCTGGAGCGTTGGCTCAGCACCTAAGAGCACTGGCTACTCTCACAGTGGACCTGGGTTTGACCCACAGGACCCACATTGCAGCTCTCTGTACCTCTGGTCCCAGGGGATCCACTATCCTGTTTTGACCGCCAGGTGCATTGTAGGCATATGGTATATATACACATTAACACAGGCAAAGCATCCAAACACACAAAAATTATACAATTGCTAAAAGAAACGCTGGCTTCTCCAAGAAAAAGCTTCATAGGCAGAATAATGGTCCTCAAAGATACCATATTCTGATCTCTACAGACTGTGAATATGCTTGTCCTAGTTAGGGCTACTATTGCTGTGAGGAAGCAACTTGGCTTGGAAAGAGTTTATTTCACTCACACTTAAAAATAACAGTTCATCATCAAAAGTATTGAGGGCAGGAACTCAAGTAGGACAGGAGCCTGGAGGCAAGAGCTGATACAGAGGCCATGGAAGGGTGCTGCTTACTGGCTTTTCCGCCATAGCTTGCTCAGCCTGCTTTCTTATAGAACCCAGGACCAGCCCAGGGATGGCCCCACCCACAATGGGCTGGGTCCTCCCCATCAATCAATAATTAGTAAAATGCCCTTCAGGCTTGCCTACAGTCTGATCCTATGGAGGCATTTTCTCAATTGAGGTTCCCTCCTGTCAGATGGCTCTAGCCTGTGTCAAGTTGACGTAAAACTACACAGCCCAGTGTTCCTTTATATAGGAACTGGGACTTGCAGATGGGATGTTAAGGTGGAGGAGGACATCCAGGCAGCTGAGGAGAACCAGTGACTTAGAAGTGCTAGTGTCACAGAAGAGGCAGGCAAGCCAGCATTTGAGAGAGACGAGGTTCAGATTGGAGAGAACATGCTAAACTGCTAGCTTTGATGGTAGAGAACTGGGTCTCAAGGCCAGGGCTGTCGGAGCCACTAGCTCAGTGACTTACGGGATTTCAGTCCCAGGCTGACTTGTATGGTTGCTAGGACATGTTCAGATCTCATGCCAGAGTTCATGGTGCCTGTCAACACAAGTCAGCAAGCAGAGACAGAAATGGAAGTTGGGGAGGGGAGATGGCTCAGCAGTTAATGTGTACTGCTCTTGCAGAGGGCCAAATTCCGTTGCCAGTTGTTACAAGATGAGGCAGACAAGCTAGCTTCTTATCTCTAGAACTGGTGAGGGACAGGAAATATGGTTAGCATTACTTCTGTATTCTTCATGGTTGCAGGGGCTGAGAGATGGCTCAGTGGTTAAAAGGTGTATATTTTCTACCTTGTTAGTATGTAAAAATGCCCTCTTATTTTGTGTGTGTATATATTCTGTTTATTGTTTTTCTTTTTTTTTCCTTTTTCAAGACGGGGTTTCTCTGTGTAGCCCTGGCTGTCCTGGAACTCACTCTGTAGACCAGGCTGGCCTCGAACTCAGAAATCCATCTGCTTCTGCCTCCTGAGTGCGGGGACTAAAGGCTGCGCCACCACTGCCCGGCTGTTTTTTTGTTTTTCAAGCCAGGGTTTCTCTGTGTGTAGCCCTGGCTGTCCTGGAACTCACTCACTCAGTAGATCAGGCTGGCCTCTGCCTCCCAAGTGCTGGGACTAAGGCGTGTGCCACCACCACCCGTCTGTGTGCATGTATGCTCTTTCCTGCTGAAAAACCTTATCTGCTCCTAGAATTCCTGAGTATAAGTAACAATCATGGACCAATATTAGATTTAAGGTGTTTGTCACCCGTGTGTGAACATGGAAATGCTCTGGGTTCAGCCTGAGTCTCCTGACCAGCCTGCACTACTGGGCACACTTTCTTCTTCTTCCCTTTGGGCCTCCAAAGAGGAGCTGTTAAGAAAACAGGCTGTTTGCTCAGTACCTCTTGTGGTAACAGATGACTTTACATCTGTTTCAGGGTGCACATTCATATTCTGCACTCTTGGTCTATTTTCTCTTCCTTTTACCCTGTTGCTTTTACAAAGTGGCTTACTGTCAGTGTGATAAAAGTTCTCTTAGCCCGTTCTTACTGAAGTGTGAAGCTCTCAGCATGGTGGTACACACCTTTAATCCCAGCACTCAGGAGGCAGAGAGAGGCTGATCTCTGTGAGTTCAAGGATAGCCTGGTCTATGTAGTGAGTTCTGGGACAGCCAGGACTACGTATTGAGACCCCGTTTTATACCCATTGTTTTTTAACATTCTGCAGGAGCACAACACCTAAGAAAAGGACTGTCTTAATTAGAGTTTTATTGCTGTGAAGAGACACCACGACCATGGCAACTCTTATAAAGGAAAACATTTAATTGGGGCTGTGTGCTGGCTGGTTTTGTGTGTCAGCTTGATACAGGCTAGAGTCACCAGAGAGAAAGGAGCTCAGGTGAGGAAATGTGTGGTTCCATTTTTCTGCTTTTTCACTCTGGATGTTAAGGAGCTGCTGCACACCAAGCAGGGAAGGATGGAGTAGAACTGAGTCCCCAGGGCGAGTCTTCACTTGAACACTAGGAAGTGTGAGATGGGTGGGTCAACAGGATCCCAGTGTGTGTGTGTGTGTGTGTGTGTGTGTGTCGGGGGCTGGGGGCTGGGGTGGGGTTGTAGGGGGGTGTCAGCGTTAATGACTCTTTTAGGAAACAGCCCTGTTAGAAGATAGTTAATGAAACATCTTGTGCTCATACCTTTATTTGGAGTGGGCTTGTACACATACACTTTATTCAGGGTGTACCACGGCTATATATACAGGAACGAACCTTGGAAAGTGGCAAAGGGTTCTTCTTAGGATGACGTTTCATTGGCCGAGGCTTAAAGTTCTGGGGATACCTCATTTCCATAGAAAGGCATTCCAGGAAAGTGGAACCTGTAATTTCCCCAGGGATTACATGACATCCCTCAGGTAGAGTGTGGGCTGGGCTCCTCAGATCACACAGAGACGAAAAAGCCCCACTAGGAAAATGGAGTCAACCTCATTTTCCACCAACCTCAGGAAAGCTGTCCTGACGAGCAAGCCAGTAAGCGGCAAGCCAGTAAGCAGCAAGCCAGTAAGCGGCACACCTCTATGGCTTCTGCATCAGTTCCTGCCTGTAGGTTCCTGCCCTGTGTGAGTTCCTGTTCTGATTTCCTTCGGAGATAAACAGCAATGTGGAAGTGTAAGCCCAATAAACCCTTTCCTTCCCAACTTGCTTTTATGGTGTTTTATTGCAGCATTAGAAACTAACAAAGACAAGTTAGAACCAGAGGTGGGGTATTTCTGTGACAGACCTGACCGTGTTTAGGGGAGGATTGTAGAAGGACTGTGGAACTTTGGGCTAGAAAAGCCATTGAGTGTTGAGAGCTCAGTGGGATGTTCTGTGGGAGCTTGGAGGATAAGAATGTTGAGAGCAGGGGCTGGAGAGATGGCTCTGCAGTTAAGAGCACTGACTGCTCTTCCGAAGGTCCTGAGTTCAAATCCCAGCAACCACATGGTGGCTCACAACCATCGGTAATGAGATCTGACACCCTCTTCTGGAGTGTCTGAAGACAGCTACAATGTACTTAATATAATAAATAAATCTTTAAAAAAAAAGAATGTTGAGAGCAGTGTAGATGATGGAACCCTGGCTTGTGAAGTTTTGGAGGAAAGTTTAGAGACTCTATTAGGAACATTTGCTATTTTGAATTAAGATTCTGTCATTCTGGTCAACTGGGGCAGAAGAGTTAACCACAATTAAAGAGATACAAGCACCATTAAAGTGAAAACTTTGTGTTACTGGGACAGTTGATGCTGGTTAGCTCGAGCTAAGAAATTATCAGTGATTAAGAAGAGGCTAGTGCCACTGAGGTGAAATCTTCAGGGAAGTGTTTCCTGAGAGCACAGAGAAGCTGTGTCCCAAAGGCAGCCACATTGTACCTCGTGTTGACAGCAGGATTTGGTAATGTGTAAGAGTCACCCAGGTGGCACTGACTTTGAGGCATGAAGAGCAGCTGAGGCTCAGCACTGTGAGAGACCAGGAGAGGCTACTGGTGAAAGTGCAGCCCAGTTGCAGTAAAGGACCCCAGCAGTTTTGGAGACACCAGGACCATGAGGAGCAGCAGCAGTGGACTGGAGTCAGCTGGAGCGGGGAAGGCAAGCTGTGTGTGCTGCAGAGGGCGAGGCTGGAGAAGCCGCCCAAGCCCGTTGGCGGAGCCCAGAAGATGGTGAGTGGATCACAGGCATTGGATAGTGTGTTGGCTACACAGTTGGGAGTTTGATTTTGCTTTGTTCAGATCATGACTGTGGCCCTGGTTCTTCTCTCTTGAAGTAAGAAAGTGTTTTACAGGAGCCCACAGTTGAGAGACTTTGAATTTTAAAAGACTTTTGAATTTTAAGAGAGATTAGCTATTTTAAAGGGACTTGAAAATTTTAACGTATTTGAATTTGTAAAAACTGTGGGACTTTCCAAGTTATTTTTTGTGAGGTCTTTGAGGATGAACAGGAAAGAAGGAGTTGGGCTTAATGATGTGTGTGTCATGTTGACAAGGGATCAGTTGTAAGGATGGTTTTGTGTTAAACAAGTTAGTCATCAGAGAAAGGAGCCTCAGTTGAGGAAATGCCTCCATGAGATCCAACTGTAAGGCATTTTCTCAGTTACTAATGAGTGGGGGAGGGCCCAACCCATGATGGGTGGTACCATGCCTGGGCAGGTGGTCCTGGGTTCCATAAGAAAGCAGGCTAATCAGGTCATGCAAAGGAAGCAGCACCCTTCCATGACCTCTGCATCAGTTCCTACCTCCAGGTTCCTGTCCTGTGTGAGTTCCTGTCCTGTGTGAGTTCCTGTCATGACTTCCTTTGGCGATGAACAGCAATGTGGAAGTATGAGCCGCATAAACCTTTCCCTCTGACCAAGCCAGCTCAGTCAGTCAACAGGGTCTTGAGGGAGGGAGTGAGGAGTGAAAAGAAAAAAGACAATTAAACAAAACCAAGAATAGGGTCAGTCCTAGGGCATAAACAGAGTAGTTATCCACTTTCCACCATGACAATAAATGGAGTAATAAATAAATTAGTTAAGGAACAGAGTAGTTAAGGAACAAAGCATTTTCATTTATTTATTTATTTATTTATTGCTTATGAGTACACTGTTGCTCTCTACAGACACAGCAGAAGAGGGCATCAGATCCCATTACAGATGGTTGTGAGCCACCATGTGGCTGCTGGGAATTGAACTCAGGACCTCTGGAAGAGCAGTCAGTGCTTTTAAACTCTGAGACATCTCTCCAGCCCTTAGGAACAAAGCATAAACAAAGGTCCCATGATTACTGTATTCAGGGTCTTAACAAGACCCATCATGATACAAACAATCCTAGCCCAACGTCAAATTCTTGACAAATTTGTAGACGCAGCCCCCAAAGCTCTCCACGTTCCTCCAAAACCCTAACAAATACAGGCTGGCTTACACTTTCAGAGGCTTAGTTCGTTTTCATTGTTGTGGGAAACATGGAGATGTGCAGGCAGCAAGAAGAGAATTCCACATTGAGACCTCAAAGCTGGTCCCCTAGTGACACACCTCTAACAAAGCCACACCCACTCCAACAAGGCCACACCCACTCCAACAAGGCCACACCTCCAGTAGTGCCAAGCCCTTTGGCCTATGAGAGGGGCATTTTCACTCAAACTAGCAAAGAAATTGAGCTGTACTTGGGACAAAATGTACTTTAAGGGCTACCCCAGGCGGGGTGTGGGGAGAGGCCTTCCTTGTGCCTCTCTGGCAGAGAGTTGGGAATCTTGTAACTCTGACTGACTAGCAATGTGCTTTTTTATATAGATCTCACAGAACAAAGATGGACTAATAATTATCCAAGAAGTACAGATTATGTGTTTGATTTTTCGTTATATGTCCAGGGTTACAAGTTCTGGCCAGCCCCACGGGAAGAGTTCTTGGCTTGATGGCGGCAGTGTATTCATAAACATAAAATAGATAAATCTTCACACCCCCAGAAAGGAAAATGCTTTGTTCCTTAACTACTCTGTATATGCTTTGTTTATTCCTTAACTAATTTATTTATTACTCCATTTATTGTCATGGCGGAAAGTGGACATGTAAAACCATACCCTACTTCTCAGGGTGGGCCTGAGATTAAATACCTTTTTCAGGGAGGGATGTCTGGGGAGGAAAGCTTATTGGCTAGGCCCTCCAGGCCTCTAGGTACCTCATTAAAATGGAGATCTGTCTTGAGCCTACATGACCACACGTAGTCTCTTTTCTTCATCTAATGTGTGTGTGTGGGGGGAGGGGGGACTTGTCTCTGGGTCCTCATCCTGAGAACCTCTCATCTTCAGGAACAAATGAAGCAGTCCAGTACTTTCTTCTGGCCTGTAGGGTGGGAAAAACCAGTATGAAGTTAACTGTGAGGATATCCAAGAGCAAAACATGTATATATGCACATATATGCTCTGTACACAAATGCACATATTCATGTAAAAGGCCATAATTCTCATACAGACCCCTATAGTTACATAGTCACTCAGGTATTTTTTTGTGTACACACACACACACACAAACACACACACACACACATACAGAGTTTCTGTTACATGCTTGTCTCAGATTCATTGGTGCACTCGGGAGCCTGGCTAATTTCCACTTAATCTCTTACAAGAATTTCAGGCATCTCGTTTTATCCCATGAGGAGCGGGCTCACTTTGCAGGTGCCTTGGGACTTTTTGGGTAACACAGGTAATGCTCCTGGACTCTGCATACAGACATGGCATCCATGCTCAGGGAGAGATCCTGGAGGCTGGAAGCAGCCATGCCAGCAGTTGTCCTTGGTGTCGGGGTGCCTGGGACAGCCTTGGTGGTGTAATAGTCCCTAGCACCTCTCACCTGCAGTTTCTCAGCCTACCAGCCCTCCAGCCTTTGCTACACCACAGAAAGTCACCGCGTTGGCCCAATGGCAAGAGTTTACAGCTTGACTTTTGACCCTCCTTCCAACACAGGGCACCCAGACCTCCTTTTTCCTACCTGAATTATATAGCAGATAATTACAAGCATAGCTACTATGCCAAATGAAAGAAACATAAGGACACTCCGGGTGGCAGCTTGAGGTCCACATCTGCCCCTAGCACATACTCCTGTTGTAGGCGTGATGAGTTGAAGAGGCTCTGGGAAGGGAAAAGAAAGATAGAGGGCCCTGGCTCTGTTCAGGGTCTCCAGAAGGGCTTCTGCTTTCCTTGGCAATAGGCTCTGTGCCCCTATTCTCTCCTTACCCCATATCAGGCTGACGGGCTCAGGCAGCCCCTAGTGCAGCACTTGGCATGTGTATCACTGCTCCTCTCCAGAAGGCACCACTACAGCTGCCCACTTCTGGAAGGTTCCATCCCCTGCAGGCCTGGTCTCCACAAGCTCCATGTCCTGGGTCAGCTCCTCCCCATCTCTCTGCCAGGTCAGGGTGATGTCAGCAGGGTAGAAACCCAGGGCCCAGCATCTCAGGGTGACATCACCTTCAGGTCTGAAGTGATAGGTCACTGTTGTCTGTGGAGGGTCTGCACTAGACAGACAGATGCTGGTGTCTCCAGTGGAAAAGGCAGAAGTAGGACATACCCCCAAGTACCCTTGGGACACATTTAGAGAGTAGACACTGCAGAGGTGGTAGGTGACCACAGTCTAGGAGACTCAAAAGAGCTCACATCTGCTTGTGGGAAGCTACCCCAGCACATTGCACCCACCCTAATAGCCTACATTTCTGTGCCAGCATGGCTACAGGAGCTCCCCACCAACTACAGAGTGAGCTCTCACCCTGCTGGCCGCAGGAAGGAGGGCTGGGCTTGGAGGGGTTCATTACCAGTTCGGTTAAAGTTCTCTCCTCCCATGGTTAAGTATCTCTGCAGCCATAGGACGCACTCCTTCTCCAAGTAGGTCTTCTCTCTCTCCAGCCAGTACTCATTGTTTTCCCACTTGCGCTTGGTGTAGCCAGCAATGAAGGTGGCTGCTGTATATTGCATAGAGTCCAAGTCCAAGGTCAGGTAATCCCTGCCGTTGTAGCCATACTGCCAGTGCCCTGTGGTCCTGTTGTCCTGCATCTCACAGCCGTATGTGAACTGGAGGGTGTGAGGGCCTAGAAGCCCCCCCCCCCCCACCAGGACAGGCATGTCAGTGACCACAGATGTATTTCCCAGGCCTCTCCATCATGGTTCCTCCTCCTCTCTCTCTTACTTTCTCAATCTCTCTTCTGTCTCTTGCCCCTGCTCCCCCTCTCTTCCCATCCCCTCCCCCTTCTTTGGCCAAGACTGCCTGCCTCTACCTCTTTAACCCCCCCCCCCACGCTCTGTTCTTCCCCAATAAAGCTCTAAAATCATGGGCTGCCTCTCCTTCCATCTGAACCTGCTGTGCTGGAACACTGGAACAGGCCCACATTCACAGATGCATTATCAGACCCATCCCCTAGTTTTTTGTTAAAGTTTCATCTCAGTTTTGAAACTCCCTGGCACTGGGTGTCCCCTCTGCTTGCTTCAATCAGATAGCAAATGTCTCATTTGGGTTTCAAAGAGGCGCTGGCCTCAGGGTCACAAGGGTCTTCAGACATTTGAGTGCCTTCCCATAGAAATTGTAAGCACTTTGAAGACAAATGGTTACTGATGTTTGCTGGCTCCTGTCCCCCAAAATCTGCAGTCTGTGTGGACATCTGTGACTCATTTGACTGGTGAATGTCAAACAGACCCTGAGCTCTGGGAGCAGATGTGGCCAACCTGTTCTCAAGGGACAGTCTGATTTCCAGGCACATACCTGCTTGCTGGTAGAAGCCATCTGCTCTCTGACTCTGGGCACCAGAGCTGTTGTAGTATTGCTGAATGTTTCTCAGACTCAACTGGAAAATCTTCATCCGATTGGTGAAAACCTGGGTCTCATGAGCAAAGTAACGTGGATTTTCCCTCAGCCAGTCGGCACAAGGCTCTGCCTTCATGTTCCTACTGTCGTAGTGGATGAAGGGCTGGTTATCTACAAAGCCACTGGCAAAAGATGCAGGGACTCCTGGGCCCGGCTCAGTCACAGCTGTGTAAGAGTAGTACAGAGAGTGTGATCCTGAGGTAAGAATGGGATTTAGTGTGAAGTACCAAGTGAGGGCACAGACGCAAATGAGAACATTGCATAACAACCCACCAGCCAAGAGAATCAGATTCCATCTCGTGCACTAGGATAATTCAGAGAATCAACAAGGTGTGAGCATAAGGGCTGGAGAGATGGTTCAGTGGTAAGAGCACTGGTCACTCTTATAGGGGGCCTGGGTTCAATTCCCAGCATCCACATGGCCTCTCCCAACCATCTCTACCTCCAGCTCCAGGGGATCTGATGCCTTCTGCCCCCACTGCCACCCCCCCCAAAAGGCACTGTCTGTGTGTGGTGCACATATGAAGCTGAAGCACCTCGCTCTCCCCATGTCAGAGTTTTTTGTTTTTTGTTTTGTTTTTTTTTTTTTGGTTTTTCGAGACAGGGTTTCTCTGTGTAGCCCTGGCTGTCCTGGAACTCACTTTGTAGACCAGGCTGGCCTCGAACTCAGAAATCCTCCTGCCTCTGCCTCCCAAGTGCTGGGATTAAAGGCGTGAGCCACGACCGCCCGGCCATATCAGAGTTTTGATTTCATTTTATTTTGTTTTTTTTTTAATTAAAGAAGTTAGGATACAAAGTAATGGGTTTCATCTTAGCGTGTTTGTGCATATGTGCATTATGCTTGGGTACAGGGTTACTTTGTATTCTAAGTGCTAGGGAGGGGGGTTGAACTCAGGACTCTGCGACAGCTACTCTCCCACAGACCTTCATCCCAAGCATTTTTTTTTCTTTCTGTAAAGAAGATTTTAGGGACTGAAGGGATGGCACCTGCGACTCTTGCAGAGGATCCAAGTTTAGTTCTCACACCCACATGGCTGTTAACAACCACCTATAACTCTAGTCTCAGGGGATCTGGTGTCATCTTCTGGCTTGTGCAGGTAGGTACTTAACATATGTGATGTACATCCTCCCTCTCCCCCTCGGAGGCCAGGAGAGGGTTTCTGGTCCCCTGGAAGTGGAGTTACTGGTGGTTGTACTGGGAACTGAACTTCCACCCTTTGCAAGAGCAGTATGTATTCTTTACTAGTGAAGCACCTGTGCAGCCTCTGCCGTTAGACTCTGTTATCCTTTGAACCACCTGTGCAGCCTCTGCCGTTAGACTCTGTTATCCTTTGAACCACCTGTGCAGCCTCTGCCATTAGACTCTGTTATCATTTGAACCACCTGTGCAGCCTCTGCCATTAGACTCTGTTACCATTTGAACCACCTGTGCAGCCTCTGCCATTAGACTCTGTTACCATTTGAACCACCTGTGCAGCCTCTGCCATTAGACTCTGTTATCATTTGAACCACCTGTGCAGCCTCTGCCATTAGACTCTGTTATCATTTGAACCACCTGTGCAGCCTCTGCCATTAGACTCTGTTACCATTTGAACCACCTGTGCAGCCTCTGCCATTAGACTCTGTTACCATTTGAACCACCTGTGCAGCCTCTGCCATTAGACTCTGTTATCATTTGAACCACCTGTGCAGCCTCTGCCATTAGACTCTGTTACCATTTGAACCACCTGTGCAGCCTCTGCCGTTAGACTTTGTTACCATGTGCTCTTCCCCTCACTGCCCTGGCCCATACTCCTGCTTCTTCTCCAGCTGCTTCCATTTCTTTCCTAGTTAAACCTGGTTCTGCTGCTTCTGTTTTATCACATATTCTGTATCACCTGCCTCCTTTAAGACCTCTTCCATGTTTCCATCTTGTTTTGGAGTCTTCCCATATATCTAAAAGCACACATACACATGTGTGTATAATTTTATATTTGTTTTTAAATGTTTATTTTTGAGACAGGGTCTTATGGAGCTGAGGCTGGCCTTGAACTTCTGATCTTTCTGCCTCCACTTCCCAAATGCTGGGATTGCAGGTGTGCACCACCATACCCAGCACGCACACACACACAAATAATAATTTTAAACCGGAGTTCCAGAGACGAGAAATAATTTGTCTTTCTGAGGCTTGCTTCTTAGTGTACTGATTTCAGTTGTGTCCATCTCCCACAATGTCATAATTTCGTATTGCTTAAAAATGGCATGGGGTTCCTTCCATTGTATAGCCAAGTAAGATCTCATTGTATTGCATCAAATTCTAGTGCATATTTGAACTGCATTTTGTTCCTGTTTTGTTTTTCGAGGCAGGGTTTCTCTGTGTAGCCCTGGCTGCCCTGGAACTCACTCTGTAGAACAGGCTGTCCTTGACTCAACAGAGATCTGGCTGCCTTCCAAGTCCTGGGCCACCAGCTCCTGGCTTTTCTTTTTCTTTATCTGTGGATACACACCCAGGCAGGATTTCCAGGATTTCCAGTGTGTGTGTTCCTTGTTTGGAAGGATGAATAGGCCACCCACATCCTGAAATATATACTGGTTGTTTTTCTGGGGTTGGGATGGAGTCTTACTTGCAGCCCAGGGTTGCCTAGAACTCAGCAATCCTCCTACTCAGTCTTCCAAATGATCACAGGATCACGGGTGTGAGATACCATACCCAGCCCCATTTCAACTGCTTTCTAGTATACAAGAAAGCTGATAGGAAACCCAGGCTTCTCCCTCTTAACGTTCTATAACCCAAAGTTTCAGAAGTCTCCTAGAGGTAAAGAGGTGTAGGCAGCCTGCCCCTGCTCTTTCTCACAGCTCTCAGGGAGCTCCCCTCCCCTCCCCAGCCTTTCAGAGAAAGCCTGGTCTGGCGCTGAAATATTGCTATCCACGTCTTCATGGTGGCACTCCCTAACGATCTCCCTCCTCACCCCCTGGAGCGACAGGTGCCAACTTGAGACTAGACAAATGGCACCCTCAGCCCCTGGCACCCTCCCTGGTAGACGGCTAACACTTCCCTGTTCAGGTGGCTCCTGTCCTTGGGAGAAGCGAGGACCAAACAGCCTTGAAGAGATAAGCGATAAGCATTGTAAAACTGCAGGCTGGGCAGGCCAACCTTGCAGTCAAATGTGAGGGCAAAGTGGGGGGTGCAGTTTCTTCTTCCTTGAGGACCTTAGTCTATCTCTTTATTCAACTGGTAAGGCCCTTCCCTATGACGGAGGAGTTTCTGCTGTACCAGAAATTCACTGATTTAAGGTAAATCCCATCCAAAAAAACACAGCCTCACAGAAACTTTTATAATAATGTTCAGCCAAATATCTGAATATTGTGTTCTAGTCAAATTGACACACAAAATCAACCATTATTACCAGCTAGCAGAAGTATATAACATATGTATATGAAGCTGAGGCAGGAGGGTCATATAAATAGAATCCGATCTTAAAATAATTGATGATGATGATGATGATGATGACTGTAGAGAGATCATCTTGTGTATTATATGGATTCCTTACCTGTCAATTTAAAAGCCTGTGGCTTAAGCAGGAAACAGAGGTGGGATGTTGGGAGGAGAAAGAATTTTAGGAGAGGAGTCAGGGAGAGGAGCCCAAAAAAAGGTGAGGAGACGGACACGTGGTACCAGAGCACAGGTAACCAGCCATGTGGCAAAATGCAGCTTAAAATAAATGGGTATTTTTAGTTATGATCTAGTCACAGTAGAGTCTTGCTATATGGCCAAGGTATTTGTAAATATAATTTGAGTCTGAGTCTTATTTCTGGTAGCATGGGGCTGGCAGGAAGAACTGGGACTTAACTTTAACAAATGACGATGCCAAGGAGACAGATTGCTTAGCTAGTAAAGGCACCTGCTGCCACCCATATGGTGGAAGGAGACCTGATCCAAACAGGTTGTCTGTCCTCTGACCTCCACATCTAGGCTGCAGTATGGGTTGCAGGCTACAGAAGAGCATGCACAAACATGCATATGAATAAATTTACACTACAGTGTGCACAGTGTATACTTTACAAGTAAACATACAGTTCACAGAAGTAGGAAGGTTGTTGGGGAGACAGCTCAGCTGTTAAGAGTCCTTACTGCTCTTACAGAAGCCAGTGGCATAGGGTAGTTCTGAGCATCACCTGGAGGGGCCTCATGTCCTCTTCTGGCCTCTGGCAATTACACACACACACACGTTAGAATGTAAGGAAAGGGCTGGTTTGGTGGTGCATGCCTTTAATCCCAACTCCTTTGAGTTCAAGGCCAGCCTGGTCTACATAGTGAGTTCGAAGACAGCCAGAGCTACTAAGTGACACCTAGTCTTCTGCAAAATGGACTGTGGTTCCTGATTGGAGGTTTTCCTGCCTTAAATTTACCTGGCACACGGCCCACTTCCCAACCCTACTTACGGGCTCCAATGTCCCTGGGGTGACTCAGGAACCAGAAGATAAGAGCCCACAGTGTTGGGATCAAGTTTTAAGTCTTTCTTGTCCTGAGAAACTAGAGTTTAGAGAAATCATAACTGCCTGCAGGAAGGAACTGAAAGTAGTGTGTGGGGGTGGGGGGGTGGGGGGGTGGGGTGGGGGGGTGGAGTGTGTTAACGGATAAGGGCGAATCATGGTCAGCTGCCTCGAAGCAGCTCTACGCGCCCCCCACACCCAGGATGAAAAACAAAAACACATTCTTATAATACTTGTGTGTTTTTAAGGAAGCCAAAATTCCAAAATTCTCACTGCATGAGCATGTCAGCCTGTGTGTTAACTCTAAACTCCAGAGGTGGACATGGGATGCCCCAGAGCTGGCCAGCCATGTGCATCAGTGGGCTTTGGGTGTGATCGAAAGTCTTGCCTTGAGTAGCCATCACTGTCTTTCCTGTAAGTTGAGTTAGGTTTTGGTTCCTCTTACCCTGTGAAGAGCAAGAGCAACTGGTTAGGTTTTTAATTATTTTTAAAGAGATTTATTTATTTATTATATGTAAGTACACTGTAGCTGTCTTCAGACACTCCGGAAGAGGGAGGTTGTGAGCCACCATGTGGTTGCTGGGATTTGAACTCAGGACCTTCGGAAGAGCAGTCAGTGCTCTTAACCACTGAGCCATCTCTCTAGTCCTTTTTTTTTTGTTGTTTTGATTTTATTACTGTTGTGTTGGTAATGGGGTTGTGTGGCACATGTGCCGTAGTGTGTACAGAGAGGTCCGAGGACACCTCCATCTTTACATGATGGCGTTCCAGGTCTTCAAAGAAGAGTCTGAAGAGGCCTCTTAGCTGTGGGCCCTTCCTGCCTTCCTTGGCAGAGAGGAGATAGGTAGGGGCTGTCTTAGCCGCCATCCAATCCTACCAGGCCCTTTCGAGTGCCAGGGGAGTCAGTGGCTACAGCCTTCAGCTTGGCAGGATGCGGTGCACTCAGGTCACTGTCAGGCTTCAAAGCAAACACTTTACCTACAGAACCATAGCATAAGCTTCTTCCCCTAGTGCACTCACAGCTCCCAGGCTGTGTGGGTAGACACCAACCAGTTCAGAACGCCACGGAACATGAAAGTTTGCAGTTGGTCACTGCTGGGTCTAACTGGTATTCCAAAAAGAGTATTGAATGGATGTGAACATGAGCTAAGGGGTTGATGAAGTTATCAAACCCTTTAAACCTGTGATGGGTGATGTTTCCCAGTCCTTTAAGGGGGCTGAGGATGGGGAGGGGGGACGACTAGATGTCTAAAACTTGTACAGGAGGGGCCCTGAGATGGTTCTTTTGCTAAGGAAGAACTCTCACCACCAAGCCTGATGACCTCAACCTCACATTGGTCCCAGAACCACACGTGGAAGGAAAGAACCAATTCCCTAAAATTGTCATCTGACCTCTGCACACATTTATGACATGCATGCACCCACACAGACATATACACAAAACAAATCTTTTAAAAACACAAAACAATGCCGCCCCCACCCCTAACTTCCCCCTCCGGAAATAAACCTTGAGCTGGCAAAAAAAAAAAAAAAAAACCAAAACAAACAAAATTACTCAATGGGAACTAGGGAATTACTACAAGGTTATGGGCAGTTTCCCGTCAGCCAGTGGCCTGTGGGGAAAACGAAACCTAAGGCACCGGAAACTGAAAGGGGAGGAGGGCAGGGCGTCTGGGGGTGGGGCATCCTTCGCGGCCCAGCTCTCCTCTTACATAACAGCACCCTGTCTCCAGCCCTCATTTTACTGCCCTCCGCTTGGGAACGTGTCAAGCTGTGAGTGACAGCTGGCTGCAAGGTGCCCAGAGGCAGGGCTTAGAGCTCATTACCTTACACCCATGAACCTTTGCCTAAAACTCCAGTGAGGGTGGGAGGGTGGGAGGCACAGCCCAGTGCCTGCTGGGTAAAGGGTTAGTTTGACACATTTTTCTCCTGTACAGTCATTCTTCAATCCTCCCAGCCTAATGAGCTCCTAAACCCAAGCTCTCTCTCCTCTCCTCTTTCTTGTTTGCCATGTGGGTTCCAAAGATGAATTCTCTTGATGTTGATTTTGGAGCCGGGACAGGACAGACAAAGCCTCCACACAAGTCGGCTGGGGAGTGGCTAGCAGGAGGAGGAAGACACAGTGTTCATCAGTAGCGAGGCAACAAAGGAGTAATTGTTTCTTTTACCTAGATCCAACTTGCACTTCAGCTTTCCAACCAGGTTTCTACAGAAATCCCCACTGCTCTTCGTAAGCCATTTGGCCACTACTTAGGGGTGACCTCATGGATCTGCCAGGCTCCCCAAACCTTTATGTTTAATAGTTTCGCAAGTGAGTTTCCAAAGCCAAGGCTGTCTCTGGCCACATTAAAAGGGAATGGAGGAAGTAAAATGATTACTAGGCAATAATATTAAGAGGTTGGTGTGAGGGGTTGGAGGGGTGACTCGGTGGTTAAGAGCGCTGGGTGCTGCTTTTCCAGAGGACCTGAGTTTGATTCCTAGCACCTGTGTGGAGGCTTACAACCATCTGAAGCAGGCATGTAAGGGATGCACAGACATGCATGTAAACAAAGTACACATATAAAATTTAAAGAAGGTTTTAAGAGGTGGATTTGAGAGACTGCCTGACCATCACCAACTTGGGACAGGAGCTACCATGGTGACTGAGCAGAGACCCCCAGCTTGTGGCCAAGGAAGGACATAAGCAGAACCATATATAAAATTGAGGGGACTGCTAACATTTTTCTGTTGGAAACAAGGGATACAACTGTATAGATAGCTGCCCTCCTGGAGTCCATTAGCTACCATCCCTTCCCTGCCTGCTGCCGTTGACAGACACCTAAGATTCCTTAGTGAAGGAATAAAAGGAAACCTTCCATAAACCACGGGTAGTGGGACTTGGGAGATGCAGCTCCCTAGGGTTAGAGCCAATGATTCGAACACGGCCTTGAGTTAAACTCATGACTCATAGGCTGCCTGTCTGAGTCATTTTCTCAGGGGTCGGTACTTCCAAACTTGGAATTAGAATGTGATATGCTGTGTTCTCAAGATGAGAACACCCTGTCAGTTTAGTTTCTGGGTTTTTTTTTTTTTTAAATAAAGTGTCCTGACAGGAAGCAGCCTGAGGGAGGGAGGCCTTTTTTCAGTTTATAATTCCAGGTTACAGTTATCAGGAAGCCAACGAAGCGGGGATTTAGAACAGCCAGGCGTGCCACACAGTCAGAAGCAGAGAGAACATATAGTTTGCTTGCTTAGCTCAGACTTTTTACTCTTAGAATGGAGGCCACCCCCACCCCCACGCTGAGCGAATGGGAAGACTGTCTCCCTCCCACTGATGCATCCACCGTCCAATCCAATGCAGACAGTTCCTCACTGAGACTCTTCCCATGTAAGTCTAAGTTGTGTCTGGTTGACAGTTATCACGACACCCGATGTTGTGAGTCGACTGGAAAGCTTGTAGTCCCCACATGTAGCATGTTTGGGAAGGTGGCAGGGAAGTGGAATGTCCCCACCATTAGCAGTGAGACATGCTGCTGAGTACAAACCTAAAACAGGAACTCTAACAGGAAGGGGATTTATGAACAGCTGTATCTGCTCCATCAGCAGATAAAGCATAAAAATTAAATAAAAAGGAAGGTAAAGATGCTAGCTCGCATATTCTACAGCTGGTAGGGTAAAATAAAACAAAACAAAACAAAACAAAAACCCACAGAGGTCAAGTCCACACAGGGCTAGAAAGCTCATCCTGGGATCCAAAACCATGGACACCCTGAGATAATGGGGAGTCAGGAAGAGTAGATGACTTAAAAGTTTGCCTCTTAAAGAAGAAAAATATCTATAATTCAGCATTAACAGTAGCCCCATACAAGGAAATTAGGTAACCCCAAAGTATCCCCTTCTGATCTATTAAAATTATGGGGGAAATTTATGCGTGCTCATGGGAAACTCTGATGGTGTGTCTGCAGGATGTGAGAGTGATGTGAGTGTTGTGGAGGAGGTTAGAATACCCCACGCATCCCTTTACTGTGTTCTGGTGAACTTTAATTTAAATGCCAGTTTGACACAACCTGGAGTTTCAGGGGGACGGAATCTCAGCCGAGGAGTTATCTCTGTCAGATTGACCAGTGGGCATGTCTCTGGGGAGTTTTCTTGATTGATGGGGAGTTTTCTTGATTGATGGTGCTATCTTAGGCAGTACCATCCCCTTAGGCAGGAGGTCCCAGGCTGTATAAGAAAGCTAGCGGAGCCTAAGCCACGCCTGCCAGTCAGCAAGCAACATCTTTCACGGTGCCTGCCAAACTTCTCTAGGTGCGAAGTGAGTTCCTTTGTCATATGTATAGAATAACAAGCAGGCGACGTGGACACATTCATTTCTCTTGACTGTGGACATGATGTGAGCAGTTGTCACAGGCTCCTGCCACTGCAGCTTCCCTCCATGATGGACTGACTGTACCCTGGAATTGTAAGCCAAATAGACTTTGTCTTTTGGCTAAAGTGTTCTATCTCAGCAATAAAAAAGAAACTAGAACACATTGCTAGGGCGATTTGCAGCAACACGAGGGAAATCCATCTTTCCAGACCTTAGATGGTGGGTCTTGAATCTGAATGGCTAAGGTGGTGGGCCATGGACAATGGCAAGGTCTATGAGTGCACAGTAATCAAAGAGTAATTAGGAATCAAAAGGCGCGGTGCCTTTAAGCCGTTCTCATCAGTGCACACTCTGACTTTATTGTGTGTCTCAGCCGCAGCCAGCCTCGGTTCTGAACACCACCTCACCCTACACACCAAGGAACAATGCCTGGAGTTCCTCAGCTCAGATTTGAAGCCACTGCACTTTAGGAAGTGCGGTGTTTTAGTGCACACGAAGTTTTGTACTCTCATAGAGATGTGCTCTAATTACAGAAAATACAGCATTGTCCTCAGTGTGTGAGCATGTTGGATTACATTATGTTAGAGTGATTTTAAAGGTTGGATTTTAAAGGCTGAAGGAAAACACAGCAATTCAGAGCACCTACTGCTCTTGGAGAGGACACGGTTTCAGCTCCCATCACTTAGATGTTGGCTCACAACTGTCTGTAACTCCAGGTCCTGGGATCTGACGCTTCTTCTGGCCTCCAGTGGCACCAAGCACACACACGGTACTCAGATATACATGCGGGAGCACTCCCACAAAATAAAAATGAAAATCTTTTAAAACTTGATATTTGAGTTGCTGACTTAAGTGAGACAAAAACAAACAACTTCCCCAGCCAGGGATTTAGTTGATTAGAACACGTGAAGGCCTGAATTTTGTAGTCAGCACTGCATAAAGCATGCATTATAGCACAGCCTGGGGTACATGGGAGATCCTGTTTCAAAAAATAGATACCAAAACAAAAACAACAAACAAAAATAAATAAATAAACACAAAAATGTTAAGTAAATTTGGGCTTGGGATTAGGGCCTGGTTTTTGAATGGCCTTAAATATACATCTGTCTTTTTTGTCCCATGCGTTTATATAAAGTGGCATTCTCAGTACTATAAAATCAAATTATCAGTAACTATGAAAAACATTGAAGATGCTCTATGTTCTTCAGGATCTAATACTTAGCCAATATTTAATCATCCATTCCCCCCAACCCCCCACCCCTCATGTCTGTTTTTAGAGAGTTTTTCATTGTAGCTCAGTAGCCTGGGCTGGCCTTGAACTCACTTTGTAAATAAGGAGGACTTTGAACTCCTGATCCTTGTGTCTCTACTTCTCGAGTGCTGGGATTACAGGCATGTAACAGTACACCTCACTAAGTCTAAATTTCTTTAAAATGAGCATGCCATATAGAAATTTGCTTTAATTTTTAATAACTTGTAAAAATTATATATGTATATCAAATAATACTTTTTTGTTTGTTTGGTTGGTTTTTCAAGACATTTTTTTCTGTGTTACCCTGGCTGTCCTGGAACTCACACTGTCGACTAGGCTGTCCTTGAACTCAGAGATTCATCTGTCTCTGCCCAACAAGTGCTCAGATTAATGGTGTGCACCACCACCACAGGACAAATAATTTGTTTTAAAATAAATTTGTTTTATTATCAGTGGTTTTTTTTTTTTTGTATCTGTTTTATACTCCCAAAAGCCTAAGGCCATGTAAAAATATCTTGGCAGAAAAGAAGTCATAAGTAGAACATTTTAGGAGCCTTGCTCTGATGGATTAGTTTATATTCCATATCCATGACACTTTCCTGTCCCATGGAGAGTCTTTGCTGGGAATCGGGAATGAGGGAGGCAGCACCTTGTGCACAATCCCGTGGTCCAGCCTGGACTGTGTTTACAGTACCTGGGAGATACTGATCCAACCAGGGCCAAAAGAAGTGTCATAGCACCAGTCATGGTGGCTCACTCATTTAATCCCAGCACTCAGGAGGCTGAGGCAGGCAGATCTCTCTGAAGTTTGAGGCCAGCCTGGTCTACACAGTGAGCTCCTAGTCAGCCAAAGCTATATAGTGAAACTCTCTCTCAAAGGACCAAAAATTAGGGGCTGGAGAGATGGCTTAGCAGTTAAGAGCACCTACATGGTGGCTCATAACCATCTGTAATGGGATCTAATATCTTCTTCTGGTGCATCTGAAGACAGCTACAGTGTACTCATACACATAAAATAAAGAAATCTTTAAAAAAAATTGCACATGCCTTGGGTTACAGGCCTGCCTGGTGGGCACAGCTCACGTGGACCAGGGAATCGCTGTAGACCTGACTGGTTTAAACCGCCATGCTAACCAAGTACACAGGCTCTCAGTTAGAGGACTAAGAAACGCATAGCTGGATCCACACAAGCCAGGGGCGCCGAGAGAGAAATGACAGAAACCTTGATGAGTGCCTTAGGACTGAGCATCTGTTCCTGTCCATGGAGGGAGGTGAAGTGAAGCAGACTCTCTTGTGTTGGCATACTACACGGGATGCGTCACTGGAGGCCCCAGGTTGAATTGTTATTCCTCACAAATGTGATGTTTGAATACCTGGTCGCAGTTGGTGGAGCTCTTTGAGGTTAGGAAGTGGCCATGTTGGAAGAGCCTATCACTGGAGGTGGGCTTTAAGGTTTCAAAAGCTCGCTGAGCCATTTTTTTTTTTTATTTTCTAAGGTTTTTTTTTTTTATTTACATTCCAAATCATTTCCCCTTTCCTGTTTCCTCCCTCCCCGAAAGTCCCATAAGCCCCCTTCCCTCCCTCTTTTCTCCATTCAACCCCCTCTCGTTTCTCTGTCCTGGCGTTCCCCTACATCCAGTCTTTCCAGGACCTGGGGTCTCTCCTTCCATCTTCTTAGAAATCTATTGATATGCGAATTGTGTCTTGGGTATTCCGAGATTCTGGGTCAATATCCCCTTATCAGTGACTGCATACCATGTGTGTTCTTTTGTGCTTGGGTTACCTCACTAAGGATGACATTTTCAAGTTCTGACCATTTGCCTAGGAATTTCGTGAATTCATTGTTTTTAATTGCAGAGTAGTATTCCATTGTGTAGATATACCACATCTTCTGAATCCATTCCTCCGTTGAGGGACATCTGGGTTCTTTCCAGCTTCTGGCTATTATAAATAAGGCTGCTATGAACATAGTGGAGCATGTGTCCTTACTGCATGCAGGTAAAGCCTCTGGGTATATGCCCAGGAGTGGTATAGCCGGATCCTCCGGGAGTGTCATGCCCCCACTGAGCCATTTTTATTCGGCATGCTCTGTCTCATGCTTGTGGATCAAGATACAAGTGGTCAGCTGCTGCTCCAGCACCGTGCCTGATTGGCTGCTGCCGTGCACCCAGTCACGGTGGTTTTGGACTCTAAGCCCCCAATAAACCCTTCCTTCTATAAGTTGCCTTGGTCATGGTTTCTTATCACATCAAGGAGAAAAATAGCCAAGACACATGGTTAACACCAAACAATAGGAACTGCTAGGAGGCTGTGAGTAACACAGCTACCATCAGAACACTTACAAAGACAAATATCATTTGTCCAGACCTCAGATCTTTTATTTTTTAAAAGATTTAATTTTATGTGTGTTGGTGCTTTATCTGCATTTATGTCTGCGTGATAACATGTTACTGGTTACAGGCAGTGAGCTGTCATGTCGGTGATGGGAATTGAACCTGGGTCCTCTGGAAGAACAGCAGACTTGAATTTATTTATTCTTTTAGATTTATTTGTTTTATTTAAGTACATTGTGTCTTCAGACACACCAGAAAGACCAATGGATTACATTATAGATAGTTGTGAGCTGCCATGTGGTTGCTGGGAATTGAACTCAGGACCTCTGGAAAAGCAGTGCTTTTGAGCCAGCTCTCCAGCCCTAGACTTGGTTTTTTTGAAGCAGGGTTTCTCTGTGTAGCCGTGACCATCTTGGAACTTGCCTCATAGAGCAGGCTGACCTTGAACTCAGAGATCTACTTGCCTCTGCCTCCTGAGTGCTAGGATTAAAGGCGTGTGCCACCACCACCCATCAAACAGCAAACACTCTTCACCCCAGTCCTTTTAATGACTTTGTATAGACTCTAAAGAAACTGGATGTCTAAAGATAAACAGCAGAGTTGAACATAGTTTGCCCTGTTCATGCCATCTCTTCAACATTTTTTGCTTTGTTTTAAAGCGATGACCATATGAGGGATGGTGGGCTCATAGCATTCTACCTACAACAACGAAAGCACATCACAAACACCTGTGCAGTGTCATTACCACTGCACAACGGTGGTGCGTTACCTTGCTGGAACCTGTGTTTCCATTCAGTGCAGATAAAAATGACAGGAAATACCCAGACTAGAATCAGATTATTATTTTCTGTTGTGAAGTCAGGCATCCAGGTAGGCAAGGAAGAGCTGGACTTCCCAGTTCTTTACATTGTCCTCACAGGAAGGCAACACCCTCAGATGTTTAGTCAGAACTTGTTACTCAGCCCCACGAGGCAGCTGTCAGAAGCGACAGAGCAAGAGTCAGCACAGTCGATACAACGATGCCCCAGTCATTCAAACGTCTAAATCTGAGAGGCCCCGGGACCCAGGTTCTCCCCCATGCCTCAGGTCCAATCCCAGGTCCCCAGGCGTTTTCATACCATTTCATGCCTTCTGAGGCCAGTCAGAGATCTGAAAACTCTTGCTGCCTGCAGTAGGAGAAATAACAAGGCCACTGAGGAGATGGAGAGGACCTGTCAAGAGGGGATTATGGACTGGCAGAACTCCCCATGAGCTCCAGCTCCATCCCAAGGGCCTCAGGGACAAGGGGACATCCCCCGCCCCCCACTCCCCCCCACCCATGCACACTTACCCAGAACATGACCATAGCTTCTTTTTTCACCTGTGAGAAGAAAAGCCATGAGAGACCAGGGAAACACCAGCCCTAGGAAGTATCCAGAACTGACAGCAGACCCAGGTTAGAGACTAGGCAATGAGGGGTGTGGATGGGTTGCCACACGTCTAAAGGAGGCTGAGAGAAAACTCAGATCCTGCCCTTTCCTACCTGTGTTTCTCCTCCTGCACAAAATAAGAGCCACCACAGCTCCAATGATGGCCATAGCTCCAAGGACAACCAGAACAGCAATGACCACCACCTTGTTGTCAGTGGATGGAGGAGGCTCTGGGAAGGCCAGGTACAGGAAATGAAGGTGAAGGTTATGAACCCCAGCTCTCAGCCTTGACCTGCTCAGGGTCTGCAGAAGGCTCCAGCTTTCCCTGACCCCAGCTCTGCACCCACACCCTCCTTACCCCATCTCAGGGTGAGGGGCTCAGACAGCCCCTCATGCTCCACATGACATGTGTAATTCTGCTCCTCCCCAGAAGGCACCACCACAGCTACCCACTTCTGGAAGGTTCCATCCCCTGCAGGCCTGGTCTCCACAAACTCCATGTCCTGGGTCAGCTCCTTCCCATTCAACTGCCAGGTCAGGGTGATGTCAGCAGGGTAGAAGCCCAGGGCCCAGCACCTCAGAGTGACATCACCTTCAGATCTGGGGTGATGGGTCACATGTGCCTTAGGGGGTTCTGAGGGAGAGAGTTGAAAGCATGAGGCATCTTGCTTTCTTCTGGGGCCTCAGCAGTGTTCATGTGACCATCCTGGGATGGACAGGAGAACTGGGGTGGGATTAGGGTGTCCATAATCTAGACACCAGCTAGAGCACATGCACAGGGAGGATCTGTTCTTTGGGATGCTTTAGGGTGTGAAGGTGACAATATGGGGCAGGAGGTTCCAGGTCTCTGCAGACTCATGGGAAGGGATTCTGGGTGAGGGCAGAGAGACTGAGAAAAGCTGGAGTCTGACTCTATAGAGTCACTGCGTAGGGCATAGAGGGAGTCCTGGGATAAAGCCCCCTATGAGTCCAAGACCATTGTCAAGGCTGATCTCCTTTTGTTAAGGATTAGTCTCCTACAGGGGAAAAGCAGCCTTGGGAGTCTCTCTCCCTCCTCTTCAGCGCTGTGCCTGCTGGACAGCGTTTCCCCCTGAGTTATACCCCAAGGCTTTCCCCCAAACCCCAGAGGAAAACTGAGGAAAGGTCTCCAGGGCACCTGAGCGCAGCAGCGTCTCCTTTCCCAGCTGTAGGTATCTCTGGAGCCACTCCACGCAAGCACCTTGCAGGTATGCCCTCTGGTGGTCAGCCTCACCGACATCCTCTGACTTGAGCTTAGAGAGCTGTGAGGCCATGTCAGTAGCGGTCCAGGAGCGCAGGTCCTCGTTCAGGGAAATGTAATCCTGGCCGTCGTAGGCCTCCTGACAATACCCACGGAGCAGGCGCCCATCGGGCCCCACGTCGCAGCCATACGTCCACTGCAGCGTGTGAGATTCTGGAAGGGATATGCTGGTCAGCGCCACATGTGGCCACCTTGCCCGCTGTCAGTGGCTATTCCAGAAGTTTGAGAAAAAAAAGTGCAACTGAAACCTAAGCAGACCTCTGCGGGGGCTTTCTTGTGTGAGGTTCTGGGTAGGCGTTTGGAAGAAACTTGGACTCAGCGGGTCAAGATGACCCAGGCCCTTCTCAGGGGACATGGAGGGATTGTGTCTGTGCTCCTTGCCGCAGTCACTCACTGTTGTTACTCTGGTTGTAGTAGCCGAGCAGGGTCCTCAGGTTCACTCTGAAGTTCCTTCCCATGTCCCTGGCTTTCAGAGTCTCCTGCTCCCAATACTCGGGCCTCTCCTGCTCCATCCACCGCGCGCACGGCTCCATCCTCGGATTCTCCGCGTCGCTGTCGAAGCGCACGAACTGCGTGTCGTCCACGTAGCCGACGACTATGAACCGGGGCTCCCCGAGGCCGGGCCGGGACATGGCGGTGTAGAAATAACGCAGCGAGTGTGGGACTGGGGGCGGACGGCGCAGTGAGACCCCGACCTCCTCCAGGCTCAGGGTCACAGGTGAAGGCAGAGGGACTGGGATATGGCGGTGGAACTTGGGGCGTTGCCTCCCCGCCTCGCCACCGCCCCCCCCCCCCCCCCCGACTGTTGTTGCTTCTCCTCGCAGTCTTTTTCGCTCCCGATCCCTCCCCTCACTCACCAGTCTGGGTCTGGACCAAAGTGCAGACAAGCAGCAGCTTGAGCTGACCGAAAGAAGGTAACATCTTCACTGCCCTGTCTGTGAGGCATTTGAATGTGAACTCTGTTCCTGTTGTCTCCTTACTTTGGAACCTCTGCGTCACTGATTGGCTTCTCTAGAAACTAGGCATCCAACAGGAATGAGAATTGAGAATGAGTCATTTGTGTCTTTATGAAAGAGAAAGCAGTAGAAGCCGTTGACATGACCTACTACTGCCGTAAGCAGAACTATCTTCTCTGGCACATGTGCTCCTGGGCACACTGTTTCTCCAAGTCTTGTTGTAGAGTCTGTGTAAGCTTTGGCTTATTTAATTAGCTAATCAATTAACTTTATGTTCTGATTACAGTCTCCCCTTCCTCCTCTTTTCCCAGTCCTTGCCCCACCCCATCCACTCCTCCATTTCTCTTCCAAAAAGGGGAGGCTTCCCAGTGGATATCAGCCAACCTTGGCATATCAAGTTGTAATTATTTTATAAATTATGTTTATATGTGTGTTTGTTTGTGGATAGATGAGTGCAGTGCCCGAGGAGGACCAGATTATCAGATTCCCTGGATCTGGAGTTTCAGGTGATTGTGAGGTGCCGCCTGAGTGCTGGGAACCAAGCTTAGATTCTTTGCATGATCTTAGGCATGCACTCTTAACAGCTGAGTTAGTTCTACAGTCCCCAGAAGGATTCAATTCGGTTTATGCCCGGAGCCAGTCCTGGCAGAGGTGTTTCTTCTTGGTTCTTCTTGAGGGGGGAAGAGCATCGGTGGGGGTAAGACTCTGTCTTACGAAATTCTGGCGGTAAGACTTTGTCTTACAGAAAATTTAGGGTTGCTGTATAATAAAAAGTTTACTTATCTAAGTCTAAGTTACTATGCTAATGTAGCCGACCTGTCTTCTATGATCCTCTGAGGCCAGAAACTGCAGTTTCTGGCATTTAGCACCTCTTCCTCAAACTGCTAAAGATTAGGTAAATTGCCTTTGTACTGTCTCCACAGAAACTGCTGGACTCTAACTTTCAGCCTTCTAGTCAGAAGTCGCAGGGAGAAAAATAGAACACTTAGAGAAGTGATTAATGAGTTTATTACTAACTTGTAAAAAGTTTCCTATGAAAGCTATCTAAGAGGGAAAAGCAGAAAGAGCCTAAGTGGAGAAAGGGAAAAATTCTTCTAAGTGGGGAAAGGTAAAAAGAGAGAGAGAGAGAGAGAGGAAGAAGAAGAAGAAGAAGAAGAAGAAGAAGAAGAAGAAGAAGAAGAAGAGAAGAGGAGAGAAGAGGAGAGGAGAGAAGAGAGAGAGAGAAGCGATGAGAAGAGATTGAGAATGAGAGTGAGAATGAGATGATTCTCTTTTGTCTTCAGTACTTATACATCTTTTAGAATACATGATCACATGTTACAAAGTTCATCACAAGTTCACACAAAAATCAAACCATAAATTGAAATAGAAGTTTACAACAGAGAATGTTTACATGAATATCCATTAGGAGCAATTATCTAGCTAAACATCCATCACGTGTCTCAGCTCCACATGTTCACCAAAGGTTTAAAAACCATAACTAAGTTATAAGTGAAGTTTTGTACAGATAAACCCAGTCAATATTTTATCTTCTGTCCTAGCACCTATAATAAATCCTAGTTCCCTTTCTATGACCTCTGGTTAATTGTTTTACAACCTCTTGGAATGTGCTCTGAGTAGGAGAAAGTCTGGTTGCCATCTAAGAGCCATTAACTGCTGACACTTGGGAGACTGGCAGAGTTCTCATTGAAGTTTTGACTATCGGAAAAGGACCTAATAGAAGTTCCTCTATAAAAGAGCTTAATAATCACAGATAGAATTTTAGGAATTCTTATAGGATCATCATTAAAACTTAAGTCATCTATTTGTCTATATAGCACCACTATATGACAGTACATCTTCGTGGATCTGCAGAGATCTGCTCCAAAGGGGTGTGCTATTACTTATTGATTATTATATATGTATAATAATAACAGGAAAAGCATATTAATAGCAGGAATCTTTCCTAAAATTAGTCCCCCACAGCCTTGCTGAATGAGGGCTCACCTGTCACAGATTATATAATAATCTGAAGCAGGCCATTTCAGGATGATCACCTGCTAGTATGTTAGCCTGTCCCATCATGGCTCCTGACAGGTTTAGTACTCTGTTCTGTGTTAACCTGCACCACTGTAACTGTACAAGTGATAGTTATTTGATGATTGATTATAATGTAACTCCACTGTAGAATGTTTCTATCTCCCTATGCTAACACCACCAGGTCATCAGAAAGATAAATATGGTATGTATTCACTTATATGTGGATATTAGCCATTAAATAAATTGTAGCCAAGTTACAGTCATTAGACCCAGAGAGGTTAGACATAGAGGAAGGGACACAAGGATCTCCTGGGAGGGAAAATAGGATAGATTTTCTGGCTGGGCTGGTGCCAGGCATGGGGGTTGCAGGATGAAGAGGTTGGGGGAGAAAGAGAGAAGAGGTTAAGGGATAGCTAGAACTGAGGGACATATGAGGGGCGGAAGGGAAACCTGATGTAGTGGAAACTTCCTAAAAAATGAAGTCTTTAAATAACGAGGGAGACAGAGCCCCAACTGGCCATCTCTTGCCCCCAAAAGAAGCTTCCAGTACCACAACTGGGTTACATCCAATTGAGTTATTGACCAAAGGGGTTCCATGGACGTTCCCAAACAATCCAGGCTGTTAGCTCTCTGCAAACTGACAGCAGGGCCCATTTCTGAAGACAAAACCTTCTTCTAGCCTTCAGGCATACAGGTAGGCAGAACACTGTGTATATAATAAATAAATCCTTAAAAAAAAAAAAGCTTTGACCTGATAGGTTCTTGCTCAATTTTGAGATGTTTGAAATAAACCAAGCCCATAGCCAAGAAGGCTTCCATGTCATTTGTGTGCCCCCCCTTTACTAGCTGGGGACAAATCAAGGGCCTCACAAATGATAGGCAAGCGCTGCACACCTGAGGTTCAGTGCTGTGTGGACTTGGCACCCATGACTTCTAGGTGTCACTGCAAAACCGTCGAAGGTGGGTCTCTGATGGGAGAGTTGGGGATGAGGAAGGCAGCATTTTTTTTCTTTTTTTTTTTTTTTTTTTTTGGAAGGCAGCATTTGATACACACCTCAGTGGCCCAAACTGGATCGTTTACATGACCTGTGCAAAGCTGACCCAACAAGGGCCACACTGCAGAATGCACTAGTGGGCGTGAGCCACAGTGGACTTGGGAGGCACCGGAGACCTGACTGGTTTGCATCTCCATGGTAACCAACTACACAGGCTCTTACAGCTCTCTGAAGCTGGTGCCTTGGAGAACACTCAGGACCCAGTTAGGGGAACTAGGAAACACATGGCTGGATCCTTGCAGAGCCGGGGTGCCAGGAGAGAAAACCAAAACCAAAACCATTGACAGCAGCAAGTTTATGGAGGGTCTAAGGTTAAGAGGCAACTCTTACAAATGGTGGAACACAGAAAGTGGAAGCGATTCCCCTGGGGCTGTCTACATCACAGCCCGAGGACCCGATAGAGTGTGACAGGGACAATGGGGGAGGATAGGAACAATTTCATCTTTAGTATGAAGACTCAGTTATTCTCCACTTTGGAGATCTGCATGTGTATGGTGCAAATAGGGTAGCAGATAAACACTGCAAATCATTTGTTTGGTCCACCCCAGGCCAGAGGTTCCTACCGCAGGACAGGGTTGATACCCACAGACTGACTCCACCCAGCAGTGGGGCAGGACTAAGCTCTGGAATGACTTTTGTTCCCTGGTTGGTGGAGATGAACCAGAAGGCAGTTTTTTTAGGGCCCACATCTGCTGTTGCTTTCTCGGATGTGATCCCGAGAACCACACTCTGCAGAAATCAGAGAGAGATTTCACAGAAAGTGGTTGAGGCCCAGAGCTCACCCTCCAGCCTTAAAGGACTTCCTAGAACAGGAACTTCCTAGAACAGGATGACTTTTGTAAGCTTGTAGCTACTTGTTGCCCTGAAAGCCTTTTCATCCAGGAGCCAACTGCCACCTGGTGGCCACCCTGAGAAACAGTTGTCTCTGCCAGGCTCTGGCTCTGAGGAGTGTTGGGATGAGTTCTCTGTTTAAAGTTCACGGTTGGGTCCTGAACTGTTATTCTTTTTATTTTATTGCTTTTTTATTTTTATTTTTTAAAGATTTATTTATTATATGTAAGTAAGCTGTAGTTGTCTTCAGACACACCAGAAGAGGGCATCCGATCTCATTACACATGGTTATGAGCCACCTTGTGGTTGCTGGGATTTGAACTCAGGACCTCTGGAAGAGAGTTAACTGCTGAGCCATCTCTCCAGCCCTATTTTATTGCTTTATTTAATTCTATCTATCTATCTATCTATCTATCTATCTATCTATCTATCTATCTATCTATCTATCTAATCTATCCATCCTATAGACAAGGCTAGCCTGGAATTCTCAGAGATCCACCTGCCTCTATCTCTCAAGTGCTGGGATTAAAGGTATGTACCACCAACATCCATCAAGAAACATTAATTTTATAGACATAACACATTTCGAGTTGTAATGGGTCCTGATTCTATGGTGAGTGACCCCATTATCTTGTAACAAATGTCATTGCCTAATGCCTGCCACTATGTAAGTCAGATGACAGATACTTCAGCTGGTCCTGGCCTTTTTTCAATATATCAAAGTAGCATTTTTATTGCATAGAGAGTAAAACAGAGCTGTGGTGTTGAGCTGTTGTAGTAATGGGTCTTACAAACACATGCAAGAATCAGAGCTTGTAAGTAACTCAAGAAGGGATCCTTAACTCCAAGAGTTAAGGCAGCAAAGGGATTTAGAAAGAATATTTGTAAAATAATCCATTAATTTATCATGTTGGTGTACATGGTAATTTATACAGACTTTTTCACTCAGGCATCTAACTGTAATCTTGTCAAGATTTGATTTTCTATTGCCTTTAAAAAAATATTAGAATTTGGGGCCGGAGAGTTGGCTCTGTGGTTGAGAGAGAGCACTGACTGCTTTTGCAGAGGACCTGTGTTTGAATGCCACATACAGAAGAGAGCTCACAACCGTGGTCACCAATGAAGTAAATATTGAATATTTACTTCACACAGAACAATCAACAATATTTTAGATCTGGATTTATTTGATTTTTTTTAAAGTATGCTTACTTTTTAATTAATTAATTATATTTTTTGAGACAGTTACTTTGTGTAACCCTGGCAGTCCTGGAACTCACTCTGTAGACCAGGCTATCCTCAAACTTAAGAGATCCACCTGCCTCTGCCTCCCAAGTGCTGGGATTAAAGGCGTGGCCAGCAGCAGTCATTTTTTCTTAACATTTACTTTTCTCTTTTCTTGGCATCTCTCTTAATCCTCCTGCTGAAAGTCTACATTAAAATGCTTTTATTTTTTTTCTTTCTCATGGCTCCTCCCAGGTGGTCGGCTATGTCCAGATGAAGCTGAGTATCTCCTTCCCAGCCACTGGCTGCCAGCCACTCATGGAGGATGAACGCAAGCTTCATACCTTCCAGGAGAAGCGGACGGTCACAGAAGTAGTTGCTGATCCTCTGGGTGAAGAGTCAAAGGGATACATGGGTCCAAACCAGTGGCAGGAAGCACAAACAAGGGTTTCCCCTGGGAGGTCCCAGCAAGGTGTCTGGACCCACAGCGAAGTGCACCCGCTGTTGTGTGACACTCTCCTTAGAGACCAAGGAAAGATGGAGAGAGGAAGCCTGAGTCTGTCTGCAGATGCATGACGGATGCCAGTCTGAGTCCTCAACTTGGTTATCTTAATCAGAGGAGAAAAGGAGATTCCTGGACTGACAGATACTGCTGTGCCTCAGCGGATGGGGCCCAAAAGAACTGCAGAATCTGAAGGCTTTTCAGTCTTTCTAAAGAGGTGTCAACCAACACATTGTCAGCAAGTAAGCAAAGAAGGTAAGTAGCAACCACATGGTGGCTCAGAACCATCCATAACGAGATCTGATGCCCTCTTCTGGGGTGTCTGAAGACAGCTACAGTGTACTAACATATAATAAATAAATAAATCTTTTTTTTTAAAAAAAAAGGAAGGTAAGAAGCCTAGGTCCACAGTCCCCAAGATCCAAGACCCGGCATCTCCTTACTCTACGTGTCCTGCAACAAAAAACTGATGTATTGTTCTGTAGAGACGATGTGCTGTGGAGACCGAGGAGAGGCTGCGGAGCTAAGTGTTGGGCCAAGGGAATGAAAGAAGTCACAGAAAAAAAAAAAACCGCCAGGGACAGACTGCCAAGAGATGTAGGCTGCTTCTACTTTCAAGGCAAAGTCCAGTAAAAAAAAAATACTTTTTGGGGGGCAGCCAGATGGCTCAGTAGATAAAAAGGCACTTGTATCCAAATCTGTTGCCCTGAGTTCCATCCCTGGGACCTAGCTGGTGGAAGAAGAGAATGGACTCCAGCAAGCTGTCCTCTGTCTCCCACACGTGTGCTATAGCTCTCATATGTACATACCCAATAAATAAATAGACTTAAGACGCCTTAAAATTAAAAACAAATTTTATTAAAGCCCATCTCTACCAGTCCACAGTACTTTTCTGCATCAAAGCCATTGATCCCAATTTGACCTGATTAAATGTCCCTGAAACACTGGAGGCAGTACCCGGAGTCCTGTGGGTGGGAGGAGGGAGCTTTGTCTCCCTGGGCCCCTTGACACCCTGACAAAATGCCTGACCTGAAGTCTCATAGGGAAGAGACAGGTGGTCAGATCTTCAAGACAGAAAGGTGGGACCTGTTTCGTCCAGGGTGGCAAGAACTGGTCTGCTCCTGTCCTGGTCATGAAGCAGAGGAAGGGGGACTCTTGCGTTCTGCTGGTTTTCTATTGAGACTCCAGTCGACCAGTGGAGTCACCTGTATCCCTTGTTGGCTAAACCGTCTAGAAACACCGTCACAGCCACCCAAGGGGCATCTCCTGGGTGATTCTGAATCCTGTCAAGTTGACAATGAAGACTCGCCAACTGATGGGATACAAAAGGAAAAATTCCATTCTTCAGTAGCTGTCGCAGGCGATCCCACAGGGGCGGTGTGTGAGGGGGCGCAGCTGCCTGTGTTCTCTTGAGCGTGTTCCTGAGTGAGGAGACCAAGTGAAACCTTCTGAGAGAGCCACTGGGAGACAACACAGAGAGTGGGAAGAGAGCGGGGGAGGGGGGTGGAGAGGACAGGCCGATACCTCTTTTAGGGTGACAGGCTAAGCAATTCTGAAGTTCCAAGGGAGTGGCCTAGATGAGTCTTATAGTACTCAGTCTTCCAAAAGGGATCCTCCATTTCCTACAAGGGTGAGAGCAGATTCAGGGTAGTAACCATAACCGGTGATGTTCCCGATAGCTCCCTCCTCACTCAGAGTGTCCAAATCCAAAGACTCACTACCTCCTCAACACAAATCCTCTCTGCCACTCCATGTTTTTCCTCATCATCCACAGCAAGCTTGCTAGAGTCTTGGGGACTGTCTCTGTCTAAAAAAGAACAAAACAGGATCCAATCAGACTTCACGAGACTGGAGGCTAAAGAAGGAACTATGGAGGGCTCCCATGAGCTCCAAGGATCTCAGAGATTACCCGTCACCATACTCACCTGCTTCCTGGGTGTCATGCCTTCCTCTCTCACCTGTGGAAAGAAAACCATGTATGGGTGGCATGAAAATAGGGAGTCATAAGGGCCTAGAGCAGTAGTTCTCAACCTTCCTAATGCAGCTCCAGCCTTTAATACAGTATCCTTATGTTGTGGTGACCCCCCCCAACTATAATCTTATTTTGTTGCTACTTCATAACTGTAATTTTGCTACTGTTACAAATTGTAATGCAGATATCTCATATGTAGGATGTCTGACATGTAGGATGTCAGAGGACAACTCCCAAAGGAATCTCGACCCACAGTTTGAGATCCACTGGTCTAGCAAAACCCCTTAGTCCTGGACCCAGAATTGAGGTGATGTAGTAACTCCTTGAAGGTTTGTCCTCAGTGAGACCTTTGTCTGTGACAGCTGGGAATGAGGTAACTGTGTTTCCCATTAATGAGCAGAGCACACTTCTAAAGGAGGCTAAGAGAAAACTCAGACCCTGCCCTTTCCTGCCTGCGTTTCTCCTCTTCTTCATCACAACAGCCACCAGAGCTCCAATGATGGCCACGGCTCCAAGGACAAACAGAACAGCAAAGACCACCACCTTGTTGTCAGTGGATGGAGGAGGTTCTGGGAAAGACAGGTACAGGAAATGAAGGTGAGGGTTATGAACCCCAGCTCTCAGCCCTGACCTGCTCAGGGTCTGCAGAAGGCTCCAGCTTTCCCTGACCCCAGCTCTGCACCCACACCCTCCTTACCCCATCTCAGGGTGAGGGGCTCAGGCAGCCCCTCATGGTACACATGGCATGTGTATTTCTGCTCCTCCCCAGAAGGCACCACCACAGATGCCCACTTCTGGAAGGTTCCATCCCCTGCAGGCCTGGTCTCCACAAACTCCATGTCCTGGGTCAGTTCCTCCCCATTCAATTGCCACGTCAGGGTGATGTCTGCAGGGTAGAAGTCCAGGGCCCAGCACCTCAGGGTGACATCACCTTCAGGTCTGGGGTGATGGGTCACATGTGCCTTAGGGGGTTCTGAGGGAGAGAGTTGAAAGCATGAGGCATCTTGCTTTCTTCTGGGGCCTCAGCAGTGTTCATGTGACCATCCTGGGATGGACAGGAGAACTGGGGTGGGATTAGGGTGTCCATAATCTAGACACCAGCTAGAGCACATGCACAGGGAGGATCTGTTCTTTGGGATGCTTTAGGATGTGAAGGTGACAATATGGGGCAGGAGGTTCCAGGTCTCTGCAGACTCATGGGAAGGGATTCTGGTCCAGAGCTGGGTGAAAGGCAGGAGACTCAGAAAGCAGGAGTCAGATTTCAGAGACACTGAAGTCTGTGGCACAGAATGTGGTCTGAGAAAAAGCTCCCTATGGGTCCAGGGCCATTGCTCAAGTCAAGAAATTGTTGATCAGGACTGGAGAGATGGCTCAGCAGTTAAGAGCGCTGACTGCTCTCCCGGAGGTCCTGAGTTCAAATCCCAGCAACCACATGGTGGCTCACAACTATCCGTAATGAGATTTGAAGCCCTCTTCTAGTATATCTGAAGACAGCTATAGGTTACTTACATATAATAAATAAATCCTTTCAAATATAAATAAAATAATAATAAACAATAGCCAAAAAGAAGAAAGAAATTGTTGATCAGTTACTTAAAAAAAAAAAAGATTGGTCTCCTGTTGGAGAAAATGAATTTCTTGTTTGTAAGAAAGGGGCTGTCTTCTGAGGGAGGCATTGTTTTGTCACAGATCTGGAACACAAGGGGCTCTTGCCTCTCTGGACCTGGGAAGAGTGAGTTAAGACCTTCTTATTCACCTGTCTCCCTCTCCTCCTCTGCAAATGCTAAGGATCTAAACCAGTACTGTGCTTGCTGGGTAGCGCTCAACCTGTGAGCTATACTTCAAGTCCTGTCTTCCCACCCAGCACTCCCAGCTCTCCAAACTCCCAGCCTAAAGGAAACTTGGACATGGTTTGGCTCCCCTGGGCACCTGAACGAAGCAGCCTTTCCTTTTTCCCAGGTATTTCTGCAGCAGCTCTGAGCAGTGACCCTTCAGGTAGGCTTCTGACTCGCGCTGAGAGATCTGAGCTACAGCGCTGCCCCCTCCCCCCCCCCCGCTGTTCAGGTCTTGGTTCAGGGTGGGGAGATCCACGCCATCAAAGGCAAACTAATACCAGTGAAGTAGGCGCCCATCTGGCCCGACATCGCAGCCTTGCAGCCACTGTAGAGTGTGAGAGTCTAGGGAGGACATAGTGGGTGGTCAGCCTTGTGGACAGGGAAGCACCGCACCACTAGAGCACAGACCAAGTCCAAGCTAATCCCTGTAGCCTCTTCTTTTTCGAGGAACCTGGGCAGGTGTTGGGTGAAATTCCTGTCCAGTGAATGTGGACAACTGTGGTACATCCTTGGGATGGGTAGGGGTCACTCACCGTCCATGCTCTTGTTGTAAAGACGAACCAGGGTCATCAGGTTCCTTTCACACAGCTGTACTTGATTTCTGGCTATATGAATCTGCGGCTCCCAGTATTCCGGCCCCTCCTGCCCCAGCGCGCGGAGATCCACCCTCGGAGTCTCCGGGTCGTGGGTGTCCAATCTCATGAACTCTGTATCATCCACTTTGCCAACAACTATGATCCGTTGCTCCCGGAGGGCAGGCCACCACATGGCAGTGGTGCAATACCACAGGGAGTGTGAGCCTGTGGGCAACACATAGTGAGACCCCGATCTCCTCCTGTGACTCCAGGAGGGTATTCAGGCCGGCAGGGGAGCAGGGTGCCAGGCTCAGGACAGACAGACAAGGGGGTGGGAGTATCTTGCTGGGTGGTACAGAGACTAGGTGGAGCTACCCCTTGCCTTCCCAGAAGAGACCGTTTCCCTCGCGGGTCTCACTCACCCAAAGGGGTTCGAGTCCAGGAAAAGCAGGCGTCCAGCTGCAGGAGAAGGGCTCAGAGCACAGCGGCCTTGAGGATCCAGACCATCTGGGTTTGGGCGGATCTTGGACAACTTTATAAACCAGAGCGACACTGATTGTATTATCTCAGAACACAACTTCAAATTACCGTCACAAAAGGAAAACACCAATCTTAATTTTAAAAGTAACCAAATGACACAACCTCTGGGTGCAGAATCTGTTGTCCCAAACTAACCATCTATTTTAAGTTGGAAAATCTTCCGGTGGCAGAAGCCGCCACGGGATCTGACAATTCCCAGACCTACATGCTGCCCCTCTTGCTCTCTGCCTTGCGGGAAGGGGGGGAGGGCGTTCCTATTCCCCAGGTCACCACCTCCTCTCTAGGACCAGAAAAACTCGCGTCTTTATCTTAGCCCAGTGATTGGCTTCTTGTCGTCGTTATTAGCCAATCAAATCATTAGGCGAAATTACCCTACAGAGAATGAGAATGAGTCATCAATATCTAGGCAGAAAAACCTCAAGAGAAGTGAAACTGAGCCAGATAGGAAATCCCCAGTCAGGGCTTTTCTCCCTGAGATCCTAAGAGCCATTGCCTGGGAGGGATTGCGTAGACTCCCAAAGTCCCCAGAAAGAGCTGAAAGAACTGTTCCTTTCACCCTGTCTTCCTGAGACCTTTTTAGAGGCTGTCTGTGGAATCCAGGGGGGACTGCACACTGATTTTAGGCCCTCTCATGGGACACAGGACTCTTCCAGAAGGAAACGCCCAGGGTCAGCTGGTTTGGAAATTCACTGGAGACATAGGTGAGATCTATTCCCCTCTCTCCCTCCCTCCCTCCCTCCCTCCCTGTCTGTGTGTGTGTGTGTGTGTGTGTGTGTGTGTGTGTGTGTGTCTGTCTGTCTGTCTGTCTGTCTATCTCCCTGTCTGTCCCAGGACTTTCTTTTTTTAGGCCAGGCTTGCCTCAGACTCAGATCCACCTGCTTCTTCCTCCTTAGTGCTGGCATTAAAGGCATGCACCCTCATGGACCAGGGAGATATATTTTCTCAATGAACCTGCTAAGTTGACTAGCTATCACTATGGAGTATCCCACAAGGCTGTGCCTCATCTCTAAATCAGCCTTCTTAAAGCTCACAGGGAACCTGCCTCAGGATTCCATTTCTCAGATCCGGGGCTAGATTCCCTGTTCTTGCTGGGTGGAGTCAGGATGGAGCAGAGCAGGACTGTTGGTAATTCTCCATGAACCAGGTACTTTGGGTGCTTTGGGCTGCTTTGTGAAGGTCAGTGAAGGAAATCTCCTATGTAGAGTCATCCATCACACTGTGGGTCTGGGCACAGAAGGACCTAGTCCTTTTAATAGTTGCCCTGATTAGGACAGTCCCTCAGATTAAAGTCAGCTGATGTGGAGCCCTGATGACTTTTGCAGAGTCCCTTCACTGAACTTAGCATTAGATGGATGACCATGTGAAGGTGAATAGCCAGGCTGGTTATTGGGGAGGGCTGAAGAGAAAGAACCCTGCACTGCCTCATTCTTCTTTGATGGGAATTGGTCGCCTCGGGTCATTAAAGTCTAATTGAGTTAGATTGAGGGTGGTAGTGAATGAAAATGGTAAAGTCAGTTGTAGGTATGGGGGAGGAAAAGGGAGAGCCCAGACTGAACACAGCCAGCAGAATAGACCTGTCCATGAGAGGGAGTTGGAGGACCGCAAAGGGAAGGGGGAGAGAGGGAGGGAGCAGGGAGAGAGAGAGAGGGAGGGAGGGAGCAGGGAGAGAGAGAGGGAGGGAGGGAGGGAGCAGGGAGAGAGAGGGAGGGAGGGAGGGAGCAGGGAGAGAGAGGGAGGGAGGGAGGGAGCAGGGAGAGAGAGGGAGGGAGGGAGTAGGGAGAGAGGGAGGGAGGGAGGGAGCAGAGAGAGAGAGCAGGGAGAGGGAGGGAGGGAGCAGGGAGAGAGAGGGAGGGAGGGAGCAGGGAGAGAGAGGGAGGGGGAGAGAGAGAGAGGAAGGGAAGGAGGGAGAGGGAGGGAGCGAGAGGGATGAGGGAGGGAGGGGACAGGGAGGGAGGAAGGAAGGGAAGGAAAGGGAGAGAGAGAGAGAGAGAGAGAGAGAGAGAGAGAGAGCAAACACGAAGGGAGATTAAATAAAGTGGCCAAGAGCAACCAGACCAAAGCAGCTGGCGCCTGGCCTGAAGGGAGAGAAGCTGGAGGAAGAAAGCTGAGAAGCTCAGGGGCTGGAGAGTTCAAAGGGTAGGGGGTTGGGGGGATAAGAGATACTGAGAGGAGCCAAGACTCTGTGACAGATGTTCTCAACCTTCCTGAAGCTGAGACCCTTTAATACAGTTAGTCACTGTGGTGACCCCAACCATAAAGTTATTTTGTTCCTCAGGACCTAATAGGTAGCACACCCTATTTAATTCTTAAAAATTGAAATTAAGTGATAAGAATACTGTCTTATGTTATCTTAGGAGAGATTGAAAGGCTAGTTAGGATAATTCCTCATCTTTGAAAGCTCTGGTTTTCAGAGTCCTAGGGACTCCACAGGAAGATTGTGGGAGATTTCCACTTCTCAGTTATTGCTACTATGTAGCAAAGCAGCCAAGCTCAGCATCTGGAGACTCCAGACCTTCCCACATTGTGTAACATCAAGAGTCCTTGGTGAGCCAGGCTCAGGAGCTCTCCCAGGTCACAGTTCAGTTTTCTTCTTGCTGTGTTTTCTCAAGGCTTCTCTAGAGCTGGAGTCGCATGACTTATGGCTTCCTCATATGGCAGCTGGAAAGGGTTCAGGTTCCTGCTGCCTGTCCCCATGAGTCCTCTGTCCCTATTTACCTAGATGTCTCTCTTGAGACTGCTCTTGACCCAGTAGCTGACTATTCCAGAGCCAGCCAAGAGAGAGAGAGAGAGAGAGAGCGAGAGAGAGAGAGAGAGAGAGAGAGAGAGAGAGAGAGAGAGAGAGAGAGAGAGGAAGAAGAGGAGAAGGAAGAGGAAGAGGAAGAGGAGGAAAGAGACTGAAATATGTACAGTATGCTTACTATCCAATCCCAGATCACAGCCATCCACCAGCTTCCCTCCATCAGGGGTAGAGTGAACATCCCCCCCCTCCCCCAGGAGGAATTAATTTTACCTCCACAAGGAAATAGCTGAGTCTCTGAAAACTACACCAAAATCCAATGTTACCCAACACCCTGTAAGTCAGATGAATTTTTTTTTATTTATCTTCCCTATTTTAAATCTTTAACTAGAAAAATCCTTAAAATCCGGGACAACAAAGGAAGATACAAGTCAGTATTTCTTGAAAGATCTGTTTAATAAAGATTTTTAAAAAATTTAACCCATGTATTATTTATTCTTTTGGGAAGCATCACACAAAATTTGCAAAACTACCTTGCTCAGAATAGTAACATATTCTTGTTTTACTTTAGACAAGCTGTAAAATATATATGAGTTGATACAGTTCTTGGCTGAGTCACATTCCAGAAGTTTGACATATACATTTCCAAGCTCAGACTAAAGGAAGCTCAGGGAATTCCCATTAGACTATCAGCACACTTAATTCTAGTCTCATATGTTGTTTTTAAATTAACATTTTACATTAAAAAAGTATTATTTTTGCCTTCATACAAATCTGTCTTCATTAGTAAAATATAGTATATTATGACAGGCAATCTATTTTCAAAATCAAAGTTTATTTAATGACAGTGTACATTTTATAATGAAATTGTGGTAAAATATTGATGTTTAAACAAAGTATTGTTTATATATAAAAAACACATTATAGCTTGCAAAATTTGTTTAGAATATTCACGGTTCACCAAAGCTCTTGTGACAGCCTGAGAACATGACTGTAGGTTAACTGAGGGCAGAACAGAATTCACAGTGAGGCTGATGATACCCTTGTCACTAGGTGTGTTAAGAACTGATACTGAGCTGTGCAGTGGTGGTACATACCCTTAATCCCAGCACTTGGGAGGCAGAGGCCTGTGGATTTCTGAGTCTGAGGCCAACCTGGTCTACAGAGTGAGTTCTGGGAGAGACACGGGCTACACAGAGAAACCCTGTCTCTAAGAACCAAAAAAGAAAAAAAAAAGAAAAGAAAAAAAAAGACCTGATGTTGAAGGAACTGGAGAGTTGGCTCAGTGGTTAAGAGCACTGGCTACAATTCAGAGGACTGGGGTTCAATTCCCAGCACCTACAGGACAGCTCACAACTGTCTGTAACTTCATTTCCAGGGGATGCTACTCCCTCTCCAGACGCCAGGCAGGAAGGTAGAGCACAGACATACATGGGGGCAAAACACCCATGCACATTAAATAAATAGATAATTTTCCATTAATAGATAGATAGATAGATAGATAACTGATGCTGAGAACCAACTGTGTGAGACTCCTCATAAACAAGACCCCTTGGCTTTACAAGGTGTGATCACATATGTGTCACCAACAACATAACTAGCAGAGACCTCATTGCACTCTCTACAAGCCATAGTGGTTCCTGCCTTAAACCCCAGCACTTGGAAAGCAGAGACAGGTGGATTGACATGGTCCTACAGAGTGAGTTCCAGGACAGTCAGAGCTACATAGTGAGACTCTGCCTCAAAACCAAACCAAACCAAACCAAACCAGCACCAAAAACCCATCAATAACACGAGAAGCAACAGCAGCTTTGATGTGTTCATTTTTCACGGGCAGAAGATAAATCTGTATTTTCCAGTGAAAATTTGTACGAAAGTCAAACCCTGGAGTGTTTTTCCCCCAAGAGAAAAGTTCTAAGGTTAAAAAAAAAAAAAACCTGTTTTAAGTGTATGGAAGTATTTTCACTTACATCACACAGTCCCTGCACCACTTTGCTGAGCCTTCTACATCCGGGAAGACCTTCCACTGGAGAAGCCCCACTGTGAAGTGTCAAAGCTGGAATACCTTTAGCAAGGTTTGATGTGAGAATCCAACCCAAAGTCACTGTGTAGTGCTCCCAGCCTTTTGCTTGCCCTCAGCACTAACGTGTGAACCTGCCACACATGTTTTCTGAGTGAGGGTGGAATAGCTTGTTACAAAGTGGAGCAGGGTAGAGCACAGTCCCCACAGGACTGGATTCAAGTGGAGACCCTGTTCATTCGTCCTTTCTGTAGATCTTACAGATAGGAGTTAGACTCTGGAAGGTTGGGTGGAGGGAGGGAAGAATCTCAAGTCAAAGGCTCTGGGTGGAGAACATGTTCTCCTTGGAAGAAGTTCATGTTTTCATTCCAGTCTCCTGAGTGTAGGGGCCTGGTTGGGCCTCAGGGGACCAGGATGAAAAGACACTGACATTAATCAGGGACCCCAAAGGAGAATGAGACAGGCACCACTCACAGGAACCAGCAAGGACCCTACTCCTCCAAACAAACTGAAAAGACGCAGAAATAAACACAGAAGAAGGGTGAAGAGCTAGACCCAGGACTGAGCCAAGTCTGACCCGTCACAGCCACTCTGGCTGCTTATACTTCTGGGGACTGGACAAGGCCAAGGTCATCCCCCTGTCTCTTGAATTACACAGCCTGCAACCCTGTGGTTCCATCAAGTGACCAGGATAAAAGATCTCAGGAGGACAGAGCTGAGGAGTGACCAGACCACACCAAAGTGCTCACCAGCTGGGCTCCAGATGGGCATGACCACAACCTCCTCCTGTCCCACCTGACACTCAGCACAGGAAACACAGATTCTGGAAGGTTCTCCATGCTCCCATTTATTTTCCTCCATAGCACTCTGATTACATCCCTTAATCTACCCACTAATCAACCCAAAGATCAAAGATGTGAGCAATCGAGTTCACATTCAGATTCTTATGTTCCATGTGGAAGTGAGGAGCTGCAGCTCAGGCCAGCAGGGAGCTGTGATGATGCAGATGTCTCCTAGTGCCTCCTGGACAGGGAAGGTTGTCTGTGGAAAGGAGAAGAGGGAAGTGCAGGGACAGAGTCCGGGTGTGCTAGGGTAGCCTGTCCAGGTCTTTCCATTGTGCATACAGGAAAAGCAACTAGCTTTAGGCTTTTGTCCTTTTTAAGTCAGAACTTATCCTCCCAAGAAAGCTATCTCAGTAAAAAAAAAAAAAAAAAAAAAAAAAAACAAAAAACCCAAAAAAACAAAAAACAAAAAAAACCCAACAACAACAACAACAGAAAACCAAGAGTCAAAACAGTCACTATGAAAACATTTCAAGGGCCCACCACTCATTCAAAGGTCTAGGTCTATGAGGCCCTGGGACCCAGTCCTCTCCTGTTTGCCTCAGGTCCAATCCCAGGCCCCATGTGTTACCTTTTCAAGTCTCCAGAGACAAGTCAAAGCTCCGGACACTGTTCCTGCCTTCAGGAGAAGAAATGAGACACTCAGGAGACTGACAGGTAGGGCTGAAGGGCTATTATGGGCTGAGTTCCAGCATTGCCCCAAGAGTCTCAGAGACAATCTTGTCCCCCACACCTACCTCCAGCTGGAGCATAGTCTCCTCCTTTTCCACCTGTGAGAAGAAAAGCTGTGAGATATGAAGGAAGAGTTTAACCCTAGGAACTTTACAGAACTGACACAGACTCAGGTTAGAGACAGTAGAAATGAGGGGTGTGACTGTTTCCCATTGATGAACAGAGCACATACTAAAGGGGGCTGAGAGGAAACTCAGACCCTCCCCTTTCCTACCTGTGTTTCTCCTCCTCTTCATCACAAAAGTCATCACAACTCCAATAATGGCCACAGCTCCAAGGACAACCAGAACAGCAAAGACCACCATGTTAGAGTTGGTAGATGGAGGAGGCTCTGGGTCAGGAAGGGAAAAAGAGAGTCATGACCCCACCAGCCCTGACCTGCTCAGGGTTTGCAGAAGGCTCCAGCTTTCCCTGACCCCAGCTCTGCACCCACACCCTCCTTACCCCATCTCAGGGTGAGGGGCTCAGACAGCCCTTCATGGTACACATGGCATGTGTAATTCTGCTCCTTCCCAAGAGGCACCACCAGTGCTGCCCACTTCTGGAAGGTTCCATCCCCTGCAGGCCTGGTCTCCACAAGCTCCATGTCCTGGATCAGCTCTTCCCCATTCAACTGCCAGATCAGGGTGATGTCAGCAGGGTAGAAGCCCAGGGCCCAGCACCTCAGGGTGACATCACCTTCAGGTCTGGGGTGATGGGTCACATGTGCCTTTGGAGGATCTGAGGAGAAGAGTTAGGAAGTTTGGATATCTTGTATTCTTCCTGGGGACTCCAGAAGTGCCTGTGAGACCTCCTAGGAAGGAAATTTCCCCAGTAGTTTAGATATCATGGTCTGGATATTCTAGACCTTATGCCCAGGAGCAGCTATGTGTCCCAAAAGGAATAAATGGACCTCTGCTCCTGTCTGGGTGGGGCTCAGAGGTTCAGCATCACTGATGTCAGAATTCACAAAGGTTGGGTGTGAGCAGAGACCAAGGCCTGAGAGAAATCATGGCTCACAAGAGTCAGGGGAGCAGCTTTCTGTTATTTCAGGAACCTTCTCCCTTTTCATCCTGAAGAGATGCTGAACTCTCCTGACGCAAGGGTGCTCCCTTGGGAGAGCCAGGCTCTGATATAGTCAGGAAACACAGGAGTGCTCTTCCCCTCCCATATTGAAGAGACAGGAAAGGGCTGGAAAATGAAGAGACACCCAACATTTCTGGTAAGATCAGGAATAAGAAGGGACTGTCCACCTTCCACTCTCTTTCTTGGTATGGCGCTTGAAGTCTTAGCTATTGCAATTAGACAATCCAGATGCACCAACACTTACGTGGATAATGAACATCTGGTATATGTATAAAATGGAATCCTATTCAGCTCTACAGAATGTAATCACAAATTTATCTAGGAAAGTGGGTGGACTTTGAATATACAACATTAAACGAAGTCACACAGTCTCAGAACAACAGGAAATAAAAACCTTTTTATTTTGCTCATATAGGTGATTTAGCAAAAATAAAGTATACTTGCCAAGAAATGTCCTTGTTACTTGTAACATGACAGAATGAAATCAGAAAAGGCTAATATTTGAAGATGAGCAAGGACTAATGTAGGCAAAGGACATCATGAACAATGGAAGGGAATAATTGATAACTACTTATAATTTTGTCACTGATTCTCTCTCTCTCTCTCCCTCCCTCCCTCCCTCCCCTCCCCTCCCCTCCCCTCCCCTCCCCTCCCACTGGCGTTGATGCTGGATAGTCAGGACTATATTTAATGGAAAACGTGTAAAATCCAATGTAAACCTGTGCTGCTTCATAATGGCGATTCTAATTGTATCCAAGTCCACTGAGTTGGGTATAGCCTTTGGTTTGCATAGTAATTTCCCGTATAATATTTTTCTGTTGTTGTTTTAAAAAAAACAAACAAACAGTGATAAAGGTGGGCTCTTTCCCAGCTGATGGGTTTCTTCTTTCTCTGGACTGAGCCCAGCACAGAGCAAAGGGAGGAGGAGTTACCCGAGGCCCCGCACCTGCGCACTGCAGCATCTCTTTTCTATTCTTCAGGTATCTGAGCAGGGAATCCTTGCATGGGCCCTCTAAGTAGGTCCTACGGAGCTCTGCATAACCAGCCTGCTCCCACTTGCTTCTGGTGATCTCTGCCGCTCTGTCCTCTGCTGTCCAGGTTTTCAGATCATCGTTTAGGGCGATGTAATCGCGGCCATCACAGCCATGCTGCTCATACCCGCGGAGGAAGCTCCCATTGGACTCCACGTCACAGCCATACATCACCTGGAAGGTGTGAGAACCTGACCCCCTCTCTCGGTCAGTCCCGCCCACCCTAGGACTTCTCCAAACTGAAAGGGAAACCCAGTCCCTTTTGCACCCGGTGATTAGATGGCTTTGATAAGAGGGAGAGGAGTGGAGAAAGATATAGAGGGTCAGGACCCTTAGATTTGGAGGGTTACTCACCATCCTGGCTCAAGTTGTAGTAGTCAAGCATGGTCTGCAGGTTCTCTCGGAAAAACTGTGCATTGCTTGTGACGATCTCTGTCTCCCTCTGCCAATACTCGTGCCCTTCCTGCTCCACCCACGATGCGCGTAGCTTGTATATCGCAGTCTCCCCTGCGCTGTCGAAGCGCACGAACTGCGCGTCGTCCACATAGCCCACAGAAATGAACCAGGGTTCGCTGAGCACACTCCGGGAGAAGGCAGTGTAGAAATACCGCAGCGAGTGTGAGCCTGGGGGCGGCGCGTGGTGAGACCCCGACCTCCTCCCGGGACCCCGGGCGGGTGCGCAGGCCACAGGCTAGGGTGGGAGAAGGACTTGAGCCTTGGACACAGGTGGAGAAGGGGTGGGGAGTCTGGTTGGGAATGTGGGTTCAAGGCTTCCTGGGTACGCTCCCCCCCCCCAAAGCTGGTTCCCTCCTGATCCCGCACTCACCAGCACAAGTCTGGGTCTGGCCTGGCAAGGCCAGAATGAGGAGCAGGAAGGCACAAGGCACCATGGGCACCATCCTCAAGTTAGGGACATCAAACACAGTTGTATAAAGCCCTGAACTTTGTAACTTACAATCGCAGCGAGTTTTATTGCACTCTCTATTCACCTGCTCTCAACAGGAGTGTGAGACCTTGAAAACAACCTGAGAATGACAGAGAGCAAGAAGTGAAACCACAGGTGTGCACTGCCCAACCTAAGCCCCGCCTTCTGCCCTCAGACCCTGAAAGCCACTGCTGGGGACTTGGGACATTGTCCTAACTCCTTCCTCTGCACTGAGCCCTGGCCCAGGATGTCAGACTGTAACCAGAGTGGAAATCTTCAGGGTAAGAGCAGATGTTTTGCTCCTTCCTACCTCCACACCCAACCCCACTGTGATGGCCCTCAGGTGCTCTGTAATGCAGTGGAGAGACATTTTCTTTAAAGCAGAAGGCTTTGACCTGCAAGCACCACATAGTTTCCCAGAGCCCAGGCTTTTGTGTTCACCTGTGTGGCTTAGGGTTAGGGTTAGCTCACACTGCGAAGCTCAGGAATCTGGGTTCTAAATATGTAAATAAATGGGTCCAAATGCCCTGTGTTAGACCCAAAGCGAGTCCTAAAAGGTTCCTGATAGATTCCACCTGCATTGGGCAAATAAACAGTCCTGGCACACCAGCACCAGATTGTCAGATCCTTGGTATTTCCTTCATGCCACAACTTCCTCCCTTGTTAGCACGACTTCTCTCCACCTCTCAGGAGCCTTGTTACTGTGTGGATCCCATACCTGCATTGTCTTCTGAGAAATGGGAAGATGTTTTCATATTGTCCTGATCTCTCAGTTGCCCAGAACAGCCAACTACTCCCATATTCCCTTCTGAGGTCTCTGAACACTTAAAGACATTCATCTACTCCTCTCTTAGACTTCTTATCCTTCTATAAGTGCATGCACACTTGTACAAATGCGCAAAGGCACATGTACACAGACACACTCATACACAGTCACATATAATCACATTCACACATACTCTGACACACACATTCATATTCACATACACATTCACTCACACGCATTCACATACACATTCATACACACTTACACTCACACACCCATTCACATATCCACATCCACACACTCACATACACACTCTGATACTCAAATTCACAAACACATATTCACACACACATACATTCACACACACATTCACTCACACACACTCTCTAATACACTCACATACATTCGTACACACACAATCACGAACACAAGATCATATATGCCACACTGACCCCAGTAGAATCTGTATGACAAGTTCCACAGACTGAGGCATTAGACTCAAAAGAAGGAGGTCTCCTGGAACTGGTTGTGGAACTTCCGGCGGAGAAAACATACTGAGCCTTAGTTCTCAGGACAGGAAACCACCCCTTGAGATGGGTCACTAACATGACCTTATCTCCAGGGAAACCAATGCTTTACTTTTCAAATCGTTTACAAAATGATTATGATAGATAAAGCCTTTCCCAACAATAAAATTTCATATGACTACACGTGTGTCATTGGAGGTGGGTTTTGGTATATGGTAAAGAAAGCCTTAATTAGAAAGAATTAAAATAGTTTAAATTTATGCTTTGAAGATTTATAAAAAATCAGGCATTAGATGTTAAGCAATAATTAACCATAGGGGCTGGAAAGTAGCTCAGCGGTTAAGAGCACTGACCATAGAGATTTATTAACCTATCTTCGGAAATGTGCCACTAGCCTTGGACAACCGCCCTATTGAATATAGTCTTTTAGAATTGTTATATATTGATGATGATGTTACCTGTTCTGTTTGTGATTCAATGAATCAGAGTCGTAATGCTTAGATGATTCTTGTATTTTATTTTTCCAAATGATCTTGTTGGTATTCGTGATTGTTTCGCTGGATATGGTTTCTAAGAGTTGTGTCATGTTTGGTTTAATGTATAAAAATCCCCTGCTTGAGGGCTGCAAAATACACTCCGATTCAAACTGCCTCTGTTTGTTTCTGTTTGTCACTGCTGAATCCTTACCCACCTGGACTTTGAGGACCCTCATCCCAGGGACCCCCATACCCGGCTGGAGTGGTCCATGGCACATATACATTCACACACACAATCAAAAATGCACACCCTCACACTCATTCACACAGAATCAGAAACAAACACACAAAAGCTCACACATGCTCATACACACTCACACACACACATACACACACACACTCCCATGTTATCAACATGTCCTGTTACTCTCCCTTTCTAGCCTTCAGGTTTCCTTCTGCCTTTGCATCTGTGAACATGGCTATCTCTTCCCCCCTCTGGATTCTCCAGCAGGGGTCAGATAATGGCTTCAGCTGCTGCTCAATTTGATTCTCCTTTTCCTGGAGGGATTTGTTTGTTGCCTCCAATGCACTCAGAAAACTCTGTGTCCCTCTCAAGGCATCCCTATGCTCCTCATCAATACGGAGATGTCTGAGGCTAGCCTGCCTGGGATTCTCCCCCCCAAGCCCATGTCCACATCTGGTGTTAACTCCCTCCTTTAGTTTCTGACATCTGGCTCTCTGCACAGATTCCTATGAAAACTCAAGACCTCACACCTCAGAGTACTGCTCTGAAATGCTAAGGAAAGTATTCAGACATCTCCTGGGGAGTCAGGCATCCTCACTCAGGCAATATGGGGTGGCATTCCTGACAGGAAGCAGCAGTGTTGACACACATGAAGGACAGAGAAAGCCCATGTCCTGGTCAGGGCTGAGGTGACTAAGTTCTCAGTCTGCTTCTTTCCCAGACTGTCTGCAAAGGGGGGCGGGGATGGCTATAACCTTCCTCTGACCACCAGCAGAGCTGCTGAACAGGAAGTCATTGGGGTCACACCAACAGGGCACCTCTCCTCCAAGGCCTGCAGGCAGGTCAGGGCAGCAGTGTGGACCACAGCATCCCAAGCACACTGTGACTTCACCCTGGCACCTGGGGTCATTGATGAGCCAAGGCACCTAGAGGGCAGCCTGGACGAAGATGAGGGCAGGTCCTCTCTGCTGTCAACTGTGACCTCAGCATCTGTGTCCTTATCTTCTTCAGGGACAGCGACAGGCATCAGAGTCTCCTGGGCTCTTGGGTAGGCAGAGGCAGCTCCTGCAGCTGGATACACTGGTGAGACCCAGGCTCCCTGCAGACCACACTGGCACAAGGTGGACTGTTTGTGGACATTTGCAGTCTGTTGACCTTCTTGAATTTGTGTAAGAGTAACGTGCGTCTGCAATGCTGCCAGGGAGTCTTGGGGATATCTCTTTTTACTTGGTGAATTTGCAGGGACCCAGGGCTAGAAAGCCAGTGGAAGTGAGCTCAGTACAGGTTCTGACCACATGACCAGTCCATGGTCCCCAAGGTCTACAGCAAACTGAATCCAAGCTACTAGGTGAAATGTCCTCTGGTTTAGGTAAACCAGGGACTAGGAGATCCTCAGATCCTCTAGACTGCACATGTGGCTGTTTTGAAGTCCTTCCTGTAGCTGGTAGTGCTAAGTGGTCATGATCCTCTGTGGCAATGAGGTGCTGGCTCTTGTAGACCAAGCTGAAGCCCCAGCAACAGGTGTGGTTCCCAGGGCCTTGTGTAACTGCCTTGACAACTCCTGCATCCTGTATATAAGGTGGCAGTTTAGGCATCAGATGCAGGTGGTGCTGCCCAAGCACCTGGTGGTGTCTGGGTGTGTGTGGGGTGGGGTTGGGTGAGGGGTGTAGACAAGGAATGGAGTTCTGGCTGATCTCCAGGCTGAATGTCAGGCTAGGGGCAGCTCCTGGCAGGGTGGAGGGTAGGTGTTGCCTATGCATTGATGCGCTGTTATGCAGGAACAGGGGACTTGGATTGGGCCTCAAGATTCAGGAAGAGCAGGATTCCAGTGACTTTGAGCTCTCTAGTAAGTAGCTGCTCTCCTGCCTGTACCCTGGGTGATTGATTGCTGCATTGAGAAGGCACAGAATTTAAAACTGAGAATTTGAGGCAAAGCTTGTCTTCTCCCACCAGAAAACATGAGGCTGTCTCTTTCCAGTTCAACTTCAGAGCTTTGTGGACAGCTCTGACTGCATCAAATATCCCCAGTGCCAGTGTGGGTGGCATTGGGGTGGCACCAAGTTCAGCCCCTTAGTGAGTTCACAAACTCAGAGCTCACACTGCCACCTGCTGGTGCTTCTGTTTTTTGCGGATCCCACTCCCACCAGAGCTCATGCACCCAGTTTTTCTTTCCCCCATGGCTTCATGGTGGAACACTAAAGCAGTGGTCTTACTCCAGGGCCCCAAATCTGAGGCCTTCAGGTCTAACTAAGTGTCTGGTGGCAGGACATGCCATGCCAGGCGCCGCCGCCCCATGCCCTGCTCAGTGTGTCTTATCCCTAGTAGCCAAGTGTGGCCTCTGTGAGTCATCAAGAGCAAAGATGAGAGCCAGGAGATCTGAATAGTCTCAATGAATTTGGGAATGCGCACACAGGGACTGAGCACAAGAATGGTCTCCTGTTTGCACCGAGCCTCCTCTACCTCCTGGGTTTCTGTCTGTTTGTTTGTTTGGAAGTTTTGAAGCAGGGTTTCTTTGTTTAATGGTCCTGGTTGTCCTGAATCTCACTCTGTAGACCAGGCTGGCCTCAATCTCAGAGAGTTCTGCTTGCCTCTGCCTCCCAAGTGCTAGGATTAAAGGCATGAGTGACCAGCACCTATCACCTCTGCCTCGGGCTGGCCATTCTCTTCCTGCAGTGAATACAGGAGGAACTGTTCTCTTTGGATGGGCTGATTGGAGTGCCAAGGAGACTCTGGTTTTGGTGCATTCAGTAAACTCTTTGCTGAACCCCCCTGCCTCCAACACATTTTTCTCTTTCTTTATTTCTTTCTTTCTGTTTTTTGTTTCTTGTTTTATTTTTTGAGAGGGATTTTTCCTCAGTGTAGCCATCACTGGTTATTCTGGACTCACAGGCTGGCCTTGAACTCAGAATTCTGCCTATGTGTCCCGGGTGCTGGGGTCTAAGACATGCCCAACCACACCAGGTTTTCAAGTTCTATTTTAATTGTTGCATGAAAGAGAATTGTCCATATTTGTGGGCTATCCTGTGATAGTTGTGTACCTGTATACATATCTTGGGCTATCCTTTGATAGTTCCACACTTGTATATATGGTATAAGGTCTGAATGGGAATCCAATGTATCTCCTCAAATGTGTGATTTCTGCAGTGAAGACATTTAGAGTCTTGTTTTCCAGTTTCCCGAAAGGTATAGTTTGTTTTGGTTTTCCAGTTACCCCACCTTGCAGCTGCCCCTCACCTCCTCCCTCCTAACTGTAACCCCTTCTCAGTCACCCTCACCCCACAGTCTCCTCTAGATCTGTCAATGTGTCCTACTCAGGTCACTTCAGTAGCCTCACAGAAGCAGAGGTGTGGAGACCTCTGCAAGATTTCCTGCAGTTTCATGGTGATTTTTTTTCTTGTTGATTTTGTTCTTGTTGTCTGTGTTTTATTTGTTTTTGGCTTTGTTCGTTTGTTTGAAACAGAATCTTTCAGTGTAGCTCTGGTTGCCCTTGAACACACTATGACCTTACTGGATTAGAAATTAGAGAATCACCTGCCTCTGCTTCCCAATGCTGGGATTAATGGTGTGCGGTGGCTTTTCTCACAGCTCTCCTCTCAGAGCAGCAGGCAGAGCCTCCCTTCCCACCCACCTTAGACAGTGTCTCTGGATCCTGAGTTCCAGACTGTCACAGGCCTGGACCCCAAAGAAGGAGTATACCCAGCATTATCTGAATAAGACCAGGCCTAGTCCTTCACATAAAAGCCCATAACCTACTGAGTCACACCTGGGATGGGCCCTGCTCACATTCAGGGGCTGAGGGGTGTCTTTTTCCTGGGGGCTGAGCCACAGCCTGAGTGAAGAGTTGCCTGGCTCTTCAGATCTGTGCTCTACAGTTCCTCCTTCCCGTGCTCCAAGTGTCTGAGGAGCAATTCCATGCACTGGCTCTCCAGGTAGGGTCTTGTATCTTTCTGCCTCACCAGCCTGCTTACATTTTCTCTGGATGATCCGAGTCACTGTGTGCACTGCTGTCCGTGTTTTCAGATCTTCCTTCAGGATGATGTAATTGCTGCAAACCTAGGCAAACTGCTCATATCTACAGAGGAGGTGCCTGTTTGAATCCACATCACAGCCAGACTTCACTTGGATTGTGTGAGAGCCTTTTCAAGTCCTGCAAGTTCAGCCTCGATCTGCAGCCCCATTCTCCCATGTCTTCCCTTAAAATAAATGGGAGACCGGTCATGGTTCGGGTTTCTGCAGAATCCCAGAACTCTCAGACTTGGAGACTTGGTTTCTGACCACGGAAACTTACCCTCTTGACCATGTAGTGGCCAGACAAGAGCCTGAATGTTCCCTGGCTGTCCTTGGCTCTCTTTGCATATCAGTCTCTCAACAATCCTGGCCCACCTGTTCCATCCACCATGCGCACAGCTCATATACCAGAGTCTCCACGTCCTAGTCGTCCATGTAGCAGATTTTCATTTAACCGACTACCATATACCCCCGATCCCCGAGGCCGGGCCGGGACATCGCATTGTGGAAATACCTCAGCTAGTGTGAGCCTGGGGGCTGCACGGTGAGACCCCGACCTCCTCCCTGGATCCTCGGTGGGTGCGCGGGCCGGGAGGGGAGCAGGGCTCAGGACTCTGGACGCGGGTGGAGAAGGGGCGGAGAGGGATGCGGGTGGAGAAGGGGCGGAGAGTCTGGTAGGCGTCGCAGGGAAGGGGCTTCCTAGGTGCCGCCCCCGCCCCTTCTGCAGAGGCCTTTTCGCTCCTGACCCCGTGCTCACCCTCGCGGGTCTGGTTTGGGGCCAGGGTGGCAGCCTGCAGCAGGAGCAGCATAGTCCCCATGCGGGATGCAAGGCATATCTGAGTCTCGGGCTGCGTGGACTTTATATAACAATAAACCCGGTTACCACTGCAAGGTTGGTTGGTTCCCCAGGATCACACTACCAAATGGGAATGAGAAATGCCATCTGTCACCAGTGTGCTGGCAGAAGGACCTGACACAGGTTAGGAGCAGAATGGAAGCTGTGGAATTCGGGAATCCCCAAATCTGTTTTCCCCAAGCCTGATCTCACTTGGGGACTAAAAGTTTGCCCCAACTCTTAAAAATTGAAATACTATGATAAGAATATAAGAATGTTACCTTATAATAGTGCAGATTAAAGGCGGGATAATTCTCTACATTGAAAGATGTGGCTTTCAGAGTCCTTGGAACTCCACTGGAAGAATGTTGGAGAATTGCTCTTCTCAGTTTTCTGCTGCACTGCACCAAAGCAGCCAAGCTCAGCATCTGGAGATACCACAACCCTGATAAATTCCCACAGTGTGTAGCATCAAGGGTTTTTGGCTGAGCCTGGCTCAGGGGCTCTCCCAGGTCACAGCTGTTTTCTTTTTGCTGTGTTTTCTCAAGGCTTCTGTAGAGTTGGGGTCACATGAGATATGGCTTCCTCCTATGGCAGTTGGAAAAGGTTCAGGTTCCTGCTGCCTGTCCCAAGGTGTCCTCTCTCCCTATTTACCTAGATGTCTCTCTTGAGACTGCTCTAGACACAGCAGCTTATTTCCCCAGAGCCAACCGAGAGAGAGAGGGAGAGAGAGAGAGAGAGAGAGAGAGAGAGAGAGAGAGAGAGAGAGAGAACAAGGAGAGAGAAAGAGAGAGAATATGGATACTATGCTAATTCCAGAGTCCCAGATCACAGTCCATCACTCCATCACTCCAGCTTCCTCCATCAGGGGAAGGGAGTGAGCAGGCCCTGAACACCCAAGAGGATGGAGGTAGCCTCATACCAGGCAAGGGCAGAGTCTGAAACTTGTGAAATCCACTGTAGAGAAATTTCAATTCAGAGCATTGCTGCTCTGGAAGATCACATCCAAAGAAGTTCTAGGACTGTAAGATTCACCAGAAATAAAGACATGCCTTCAATCCCAAGAGAGGGAGGCAAGCAGATCTCTGAGTTTAAGGGCAGGTGGTATAAATCAAGTTTCAGGTAAAGAAAAGCCTAGGTCCAGGCTGTGTGATATACACCTTTCATCCCACGGAATGAAGGTAAAGTGAGGTTGTTGAAGGAAGTACTTCTGTTTGAAAGTGATGCGTAATTGAGTGGCAGAAAATGTGACAAATCAGAGAAAGAATTGATAGAATAGGATATGCCCAACTCTCAGGAGAAGAGAGAAGAAAGCTACTTAAGGGAGAGACAGACAGTACAGGAGGAGGAGAGTACAGCACAGGGATACAGTAGAGATCCTGGGAGAGTGGAGCAGCACAGAGAGAGAGAAGGAGGCAGTGTTATCACGAGAATTCTACAGAGACAGCTTGAAGAAAGAACAAGCTAGAAACAGATAAAAGACAGAATGAACAAGAGATTCAGAAGGAGCCAGAAGATTAGAAAAGAACTCCAGAGTTAGTTTTAGCCAATTAGAGCAATTCAGAGGCCGAGAGAAAAACCAGGTTGAGTACTTCAGTTGGGAAAGGAGTTTTGAGCCAGAACACCTGAGTTGATCCATGCTGCCATTTATTTCCTCCACAATACGCTTGAGTATTCTCAATCCTTAAATTTACCAGCCAGTGAACTGCTCAGGTCAAGGAGTTCACATTCATATTATTATGTTTAGTGTGGAAGTGAGGAGCTGCAGCTCAGACTGCTGGTGCTGACAGGATGCAGTTACCGCCCTCCCAAGTGTCTGTTGCACCAGGAAGTTTGGCTGTGGAAGGGATGACAGCTAGTGCCAGTGACAGAGTCCTGATGTACTGGGTTGGGCTGGTATCTCCAGGTCTTCCCTTTGTGTGCACAGGAAAAGCATAAACCCCCAGACACTGATGCCCAAAGTGATTTCACTGTTTAGAAGTCAGATCTTGTCAGTTGGTCCCAGGAAACAGCTGTCCCAAGGTAAAGAACAAAAAAACCACAATCAATATGAAAACATCTCAAAGGTCCACTCCTCATTCAAAGGTCTTCATCTGAGAGTCCCTGGGATCCAGTCCTGTCCTGTTTGCCTCAGCCCCAATCCCAGGCCACCAGGTGTCACCTTTTCAAGCCTCCAGAGACAAGTCAGAGGTCTGGGAACTGTCCCCGCCTGCTGTAGAAGAAATAACAAGGCAGACTCAGGAGAGTGACAGGTGTGGCTGGAGGGAGAACCTTCAGTTTTGGTTCCTCCCTGAGTGCCTCAGGGACAGCTTTCCCCTCACATACTGACCCGCAGCAGGAGCATAACCTCTGTTTCCACCTGTGAGAAAAAAAAATACTATGAGAGACCATGGAAGTTCTGGTCCCAGGAAATTTCCAGAACAATGACTGCAGATCAGGGAAGGTTCAGGAGGCATGAGGAAGAAGTTATGCAGGGAATGAACCAATGGCAGCCTGTGAACTGCAGGGCTATGCAGGAACCTTCCCCTTTGACCTCTGACCTCTGACCACAGAGATTCATGTGTACATCACTTCCACCATCAGGGTTATTACTCTCTCCTTCATTTTCCATGGGCTTTACTGTAAGGTGAGTGTCAGCACACACACACCCAGAGATGGGCACGGTTTTACATATGGTATATGTGTATTGCTTCATATTCACAATGCACCCTTGTGAAAGGAGCTAAGAGAAAAGAACCAAGGAGCAGTCCTTATATACCTTTTTTCTTCTTCATCCACATCCTAACACCACCAATGATAAAACCTAAGGTGACCACCACTCCAAGGACAGCACCAACAATGGCTCTGAAGGGGATGATGGACAGAGAAGGCTCTGGGAAGGAAGGGAAAGTGAGGGTCATGGCTCCTGCCATCAGCCCTGATCTTTCCAGGGTTTATAGAAGGTTCCAGAATTCCCTGACCCCAGCTCTGCACCCACACCCTCCTTACCCCATCTCAGGGTGAGGGGCTCAGGCAGCCCCTCATGGTACACATGGCATGTGTATTTCTGCTCCTCCCCAGAAGGCACCACCACAGCTGCCCACTTCTGGAAGGTTCCATCCCCTGCAGGCCTGGTCTCCACAAGCTCCATGTCCTGGGTCAGCTCTTCCCCATTCAACTGCCAGGTCAGGGTGATGTCAGCAGGGTAGAAGTCCAGGGCCCAGCACCTCAGGGTGACATCACCTTCAGGTCTGGGGTGATGCATCACTTTTGTCTTTGGGGGGTCTGAGGAAAAAAGTTGGAAATTTCAGGCATTTTTCTCTCTTCTGGGGTCTCTGTCAGTGTCCATGAGACTGTCTTGGGAATGGACTTAATCGGGATTGGTAGAGGTGAAAATCCCTTGTAGCTTAGACACAGTGTTCTGGATAATCTTATCTTTGGGGAATTCTAGATCCGAGTTAACAAGACAAGGGTCAGAGATTCTACGTGCCCACCTGGTCAGGGATTTAGCCTCATTGGAGTCAGGCTCCAAAGACCTTGTGTGTGGGCTGAGAATTGGCCACGAGCAGGGCCACTGTCACCAGGACTGCAGGTGGAAGGTTAAGTGAGTTGGTTATTTCAGGATCTTCCCTCCTTCCCTCCTGATACATACTCTGAGCTGTCCTGAGAGAGGGGTGAGACCAGGGAGAAGGGAGAGCCTTTCCTGATAAAGAGTGAGGAGTCCCAGGAGAACTTTCCTCCTTCATGTGGCAAGAGAGGGAGAGAACTGAAAGCTGAGTCAGAGGAAAACAGCCAGCGTTCTGTCTAAAGTCAGAATCAGACAAGGATGTCCACTTTTCATTATTGCCTTTGAGATGGTGATAATTTCATATTTGCTTCAGAATTAGACAAAAGAAAGACATAAAAGGGATCAATATAGGGAAGGAAGGATCTACATTATGTACCGTTCCAAACATGAGGATTCTTTACTTGACCCAATTGAGTCACAGGAAAACTTATGGACCTAATAACCACTTATTGTTTCAGGATACAAAATCAATATAAAAAAAAAGTAGCCTTCACTTATCAACAGTATTAGAGAAGGACATTAGGAGAAACATGCCATTGAAAATAACTCTCAAAGAATTAAGAGTTTAGGGATCTATTAAAGCAAGGAAATAAGAGAAGTCTATCTTGCAAACTTCAAGGTACTGTTATAGGAAATCACACAAGAGGATGTCAAAAGGTGGACCTAAAACCCTTGCTCCCAGACTGGCAGAGATAATATTGTAAAAATGGTCATTCTACCAAAGTAACCTATAGACTTAATGCACTAGTATAACAACCTCATTCATTCGATATGTTTAGAAAATAATACAAAAGACCACGCACGTAGAGCCAAACAGTCTGAGTAAGAACTGGAGGTGTTTCAATCCCAGTCTCAAATTATACTGTAGAGTCGTAGTACAAGAACAGGGTGTAACTGGCCTAAAATAGAGAGGAAATTGGAAGGCATGGGGTAGAGGTGCTGGATATAAAATGTCAAGGCTGTGGAATACTATTCAGCTCTAAACAAAGTAATCACAAACAACTGAGGAAAAGGGATGAACTTTGCATATATAATATTATTGAGGTCACACAAGCTCAGGAAGAAAATTACATAGCCTCTCTTCGTGCATGGGATATATCAGAAAACATATGTATATATGTAATCAAGTGTACATCTGCATACAGTAAAACATGACCAAAAGGAAACAAGTAAGGTAAATATTGGGAGGTATGAAGAGACTGAAGGCAGGTAATCACCTTGAGTTATGAAACAGGATAAAAAGATCCGACTATTTTCTAGTTTTACCTTTGTCATGGATTTTCTTCTCTCTCTCTCTCTCTCTCTCTCTCTCTCTCTCTCTCTCTCTCTCTCTCTCTCTCTCTCTCTCTCTTCTTTGCCTGTTGGTGCTGGGTTTATATTTCATAATTCAAAGTGAATCTCCAGCAGTTCACAGAATGGGTAGTCTAACTGGATACAAATTCACTGAGAATTATATCTTCTGTTCTGGTTAATTTCAGTGTTTTGTTTTGTTTTTGTCTTTTTTTTTTTTTAAGATAAATAAGAAGAGACGGGGCATCACCCTAGCTGAGGGTTTCTTCTTCCCTCAGGACTGAGCCTCAGCCCGAAGGCAGAGGGAGGAGCGGCCGGCGACGCCCCCCACCCCCCCCCCCGCACCTGAGCGCAGCAGCGTCGCCTTCCCGAGCTCCAGGTGTCTGCGGAGCCACTCCACGCAGGTGCTCTCCACGTAGGCCTTGTAATGTTCTGTCTCATCAGCCTGTTCCCACTTGCGTTGGGTGATGAGCGCTGCTGTGTCTGCTGCAGTCCACGTTTTCAGGTCTTCATTCAGGGCGAGGTAATTGTGGCCATCATAGGCAAACTGCCAGTACCCGCGGAGGAGGCTCCCGTTTGACCTCACGTCACAGCCATACATCCACTGGAACGTGTGAGAGCCTGCGGGACCCCGCGGTCAGCCCCGCCCGCCCTTCGCGTCCTAGGAATCCCCTAAACTAAGAGTGAAAGTGGGTCCCAGGACTTGGGTCCCAGCGGGTCCCCGCAAGTTCTGGAAGTTCCTCGGACTTGACACATGAGAAGACTCTGGCCCCTGTGTTGGGACATGGAGGGATCGTGACCTCTGACACAAGGTCACTCACCACCCTTGCTCTGGTTGTAGTAGCCAATCAGGGTCTTCAGGTTCACTTGGAAACTCCGCTCATGGCCCTTTGCGACTTTGGTCTGGATCTCCCAATACTCCGGCCCCTCCTGCTCCATCCACGGTTCACAAGGCTCCATCCTCGGATTCTCCGCGTCGCTGTCGTAGCGCACGAACTGCGTGTCGTCCACGTAGCCGACAGCGATGAACCGGGGCTCCCCGAGGCCGGGCCGGGACACCGCGGTCTCGAAATACCGCATCGAGTGTGAGCCTGGGGGCGGCGCGTGGTGAGACCCCGACCTCCTCCCGGGACTCCGGGCGGGTGCGCGGGCCGGGAGGGGAGCAGGGCGCGGGGCTCGGGACACGGGTGGAGAAGGGGCGGAGGGTCCTGTGGGCGACGCGGGGACGCGGATTCCCGGGTGCCGCCCCCGCCCCTCCCCGCAGAGCCCGTTTCCCTCCCGACCCCGCACTCACCCGCGCGGGTCTGGGTCGTGGCCAGGGCGGCCGCCAGCAGCAGGAGCAGCGTGCGCAGTGCCATCGCCCCCATCTGGGAATCTGGGCGGGCCTGAGTGCCACGGGCTGAGTGGACTTTATAACTAGTGCCCGAGGCGACGCTGGTTGGTTCCCAGGGATCGCATCACCCAATGGGGGTGAGACCTGATGACTCATCATCAGTGTCCAGGCAGAAAGACCTGATCCAGTTTAGGAGCAGAAGTGAAACTGGGAAGATGGGGAATCCCAGACCCTGGGCTTCCCCACCCCTGACCTAGCATGGACTAAGACAACTCTTCCGCTTACATTCTGACATGCAGCGGGGTCATAACCTCTGTTTCCACCTGTTTAAAAAAAAAAGAGAGAGACCAAGGAAATCCTGGATCCTGGGCATTTCCAGAATTATGAGTTCAGATCAGGGAAAGTTCAGAAGGCATGAGGAAGGAAGATATGCAGGGAATGAACCAAGGCCAGCCTGAAGATCTATAGTGTTTAGCATGAGCCTTGCCCTCTGACCTCTGACTTCTGAGAGGTCATGGAGAATTATGTGCAGAACAAACCCCCCCATCCCCCATCACCATTGTGATTCTGTCTTTTATTGTAAGGAGAGTGTCTGCAAACAAACCCAGAGATGGGAAATTTGTGGATATGGAGTATGTGAATCGCTTTATAATCATAAGGCACCCAGCCACAGACTCTTCCATTCCTTCATTCTTTCTCATCCTCATCATAATACCTCCGATCATAAAACCTAAGATGTCCATAGCTCCAAGGACAGCACCAACAATGGTCCTGGTGGGCATACTGGACTGAGGAGGCTCTGAGAAAGAGAAGGGTAATGACATGAAGGGAAATTGAGCAACATGATCCCAGCTCCCAACTCTGACCTGCTCAGGGTCTGCAGAAGGCTCCAGCTTTCCCTGACCCCAGCTCTGCACCCACACCCTCCTTACCCCATCTCAGGGAGAGGGGCTCAGACAGCCCCTCATGGTACACATGGCATGTGTAATTCTGCTCCTTCCCAAGAGGCACCACCACAGATGCCCACTTCTGGAAGGTTCCATCCCCTGCAGGCCTGGTCTCCACAAGCTCCATGTCCTGGGTCAGCTCCTCTCCATTCAACTGCCAGGTCAGGGTGATGTCAGCAGGGTAGAAGCCCAGGGCCCAGCACCTCAGGGTGACATCACCTTCAGATCTGGGGTGATGGGTCACATGTGCCTTTGGAGGGTCTGAGGAGAAGAGTTAAAAAGTTTGGGCATCATGTGTTCTTCCTCTTGTCTCCAGAAGTGCCTGTGAGGCCACCTGGGCAGGAAATTTCCCCAGTAGGTTAGGTACAGTGGTCTGGAAATTCTAGACCTTGTGCCCAGGAGCAGCTGTGCATCCCAAGAGGAATAAATTGACCTCTGCTCCTGTCTGGGTGGGGCTCAGAGGTTCAGCATCGCTGATGTCAGACTTCACAGAGGTTGGGGGTGAGCAGAGACCAAGGCCTGAGAGAAGCCATGCTCCAAAGGACTGCAGAGTCAAGGCAGCAGATTTCTGTTATTTCAGTCAGGAACCTTCTCCCTTTCCATCCTGAAGAGACTCTGAACTCTCCTGAGGCAAAGGTGCTCCCTTGGGAGAACCAGTGTCTTAGTTAGAGTTTTACTGCTGTGAACAGATACCATGACCAATGCAAGTTTTATAAAAGACAACATTTACTTAGGGGCTGGCTTACAGGTTCAGAGGCTCAGTCCATTGTCATCAAGGCAGAAGCATGGCAGCATCCTGACAGGCATGGTGCAGGAGGAGCTGAGGGTTCTACATTTTTATCCAAAGGAAACCAGGAACAGATTGGGCATGCTCATGCATCTAGGAGGAAGATCTCCAAGCCCATCCCCACAGTGACACACTTCCTCTAACCATGCCACACCTTCTAATAGCACCACTCCCTGGGAGGAGCATATAGAAACCATCACAGCCAGTCTCTGATAGAGTCAGGAAATACAGGAGTGCTCTCCCCCCTCCCACAGGTTAGAGAGAAGGAAAGTGCTGGAACATTAAGTGAAATGAAGGGATACCTAATGTTTCTGGTAAAATCAGGAAGGGGAAGAGTCTCTCTACTCTCCACTCTTTATGTGATATGGTGCTTGAAGTCTTAGCTATTGCAGTTAGATAAGAGAAAGGCATAAAAGGGATCAAAATAGAAAAGGAAGAGGTCCAACTGTCTCTAATTTCAGATGATATGGTTCCTACAGACCCTGCTGAGTCCACTAGAAAACATTCAGGCCTAATAAACATTGTAAGATAAATGTTATAGCAGGATACAAAACCAGTATAAAAAAGCAGCCTTATTTATGTTGTCAGGGACATGAGGACAAACATGACATTCTTAGTAACTCCCCAGAATTAAGTTTTTAGGAATCTATCTAACCAAGGAAATGAGAGAACTCTACAATGAAAACTTCAAGATAATGAAAAGAGAAACCAGAGAAGATGATGTCAGAGGCTGGAAAGAAAACCCATGCTCCTGACTGCCGGAGTTAAACTATTGCGAAAGGGGCCATTCTACCAAAATTAACCTCCAGCTTCATTGCATTACTATCAAAAGGCTGATTTATTTGATAGGTTTAGAAAAAAAATACAAAAGACCTTCAGAACTATAGTGATAGGAACAGTCTGGACCTCGGAGAGAATAGACAGGAAAATCAAAGGCATGGGATCGAAGTCCTGGACATGAAATGTCATAGCTATGCATACTCAGTATTCCACAAAGAATGCAAGATACACATTCAGGGGCTGTGTGTGTGGGGGGGAAAGCCTGTACTACTAATGATTATACAACACAGTTTTTCTGTCTGAGAAGATGAATTCAAATACTCAGGTTTCACCTTGTGCAAAAATTGCTGCAGCAGCTGAAAGTTTCTTCTTCTCCAGGACTGAGCCCCAGCCCGAGGGCAGAGGGAGGAGCTGCCTGCAGCCCCTGCACCTGAGCGCAGCAGCGTCTCCTTTCGAGCCCTAGGAATCCCATAAACTGAAGTAAAAGTGGGTCCCAGGTCTTGGGTCCCAGTGGGTCCTGCAAGTTCCTGGACTTTCTAGGACTAAAATCCTGACTTAACAGAGAACTACAAAAATTAAACACCAAGGAAGTAACATTGCAGATCAACTGAGGAGTGAGGGAACTGAATGGACTGTTATCTTAGTAAAAGAAAAAAAAAAGCACAATTGACCAGTAACAATTTTTAATGTGTTCACTTTCTCTTATCCTCAAAGAAGTGCCGAGTAAAATTAAGGTGGTTGGAGCGTTGGCTCAGGGGTTAAGAGCATTTGTTTCTCTTGCACAGGACCCGGGTTGAATGCACTGTACATAACTCCAATCCAGGGAATTTGATGCCATTCTCTGACCCCAGACACCAGGTACTCACCTGGTACACAGGCAAACATGCATGCAAAACACTCATTCACATAAAATAATAAAATAAAAAAAACGAAATATAGCCGGGCGGTGGTGGCGCACGCCTTTAATCCTAGCACTTGGGAGGCAGAGGCAGGCGGATTTCTGAGTTCGAGGCCAGCCTGGTCTACAGAGCGAGTTCCAGGACAGCCAGGGCTACACAGAGAAACCCTGTCTCAAAAACCAAAAAAAAAAAAAAAAAAAAAAAAAAAAAAAAAAAAAAAAAAACGAAATATAAAACACCATTGGAGATAGCACCCCAGCCTACTCAGAATGTCTGTCATCAACAGTCTGACAACAAATGACAAGGGTGTGACAGAGAGGAACTAGAGCCATTGTGGAAACCATTCCTCAACAAATTAGAAATTCAACAACCACATGACCCTGCTAATTTACTCCTGGGCATACATCGAGACAACTCCACTGTAGACATACCCTCACCCTGAAGTTATTACGGCTTCATTCTCTAGGGCAAACAGTTGGAGCCAACCCAGGTGTGCACTGACAGTTGAATGGATAATGAAAATATGATATACATATAAAATAGAAGAGCATTCATGTTTAAACAATGTAATCACACATAACTTAGGAAAATGGATGAACTTAGCATATGTAAAAGTAATCAAGGTCACATAAGCTCAGGAAGAAAATTATGTAGTTTTTCCTCATGTGTGGGATATAGCCAACAACATATGTATTTATGTAAGCAACTGTACATATGTGTAGAGTTTAACATAACCAAAAGACAAAAGGAAGGTAAATATTGGGAACTGAGAAGAGACAGAAAAGAGGTAATCACCTTGAGTTATGAAACAGGATAAGTAGCCAATTGTTTTTTAGTTCTAACTCCTTGGAGGGTTCTCTCTCTCTCTCTCTCTCTCTCTCTCTCTCTCTCTCTCTCTCTCTCTCTCTCTCTCGCTCGCTCGCTCTTCTTTCTTTCTTTCTTTCTTTCTTTCTTCCTTTTCTTTGCCTCTTTTTGCCAGGTTTATATTTGATAATTCAAAGTGAATCTCCAGCGGCTCAGAATGAGTACTCTAACTGGATAGAAATTCACTGAGATATATACCCTCTGTTCGGATTAATTTCAGGGTGTGTGTGTGTGTGTGTGTGTGTTGTCATCTTTAAGATTAAAAAACAAAATTAAAAAAAAAAAAGAAGAAGAGACAGGGGCATCACCCCAGCTGAGGGTTTCTTCTTCCTCAGGATCGAGCCCCAGTTTGAGAGCAAAGGGAGGAGCTGCCCTCGGCCTCCGCACCTGGGCACAGCAGTGCCTCCTTCCCGCGCTCCAGGTATCTGAAGAATAACTCCATGCACTCTCCCTCCAGGTAGATGCTGTATTGCTGTGCTGCCTTGTCCGCTGCTGTTCATGTTTTCAGGTCTTCATTCAGGGCAATGTAATCTCTCCCTTTGTTTGTATACTGCCCATTCCCGCGGAGGAGGCTTCTGTCCGACCCCGTGACACAGCATGCAGGAATGTGTGAGAGCCTGCTGGACCCCGCGGTCAGGCCCACCTGTCCATCTTTCTCTAAGAATTCCCTAAACTGAAAGTGAAAGTGGGTCTCAGGTCTTGGGTCCCAGCAGGTCCACAAGTTCCAGAAGTTCCTAAAACTTGGGATCCTGGACATCTCTGGTCCCCCTGTTGGGAGGTAGAAGGGTCGTGACCTCCGGTCAATTCACAGCCCTCGCTCTGGTTGTAGTATCTCGGCAAGGTCCTCAAGTTCACTCGCAAATCTGCTCCTTCCTCTTGGCGACCTGAGTCTGCCGCTCCCAATACTCCTGCCCTTGCTGCTGCACCCTTGTCCTGCGTGCTTCATATCTCAGGAAATAAACCCACACACCTACAGACACTTGATTTTTGATAAAGAAGGCAAAACCATACAAAGGCAAAAAGAAAGCATCTTCAACAAATGGTGCGCGTCTAACTGGATGGCTACATGTAGAAGAATGCAAATGGATCCATATTTATCACTCTTCACAAAACTCAAGTTCACATTTTGGGTGGAAGCGATCACTGAATGGCGGTGGCTGCTGACTGTGTTCTAAGGGTCGGAGTGGGGTCGATGTTTGCTGTACCGGAGCAGCTTAGCTCATTCCTCCCCTTTCATTACCCGTGGAGCGAGAACTGGGGAGGCCACTGCATCAGCAAGGACGGTGGCAGCTGCAGTGACAAGTCCAGCATGAATCCCGAATATGATTATTTTTTCAAGTTACTTCTGATTGGTGATTCTGGGGTTGGAAAGTCTTTACTTCTCCTTAGGTTTGCAGATGATACTTATACAGAAAGTCACATCAGCACAATTGGTATGGATTTCAAGATAAGAACTATAGAGTTAGATGGGAAAACAACCAAGCTTCAGATATGGGACACGCACCACAAGGCAGGCCAGGAAAGATTTCGAACAATCACCTCCAGTTTTTACAAAGGAGCCCATGGCATCATAGTTGTGTATGACGCGAAAGATCAGGAGTCCTTCAATAACGTTAAACAATGGCTGCAGGAGAAAGATCGCTAAACCAGTGAAAATGACAACAAGTTGCTGGTAGGGAACAAATGTGACCTTGACAACCAAGAAAGTAGTAGACTACACAACAGCAAAGGAATTTGCAGATTCCCTTGGAATTCAATTTTGGAAACCAGTGCTAAGAACGCAACGGATGTAAAACGGTCTTTCATGACGATGGCGGCTGGGATTTAAAAAAAAAAAAACGAATGGGTCCTGGAGCAACAGCTGGTGGTGAGGAGAAGTCCAATGTTAAAATTCAGAGCACTCCAGTCAGGCAGTCAGGTGGAGGCTGCTGCTAAAATCCACCTCCGTCCTTTTCTCACAGCAATGAATTCGCAATCTGAAAAAACAAAATTGCCTGAATTGTACTGTATATAACTACACTACAACAGATTCTTACCGGTTCCACAAGGTCAGAGATTGTAAATGGTCAATACTGACTTTTTCTTTTATTCTCTTGACTCAAGAGAGCTAACTTCATTTTCAGAACTATTTTAAACCTTTGTGCGCTGGTTTATAAAATAGTGTGTGTAACCCTTGTTGCTTTCCTGATACCAGATCATTTCCCGCGGTTGGTTTGACTATATTTTGTTTTGATGTTTATATTGGCATGTTCAGAGGTTGGGTTTAGTCTTCTAAAGATGAAGTTCAACCATTTTGTATCAAACAGCACAACCAGTGTGTGTCAGTTTCCATGCATAAAGTTTAGTGAGACGTCATATGTAAGATCTGATTTGCTAGTTCTTCCTGGTAGAGTTATAAATGGAAAGATTACACTATCTGATTAATAGTTTCTTCATACTCTGCATTCAATTTGTGGCTGCAGAATATCGTAATTTGTTGCAAACTATGTAACAAAACTGAAGATACGTTTAATAAATATTGGACTTATTGGAAGTTATATATAAAAAAAACCCTCAAGTTCAAGTGGATCGAAGACCTCAACATAAAATTGGATACACTAAATCCAATAGAAGAGAAAGTGGAAAATAGCCTTAAATGCACTGGCACAGGAGGAGAAAATTTCCTGAACAGAACACCAATGGCTCAGGCCCTAAGATCAAGAAGTGATAAGTGGGAACTCCTAAAATTGAAAAGCAGCCTACAGATTGGGAAAATAGCTTCACTAACTTACACCTGACAGAGGGTTAGTATACAAAATATATAAAGAACTCAAGAAGTTAAACTCCAACAAACCAAATAACCCAATTAAAAAAAAAATGGGGCACTGGGCATGCAGTCCCCCTGCCTCACTTCTAGGGGAGGAGTTTGTGGAGGAACCCCTGAAGCTGGTCCTCAAAGAGGGAGGGAGCAAAGTCACTGTGCTCTCCAAGGGCAGCTCCAAGCAGACTCCAGCCTCTTTGAAGACGGAAGAGACCAAGACAAACACAAGGACAGAAATTGGAAGAAGGAGAAAGGAGAGAAGCAGGCTTGGTTGGGGGGTTGGGGAGAAAAGGGAAGAAAATGGAGAAGAGTCTAGGAGGATAAAAAGAATCCAGATCTAGACCATGAGGAGAACTAGGCTGGCAAAGGTCTCCAGTGTCATAGCCCTCCCTATCACATTAGACTTACCTCCAGAGAAACCTCTCACGAGCTCTTTAGCCAGACAAGAAGTAGAACAGACAGACACTCTTTCAGGAAGCTTAGAATCAACTCATGAGACAATTGCAAAGAAAAGACCCAAGGGCTTTCTTTTCATTTCCTGTGATTTTTATTGCTCCTGGCTACTCCATGATGATTAAAAACCCAATGGATTTTAGTACCATGAGAGAAAAGATCAAGAATAAGGACTACCAGGCCATAGAAGAACTAAAGGATAACTTCAAGATAATGTGCACTAATGCAATGATTTACAATAAGTCAGAGGCCATTTATTTATTATAAAGCTGCAAAGAAGCTGTTGCACTTGGGGGTGAAAATTCTCAGTTAGGAGAGAATTCAGAGCTTGAAGCAGAATCTAGACTTCATGGCAGACTTGGAGAAAACTCGATGCCTGTCAAAGTGGGGAAGACAGTGGCTGCTGGCAGAATGAGAAGGAAGACTGGAGATGCTGAGACATTAGTCTTCATCTTCTTCCTCCTCCTCCTAGTCCTCCTCTTCCTCCTCCTCCTCCTCCTCTTCTTCTTCTTCTTCTTCTTCTTCTTCTTCTTCTTCTTCTTCTTCTTCTTCTTCGGACCATTCTGTGAAGTGGAGAGGGATTTGGGGAGAGGGATGAAGGGAGAAGGCTGGACTATTGTGTAAAATGGAGAGGACAACCAGTGTGTCCTCTAAGATCAGGAAGAGACAAGACTGTCTACTCTCTTCTCTCTTATTTGAAACCTCAGCTATCTCAATCAGATAAAAGAAAAGCATTAAAATAGAAAAGGAAGAAGTCACACTACCTTTTATTCCAGAAAACACAATTCTTTAACTTGAAAGTCCCAGTTGAGTTCACAGGGAAACTCTTGGACCTAATAAACCCTTATTGTTTCAGGATACAAAAATCCATTTTCGAAAGTAGCCTTCAGCTCTTGCCTCTTACCCTCTCGTTGTTCCCCATCTCTCCCCATTCCCTTCCCCCCCCCTCTCCAAGTGGTCATGGCTGCCTCTACTTCTCTACTCCCTCTCTCTGCCTTTCTCTGCCTCTACTACCCTCTTAACTCCCCTCCCCATGCCCTGAATAAACTCTATTGTATACTAACAAAAAAGAAAAGAGAGAGAGAGAGAGAGAGAGAGAGAGAGGAAGGAAGGAAGGAAGGAAGAAGCCTCAGGGAGGACATTAGGAGAAACATGCCATTCTAAGTGACTCCCTAGAAGTAATCGCTTAGGGATTTATCTAACCAAGGAAATGGCAGAACTCTACAATGAAAACTTCACTGTAAAGGACACCACAGAGGACTGTGTTTGACATGGGACAGAAAAACCATGCTTCTGAACTGCCAGAGTTAAGATTGTGAAAATGGCCATTCTACCAAAATTAACCTACAGATTTAATGCACCACTATCAAAATCCTAATTCATTTCATAGGTTTAGGAAAAAAAAAACGCACAGCCAAACAATCTTAAGGAGTAGGAACTGGAGGTGTTGCAATCCCAACCTCAGATTTTACTGTAGAGTTGTAGTGACCAGAACAGCCTGGTACTGGCATAAAATAGGCAGGAAAACCAAAGGCATAGGAAAGAGGTCCTGGAAATGAAGTGTCAAAGCTATGCATAATCAATTTTCAACCAAGAATGTACATTGGAGCAGAGATTATGCTGTGACAGAGGGTTAGGAAGATGAACTTAGATTCTCACCTTTTTACCTTGCACAAAAGAAAACTGAAAACGTAGCAGAGTACTCGGTGAATCTCCACGGGTTCAAAATGCCTACTCTAACTTTGATCTGGTTAATTTCCTTATATGATTCTTTTGCCATGTTTCTTTTGTAATAATATTTAAAAAATTAAAAACAAGATGAGATGGACAGTATTACAGCTGACGCTTTTCTTCTTTCTCAGAACTAAGAATCAGCGAGGGGAGCGGGGAGGGGAGCTGCAGTGGTTACCTGTGCAGGGCAGTGTTTCCTTCCTCTTCTCCCGGTATCTACATAGCCACTGGGCGCACACACCCTCCAGATTGGCCTTCTGTCTCTCTGCCTCATCACTTGCACAACTGGTGAGCTGCACCATCCGCCCACGTTTTCAGGTCTTCCTTCAGCGCGCGGTGTAATCACCGGCCGTGATTACACTGCTTGTACACGCGGAGGAGGATCCCGTCAGATTCCATGTCACAGCCATACCTACATGGTGTGGAGGGTCTGCAGGACTCCACAGTCAACCCCGCTCACCCGCTTATCCTTCCCTAGGAATCCCCTCAACTGAAAGTGAAAATGGGTCCCAGGTCAAGGGCCCCGCGGGTCCCACAGGTTTGGGAGAACCTCGGAGAGAGGCACGCGGCGTCTCAGTCCTGTCCATAGTGAAGCAGAAGGTTCGTGTCCTCCGCCCCAGGGTCACTCACCGCCCTCGCTCTGGTTGTAGTAGCCAAACAGAGTCCTCAGGTCTCCGAACGTCTCCTCCTAAATCTTGACACTCTGTGTCTCCCGCTCCCAATACTCTGGACCCTGCTGCTCCACCCGCAGCACGCGGTTCCATCCGCATCGCTGTCGAAGCACACAGACTACGCGTCTCAGTCCACGTAGCCCACAACGATGAACCCGGGATAGCCTTGCGAGGCCCGACCAGGACGTTAGTATGAGCTGGGGACGGCGCGCCGTGTGACCCAGACCTCATCTAGAGAGGTGAGTGCGCGGCCCCAAGGCGAGCAAGTTGGGGGCTCGGGATGTCTGTGGAGAAGGTCTGGTGGACAGCGCTTCCCAGTGCGGCCCCTGCTTCTTCCCGCAGAGGCCATTTCCCTGCCGACCCAGCACTCGCCTCGCGGATCTGGGTCGGGGCCAGGGCAGCTGCCAACAGCAGGAGCGGCTTGCACAATGCGAACAGGCAGATCTACAGATGCAGGCCACCTTTTAGTACAGCAGATCTATGCAGACCGTGCAACCAGTGCCTGCGGGGACCCTGGTTGTTTTTTTCAGGATCTCAATATCCAATGGGGGTGATAATTGCCAACCTTTCACCAAAGTCAGGGCAGAAGAACCTCTCAAAGGTTGGGGTGGGGGGTGTGAAAAAAGGGAGATGGGAAAGAGCCTGCTAGGGCTACTCCATCCCAGACCTCAATAGCAGACTTTGCCCAGAACCCTGTGCAGCTGGAGAGAGCACTGTTATGTCACACTCGCCCCCCCCCGCCCCCCCAATACCTTCCTTAGTCTGGAATTGAGAAGAGACCTACAGGCAAATCTTATTTCTTCATCTCTTTCCTCCTTCCTATTCTTCTTTCCCTTCTTATAATAAGACCCCAGACTCTGGCATTTTAAATTTTATTACTATCACTGTGTGAGCATTGGAGTTTCTCTCTCTCTCTCTCTCTCTGTTTCTGTCTGTCTGACTGTCTGTCTGTATGCATGTGTTCCCAGCCATCTTCTGGCCACAGCAAAGATGTTGAGGTCAGAGGGAAACTTGCAGAACCTGGTTCTCTCCTATCACTGAGTTGGTCTCAGGGATAGCATTGGTGGCAAGTCTTTCCCCACTAAGCCACTGAACTCCAAGTTCCATAGTTGTTTCCCTTTAGAGCTGAAGGAGTCCTTCCAGCACCAGAGACAAGTTCTATGTTGACCTAGGACACCTGATAATGTTTATTTATTTAACCACACTAAAAGTGACTGTTTGTTGAGGCCACTCTAAGATGATATAGGGTGAGGTGGGCTCCTGTGACTGGAGGTCAGGGTCTTTCTTGCCCTCCCTATTGGCATTCCCTGGAGAATGGTGGCATGCCTGCCCAACTCAGCACCAGGAATCCCAACACTAGCTCAGCTCCTTGAGAAACAGAAGTATTCTTTTTTTTTTTTTTTTTTTTTTTTGAGACAGGGTTTCTCTGTGTAGCCCTGGCTGTCCTGGAACTCACTCTGTAGACCAGGCTGGCCTCGAACTCAGAAATCCACCTGCCTCTGCCTCCCAAGTGCTGGGATTAAAGGCGTGCGCCACCACCACCCGGCTGAGAAACAGAACTATTTAAGTAGCCCTGAAATGTGAGCAGTTTCTATCTTAGAATGAGAAGATTGTTCAGATTGTTCTGTAAGGAAGTGGTAAGAAAAGTAAAGCCTCTGTGGTTGCTCTGAAACAACCCACATTAGGTTGAAAATATTACAGAAGGGCAGGAGAAACATTTTTCACTAAAGCATTAGTTATAGACTGCACATTGCACTTCACACCAGGCAAGTGATCTGCAAGGAAACCAGGGTCCTGGTATCTTGAGCTGTTCTAGACCATCAACACCATGAGCCAGAGTCTCTTCTTCTTGGTAAGCAGATCTGGGGTCTCTATCAGGTGGGAAAGCCAGGAAGAGAAGGTTTGGGGAGGAGACAGGTTAAACCCTCTTGTGGCTGAGCTCTCATCATTTAGAGACTCAGAGTGGAATGGAATGCCTGAGTTGGGTCCTGGGAGTGTTGAGTTTTTCCTAGTGGAGGGGTCAACATTTCTGTTCTGTAATCACCATTGAGTGGCAGGGATCAGCTTTCACACCCTTGCCTTTTCTTGTCCTGGAGATATGAGCCTCATTGCAGGACCCTCACTTTCTATACAGAAGACACCATAGGCACTCTTAGTAAAGTGGGTGGTCCTCTAAGATCAGTCTTGCAGGGTACCACATACCTCCTTGTCTATTTTCAATGGTGGCTCTTTAACTTTCAATTGTAGAGTGCTGTATGAAAGTCCTTGTGGTGGGTGGGTCTATGCAATCCATATTGAGTTTTCACATTGGCCTCTCCTGTCCCTCTGGTAAAGCAGACTCCAGTTTCCCCCTTTCCTACACTCAACTGTTGGTTTAAGAGCTTCCTTCTTGGGGTGGAGCCATGCCCCTAGCGAGGCTGGCACTGGCATGCATGCCCCTAGGGAGGCTGGCTAGCAAGGTTGGCATGCTGCCTCAGGGTTCTCTGCTGCCTCAGGGTTCTCTGCTGCCCAGACTTCCATCCTGTCCATATTGAGTGATCATGGTGACCTCCACTGTCCCTCTGGTAAAGCAGACTCCTGCTCCCTCCTTCCCTATATTCAGCTGTTCCTTTAAGAACTTCCTTCTAGGGACAGGGCAAAGCCTGGGTGCCCAACCAGGCTGCAGATCACATCCCTAGCAGGGTTTATCTGGTTGGTGTGCAGGGGCTGCAGTGGCTCTAAGCCTAGGGTTCTGACAACCTAGGTGCAGCTGCACCGGGTCAGACTCCATGGTGGCTGATAGCCAAAGGCTGCGATCATGTAGCTCCATCACCCAGGAAGAGAAATCCTAAGCAGATAAGAAGGTGTTCATTTTGGGACACCATTTGCAGCTGGAAATGGAGAATGGGCTCTCAGACTTCCATCCTGTCCAGCCTACTGTCCTTTTGGTCCTTTTGCGTTGTTATTCTGGGTTTGAACTCTGTTGGAAAGACAACAGTTTTATACAGGCTGCAGTTCAAGGGATTTGTAAATACCGTGCCTACCAAAGAATTTAACAACTGAGAAAAGTAAGGTAACCTTGGGCAATTCCCAAACAGTCTCTTTTCACATCTGGGAGGTAGGTGGGAAAGAGAAAGTAAGAGCCCTGTGGAAATCATAGCCTGATGGATGCACAGATGGCATTGTGTTTGTGGTGGATTCTGTTGATGTTGAGAGAGCCAGTACTAAGCTTCATAAAAAACCTATAATATCAGAAAATTAGGGATTCCCTGTGATTATAGTTGCTAACAAACAAGAACTGAAGAACTCCCTCCCTTCTTCCCTTCCTCCTTCCTTCCTTCCCTCCCTCCCTCCCCCTCCCCTCCCCCTCCCCCTCCTCCTCCTTTTCCTCCTCCTCCTCCTCCCCCTCCCCCTCCTCCTCCTTTTCCTCCTCCTCCTCCTCCTCCTCCTCCTTCTTCTTCTTCTTCTTCTTCTTCTTCTTCTTCTTCTTCTCTCTCTCTCTCTCTCTCTCTCTCTCTCTCTCTCTCTCTCTCTTCTACCCCTTGGCATGTGAAATTATAGGAGATGGACTAAAAGAAATACTTGAGAAACTACTTGTTATGATAATTAAAAGAAGAAAAATGTTGTCACAACAAAAGAAGAGATGAATGACAGTAACTTTCATATTGACTATATAGGAATGAATAGGTTTTCTTTGGTCTGATTTCAGACAGCCTGGTTTGCCTGTGTGCCCTCAGGGATGCTATCAAACCTTTGTGCTGTTGAACAACTCTGTTTCCTTGTGGAAGATGAGTAAATGCAAAGCTTCTTAAAGTGGTCCTTCTCCCTCACCCACAAATTTTGGCACTAACACTTAGGAAGCCAAAAAGGCAAGGAATTGAGCAGAAAACAATTTTGTGGAAGTTTGAGCTGAAGTTAGTGAAATAAAACTTGGAAGAGTGAAAAAAAAAGAAGAAAAGAAAAGAAAAAGAAAATAGCTTCCTTCCTTCTTTGTGAAGTAGGGGATGCTTTCCTAACTCTGATTTTTCTTTCTGCCCTTAGGACATCTCTCCCTTCAGGTTGAGACTCCTTTGGGTCTCTCCTAGCCCTAGGCCTTGGGAGACTGCCCCCATTCTGGTCATCACAGGAGTGTTGGGAGCTGGAGCTCTCTGGTTCTGCTGGGTAGGTAGCCCTCTTAGCCTGTCTTTCATGTCTGTGGGAGAAAAAAGAAAGGAACAGGAGAATTCTGAGGACAGCATGTAATGGTGGTGAAGGGTATGTGGGGTTGGAAAGTTGTTCATGGTTTGCAATTATTGATATTTCTTCCTCATTTACAGGGAAGGATTGGAAACCGGAGATTACCTGATCAGCAAGAACCACTGGGGCCTCAAGAGTTGGATCCAAGCCAAGGGTACAGCAGACCTCATGATGGACAGAGAGACTAAATCATCCCCAGGGGTTCCCCAGCGCAGTGGACAAAAGCATTTGAGGCTGCTGTGGTAACTGTAAAACTCTCTTAGGGGTGACCAAGCAGGGGTGAGGCAAGCATTCTCAGGGACCACAGGCCCCAGGTTCCTTCCTGGGCCATGGGTAGATCAGATGGCCTTTATATACTTGAGAATCAGATGCAGGAAAGTTTATTTTTCAGGGGTGGGTGTGGGTGGGAAAAAAACAGGGTTTTCTTCCCCTTTAAACTCCCTATGTAGATCAGGCTGGCCTCAAACTCAGAAAGTCCCAACTCTGCATGCTGAATGACAGCATTAAAAATGTGTGTTACCATGCCTGTCTAGGGAACACTCAGTTTTATCAGCGACCTAGTCATTGTATGTCTAGAAAACACTGAATAAATGCTTAAAACATCTGATGGTGCTCACAGTTCTGCTTTTTTGGGAGTTGTTCTATAACAGGAAATAGAAGAGAGGCAAGAGGAAGAACTGGAGGACAGAGAGTTGAAGCAGATAATCAGGGAACAGATTGTAGGGAAGAAGAGAGTAGGCTAGCACAGTGTATGAGTCAACCTCAAACCCTTTGTCCCTTTTCCCAGGTGGACATATCCATTTGAACTTCCTATACTTTCTCTTCTCTGTTTGCTCTCTGAAGGATACAAATGTTAGGGTCCTGATTTCTCCACCACTCTCTTTCTGGGTGCAACTCCCCCTCCCTATGTACTGTAAGCAGTGAGACCCCAAACTCCTCCCAGGGCCCCCCAGCAGATGCTCCAAAGAGGAGGGAGTAGGGCACAGGTTCTCCTCTCCGATGCAGGTGGAAAGGGGGCAGATGGTCTGGTAGGAAATACAGGGATGTGGATTCTGGATGCTGCCCTGCTCCTCCCTGCAAAGCCCTGCTCCTCCCCACTGAGGTCCTTTCCCTCTGTACCCTGCACTCACCTGTGCAGGTCAGAGGGCTGCCACTGGCCACAGAAGCATTGTGCATGGCTAGGTCAGACAGATCTAGAGATACAGGGCATGTGTGATTTCTGAGGTTCTGGGTGGATTTTATACCAATGCCTCCTTGTTTTTTCAGGATCTCACTGTCCAATGGGGTGTTTATGCCAACTTGTCACCAGTGTCAGGGTAGAAGGACTTCACACTGGTTGGAGGTGGGGAGTGAAACTAGGGAGATGGGGAAGGGCCTGCTAGGGTTACTCCATCTCAGACCTCAATAGAAGACTTTGCCCAGATCCCTGTGTTGCTTGACAGTGTACTGTTATGTCCCCCTCCCCCTACACACTCTTTGTTTGGAATTGAGAAGAGACCTACAGACAAATCTTATTTCTTCATCTCCTTCCTCCTTCCTATTCTTCTTTCCCTTCCTATAATAAGACCCCAAACTCTGGCATTTTACATTTTATTACACTCACTAGGTGAGCATGTACATGCGTGCCTGCGTGCCTGTGTGTGCCTGTGTGGGTGTCTGTCTCTTTGTCTCTCTGCCTGTCTGTCATTTGTCTTTATGCATGTGTTCCCAGCCATGTTCTGGCCACAGCACAGACGTGGACATCAGAGGGAAACTTGCAGAACCTGGTTCCCTCTTTCCACTATGTGGATCTCAGGGATAGAAGTCAGGTGGTCAGTGTTGGTGGCAAGTGCTTTCCCCACTTATCCACTGAACTAGTCTTCCAAGCTCCATGGTGTTTTCCTTGAGAGCTGGATGAGTTGTCCTTCAAGCACCAGAGAACAAGTTCTATGTACCTGGTACACCTGCTTATATTATAAGGCTTAATTAGTTAATCAGACTAAAAGTGGCTGTTGGTAGAGGACACTCTCAGATGATCTAGGGTGAGGTGGGCTCCAGTGACTGGAGGTCAGGGTCTGCTTGCTCTTCCAGATTGGCATTCCCTGGAGAATGGTGGCATGCCTGTCCAACTCAGCACCAGGAATCCCAACACTAACTCAGCACAGTGAGCAACAGAAAGTTTGAAGGAGCCCCTGATCCTCCAGCAGTTTCTCTCTTAGAACCACAAACCACTAAGTCAGAGGAAGTGCAGAGGAGGATAAAAAGCTTTGTGGGAGACATGGTGACCAACCAATGAGGTCTTGAATATTTATTTGGTTACTAAATTTTCTGCAGCCCACAGATGACATTGATTGATCTACCAATTCCCATATTCTAATGAGGCTGACTATATCAGACCTGTTAGAAATCACATTGGTCACTAAACTCTCAATTATAGGCTACACATTGCACTTGGTGCAGCATAGGGCAAGTGATCTGCAGGGATCCCTGTGACCTGTTTATCAAGAGTCCTTCTAGAGCAGGTTGGAAGAATCTAGTGTTCACCATGAACCAGAGTCTCTTCTTCTTGGTAAGCTGATCTAGGATCTGTATCTGGTGAGAAAGCCAAAAAGAGATGCTTTGGGGAGGAGACAGGTCAAATGCAATGTGGGTGAGACCTGGGACAGACTCAGGACTCCCTTGGTCTCCTTTTACCCTGTATTGGCTCCCTCCCCCTTTCCCTGGTAGCCTGTTGCCTCTTTCCCTGGTTGCCTCTTTCCCTGGTTGCCCCTTTCCTGGTCGCCCCTTTCTTTGGTTGATCACCTCTTTCCCAGGTCGCCCCTTTCCCAGGTCATCCCTTTCCCTGCTTGTCTCTTTCCCTGACAGACTCAGGACTTAGGTCCCCTCTGTCTCCGGACAGACTCAGGATTCCCTAGGTCACAGCCCACATGGGACAGACTCTGGGCCCAGTCGGTTGCCTCTGTCCAGGGACAGATGCACGAAATACCAGCAAATGCAGACCCGTGTGTCCCCAGCACATCCTCCATTCTGATAATTTGTAGAATAAAGCAGATGATGAGGCAGATGAAGTGCTCAGTTCCACCTCAATCCCCTATTCTGGGGATGGGGGAAGAAAAAGAGAAAACAAAACAAAACAAAACCAAAAACTTCTGCATCTGTCCAGAGAAAGTTAACATCTTTTGCAAATTTCAGTAGAATGGAAATGCTGAAATTGAAATAGTGAAACCTAAGGAGGGTGGGAAGGGGAGAATGAAAATTGGAAAATTAAGGAGAGGAGATTGAGGGGTCGCTCAACAGTTAAGAACTCACATCTCCTCCGGGCACCCAGAGCAGGCAGCCCATGACTACAGCTTCTTCTCTCTTCTCTCTGCTCTCTTCTCTCTTCTCTCTCTCTCTCTCTCTCTCTCTCTCTCTCTCTCTCTCTCTCTCTCTCTCTCTCTCTTCTCTCTCTCTCTCTTTCTCTCCTTTCTTTCCCTTCCTCCTTCCCTCTGTTTCTCTCTCCTTCCCTTCCTCCTTCTCTCCTTCCTCTTCTTCTTCCTCCCGGTCCCAAAATGACTTATGGAACAGATTTTCTTACAGTTCCAGAGGAAGAAGGAGACATAACCTTGGGCAGACAGAGTGCAAAGCTCCGAGCTCAAGTCTTCAGTCATCCATGAACACTAAGGACAGGGCAAATGAAGTGGGTCAAAGGTATAAACTCCCAAAGCTTACCCTCAATGACTTACTTCTTCCTGGAAGGCTGCAATCTAAAAGTCCCACAACTACCAGAACAGTACTGTCAACTAGGGGCCATAAGTCATTTTAGGAGGGGGAGGAGAAGAAAAGGAAGGAGAGAAGGAAGGAAGGGAAGGAGGGAGGAGCAGAGGGAAGGAGGAAGGGAAAGGGAAGGACTGGAGAGCAGAGCATAGGAGGCAGTGTAGAGGGCAGCAAAGTGGAGGGGAGGAGAGTGGGTGGGGAGCAGTGTGGATGGGGGGAGAGTGGGAGGAGCCGAGCGGATGGGAGGAGAGTGGGTGGAGCCGAGCAGAGGGGAGGAGAGTGGGAGGAGCTGAGCAGAGTGGAGCCATCTGGAGGGGAGGAGAGAGGAGGGGAAGAGAGTGGGAGGAGCTGTCAGAGGGGAGAAGAGGGGAGGGGAGAGACTGGAGGGGAGGAAAGCAGAGGGGAGGGGAGTGGGGAGGAGCCAAGTGGATGAGTCAGCCTCAAACCTTTTGTCCTTTTCCTAGACTGACACTTCCAATTTCCACTTTCTATTAAGCTCAGGCACTTAATACATACATAGGATAGAGGTCCAGTTGAACCACATAGCAGGGTCAGGTTGGGTTGCCCTTCCCTTCCACCATCTGTCTGTCCTTGTTCCAGAGAGGCAGGAGGTGAGTCAAATCAATGCTGACAGGTCAGTTCCTGAGAAACCACTCTTCTGCCACCACTGCTGCTGCGGTGTGGGCACTACCATACGAGTTTGTGTGTTTTTTGTTTGTTTGTTTTTCTGATTCAGGGTTTCTCTGTAAAGCCCTGGCTATCCTGGAACTCACTCTGTAGACTAGACTGGCCTTGATCTCAGAAATCTGCCTGCCTTCCCTGTCTTCCCTTCCCCTGGTCTCCTCTTTTGCTGATCACCTCTTTCCCAGGTCGTCCCTTTCCCTGTTCGCCTCTTTCCCTGACAGACTCAGGACTCTGGTCACCTCCATTCTGGGACAGACTCAGGACTCCCTCAGTCTTCCCTTTCCCTGGTCACCTTGTTCCCTGTTCTCTGATCAGTTGCCTCTTTCCCCGGAAGAACTCAGGCCTCCATGGGTCACCCCTTTCCCCTGACTTCCCTTTTCCTGGTCGCCTCCTTCCCTGGTCAGGGGCCCCTTCCCTGGTGGCCTCTTTCCCTGACAGACTCAGGACTCTGGTCTCCTCTTTCCCTGATAGACTCAGGACTCTGGTCGCCTCCATTCTGGGACAGACTCAGGATTCCCTTGGTCACCCCTTTCCAAGACAGACTTAGCAAATAGTGAAACCTGAGGAGGGTGTGATGGGGAGAATGAAGGACAGCAAACTACAGAGAGGAGCTGGAGGGGTGGCTCAGCACTTAAGAACACACAAGAACACAAGTGTCTTCCTGGCACCCAGAGCTGGAAGCCCATGACCAAGGCGAACTCCAGCTCCAGGGGATCCAAGAACTCCAGGTTTTATGGTCACCTGGGCTCAGATGCTCACACAATTAGAAATAATAAAAACAATTAAAAAGGAAAAGAATACTGCAGGCAGACATCACCTCAGATTGTTGACACAAAAATCTTTCTTGTGGGGACTGGAGAAATGGCTCAGCGGTGGAGAGCACTGACTGCTCCTCTGAATGTACTGAGTGAAAATCCCAGCCACCACATGGTGGCTCACAACCATCCATAATGAGATCTGATGCCCTCTTCTGGGATGTCTGAAGACAGCTATAGGGTACTTGCATATAATAAGTAAATAAATCTTAAAAAAAAAGTCTTCCTTGAGATCCTGTTTGAGGTTTGAGCATGGGAACCATAGATTGTTCCAACAATGTTCATGGAGGGTCCTTATCCTCTGTGCCTGCAGCTTGGGGATAAAGGCATGCTTGTGGAGAGGTAAGGAAGGAAGGGGACATCCCTGAGCTAGCCAGATCAGCAAAATCAATCAGCCCTGGTGATCAATGGGTTGACAGATGATGCAGCAGGATCATGCTCACAAACACAAAATTGTTTCCTTCCTTCCTTTCTTCTTTCTTTCCCTTCCTTCCTCCTTCCCTTCCTTCTTCTCTCCTTCCTCTTCTTCCCCCTCCTAAAATGACTTATGGAACAGATTTTCTTACAGTTCCAGAGGAAGAGCGAGACATAATCTCGGGCAGCCAGAGTGCAAAGCTCAGAGCTCAAGTCTTCAGTCATCCATGAACACTAAGGGAGGGTAAACAAAGTGGGTCAAGGCTATAAACATCCAAAGCTTATCCTCAGTGACTTAGTTCTTCCAGGAAGACTGCCATCTAGAAGTCCCACATCTACCAGAACAGTACTGCCATCTAGGGGCCAAGTGTTCAAATGCTTGAGCCTGTGGGAGGCATTTCTGAATCACTGACAATCAGGCCACTGTGGAGCCAATGGTCACATCCTGCCTGAACGATCTGTGTTACACAAGTGGACAGATCCCGCCTGGATAGTTAGTATTACAGCTCTCAGGGTCTACAGCTGGGACAACTGTGGATGACACGGGGTCTTCCTTTCTGTGACCACACACTCCTTCCTATCACTCCCCAACTGTCATCAGGCCACCATATTATGAATCCACCCAGGGATTCATGACTTAGGTGACATGTTCCAATCCCCAAACATCAGGAGGAAGCTTTCACCTTGGTTTTTCTGTGTCTTGTATTCAAAGTGTGCAGTGTCTTTAGAAATAGAGTCTTATCCTCTATCTATGGTGGACAACCACCCAAGAGCAATGGCACTAGGCTGTGCTGTCTTTGGAGTACTGGGAAGGGGAGGGGGTTTCCCTGGAAATGGAGTCATAGGGAGATATCCCACACACAGCAGTGGGATTCAGCCAAAGACCAGTGACTTCTGAGGCGGCAGCATTTTCGATTCATGTTTAAGCTCCTTTTTTATTTAATTTTTAGATGTATTTTGATCTCTTTGAATGAGTGTTTTGCCTGTTTGTAAATATATGTACCATGAGTGTGCCACATTATAAAATAGTAGGTTTCTATACATATAAGTTTTGGTTTATCTGGTATTTTGTCTATACCTCTGCCCCAGCACCTGTTTTTGTTCATTTGAGATAGTGTTTGGCTGTTCCTATGCTATAGGTACACTCCAGGCTGGTCTCAGTTTGGTGATCTGCCTTCAGAATTTTTGGTTTATAGACATGCTCCACCATGCCCATCTTGACAACCCAAGTCTTTTGAGGAGATTGATCAAATAGAGCCATGAGGTCTCACCACATTTTCAGTCACCCAAAAAATGAGAAAAAATATAAATGTCATTCTAAGAGACAGACGTAGGGTCTGGAGAGATGGTTCGGTGGCTAAGAGCACTTGCTGCTGTTCCAGAGAATCTGAGTTTGATTCCCACCATTATAACTGCTGCCTGTAACTCCAACTCTGGAGAAGCCAAGATCCTCTTTTGGCTTGGGTGGGTACCTGCACACATGTGATAGGCACACAGGTACACATCAACAAAAGCATAAGATAAAAACTAAAATAAATACATATATAAAAAAAGAATGAATTGGGGGCAGGAGAGATGGCTCAGCGGCTAAGAGCACTGACTGTTCTTCCAGAGGTCCTGAGTTCAAATCCCAGCAACCACATGGTGGCTCACAACCATGTGTCATGAGATTTAATGCCTTCTTCTGGTTTGTATTGGACAACTATAGGGTACCTATGTATAATAGATAAATAAATCTTTAAAGAAAGAATGTTTTTAGTTAATGAAGAAGCCTGTATTATTTTAGGACACAAACCTGACAATATAAACAGTGTGTTAATGCACTTACCTAGACTTGAGTTTGCAAAAATTGTATAAAATAAATTGGAATTCTTTTAATGACTTTATGTAATTTATACCTCTAGTCGTCAAGAGCCATCTAGGATAGGCTCAGGCTGCCAGGTAGCCTTCCTGGTGGTGGCTGACCACTTTTGCATAGTCTGTGACCTCTATGATGCAAGGTTCCATAGGGACTTCATTCCAGGATGCTCCTTGTAGCTGATATGACTTCCATTTATTATTAACTATTATGTAATAATCAATAGGTATTAAGCCACACTTTTGTGCAGATTTCTACAGATCCACGAAGATGCTATATAGACAAATAGATGATTTCTTTATTCTCAATGGTCATCCTATATGAATTCCTGAAAAGCTTATTTTTGAAGGTAGAAAAGTCTTTTAAGTTTTTAAATTAAAATTGTACCCCGGTGCGATGATTTTAATTTGGGAATTCAATCCAAAGGCAGTCTTGAGTGGTGGTCCTCTGACCCTGGACACACACAGAGAGACAGGGAACCTGTGGACAGTCAGAGCAGCAAGGGATGGGGCAGGAAGTTAGAGGGCAGCCAAGTCTTCACGCCGAGCCGGTGACAGGGTGACAAGTATCAGAGTCAACAAGAGGCCATGACCAGCAGAGATGAAAATTGTCTAGCAGTAATGGGGTAGAAAATCCATGATTCTGAGACCCCTTCTGGCAACACCTCCTTGGTGGTAGAGCTTCCTAATGGCTGGCGTCCCTTCTCACTGTGCTGCACAGCCACCTGGCTGCATGCTTGCTCCATCTAGGAGCACCCTTGTGTTCCTGTCAATTAGGCAGAGATAGAGGTGCTAACAAGGATCGGGAGCCTGGCCTCTGACCGGAACATGTGTGCAGGCCCCACTCTCACAAACATTAGCTACATTTACATTCATATATATTATAGTTATTTATTAAAAAGAGAAAAAAGAGAATTTCCCGAAGAGAAACTCCTGAAGAACCCAAGTGGCTCTGGACATTTAATGTCGCCCTGCCCACAAACATTCTATTATTTAATTTTCCAGTGCGATCTTGAAGAACACCCCATCCCAGCTTCCTCTTGCGTTTCCCCCCTCCCAGCCCTCTTTTGTGTCCCCACAACACTGGACTGCCTTCTGCTCCAGCCCAGTGGCATCCAGTCTCATCTCTGGCCAAGCAAGGCTGTCATTGCTCTCCGAGCCCCCCCCCCATGCTGGGGGAGGGGGCACGGGGGCTGTGGGCAGTGGAGATGGAAGGTGTTGGGGACTGAGGGTAGGATGCAGGGCACCTGGTAATATGCATGAGAAGGGGCTGAAGTCTGCAGCAGGGGAGCACATCACAGCTGTCATGGGGCTGCTGCTGCCCTGCAGGCCCTCATTGGTTAGAAGCTTGGAGAACATGGTCAGCACATCCGGGACGTTGGGTGGTGTAGCACACATCATCTGCGGGTGGTGGTGGCCATCTGGAACGTTGCTTTCTTGAAAGATCGTGCTTAGGGCTCAGGGCGGTCTCTAACTGCCAGTGCCCTGCTTCCAACACTGCTTTACTTGATTGGCTGAGCAGCCTGAGGCCAGCAAGAACTGGCTGATCATGACTAACTGCCACAGACAGTGTGCCTTAGCCGCCTTGGAGCTGGGCTGCAGTCCCAGGCTCGCGCTCCCAGGGGACCCCGCCCAGGGAATGTTTTGTTGGTGGCACAAACCCCAAAGTCAGGCGAGGCGGGGCCATGGAATGTTCTGGGTCCTGAGCTGACGCCAGTGATTGGCTCACAAGCAGCCTGGCCAGTCGCCTGCAACCACAGGGACTTACGAGTCCAATAAAGAAATTCCTAAAATTATACTCGCCATTGTTGAGGCCTTTATAATAAGACTGCCATTAAAACCTTTTCTTTGATGTGAAAACTGCAATGAAAACTCTGCCAGTCTTCAAGTGTCAGAAGTTAATTAATTGCCTCTCAGAAAGCAGGCATCTACAACTTAGAACCTAAGAACCAAGAGGTTGAGGACTGGAGAGATGGCTCAGCGATTAAGAGCACTGACTGCTCTTCTGAAGGTCCTGAGTTCAAATCCCAGCAACCACATGGTGGCTCACAACCATCTGTACTGAGATCTGATTCCTTCTTCTGGACTCTCTGAAGACAGCTACAGTATACTTACATATAATAAATGAATAGATAAATAAATAAATCTTTGAAAAAAAAGAATCAAGAGTTTGTAAAACAATCAAAGGTCATTAAAGGTAATTAGCGATTTATTATGGGTGCAGGAATGAAAGTAAAGTATTGACTGGGTTTTTCTATACAAAACTGCAAGGGTAACTTAGTTACAGTCTTTAGCTTTCCATGAACTGTAGAGCTATTGACAAATTACAGATGTCTAGTCTTTTTTTCTTTTTTTAAAAACTGGGTCCAGAGTGCCCACGACTTTGATTTTTTTTAAAGAATTTATTTATTTATTTTATTTCTATGAGTACACTGTAGCTGTCTTCATAGACACCACAAGAAATCATGGGATCCCATTATAGATGGTTGTGAGTCACCACGTGCTTGCTTGGAATTGAACTCACGAACTCTGGGAGAGTAGTCAGTGCTCTTAACACTGAACCATCTGTCCAGGATGTACAGTCTTAATCAGAACATAGGTAAACATTCTCTGTTGTAAACTTCTTATTCAATTTATGATTTGAATTTATGTTTGAACTTTTAGTGAACTTTTGTAAAAAAATGAAACAAAACAAAACAAAAAACAAAAAGATGCTTGAAAAATCCATGGATTCTATTCCCCTAGAAAAATACAAAAAAACTAGCAATGATTACATTGCCTGGCATTATTACATCAGAGCAGGAGTGGAGAGCAAGATTGGGAGGAGGAAGGAGAAGGACAGCAGAATAGAATCACTTAGAAATTAAAGGGGAACTTAGAAATTGGGAGAAATTCTTTTTTAGGAGAATTTCTGGAGAGAGAATTTTTGGAGAAGTTTTAGAGAAGAACTTATTTTGAGCGTTTAAAACTTATTGAAGTGATTTCCCATAAGGATTATGACCCAGAAGCTCAACTGAGTCACCTGCAAACAGGCATGTAGCTTAGGAGATTCCCATGCTCATCCAAGCTGCCCCGGGACTCAAGTTACAGGTACTGTAACTCCCAGCTCCAAACTGGGCTCCATCACAAATCCTGTTGTCCCGCTGCAAACCCTTTGGAATGCAGTAGTCCAGTTTCAGACTAGTAATGTTGCCAAGTCGGAGTAAAATGCCTGTTCCATAGGACCAGTGGATGCATTCAGCTAGTTTCTGGATATGGACTTTGGGACTCTCACCACAGTTAAGATTGCACAGGTAGCCCTCATTGAGGAAAAAGTGTGTTCTGAAAAGCTCTCTGAAGCCAGCGTGACCAGACCCAGAAAATCAAGGGCACATAGAGGTTCAGTACCCCCCAACAGCCCCCCTCCCGCCAAGCATGCCTCCCTGCCCAGATAATCTCATTCACTATGGGGTCCAATGCTGTGCATGCTAAATTCTCAGACACTTGTGGGGCCTCCCAGGTAAAACTTATTGGTAATGTTGAATGGCTTGTCACCAAGACCCTGGAGAATACCTAATCCAAAGCTTATTCAGATGAAGCTCAAAGTCTTCCTTGATGAAGCTCACATCCCCTCCTGTGTAGCCTGCCAACTCCTGGTTGACATTGTGTGAGGCCCCTCTTTTCTGAATGATAGATGAATTCCAAGAGTGGATGACCATGGCATGTGAGAGCGACGACTTCAGTGAGTTTCCACATTCCTTCAGCACAGGGAATGATGCAGTCCTCGAGAGGCAGACCAGCTCCTGCCACACACCCTCCACTTGACAGTGTGACTGGTCATCCATAGGGGAAACTGTAAAGACTGGGAAGGAAGCCTTGTTCTGCTCAGTCCACACTAGAACAAGCTGCCCTAAACCATCCTTTGAAATCTCTGAGTAATAACACTTGATAATTTTATTCCTCAGCACCATGGACAGATCAGGCCTGTGCAGACAAGTGATCTCCCCCCACCCATTGACAACTTTTCAAAGTGGTCCTTTTTCTTCCTTCCTTCCACTTTCACTCACAGTCTGAACTGATAACTATAGTAGAGGTAAGGACAAAGGCGTCTTTACTTAATCTCCCGTTGTTTTATGACTAGGTGCTAAACACCAGAGACTGTGGTTTCTGGCCTCGAAGGTACTCAGAGAGGCATGCCAGCTACTGCTGCAAGGTTACTTAGACTTAAGACAGGTAAACATTTTACTATTAAAAAGCAACTCTTATTATCTAATTGTCTCACTAAACCAAGCCTTGCCCCTGCCGCTGAGCCCTTCCTCCTCCCGCATCCCCAAACCGAGAACAGGAACGTGGGAGCTGAACTCCAGCCTCTAGTATTGAAAATGATGTGAACATGAAGTATGTAACATTGAAAAATTTTAAATATGGTCCCCGTGGGTCCTGCAGGTTGGGAAGACATGGGTTACTTAGCCTCTCAGTCCTTTCCATAGTGAAGCAGAGGGTTTGTGACCTCCAACCCGGGGTCACTCGTGGACCTTGCTTTGGTTGTAGAAGTGGAGCAGGGACCTCTGGTCAACTCTGAAAGTCTGCACCTCATTCCTGACACTCTGTGTCTCTGTGTCCTAGTACTCCTGCCCCTCCTGCTCTACCTATAGTACACAGGGCTCCATTCTCAGAATCCTCAGAATCTCTGTGCCACTGTTTCAAAGCACATGAAATGTGGGTTGTCCAAGTAGGCAGCAGAGATGAACCAGGGTTCCCGGAGCCAGGTTGGGACACAATGGTGTGGAAATCCTGCTGTGAGCCGTGGGGCTACGCAAGGTGCAATATCACAAGGTGAGATATCGACCTCCTTCTGGGACCCAACAGAGGAGTCTGCATAGCCCAAAGTGTTTCTGGAAATACCACAGAAGGGAAGGTCCCTGGAAAGATGCTTTTAAAAAGTGAACTCAGTCCAACGTGGGCCAGGCAGAATGGCTCTCACAAAGAAGGGTGACAAGAAGAAGAAGGGCCATTCTGCCATCAAAGAGGTGTTGACCCCAGAATACACCATCAACATTCACAAGTGCATCCATGGAGTGGGCTTCAAGAAGCTTGGTCCTAGGTTCACTCAAAGAAATTCAGAAGTTTGCTATGAAGGAAATGGGGATTCCTGATGTGCGTATTGACACCAGGCTCAATAAAGCCCTCTTGGCCAAGGGAATAAGGAATGTTCCGTATTGCATCCGAGTACCTTGGTCCACAAAAGGTAAAGAGGATGAGGATTCACCAAACAAGCTCTACACATTGGTAACTTACTTGCCTGTTACCACGTTCAAAAATTCTAGAGGATCAATGTGGATGAGAACTAACCTGCTGAATGTCAAATAAAGTTGCAGAACTGCCACAAAAAGAAAGAAAGAAGGAAACAAAGAAACAAAGAAAGAAACAAAGAGTGAACTCGGGGAATTGGAAGGAAAGATGAGTGAACAGAGGTGGGTGGCCAGGGCAGAATGATAAAAGTAAGGACAGACTGAGATGCTGTGGTCCATGCTAAGCCTGAGACTGCATGGAAGTCCAAAATGTGTAGCCAAGCAGGGTCCTCTGGTCCACTCGGAATGTCTGCTCTTCATTCCTGGCTCTCTGTGTTTGTCCTTCAAGGACTCTGTTTCCTCCTGCTTTAGCCTCTATGCAGGCTGCTCCATCCTCCAAGTCTGTTAAAGAGTACAAAACGGTTATGGTCCAAGAAACATGGTTCCTCTAGGCTGGGTTGGACCTGGAAGTGAGGAAATACAAGAGGGAGTGTGAGCCTTGGATCTGTAAGCTGTGAGACTCCGACTTCCTCTCTGGGACACCTAGCAGATGCTCCTGAGAGGAGGGGAGTAGGGCACTGGGCTCGAAAGTGAGTGGAAAGGGGCAGATGGTTTGGTGGGAAACGCTGGGATGTGGCTTCTGGGTGCTGCCCTTACTCCTCCGGGCAGAAGCCATTTCCCACCGGATGCCCCACTCACCAACATGGCCTCAGTTGGGGCCAGGGCAGACTCAGGCCACAGAAGTACCCTGCCCAGCTTGGTCAGGCAGATCTAGAAATACACAGCAGGGCTCGGTTGATTTCTGAAGATCTGGGTGGATTCTGTAACCAATGGGTCTGGTTGTTTTTTCAGGATCTCATTGTCCAATGGGGGTGATAACTGCCAACTTGTCATCAGGTGTGGGGTGTCAGGGTAGAAGGACCTCACACAGGTAGGGGGTGGGGAGTGAAACCAGGGAGATGGGGAAGAGCGTGCTAGGGCTACTCCATCTCTGACCTCAATAGCAGACTTGGCCCAGAACCTTGTGTTTCTTGACAGAGTACTGTTAAGTCACCCTCCCCCTACACACCATTGTAGACAAAGTAAATAAGAAATAAATAAACATCAAGATTAATACAAATCAATGTGAGGTTAAATATAAAGTTAACATAAGGTTAAATGCAATTGTACAACTGGCTGGACCATGTACCAGAGTGCAGTCGTAGGTTAAGGTAACTGTAACTATCAATTTGTTTACATCAAACTCCAGCATAAGGAACAAGCCAGGGAAGCTCTGTAAAGGAGGCCACCATCTCTTTGACAAATTAAAAGAGAAAATGAGGAAGATCCTCCACTTGTAGGCTGACCAATGTGGCTGTCATCGTGGCTCAGATCCAGGGCTTCAAGTCTGTCCACCCCAACATCTACTCCATCTATGAGCTGGGAGATGAGGTGGAGGAGTCAGTGCTACAGAACCAGATGCAGGAACAGATCCTGGAGCGGCCTGTGACTGAAGCCATCTCCTGCCTGCAGCCTGAGAGCAGCTCTGAGGAGCCTGAGAGACCCATGGAGTCTCCAAGGCTGCGGCAGCGGAGTCTGCAGAGCCCGAAGAACTCCTCGAAATACAAGAAAAGTGAAGGTCCATGGAAAGAAGCTTTTAAAAAGTGAGTTGAGGGAGAGCAGGAGCGCAAGGGGCCCAGAAAGTGACTGTGGCTGCACTAGGGGCGGAGCCTGCGCACTGGAGCTAGAACTGCAGGATTTCTGTGCTGGGGACTTGGTTGCTGAGGCCTGGAGAGGGGGCCCAGGCAGATGGGGCAGAAAGCAATGAGTCCTAGGCTCCTCCTCCCCCTCACGTGGACCCCACTCTCTGCCTCCTGGTTGGATGCCAGGATCAATGAGAACCTGAGACCCAGATCCCGCCTGGCTCCGCCCCTCCTCTGCCCTGGCCTGGCTACCCTTGTGGAACCCATAGTCTGGATGCCTTTGCCACAGCTTACCAGGCCTATTGAGGGACCCGCCCGCCTGGGGCTGCTCTGGATCTAGAAAAATCAAGTCTTATTGGGAGCATTTTTAGACAAGCCAAAGATGGAAAAGCCTATTGGCCAGGGGCAGGAAAATGGGCTGGCATATGGCCTAATCAGCACGCAAGGTTGGCACATTGAAATGGACAATGCACATACCGCTCTGATCCATTGCCAAGCGGACTTGAGACATGGTCACTCTATGCTGTATAGGATGGACATGCTGGTTCTCAGGTGGCCAAACACTGCTGTGAACACTTGTTAGATCACATCACCAATAACCAGGCTTTTAAAGGGTCTGCAGGAGCACCTTCTGTGGAAAACGTAAAGAATGGAATCAGAACAGCTTTTCTGGAGATTGATGAACCCATGAGGCTTATGTCAGAGAAGAAACATAGTACAGATAGAAGTGCGTTAACAGTTGTGGGTGTCTCAATTTCTCCCCAACATACATATTTCATTAATTGTGGAGACTTGAGAGGTTTACTTTGTAGGAATAAAAAAGTTCACTTCTTCACACAAAACCATAAACCAAGTAATCTGCTGGAAAAAGAACGCATTCAGAATGCAGGGGGCGCTGTGATGATTCCGGCGTGTCAATGGCTCTCTGGCTGTGTCGGGGGCCCTTGGGGATTTCGATTACAAATGCGTCCATGGAAAAGGTCCCACAGAGCAGCTGTTTCACCAGAGCCCGAAGTCCATGATATTGACAGGTCTGAAGAGGATGACCAGTTCATCATTCTTGCATGCGATGGTATCTGGGATGTCATGGGAAATGAAGAGCTCTGGGACTTTGTGAGATCCAGACTTGAAGTCACTGATGACCTTGAGAAATTTTGCCATGAAGTAGTGGACACCTGTCTGTATAAGGGAAGTCGAGACAACATGAGTGTGATGTGGATCTGCTTTCCCAATGCACCTTAAGGCTCAGCAGAAGAGGTGAAGAAGGAGGGAGATCTGGAGAAGTACCTGGAAAGCAGATTAGAGGAAATCCTAAAGAAGGGGGAAGGCGTTCCTGACTTAGTCCATGTGATTGATGTGCAGGCTAGCCAGTGAGAACATCCCCAGCCTTACACCTGGGGGCGGGGCGAGTTGGCAAGCAAGCAGAATGTAACTGAAGCCCTTTACAATAGACTGAACCCTTACAAAAATGATGACACGGATTCTGCATTGACTGCTGATATGTGGTAAAGCTGTTTATCCATCCCAGCCACGGATTCACCTTCAAACTCCAAAGGAGAAGCCAGCTTGTCCTTGCTGAGCCTTTACCATCCATCATCAACTAAGGAAGGGGTCTGACATGGGTAAGGACTGCAGCTTCAGAGAGGGAACAGCTAGCGCAGAATGGATTTTCTCTTTTTATTGTTATGTGAGACTTAGGTAAGCGAGATTTGAAACCATAATTCATGTTGTAAATCAGACTCCAGCAGTTTTTGTTGTATGATTCTGGTTTTGGTAAAGTGTTATTGTCCTTGTACAAAGTGCTCATGTTTAATTATGAACTGCTTTGAAATCACTATCAATGTTAAGGAGATTTGGTTTGTTGGGTGATACAACAGAGATAGTCATGGCGTGTTTGGACTTGGTTAGGATAGGGAGAGCAGCAGTCACATAGCTGGATGCTCATGTGCACGTGATGATGAAGATTCCGAAAGCTGCACAGCTGTCCACTCAGGGACTGTGGAAACTGTCTCTGTGTTCTGGTAAGGACGGGCTCCTTGATACAGTCATCACTCTCAACTGTCTCTAGGATGTCTTTTCCTCATAGCCAAAAATATTGCAGCTGATCCTCTATATTCATGAGAGCATCTATCAATTTTGGGCTAACATGCCTTGATTCTCTGGCACCTGTTTATGAGTTCTTACATTTAATTACGAATTGGTAAGCAGCATCTTCCTACACAGTAGGAGAATGCCACTTTTTTTTTTCCTATCATGTTTGTCTGGGTCTGCTGCTGTTCTTAGTAAGATATTCTGAATTTCCAATTTTATCAATAAAGCTTGGTGTAACCAAAAAGAAATTTAAAAAAAAAAAGGTGAACTCAGGCAATTTGAAAGAAAGATAACTGAACAGAGATGGGTGCCCAGTGGAGACTGATTAAATGAAGGACTGATTGAGATGCTGTGGTCCATGCTGAGGCAGAAACAACCGCGTGCAAGTCCAAAATGCCTGCTTCTGCCTACACAGGGCTGGTCATCATAGGCAATCCTCTGGTCCACTAGGAAAGTCTACTCTGTGCGCGTGGCTCTCTTTGTCTCCCACTCCCAGTACTCTGGCCCCTCTTGCTCTACCCACAGAGCCCCGGGGCCCATCCTCTGAGTCTCTGTGTCACTGTCACTTCAAGTGCAGGAAATGCCTGTGGTTAATATGGCCAAAATCCATGAATTATGGAGGTGAGGACTGTGAGTCTGGTGACTGTAGGTTGTGAGACCCCTGCCTCCTATTGGGACCCCCAGTCAGGTGCTCTGGCCAGGAGGGTGGGCCTGAATGCTTTGTGGAAAGGGGGAAGACAGTCTGTAGGGAGGTGGTCTGTGCTAGGGCAGCCTGGTTCTCAGGTAGAGTGAAGACTTTGAACCCTTGGATCTGGTAGGGGGTGGCTTCTACCTACAATCTTGTGGGCGGAGCTTCCACCTGCATGGGACAGGAGGAGTTCAGTCACCGCCCCCCTGGAACCTAGCTCCTGGCTCAGTTGCAACCCCCCACCCCCAGGAGAGATGTGTGGCTACCAGTCACTTAGTTGAAGCCCCAAGTCCTCCCCACATGTAAATATGGTTTCCCCAAACTCTCAATTCAAGCCAATGAGAAGGACCTGCTGCCAAACCCCGGAGCATCCCCTAATTATATATAAATCTCAACCTGGATCCTGTAGAACAATAAAGGGTGTTTGAAGACTACTCTGCTGTCTGGGAGGTTTTATCACAAAGAGCTGTAACACACGGGAAGAGGTTCTCTCTCCGGGAACACTGTAGGCCCTTCTGTCCTAACCTTTCCTGGCTAGGAGGCCTTCATCAGCCTCAGAAGGGATCGGGCAGGGAACAGCATCACCTGCTTTCAGCGGGGCCTCTGCAGGGAGGCCCACAGCCAGAGACAGCAGTGGCAACAACAGCGAGGCAGGCGGCGAGGGCGGGCCCCCTCCACCGGAACCCTCACACCAGCTTTTGGCTTTTCCTGTGCACAGATGCCCACAACAGTCTAGTGAGACAGGGAGGCACGTGGTTCTTGATGCTGCCCTTGGTCTTCCTGACAGAGGTTTCTTCCCTCCTGAACCTACACTCACCCGCGCTGGTCTGAGTCAGGGCCAGGGTGGGCTCCGCCCAGGAAGGACCTGTGCACAGCTTGGTCAGGCAGATGTAGAGATATAGGGCCTGTTGGATTCCTGGGGATCTGGGCAGATTTTATAACCAGTGCTGGCTATGAAGCTGGGTGTTTTTTCAGGATCTCACTGTCCAATGGGAGTGATAACTTGTCATAGGGTATCAGGGTAGAAAGACCTCAAACAGGTTGGAGTGGGGAGTGAGTCTAGGGAGATGGGGAAGAAGTCCCAGACCTCTTTGTAGCTGACTTTGCCCTGTGTTGCTTGACAGAGTACTGTTATGTCACCGTGCCCCTACATATTCCTTTTCTGGAATTGAGAAGAGACCTACAGACAAATCTTATTTCTTCCTCTGCTTCCTCCTTCCTATTCTTCTTTCCCTTCCTATAATAAGACCCCAAACTCTTGTGTTTTAACATTTATTACATTTACTGTGTGTGTGTCTGTCTGTCTGTCTGTCTGTCTGTCTGTCTGTCTGTGTGTGTTTGTCTGTCTACACGTGTTCCCAGCCATCTTCTGTCCACAACACAGATGAGTAGGTCAGAGGGAAACTTGCAGAACCTGATTCTTTCCTTCCACTGTCTGAGGGATAGAAATCAGGTGGTCAGTGTTAGTGGCAAGTGTTTTCTCCCTTGAGCCACTGAACTTGTCTTCCAAGCTCCACAGGTGTTTTCCTTTAGAGCTGGAGGAGTTTGTCCTTCGAGCACCAGAGACCAAGTTCTAGGTTGACCTAGGACACCTGCTTATGTGATGAAGTTTAATCAGTTAATCAATCTGTAAACGACTGTTGGTGGAGGGCATTCTAAGATGATGTAGGGTGAGGTGGGCTCCCATGTCTGGAGGTCAGGGTCTTTCTTGCCCTCCAAGATTTGCATTCACTAGAGAATGGTGGTATGACTGCTCAACTCAGCACCAGGAATCCCAACCCTAGCTCAGCTCAGTATGTAACAAAAATTTTATGTAACCCCTGAGATGCTAGTGGCTTCTATCTTTGTTAGCATGAGATACTATGAGGAAGTCAGATCTGGGAACAAAAGGGTTAAAAAAAAAGACTTTGTGGCTAGCCTACACCACCTCAACATTTCCTATTAGGTGGAAAAATATCACAGCCAGGGAGGGGTAACATTAGTCACTAAACCATTATTTATAGACAGCACACTGCACTTCACGCAGCACAAGGCAAGTGGTCTGCAAGGAAACCAGGGTCCTGGTATCTAAGAGCTGTTCTAGAACATCAACACTATGAGCCAGAGTCTCTTCTTGGTAAGTAGATTTGGTGTCTCTACAACAGGTGGGAAAGCCAGGAAAAGACAGTCTGGGGAGGAGACAGGTCCAACTCTCATGTGGCTGAGCTCTCATTATTTAGATACTCAGAGTGAGATGAAAGGGTGAGTTGACATCTGAGTGTGGAATATTTCCTAGTGGGGTCAACATTTCTCTTCTGGAATCACCATTGAGTGGCAGGGCTGCTCTCACACCCTTGCATTTTCTTGTCCTGGAGACCAGAGCCTCATTGCAGGAAGCTCACTTTCTATACAGAAGACACCATGGGCATCCTTAATAAAGTGCGTGGCCCTCTAAGGCCTATCTTGCATGGTACCACTTCGGTACTTGTCTATCTTCAAAGGTCGCTCTTTAATTTTCAATTGTAGAGTGCCGTATGAAAGTCCTCGTGGTGGGTGGGTCTATGCAATCCATACTGAGTGATTATGTTGGTCTCTACTGTCCCTCTGTTAAAGCTCACTCCTGCTCCCTCCTTCTCTATACTCAGCTGTTGGTTTAAGAGCTTCCTTCTCAGGGCAGAGCCATGGCCTTGGTGAGGCTGGTACTGGGGAGCATGCCCCTAGCGAGGCTGGTTAGCTTGGCTGGCAAGCGGCTTCAGGGTTCGCCTGCCACCCAGGGACAGACTACTGGCAGCTGACAGCAGCTGACAGTCACAGAGCTGAGGATGGGGGACTGTCATGTAACAATTTGGTAGCTTGATCACCCAGGAAGAGTAATCCTAAGCAGATAAGAAGAATGCATTTTCTTTGGGACACCATTTGCAGCTGGGAATGGAGAAGGGAGTTCCAGACCAGACTTCCATCTTGTCCATATTGAGTGATCATGGTGGCCTCCACTGTCCCTCTGGCAAAGCAGACTCCTGGTCCCCCCTTTCCTATACTTAGCTGGTGCTTTATAAGCTTCCTTATGCGGCAGAGCTGCAGGCCCCTAGCAAGGCTGGTGCTGGGGAGAATGCCCCTATCTCAGCTGGTTAGCTTGGCTGGCTCATGGCTTCAGGGTTCCCTGCCACCCAGGGACAGAGTGCCTTGTGGCTGATAGGCACACAGGCAACGACAGAGGACAGTCAGCCAGTTCAATCATCCAGTAAGAAAAATCTTAAGCAGATAAGAAGGCATTTGCTCCTGTTGTCCAATTGCACCAGGGAGCTGGATGACTCCACAGCCTTCAGTGCACAGCCTGCCAGGAGAGAGTGATCTCCCAGCAGGACTTTCACTCCTGAGCACAGAGGTGAGATCTCCACCTTCTCTCTGGAGGGGAACAGCTAGGACCACACAGGGCATACAGTCAGTGGAGCAGCTGGGACATGGCTATTTACACCATGGATCAGGGTGACTCCACAGCCTTCAGTGCACAGCCTGCCAGGAGAGAGTGATCTCCCAGCAGGACTTTCACTCCTAAGCACAGAGATGAGATCTCCACCTTCTCTCTGGAGGGGAACAGCTAGGAACATACAGGTCATATGATCAGTGAACCAGCTGGGACAGAGGTCTTCAGGCTGCCATTTGTATCCTGGTGCCAGGCAGCTCCACAGCCTTCTGTGCACAGACCCTGCCAGAAGAGAGTTGGTCTCCCAGGAGTATGGACACAGCCTTACAGGCCCACAGGAGGGACAAACTCCAACCAGAGACAGCAAGACCAGCTAGCACCAGGAATAAACAGATATTGAAAGGCAAGCACAAGAACCCTAACAACACAAACCAAGGCTACTTGGCAACATCAGAGCCCAGTTCTAACACCACAGCAAGTCCGGGATACCCCCAACACACTGGAAGAGCAAGAGTTGGATTTAAAATCGTATCTCATGGTGCTAATTTAGGGCTTCACGAAGGACTTAAATAACTCCCTTAAAGAAATACAGGAGAACATTGGTCAACAGGTAAAAGCCCTTAAAGAGGAAACACAAAAATCCCTTAAAGAAATACAGGAAAACACAAACAATCAAGTGAAGGAACTGAACAAAACCATCCAGGATCTAAAAGTGGAAGTAGAAACAATAAAGAAATCACAAAGGAGACATCTCTGGAGATAGAAAATCTTGGAAAGAATTCAGGAGTCATAGATGCAAGCATCAAGAACAGAATACAAGAGATAGAAGAAAGGATCTCAGGTGCTGAAGATACCATAGAAAACATTGATTCAACAGTCAAAGAAATTGCAAAATGCATAAAGCTTGTAGCCCAAAACATCCAGGAAATCCAGGACACAATGAGAAGACCAAACCTAAGGATTATTGGTATAGAAGAGAGTGAAGATTTCCAACATAAAGGGCCAGTAAATATCTTCAACCAAATTATAGAAGAAAACTTCCCTAACCTAAAGAGAGTGTTGCCCATGAACATACAAGAAGCCTTCAGACCTCCAAACAGACTGGACCAGACCAGAAAATCCTCCCAACACATAATAATCAAAATACCAAATGCACTAAACACAGAAAGAATATTTATTAAAAGCAGTAAGGGAAAAAGGTCAAGTAACTTATAAAGGCAGACCTATCAGAATTACACCAGACTTCTCACCAGAGACAATGAAAGCTAGAAGATCCTGGGCAGATCTCATACAGACCCTAAGAGAACTCAAATGCCAGCCCAGACTACTGTACCCAGCAAAACTCTCAATCACCTTAGATGGAGAAACCAAGATATTCCAGAATAAACCAAATTTACACAATATCTGTCCAGAAATCCAGCCCTACAAAGGATAATAGATGGAAAACGCCAACACAAGGAGGGAAACTACACCCTAGAAAAAGCAAGAAAGTAATCTTCTTCCAACCCACCCAAAAGAAGATAACCATACAAACATAAAAATAACATCAAAAATAACAGGAAGCAACAATCACTATTCATTAATATCTCTTAACATCACTGAACTCGATTCCCCAATAAAAAGACATAGAGTAACAGAAATACTTTTTATGTAAATCTTCAGTTTTATCAGAAAATATTTGTAATTCCTCTTTCATATAATTTAGTAATTTTTTTATGTCTACCATTTTATCTGCATTATTTTTCATGATGATCTTCAATTTTAACATGTTTTTCCCCATCCACCCGTGTCGCCCTGTGCTCTCTGGCTGCTGGGCCCGCGCGACCCCCATCCCTGGCCCATGGCCAAGTGGCATGAGGCTGAGCCTCTCACGTTCCACGTGCCTTGGAAGCGGCTCCTGCTCAGCGACTTCCCCGAGAAGCCGCCGCTTTGGGTCCGGCCATCTGGGGTGGCTCGGCCCCTCAAGCGCCAGGGGGACCCGCGGACCATGGCAGAGCTTGCATCTGTGCCCCTGCAGGCAACGGGGCGGTGGGATGACAGACAGGAGCTGCAGGGCTGTAGCCTGGAGCCAGGAGAGCTACCTACTGAGGAGCAGGAGGAACCCGGGTCAGCCTGGTCACAGGGCAGAGAGCACTGGCAGCCCGCAGGTAGCCAACAACCAGGTGCATATCCAGAATGAAGAGTTTTGGCAGTATAATACATTCCAGTATGGAGGAACCCTTTCCCACTTCTTGCTCTGGCAGCTCTTGAAGATGTGAGTGCAAACAGCCTGACAGAAACACTTGAGGACAAGAGTGAAGGAGCTGACACTGACATGGAGTCCTGACAGAAGGATCTGAAGAAATGGGATTCGCTAAACTTGAGGAGACCTAAAGGAAAAGTTCTTTGCCATACTTGACAGGATACTTTTTCAAACCTGAAAAATGAGGAAGAGTTTTGGGATAAATAACTAATTACTACTGAATCTCCTAATGGAGAGTTGCCAAGGACGTGGTACAGCTGCAGGCAAAATACTTTGTATATGCATTCTTAACGAAAAAAAAAGTTTTGTTCGTGCTCTTGACTTTGAAAATGCTTATCTTGGAAAAGGAGGCTTTGACAGTTTAAGAGGAAGCACTCAGGTCTTCCCCACATGTTCTGTCAAATATTCCTTTGTGCCACAGAGCTTATTTGTGGTACATGGAGTGAATCCATTTATACAGCGGATGCTAATAGTGTCTAGTGCGTTTTATTGACTCCCCTTGGTTGAACAAATAGGAGACTTGAGTATCTATGCAAAATTAAAATGTGAGATTGTTTCCAAAAGCTAACCTTGTTTTAAAAGAGTGTAAACTTAAACCAGTGAGAACTTCCATTTGGGTAGCTTGTTTTAACTTTCACTATTTGCTGTTTATTACAACAGTATAGGCTATGAATAGAACCAAACAATGGATAAAGAACAGAAGGAATCAGAAGCCTGTCCCTTGATCTTTTTTTCTGAGTTAAAAACAAACAAACAAACAAAAAGATCTGGTCCGTTCACTGATTTTGTTTTGAGGACAGTTTTTATATTGTTTACATTTCTTTAGACCTGGAGTTCTCAACACTGATAGCACTTTAAGCATCTCTGCTTGAGCCCTGGTCCTAAAAGGATCTCATTCAATTATTTGAAGGTGGCTTTACACATAGGTTTTGGTTTTGTTTTGTTTGCACCGATTCTGAATTCCTGTATTGTGCAGATGGGGCCAGAAGCACTAGAGGAGCAGCATTTCCTGTTTAAAGGAGATCACTAGTCCCAGCTGCACCAAGGCCTCTTCATGAGTTTGTCAGTGTCTTGTTGTTATTTGGTTTGTCATTACTAAGATATTGAGTAACAAATTTTTAATAGAGTACACTGTTTATGTTTGTGCTACGTAGCAGTGACTAATTTTTGTACTGGATTCAGAATACTGGCTTTGTTCCTGAATAATTTTGCCTGCATTTCTGTATTTTTCACATTAAATCCAATACAAAATCCTGAAAAGATAGTTGATGTCAATGAGAGGAAGAACAAGAAATAATAAATAGTATCTACCTCAAAAAACCCCATGTTTTTATATATATTTCTTCTATTTTATCCGCAAAGTTTTCCATAGAAATCTCTGATTTTAATCACAAAATGTTTTTAATTCCACCTCAATGAATTTAAAAACGTTTTTTATATCTACCATTTTATCTGTATAATTTTCCATGAAATAGTCAATTTTAACATGTTTTTCTATATAGTTCTTCAATTTTATCAGAAATATATTCCATGTAAATCTTCAATTTTACCTGAAAATGTTTATAATTCCACTTTCAATCAACTTAGAAATATTTTTATGCCTACCATTTTATCTGTATCATTTTCCATACAATATTCAATTTTAACATGTTTTTCTATATAGTTCTTCAATTTTATCAGAAATATTTTCCATGTAAATCTTCAACTTTATCAGAAAATGTTTATAATTCTACTTTTAATCAACTTATGAATGTTTTTATGCCTACAATTATTATATCTTTATAAAATTTTCCATCATAATCTTCAATTTTAACATTTTTTTTACATTTTTCTACAATTTTATCAGAAATAATTTCCACATGAATCCTCAATTCTATCATAAAATGTTTCTATTTGATTTTTCAATTAATTTAGCAATGTTTTCATATCTACCACTTTACTCTTTTATTTTCCATGAAAATTGTCAATGTTAATGTGTCTTTCTATATATCTCTTCTATTTTATCAGAAATACTTTCTATGTAAATCTTTAATTTTATCAAAAAATGTTTTTACTTCCTTTTTCCATAAAAGAACATGCTTTTCAAAAAAAATAAATAAAAAAGAAGGCACATATAGTTTAGGGACACTTCACCCTGGATGTCAGATCTTGTAGCTGCTCCAGGACAGACTCCTTGGTGTCTGACAACCAACAGCTTTGGAGGCAGGACTATGGAGGACCATCAGCCAGCATTCCTGTAGCTCCATCACCAAGGAAGAGAAATCCTAAGCAGAAGAGAAGAATGTGTTCAGTTAGGGACACCATTTGCAACTGGGATATGGGGAGTGGACTGTCAGACTAGACTTCCACCCTGTCCAGCCTGCTGTCCTTTCTGTCCTGTCACATTGTTATTCTGGGTTTGGACTGTGTTGGAAAGACAGGAGTTTTATACAGGCTGCAGTTCAAGGAATTTGTAAATACCGTGCCTATCAAAGGATTTAACACTGAGAAGAGTAAGGTAACCTTGGCCAATTCCCAACCAGTCTCTTTCACTTCTGGGATGTTGGTGGGAAAGAGAAAGTAAGAGCCCTGTGGAAATCATATCCTGATGGATGCACAGATGGTTTTGTGTTTGTGATGGATTCTGTCGATGTTGAGAGAATGGAAGAAGCCAAAACTGAACTCCGTTAAATACCTACAATATCAGAAAATCTGCAAATAGTGATGTTTTGACTTCTTCCTTTCCAATTTGTATACCTTGACCTCCTTTTGTTGTCTGATTGCTCTGGCTAGGACTAAAAGTACTATATTGAATAGATAGGGAGAGGGTGGGCAGCATAGACTGGTCTCTGATTTTAGTGGGATTGCTTTGAGTTTCTTTCCTTAATGTGATGTTGGCTACTGGTTTGCAGTATATTGCTTTCAATATGTTTAGGTATGGGCCTTGGATTCCCAATCTCTCCAAGACTTTTATAATAAAGGGATATTGGATTTTGTCAAAAAGCTTTTTCAGCATCTAATGAAATGACCATGTGGGTTTTTTTCCTTGAGTTTGTTTATGCAGTGGATTAGGTTGGTGGATTTCCTTATATTGAACCATCCCTGCATCCCTGGGATGAAGACTTACCTGATGGTGGTGAATCATAGTTTTGATGCATTCTTGAATTCGGTTGGCCAAAAATTTTATTTTTGCATCGATGTTCATGAGGGAGATTGGTCTGAAGTTCTCCTTCCTCGTTTGGTCTTTGTTTGGCTTAGGTATAAGCCTTATTGTGGCTTCATAGAATGAGTTGGGTAGTGTTCCTTGAGTTTCTATTTTGTGGAATAATTTGAAGAGTATCAGTATTAGCTCTTCTTTGAAGATCTGATAGAACTCCCCGCTAAACCCATCTGGCCCTGGGCTCTATTTTGAAGAGAGACTATTAACAACTGCTTCTATTTCATCAGGATTTATGGGACTATTTAGATGGTTTATCTGATCCTGTTTTAAAGTCAGCACCTGAAATGTATCAAGAAGGTTGTCCATTTCGTCCAGATTTTCAAACTTTGTTGAATATAAGTTCTTGTAGTAGAATCTGCTGATTTTTTGAATTTCCACAGTTTCTGTTGTTATGTCTCCCTTTTCATTAATAATTTTATTAACTTGGGTAGTTCTCCTTTACCCTCTGGTTAGTCTGGCTAAGAGTTTATCTATCTTGTTGATTTTCTCAAAGAACCAGCTCCTGGTTGTGTCGATTCTTTGTATAGTTCATTTTGTTTCTATTTGGTTGATTTCAGCTGAGTTTGATTATTTCCTGCCACCTACTCCTCTTTGGTGTATTTGCTTCTTTTTGTTGTAGAGCCTTCAAGTGCTCTGTCAAGCTGTCAGTGTAGGCTCTCTCCATTTTCTTTTTGGAGGCACTCAGAGCTATGAGTTTTCCTCTTAGCACTGCTTTCATTGTGTCCCATAAGTTTTGGTATGATGTGTCTTCATTTTCATTGAATTCTAAAAAGTTTTAATTTCTTTCTTTAATTCTTCCTTGACCAAGCTCTGGTTGAGAAGAGCATTCTTCAAAGTCCACGTGTATGTGTGTTTTCCATTGTTTTTGTTTGCCCTTAAAACCAGCCTTAGGCCGTTGTGATCTGATAAGGTGCATGGAATAATTTCATGATTTCTGTATCTGTTGAGGCCTGTTTTGTGACCAGTTGGATAAGGTACCATGAGGTGCTGAGAAGAAAGTATATTCTTTTGCTTTAGGGTGGAATGTTCTATCAATATCTGTAAGATCCATTTGTTCCATAAATTCAGTTAGCTTCACTGTGTCTCTCTTTAATTTCTGTTTCCATGACTTGTCCATTGTTGAGAGTGGGGTGTTGAAATCTCCCACTATAATTGTGTGGGGTGCAATGTGTGCTTTGAGCTTTAGTAAAGTGTCTTTATGACCAGTACGAAGTGACCCTCCTTATCTTTTTTGACAGCTTTTGGTTGAAAGTCAATTTTATCCGATATAAGAATGTCTACTCCAGCTTGTTTCTCGGGAACATGTGCTTGGAAAGTTGTTTTCCAACCTTTGACTCTGAAGTAGTGACTGCCTTTGTTACTTAGGTGGGTTTCTGTATGCAGCAGAATGTTGGGTCCTGCTTCCATATCCAGTTTGGTAGTCTATGTCTTTTTACTGGGGAGCCCTGAAGCCATGTGCCAGCCTGAGCTCTCTATCCTGTCAGTGCCTGAGCTCTCTATCCTGTCGCTGCCACCTGCTGCCCGGCTGTGGCTGCCCCGGGGTTCCTCCTGCTTCAGGAGGTGGCCCTTCGGGCTCCAGGCTACAGCTCCTGTCTGTGGTCCCCAGCGCAGCATTGCCTGCGGGGCGCAGACACAGGTTCCGCCATGGTCCCCGCGTCCCCCTGGCGCTTGAGGGGCCGAGCCGCCCCAGATGGCCGGACCCAAGGAGGCTACTACTCAGGGAAGTCGCTGAGCAGGAGCCGCTTCCAAGGCACGCGGAACTTGAGCGGCTCAGCCACTCGCTGCTTGTCCATGGGCCAGCAATGGGGGTCGCGCAGGCGGCAGCGGGAGGGCAGAGGGCGGCGGGCGGCGGGCAGCGGCTGGCTGGTGGCAGGCTGCCCGGATCTGGAAGCTGGGCGGTCCGGAGGGAGGGTGGAGGAAAACATGTTCAAATTGGGCTCTGGGACTCCACATTGGCCCGGACAGGGGCCAGAGGAGGGAGTGGTAGAAGTCAACTCTCATATTCTAATGAGTCTGGCTAATATCAAGCCTTTTGGAATTCACATTAGTCACTAAATACTCAGTTATAGGCTGCACATTCCACTTGGTGCAGGACAGGAAAAGTGATATACAGGGATCCCTGTGACCTGTTTATCTAGAGCTGTTCCTGAGCAGGTTGGAAGAATCTAGTGTTCACCATGAACCAGAGTCTCTTCTTGGTAGGCAGATCTGGGGTTTGTATCAGGTGAGAAAGCCAAAAAGAGATGCTTTGGGGAGGAGACAGGTCAAACTCAATGTGGGTGAGTCCTGGGACAGACTCAGGACTCCCTTGGTCTCCTTTTTCCCTGTAGAGTATCCCCGCCCCCCCCCCCCCCCGTGTCACTTCCCTTGTTGCCCGCGTTTTTCCCTGGTTGGTCTCCTCTTTCCCTGGTCGCCTCCTTCTCAGAACAGCCTCAGGACTCCCTAGTTCACCTCTTTTCCAGTAGCCACTTTTGCCCGACCCGGTGACCCTTTCCCTGGTCGCCCCTTTCCTCCAGCATCCCTTTCCCTGGTCGCCCTTTCCCCCTGTGTACTTTTCCCTGGTAGTCTCTTTCCCTGGTTGGTAGCCTCTTTCCCTGGTCGCCTCTGTCTCCGGACAGACTCAGTAACCTCTTTCCCGGTAGCGGCTTTCGCCCAGCATCCCTTTCCCTGGTCACACATTTCCCCTGGCATCTCTTTCCCTGGTTGCCCCTTTTCCGGGTAGTCGCCTCTTTTCCTGGTAGCCCCTTTTCTGGTCGTCCCTTTCCCTGATCGCCTCTTTCCCTGGTCGTTCTCCTCTTTCCCTGGTCGCTTCAGTCTCTGGAGAGACTCAGGACTCCCTCTATCACCACTTTCCAGGTAGTGGCTTTCCCCTGGCATCCCTTTCCCTGGTTGCCTCTTTCCCTGGTTGCCTCTGTCTGTGGACAGACTCAGGACTCCCAAGGTAACCTCTTTCCCGGTTGCAGCGTTCGCTCGCCCAGTGTCCCTTTCCCTGGTCGCCTCTTTTCCCCAGTGGTCGCCCCTTTCCCTGGTCACTCCCGCCCCCCCCCCCGTGTCTCTTTCCCTGGTCGCCCTTTTCCCTGGTCGACTCTGCCTCTGGACAGACTCAGGGTTCCCTTGGTCACCTCTTTCTCCAGTTGCCCCTTGACCCTGTTGTCCCTTTCCCTGGTCGCCCCTATCCAAGGTCGCCCCTTTCCCTCTTTCCCCATCACCCCTTTACCTGTCTTACCTTTCCCTGACATGTCTTTCCCCAGTCACCCCTTGCCCGGTCGGTCGCCCCTTTCTGTGGTTGATCACCTCTTTTCCTTGTCGCCCCTTTCCCAGGTCATCCATTTCCCTGGTCGCCTCTTTTCCTGACAGATTCAGGGCTTAGGTCCCCTCTGTCTACCGACAGACTCAGGAATCCCCTGGTGGCCTCCCTCCTGGGACAGACTCTGGACTCAGTTCTTTGCCTCTGTCCCAGGACAGTTGCACGAAATACCAGCAAACGCAGACCCGTGTGTCCCCAGCACATCCTACATTCCGATAATTTGTAGAATAAAGCAGATGATGAGGCAGATGAAGTGCTCAGTTCCACCTCAATCCCCTATTCTGGGCATGGGGGAAGAAAAAGAGAAAACAAAACAAAACAAAAAACTTCTTCATCTGTCCAGAGAAAGTTAACATCTTTTGTAAATTTCAGGAAAATGGAAATGCTGAAATTGAAATAGTGAAACCTAAGGAGGGTGGGAAGGGGAGAATGAAAATTGGGAAATTAAGGAGAAGCTAGAGGGGTCGCTCTACCATTAAGAACACACATTTCTTCCTGGCACCCAGAGCTGGCAGCCCATGAGCACAGCTTCTTCTCTCTTCTCTCTCTCTCTCTCTCTCTCTCTTCCTTCCTTCTTTCCTTTCCTCCTTCCCTCTGTTTCTCCCTCCTTCCCTTCCTCCTTCTCTCCTTCCTCGTCTTCTTCCTCCCTCTCTTCAAATGACTTATGGAACAGATTTTCTTACAGTTCCAGAGGAAGAAGGAGATGCAACCTTGGGTAGCCAGAGTGCAAAGCTCAGATCTCAAGTCTTCAGTCATCCATGAACACTAAGGACAGGGCAAATGAAATGGATCAAAGGTATAAACTCCCAAAGCTTACCCTCAATGACTTACTTCTTCCAGGAAGGCTGCAATCTAAAAGTCCCACAACTACCAGAACAGTACTGTGAACTAGGGGCCATAAGTCATTTTAGGAGGGGGAGGAGAAGAAAAGGAAGGAGAGAAGGAAGGAAGGGAAGGAGGGAGGAGCAGAGGGAAGGAGGAAGGGAAAGGGAAGGACTGGAGAGCAGAGCATAGGAGGCAGTGTAGAGGGCAGCAGAGTGGAGGGGAGGAGAGTGGGAGGAGCCGAGCGGAGGGGAGGAGAGTGGGGAGGAGCCAACTGGATGAATCAGTCTAAGACCTTCTGTCCTTTTCCTATGCTGACACTTCCAATTTCCACTTTCTATTAAGCTCAGGCACTTAATACATACATAGGATAGAGGTCCAGTTGAACCACATAGCAGGGTCAGGTTGGGTTGCCCTTCCCTTCCACCATCTGTCTGTCCTTGTTCCAGAGAGGCAGGAGGTGAGTCAAATCAATGCTGACAGGTCAGTTCCTGAGAAACCACTCTTCTGCCACCACTGCTGCTGCGGTGTGGGCACTACCATACGAGTTTGTGTGTTTTTTGTTTGTTTGTTTTTCTGATTCAGGGTTTCTCTGTCAAGCCCTGGTTATCCTGGAACTCACTCTGTAGACTAGACTGGCCTTGATCTCAGAAATCTGCCTAACTTCCCTGTTGTCCCTTCCCCTGGTCGCCTCTTTTGCTGATCACCTCTTTCCCTGGTCATCCCATTCACTGGGGGCCTCGTTCCCCAGTCACCTCTTTCCCAGGTCGCCCATTACCCTGGTTGTCCCTTTCCCTGGTCATCTCTATCCCTCCTCCCCTTATCACCACTTTCCCTGGTCATCCCTTTCATTGGGGCCACTTTCCTGGTCGGTCACCTCTTTCCCAGGTCACCCTTTTCCCTGGTTGTCCCTTTCCCTGGTGGCCTCTTTCCCTGATAGACTCAGGACTCTGGTCGCCTCCATTCTGGGACAGACTCAGGATTCCCTTGGTCACCCCTTTCCAAGACAGACTTAGCAAATAGTGAAACCTGAGGAGGGTGTGAAGGGGAGAATGAAGGACAGGAAACTACGGAGAGGAGCTGGAGGGGTGGCTCAGCACTTAAGAACACGAAGAACACAAGTCTCATCCTGGCACCCAGAGCTGGAAGCCCATGACCAAGGCGAACTCCAGCTCCAGGGGATCCAAGAACTCCAGGTTTAATGGTCACATGGGCTCACATGCTCACACAATTAGAAATAATAAAAACAATTAAAAAAGAATATTACAGGCAGACATCACCTCAGATTATTGACACAAAAATCCTTCTTGAGGGGGCTGGAGAGATGGATCAGCAGTTAAGAGCATTGACTGCCCCTCTGAAGGTCCTGAGTTCAAATCCCAACAACCACATGGTGGCTCACAACCATCCATAATGAGATCTGATGCCCTCTTCTGGGATGTCTGAAGACAGCTATAGTGTACTTACATATAATAAGTAAATAAATCTTAAAAAAATTCTTTATTGAGTTCCTGTTTGGAGGTTCGAGCAGGGGAACACAAATTGGTCCAAGTATATTCATGGAGGGTCCTTGTCCTCTGAGCCTGCAGCTTGGGGATGAATGCATGCTTGTGGAGAGGTAAGGAAGGAAGGGGACATCCCTGAGCTAGCCAGATCAGCAAAATTAATCAGCCCTGGTGATCAATGGGTTGACAGATGATGCAGCAGGATCATGCTCACAAACACAAAATTCCTTCCTTCTTTCCTTCCTTCCTTCTTTCCTTCCTTCCTTCCTTCCTTCTTTCCCTTCCTTCCTCCTTCCCTCTGTTCCTCCCTCCTTCCCTTCCTTCTTCTCTCCTTCCTCTTCTTCCCCCTCCTAAAATGACTTATGGAACAGATTTTCTTACAGTTCCAGAGGAAGAGCGAGACATAATCTCGGGCAACCAGAGTGCAAAGCTCAGAGCTCAAGTCTTCAGTCATCCATGAACACTAAGGGAGGGTAAACAAAGTGGGTCAAGGCTATAAACTTCCAAAGCTTATCCTCAGTGACTTACTTCTTCCGGGAAGACTGCAATCTAAAAGTCCCACAGCCACCAGAACAGTACTGCCATCTAGGGGCCAAGTGTTCAAATGCTTGAGCCTGTGGGAGGCATTTCTGAATCACTGACAATCAGGCCACTGTGGAGCCAATGGTCACATCCTGCCTGAACGATCTGTGTTACACAAGTGGACAGATCCCGCCTGGATAGTTAGTATTACAGCTCTCAGGGTCTACAGCTGGGACAACTGTGGATGACACGGGGTCTTCCTTTCTGTGACCACACACTCCTTACTATCACTCCCCAACTGTCACCAGGCCACCATATTATGAATCCATCAAGGGATTCATGACTTAGGTGACATGTTCCAATCCCCAAACATCAGGAGGAAGCTTACACCTTGGTTTTTCTGTGTCTTGTATTCAAAGTGTGCAGTGTCTTTAGAAATAGAGTCTTATCCTCTATCTATGGTGGACAACCACCCAAGAGCAATGGCACTAGGCTGTGCTGTCTTTGGAGTATTGGGCAGGGGAGGGGGTTTCCCTGGAAATGGAGTCATAGGGAGATATCCCACACACAGCAGTGGGATTCAGTCAAAGACCAGTGACTTCTGAGGCGGCAGCATTTTCGATTCATGTTTAAGCTCCTTTTTTTATTTAATTTTTAGATGTATTTTGATCTCTTTGAATGAGTGTTTTGCCTGTTTGTAAATATATGTACCATGAGTGTGCCACATTATAAAATAGTAGGTTTCTATACATATAAGTTTTGGTTTATCTGGTATTTTGTCTATACCTCTGCCCCAGCACCTGTTTTTGTTCATTTGAGATAGTGTTTGGCTGTTCCTATGCTATAGGTACACTCCAGGCTGGTCTCAGTTTGGTGATCTGCCTTCAGAATTTTTGGTTTATAGACATGCTCCACCATGCCCATCTTGACAACCCAAGTCTTTTGAGGAGACTGATCAAATAGAGCCATGAGGACTCACCACGTTTTCAGTCACCCAAAAAATGAGAAAAAATATAAATGTCATTCTAAGAGACAGACGTAGGGTCTGGAGAGATGGTTCGGTGGCTAAGAGCACTTGCTGCTGTTCCAGAGAATCTGAGTTTGATTCCCACCATTATAACTGCTGCCTGTAACTCCAACTCTGGAGAAGCCAAGATCCTCTTTTGGCTTGGGTGGGTACCTGCACACATGTGGTAGGCACACAGGTACACATCAATAAAAGCATAAGATAAAAACTAAAATAAATGCAGATATAAAAAAAAAGAATGAATTGGGGGCTGTGGAGATGGCTCAGTGGCTAAGAGCACTGACTGTTCTTCCAGAGGTCCTGAGTTCAATTCCCAGCAACCACATGGTGGCTCACAACCATGTGTCATGAGATTTAATGCCTTCTTCTGGTTTGTATGGGCCAACTATAGGGTACTTATATATAATAAATAAATAAATAAATCTTTAAGGAAAAAATGTCTTTAGTTAATGAAGAAGCATGTATTATTTTAGGACACAAATCCTTATAATATAAACTATGTGTTAATGCACTTACCTAGACTTGAGTTTGCAAATTTGTATAAAATATATTAGAATTCTTTTAATGACTTTATGTAATTTATACCTCTAGTAGTCAAGAGCCATCTAGGATAGGCTAAGGCTGCCAGGTAGCCTTCCTGGAGGTGGCTGACCACTTTTGCATGGTCTGTGAGCTCTATGAGGCAAGGTTCCGTAGAGACTTTATTCCAGGATTTCTCCTTGTAGCTGATATGAGTTCCTGTTATTATTAACTATTATGTAGCAATCAGTAGGTATTAGCCCACCCTTTTGGGCAGATTTCTACAGATATACGAAGATGCTATATAGACAAATAGATGATTTCTTTATTCTTAATGGTCATCCTTTAAGAATTCCTGAAAAGCTTATTTTTGAAGGTAGAAAAGTCTTTTAAGTTTTTAAATTAAAATTGAAAGCCGGGCGGTGGTGGCGCACGCCTTTAATCCCAGCACTTGGGAGGCAGAGGCAGGTGGATTTCTGAGTTCGAGGCCAGCCTGGTCTACAAAGTGAGTTCCAGGACAGCCAGGGCTACACAGAGAAACCCTGTCTTGAAAAACCCCAAAAAAAAAAAAAATAAAAAATAAAATTGCACCATGGTGCGATGATTTTAATTTGGGAACTCCATCCAAAGGCAGTCCTGAGTGGTGGTTCTCTGACCCTGGAAACACACAAAGAGACTGGGAGCCTGTGGACAGTCAGAGAATCAAGGGATGGGGCAGGAAGTCAGAGGGCAGCCAAGTCTTCACGCCGAGCTGGTGACAGGGTGACAAGTATCAGAGTCAACAAGAGGCCATGACCAGCAGAGATGAAAATTGTCTAGCAGTAATGGGGTAGAAAATCCATGATTCTGAGAACCCTTCTGGGACCACCTCTCTTGGTGGTAGAGCTTCCTAATGGCTGGTGTGCCTTCTCACTGAGCTGCACAGCCACCTGTATAATTTTCCATGATAATCTTCAATTTTAACATGTTTTCCTATATAGTTCTCCAATTTTATCAGAAATATTTTCCATGTAAATCTTCAACTTTATCAGAAAATGTTTATAATTCCACTTCTAATCAACTTATGAATGTTTTTATGCCAACAATTATTATATCTTTATAACATTTTCCATCATAATCTTCAATTTTAACATGTTTTTTTGCATTTTTCTACAATTTTATCAGAAATATTTTCCACATAAACCCTATCATAAAATGTTTCTATTTGATTTTTCAATTAATTTAACAATGTTTTCATATCTACCACTTTACTCTTTTATTTTCCATGAAAATTGTCAATGTTAACATATCTTTCTATATATCTCTTCTATTTTATCAGAAATACTTTCTATGTAAATCTTTAATTTTATCAAAAAAATGTTTTTACTTCCTTTTTCCATAAAAGAACATGCTTTTCAAAAATAAAAAGAAGGCACATATGGTTTAGGGACACTTCACCCTGGATGTCAGACCTTGCAGCTGCTCCAGGACAGACTCCTTGGTGTCTGACAACCAACAGCTTTGGAGGCAGGACTATGGAGGACCATCAGCCAGCAATCCTGTAGCTCCATCACCAAGGAAGAGAAATCCTAAGCAGAAGAGAAGAATGTGTTCAGTTTGGGACACCATTTGCAGCTGGGAAACGGGGAATGGACTGTCAGACTAGACTTCCATCCTGTCCAGCCTGCTGTCCTTTCTGTCCTGTCACATTGTTATTCTGGGTTTGGACTGTGTTGGAAAGACAGGAGTTTTATACAGTTTGCAGTTCAAGGAATTTGTAAATACCGTGCCTACCAAAGGATTTAACACTGAGAAAAGTAAGGTAACCTTGGCCAATTCCCAACCAGTCTCTTTCACTTCTGGGATGTTGGTGGGAAAGAGAAAGTAAGAGCCCTGTGGAAATCATATCCTGATGGATGCACAATGGCATTGTGTTTGTGATGGACTCTGTCGATGTTGAGTGAATGGAAGAAGCCAAAACTGAACTCCATTAAATACCTAAAATATCAGAAAATCTGCAAATAGTGATGTTTTGACTTCTTCCTTTCCAATTTGTATACCTTGACCTCCTTTTGTTGTCTGATTGCTCTGGCTAGGACTTCAAGTACTATATTGAATAGATAGGGAGAGGGTGGGCAGCATAGACTGGTCCCTGATTTTAGTGGGATTGCTTTGAGTTTCTTTCCATTTAATGTGATGTTGGCTACTGGTTTAGGTATGGGCCTTGGATTCCCAATCTCTCCAAGACTTTTATAATAAAGGGATATTGGATTTTGTCAAAAAGCTTTTTCATCATCTAATGAAATGACCTTGTGGGTTTTTTTCCTTAAGTTTGTTTATGTAGTGGATTATGTTGGTGGATTTCCATATATTGAACCATCCCTGCATCCCTGGGATGAAGACTTACCTGATGGTGGTGAATCATAATTTTGATGCATTCTTGAATTCAGTTGACCAGAATTTTATTGAGTATTTTTGCATCGACGTTCATGAGGGAGATTGGTCTGAAGTTCTCCTTCCTCGTTTGGTCTTTGTTTGGCTTAGGTATAAGCCTTATTGTGACTTCATAGAATGAGTTGGGTAGTGTTCCTTGAGTTTCTATTTCGTGGAATAATTTGAAGAGTATCAGTATTAGCTCTTCTTTGAAGATCTGATAGAATTCCCCCCTAAACCCATCTGGTCCTGGGCTCTATTTTGAAGAGAGACTATTAACAACTGCTTCTATTTCATCAGGATTTATGGGACTATTTAGATGGTTTATCTGATCCTGTTTTAAAGTCGGCACCTGAAATGTATCAAGAAGGTTGTCCATTTCATCCAGATTTCCAAACTTTGTTGAATATAAGTTCTTGTAGTAGAATCTGCTGATTTTTTGAATTTCCACAGTTTCTGTTGTTATGTCTCCCTTTTCATTAATAATTTTATTAACTTGGGTAGTGCTCCTTTGCCCTCTGGTTAGTCTGGCTAAGAGTTTATCTATCTTGTTGATTTTCTCAAAGAACCAGCTCCTGGTTGTGTTGATTCTTTGTATAGTTCTTTTGGTTTCTATTTGGTTGATTTGGGCCCTGAGTTTGATTATTTCCTGCCGCCTACTCCTCTTGGATGAATTTGCTTCTTTTTGTTGTAGAGCTTTAAGGTGCACTGTCAAGCTGTTAGTGTAAGCTCTCTCCATTTTCTTTTTGGAGGCACTCAGAGCTATGAGTTTTCCTCTTAGCACTGCTTTCATTGTGTCCCATAAGTTTTGGTATGATGTGTCTTCATTTTTATTGAATTCTAAAAAGTTTTAATTTCTTTCTTTAATTCTTCCTTGACCAAGCTCTGGTTGAGAAGAGCATTCTTCAAAGTCCACGTGTATGTGTGTTTTCCATTGTTTTTGTTTGTGCTTAAAACCAGCCTTTGGCCGTGGTGATCTGATAAGTTGCATGGAATAGTTTCAAGATTTCTGTATCTGTTGAGGCCTGTTTTGTGACCAGTTATATGGTCAGTTTTGGAGAAAGTACCATGAGGTGCTGAGAAGAAGGTATATTCTTTTGCTTTAGGGTGGAATGTTCTATTAACATCTGTAAGATCCATTTTTTCCGTAAATTCAGTTAGTTTCACTGTGTCTCTCTTTAGTTTCTGTTTTCCGTGACTTGTCCATTGTTGAGAGTGGGGTGTTGAAATCTCCCACTATAATTGTGTGGGGTGCAATGTGTGCTTTGAGCTTTAGCAAAGTTTCTTTATGACCAGTATGACGTGACCCTCCTTATCTTTTTGGACAACTTTTGGTTGAAAGTCAATTTTATCCGATATAAGAATGTCTACTCCAGCTTGTTTCTCGGGAACATGTGCTTGGAAAGTTGTTTTCCAACCTTTGACTCTGAAGTAGTGACTGTCATTGTTACTTAGGTGGGTTTCTGTATGCAGCAGAATGTTGGGTCCTGCTTCCATATCCAGTTTGGTAGTCTATGTCTTTTTACTGGGGAGCCCTGAAGCCATGTGCCAGCCATGTGCACCCCTTCAGCTACCTATGGGCTGCCTGAGCTTTCTATCCTGTTGCTGCCTCCCGAGGCCCTTGTGACCCAGGGTTCCTCCTTCTTGTCAGGAGGTGGCTCTTCGGGCTCCAGGCTCCAGCTCCTGTCTGTGGTCCCCACTGCCACAATGCTTGCGGGGCGCAGACTCAGGCTTCCCAATGGCCCCTGCTTCCCCCTGGCATTTGAGGGGCCGAGCTGCCCCAGGTGGCCGGACCCAAAGCGGCGGCTCCTCGGGGAAGTTGCTGAGCAGGAGCCGCCTCCAAGGCACGTGGAACGTGAGAGGTTCAGACTCATGCCACTGGGCCATGGGCCCGCGATCAGGCTCGCGTGGGCGCAGCAGCCAGAGAGCAGAGAGCGACACTGAACTGGAAGCTGGTCCTTCCTGAGGGTGGATGGGGGAAAACATGTTAAAATTGAAGATTATCATGAAAAATAATGCAGATAAAATGATAGACATAAAAAAAATACTAAATTAATTGAAAGAGGAATTACAAACATTTTCTGATAAAATTGAAGATTTACATGAACAGGAGTGGATCAGCCACAAGCCGCCTCTTGGCCCTGGGCCAGGGTGTTGAGCTGGCAGGCCTCACAGCGGGAGGGCAGAGGGCCGCGGACGGCCAGGATATGGAAGCTGGCCTGTTCCGAGGGCGAATGTTGGGAAAAATTGTCAAAATTGGGCTCTGAGCCTCCACATTAGCCCGGACGGGGGGGCGGGGGGCGGGGGTCGATGGGAGGGGTAGAAGTCAACTCTCATATTATAAAGAGTGACTAATATCAGGCCTGTCGGAAATCACATTAGTCACTAAATACTCAGTGGCTGCACATTCCACTTTTTGCAGCAGAGGAAAAGTGATATATGGGGATCCCTGTGACCTGCTTATTTAGAGCTGTTCTAGAGCAGGTTGGAAGAATCTAGTGTTCACCATGAACCAGAGTCTCTTCTTGGTAAGCAGATCTGGGGTCTGTATCAGGTGAGAATGCCAAAAAGAGATGCTTTGGGGAGGATAGAGGTCAAATGCAATGTGGGTGAGTCCTGGGACGGACTCAGGACTTGCTTGGTCTCCTTTTTCCCTGTAGAGGCTTCTACCCGCCCCCCCCCTCCCGTGTCCCTTTCCCTGGTTGCCTTCTTCTCTGAACAGACTCAGGACTCCCTAGGTCACCTCTTTCCCAGTAGTGGCTTTGGCCCAGCGTCCCTTTCCCGGGTTGCCACTTTCCATGGTCGGTCTCCTCTTTCCACAGGAGTCCCTTTCCCTGGTCGCCTCTATTCCTGGTCGGTCGCCTCCTTCCCTGGTCGCCCCTTTCCCCCTGCATCCCTTTCCTGGTCGCCTCTTTCCCTGGTCACCTCTGTCTCTGGACAGACTCAGGACTCCCAAGGTAACCTCTTTCCCGGTAGCGGCTTTTGCCCAGTGTCCCTTTCCCTTGTTGCCTCTTTCCCTGGTCACCCCTTCCCCCTCCCCCATGTCTGGTCGCCTCTGTCTCCGAACAAATTTCCTGGTAGCTGCTTTCCCCCTGGCATCCCTTTCCCTGGTTTTCTCTTTCCCAGGTCGGTTGCCTCTTTCCCTGGTCGACACTGTCTCTGGACAGACTCAGGATTCCCTTGGTCACCTCTTTCTCCAGTCGCCCCTTTCCCCTGTTGTCCCTTTCCCTGGTCACCTCTTTCCCTGACAGACTCAGGACTTCAGTCGCTTCTGTCCTGGGACAGACTCAGGATTTTCTTGGTTGCCTCCATCCTGGGACAGACCCAGGTCTCAGTAGGTGGCCTCTGTCCCAGGACAGCCTCCCTGGTGGCTGACAGCTCCGGAAGTGGAGCCAGCAATCCAGTAGCTCCATCACCCAGGAAGAGAAATTGTTAGCAGAAAGAAGAATGCATTCAGTTTGGGACACTATTTGCAGTTGGAAATGGGGAATGGACTGTCACATCCTGTCCAGCCTGCCCTCTTTTCAATCCTTTCTCATTGTTATCTGGGTTTGAACTGTGCTGGAAAGACAACAGTTTTATACAGGCTACCGTTCAACGAATTTGTAAAAACCTTACCTACCAAGGGATTTAACACTGAGAAAAGTAATTAACCTTGGGCAATTCCCAAACAGTTTCTTTTCACTTCTGTGATGTAGGTGGGCAAGAGAAATTAAGAGCACTGTGGAAATCCTATACCCTATGCACTGGTGGCATTGTGTTTGTGATGGACTCTGTTGATGTTGAGAGAATGGAAGAAGCCAAAACTGAACTCCATTAAATACCTAATATATCAGAATATCAGGGAGTCTCTGTGCTAGAGTTGTCAACAAACAAGAACTGAAGATCTCTCTCTCTCTCTCTCTCTCTCTCTCTCTATCTCTCTCTCTCAGAGATTGAGAAGTTGTTAGCAATGGGTGAACATAGCTCATTCACTCCTTGGTATTTGCAGTCCACCTGTGCAATCATAGGAGATGGGCTAAAGGAAGGACTTGAGAAACTACATGCTATGATAATTAAAAGAAGAAAAATGTGGTAGACACAAAAGAAAAAGAAGATATGAATGGCAGTACCTTTTATGTGGTTGTGGATAGGTTTTCCTTGGTCTGACTTGTGACAAGCTGAAGAGTGTCTACAGCCTGGTTTGCCAGTCTGCCCTCAGAAAGGCTCTTAAACCTTCTTTGTTGAATAGTCAGATACCCAACTCTGTTGCCTTGTTGAAGATGAGTAAATGCAATGCTTCTTTTTTTTTTTTTTTTTTTTTTCTTTTTTTTTTTCCTTTTTTTTTTTCTTTTTTTTCGAGACAGGGTTTCTCTGTGTAGCCCTGGCTGTCCTGGAACTCACTTTGTAGACCAGGCTGGCCTCGAACTCAGAAATCCTCCTGCCTCTGCCTCCCAAGTGCTGGGATTAAAGGCGTGCGCCACCACTGCCCGGCATTAAAGATTTATTTACTTTTTTTTTTATATATGTGAGTACACTATAGCTGTTTTCAGACACACCAGAAGAGAGCATCGGATCCCATTACAGATGGCTGTGAGCCACCATGTGGTTGCTGGGATTTGAACTCAGGACCTCTGGAAGAGCAGTCAGTGCTCTTAACCGCTGAGCCATCCCTCCAGCCCTAATGCAATGCTTCTTATAGTGGTCTCTTCCCCCTGACACACAAATCTTTTGGTACTACCATTTTGGGAAGCCAAAAATGGCTAGGAATTGACCTGAAAACAGTTTTGTGGAAATTTGACCTGAAGTTAGTGAAAAAAAACTTTGAAGAATGAAAAAAAGAAAGAAAGAAAGAAAAGAAAAGGAAAAGATCTTCCTTCTTTGTGAAGGGTGGTTACTTTCCTAACTCTGATTTTTCTTTCTGCCCTTAGGACATCTCTCCCTTCAGGCTGAGACTCCTTTGGGTCTTTCCCAGTCCTAGGCCTTGGGAGACTGCTCCCATCCTGGTCATCACAGGACTGTTGGGAGCTGGAGCTCTCTGGTTCTGCTGGGTAGGTAGCCCTCTTAGCCTGTCTTTCATGTCTGTGGGAGAGAAAAGAAAGGAACAGGAGAATTCTGAGGACAGCATGTAGTGGTGGTGAAGGGTATGTGGGGTTGGAAAGTTGTTCATGGTTTACAATTATTGATATTTCTTCCTCATTTACAGGGAAGGATTGGAAACCAGAGATTACCTGATGAACAAGAACCACTGGGGCTCCAAGAGGTGGATCCTAACCAAGGGTACAGCAGCCCTCCTGATGGACAGAGAGACTAAATCATCCCCAGGGGTTCCCCAGCGCAGTGGACAAAAGCATTTGAGGCTGCTGGGGTGACTCTAAAACTCTCTTGGGGTGACCCAGCAGGGGTGAGGCAAGCATTCTCAGGGACCACAGGCATCAGGTTTCTTCCTGGGCCATGGGTAGATCAGATGGCCTTTAAATACTTGAGAATCAGATGCAGAAAAGTTTATTTTTCAGGGGTGGGTGTGGGTGGGATCAAAACAGGGTTTTCTTCCCCTGGCTATCTTTAAATTCCCTATGTAGATCAGGCTGGCCTCAAACTCAGAAAGCCCCAACTCTGAATGCTGAATGCCAGCATTACAAATGTGTGTTACCATGCCTGTCTAGGGAACACTCAGTTTTATCAGCGACCTAGTCATTGTATGTCTAGAAAACACTGAATAAATGCTTAAAACATCTGATGGTGCTCACAGTTCTGCTTTTTGGGGGTTGTTCTATAACAGGAAATAGAAGAGAGGCAAGAGGAAGGACTGGAGGACAGAGAGTTGAAGCAGATAATCAGAGAACAGATTGTAGGGAAGAAGAGAGTAGGCTAGCACAGTGTATGAGTCAACCTCAAACCCTTTGTCCCTTTTCCCAGGTGGACATATCCATTTGAACTTCCTATACTTTCTCTTCTCTGTTTGCTCTCTGAAGGATACAAATGTTAGGGTCCTGATTTCTCCACCACTCTCTTTCTGGGTGCAACTCCCCCTCCCTATGTACTGTAAGCAGTGAGACCCCAAACTCCTCCCAGGGCCCCCCAGCAGATGCTCCAAAGAGGAGGGAGTAGGGCACAGGTTCTCCTCTCCGATGCAGGTGGAAAGGGGGCAGATGGTCTGGTAGGAAATGCAAGGATGTGGATTCTGGATGCTGCCCTGCTCCTCCCTACAAAGCCCTGCTCCTCCCCACTGAGGCCCTTTCCCTCTGTACCCTGCACTCACCTGTGCAAGTCAGAGGGCTGCCACTGGCCACAGAAGCATTGTGCATGGCTAGGTCAGACAGATCTAGAGATACAGGGCATGTGTGATTTCTGAGGTTCTGGGTGGATTTTATACCAATGCCTCTTTGTTTTTTCAGGATCTCACTGTCCAATGGGGTGTTTATGCTAACTTGTCACCAGTGTCAGGGTAGAAGGACTTCACACTGGTTGGAGGTGGAGAATGAAACTAGGGAGATGGGGAAGGGCCTGCTAGGGTTACTCCATCTCAGACCTCAATAGAAGACTTTGCCCAGATCCCTGTGTTGCTTGACAGAGTACTGTTATGTCACCCTCCCCCTACACACTCTTTGTTTGGAATTGAGAAGAGACCTACAGACAAATCTTATTTCTTCATCTCCTTCCTCCTTCCAATTCTTCTTTCCCTTCCTATAATAAGACCCCAAACTCTGGCATTTTACATTTTATTACACTCACTAGGTGAGCATGTACATGCGTGCGTGCGTGCCTGTGTGTGCCTGTGTGTGTGTCTGTCTCTTTGTCTCTCTGCCTGTCTGTCATCTGTCTTTATGCATGTGTTCCCAGCCATGTTCTGGCCACAGCACAGACGTGGAAGTCAGAGGGAAACTTGCAGAACCTGGTTCTCTCTTTCCACTATGTGGATCTCAGGGATAGAAGTCAGGTGGTCAGTGTTGGTGGCAAGTGCTTTCCCCACTTATCCACTGAACTAGTCTTCCAAGCTCCATGGTGTTTTCCTTGAGAGCTGGAGGAGTTGTCCTTCAAGCACCAGAGACCAAGTTCTATGTACCTGGTACACCTGCTTATATTATAAGGCTTAATTAGTTAATCAGACTAAAAGTGGCTGTTGGTAGAGGACACTCTCAGATGATCTAGGGTGAGGTGGGCTCCAGTGACTGGAGGTCAGGGTCTTCTTGCTCTTCCAGATTGGCATTCCCTGGAGAATGGTGGCATGCCTGTCCAACTCAGCACCAGGAATCCCAACACTAACTCAGCACAGTGAGCAACAGAAAGTTTGAAGGAGCCCCTGATCCTCCAGCAGTTTCTCTCTTAGAACCACAAACCACTAAGTCAGAGGAAGTGCAGAGGAGGATAAAAAGCTTTGTGGGAGACATGGTGACCAACCAATGAGGTCTTGAATATTTATTTGGTTACTAAATTTTCTGCAGCCCACAGATGACTTTGTGATTGGTCTACCAATTCCCATATTCTAATGAGGCTCACTATATCAGGCCTATTGGAAATCACATTGGTCACTAAACTCTCAATTATAGGCTACACATTGCACTTGGTGCAGCACAGGGCAAGTGATCTGCAGGGATCCCTGTGACCTGTTTATCAAGAGCCCTTCTAGAGCAGGTCGGAAGAATCTAGTGTTCACCATGAACCAGAGTCTCTTCTTCTTGATAAGCTGATCTGGGATCTGTATCAGGTGAGAAAGCCAAAAAGAGATGCTTTGGGGAGGAGACAGGTCAAATGCAATGTGGGTGAGTCCTGGGACAGACTCAGGACTCCCTTGGTCTCCTTTTACCCTGTATTGGCTCCCCCTCCCCTTTCCCTGGTCACCTGTCACCTCTTTCCCTGGTTGCCTCTGTCTCTGGACAGACTCAGGACTCCCTTGGTCACCTCTTTCTCCAGTTGCCCCTTCCCTGGTTGCCTCTTTCCCTGACAAACTCAGGACTTCGGTTGCCTCTGTCTCTGGACAGACTCAGGACTCTCTTGGTCACCCCTTTCCCTGGTAACCCCTTTCCCTGGTTGCCTCTTTCCCTGGTTGCCCCTTTCCCCTTTCCCAGTCGCCCCTTTCTTTGGTTGATCACCTCTTTTCCAGTTCGCCCCTTTCCCAGGTCATCCCTTTCCCTGCTTGTCTCTTTCCCTGACAGACTCAGGACTTAGGTCCCCTCTGTCTCCGGACAGACTCAGGATTCCCTAGGTCACAGCCCACATGGGACAGACTCTGGGCCCAGTCGGTTGCCTCTGTCTAGGGACAGATGCACGAAATACCAGCAAATGCAGACCCGTGTGTCCCCAGCACATCCTCCATTCCGAGAATTTGTAGAATAAAGCAGCACGTGAGGCAGATGAAGTGCTCAGTTCCACCTCAATCCCCTATTCTGGGGATGGGGGAAGAAAAAGAGAAAACAAAACAAAACCAAACCAAAAACTTCTGCATCTGTCCAGAGAAAGTTAACATCTTTTGTAAATTTCAGGAAAATGGAAATGCGGAAATTGAAATAGTGAAACCTAAGGAGGGTGGGAAGGGGAGAATGAAAATTGGAAAATTAAGGAGAGGAGATGGAGGGGTCGCTCAACATTTAAGACTCACATCTCCTCCGGGCACCGGAGCAGGCAGCCCATGGGCACAGCTAACTCCAGCTCTTCTCTCTCTCTCTCTCTCTCTCTCTCTCTCTCTCTCTCTCTCTCTTCTCTCTTCTCTCTCTCTCTCTCTCTCTCTCTCTCTTCTCTCTCTCTCTCTCTGCCTTCCTTCTTTCTTTCCCTTCCTCCTTCCCTTTGTTCCTCCCTCCTTCCCTTCCTTCTTCTCTCCTTCCTCTCTTCCTCCTCCCCCTCCCCAAATGACTTATGGAACAGATTTTCTTAGAGTTCCAGAGGAAGAGGGAGGGAGACATAACTTCGGGCAGCCAGAGTGCAAAGCTCAGATCTCAAGTCTTCAGTCATCCATGAACACTAAGGACAGGGCAAATGAAATGGGTGAAGGCTATAAACTCCCCAAGCTTACCCTCCATGACTTACTTCTTCCAGGAAGGCTGCAATCTAAAAGTCCCACAACTACCAGAACAGTACTGTCAACTAGGGGCCATAAGTCATTTTAGGAGGGGGAGGAGGAAGAAAAGGAAGGAGAGAAGGAAGGAAGGGAAGGAGGGAGGAGCAGAGGAAAGGAGAAAGGGAAAGGGAAGGACTGGAGAGCAGAGAATAGGAGGCAGTGTGGAGGGCAGCAAAGTGGAGGGGAGCAGAGTGGAGGGGAGGAGAGTGGGAGGAGCCGACAGGAGGGGAGGAGAGAGGAGGGGAGGAGAGTGGGAGGAGATGAGAGGAGGGGAGGAGAGGGGAGAGGAGGAGAGTGGGGAGGAGCCAAGTGGATGAGTCAGCCTCAAACCTTTTGTCCTTTTCCTAGACTGACATTTCCAATTTCCACTTTCTATTAAGCTCAGGCACTTAATACATACATAGGATAGAGGTCCAGTTGAACCACATAGCAGGGTCAGGTTGGGTTGCCCTTCCCTTCCACCATCTGTCTGTCCTTGTTCCAGAGAGGCAGGAGGTGAGTCAAATCAATGCTGACAGGTCAGTTCCTGAGAAACCACTCTTCTGCCACCACTGCTGCTGCGGTGTGGGCACTACCATACGAGTTTGTGTGTTTTTTGTTTGTTTGTTTTTCTGATTCAGGGTTTCTCTGTAAAGCCCTGGCTATCCTGGAACTCACTCTGTAGACTAGACTGGCCTTGATCTCAGAAATCTGCCTGCCTTCCCTGTCTTCCCTTCCCCTGGTCTCCTCTTTTGCTGATCACCTCTTTCCCAGGTCGTCCCTTTCCCTGTTCGCCTCTTTCCCTGACAGACTCAGGACTCTGGTCACCTCCATTCTGGGACAGACTCAGGACTCCCTCAGTCTTCCCTTTCCCTGGTCACCTTGTTCCCTGTTCTCTGATCAGTTGCCTCTTTCCCCGGAAGAACTCAGGCCTCCATGGGTCACCCCTTTCCCCTGACTTCCCTTTTCCTGGTCGCCTCCTTCCCTGGTCAGGGGCCCCTTCCCTGGTGGCCTCTTTCCCTGACAGACTCAGGACTCTGGTCTCCTCTTTCCCTGATAGACTCAGGACTCTGGTCGCCTCCATTCTGGGACAGACTCAGGATTCCCTTGGTCACCCCTTTCCAAGACAGACTTAGCAAATAGTGAAACCTGAGGAGGGTGTGATGGGGAGAATGAAGGACAGCAAACTACAGAGAGGAGCTGGAGGGGTGGCTCAGCACTTAAGAACACACAAGAACACAAGTGTCTTCCTGGCACCCAGAGCTGGAAGCCCATGACCAAGGCGAACTCCAGCTCCAGGGGATCCAAGAACTCCAGGTTTTATGGTCACCTGGGCTCAGATGCTCACACAATTAGAAATAATAAAAACAATTAAAAAGGAAAAGAATACTGCAGGCAGACATCACCTCAGATTGTTGACACAAAAATCTTTCTTGTGGGGACTGGAGAGATGGCTCAGCGGTGGAGAGCACTGACTGCTCCTCTGAATGTACTGAGTGAAAATCCCAGCCACCACATGGTGGCTCACAACCATCCATAATGAGATCTGATGCCCTCTTCTGGGATGTCTGAAGACAGCTATAGGGTACTTGCATATAATAAGTAAATAAATCTTAAAAAAAAAGTCTTCCTTGAGATCCTGTTTGAGGTTTGAGCATGGGAACCATAGATTGTTCCAACAATGTTCATGGAGGGTCCTTATCCTCTGTGCCTGCAGCTTGGGGATAAAGGCATGCTTGTGGAGAGGTAAGGAAGGAAGGGGACATCCCTGAGCTAGCCAGATCAGCAAAATCAATCAGCCCTGGTGATCAATGGGTTGACAGATGATGCAGCAGGATCATGCTCACAAACACAAAATTGTTTCCTTCCTTCCTTTCTTCTTTCTTTCCCTTCCTTCCTCCTTCCCTTCCTTCTTCTCTCCTTCCTCTTCTTCCCCCTCCTAAAATGACTTATGGAACAGATTTTCTTACAGTTCCAGAGGAAGAGCGAGACATAATCTCGGGCAGCCAGAGTGCAAAGCTCAGAGCTCAAGTCTTCAGTCATCCATGAACACTAAGGGAGGGTAAACAAAGTGGGTCAAGGCTATAAACATCCAAAGCTTATCCTCAGTGACTTAGTTCTTCCAGGAAGACTGCCATCTAGAAGTCCCACATCTACCAGAACAGTACTGCCATCTAGGGGCCAAGTGTTCAAATGCTTGAGCCTGTGGGAGGCATTTCTGAATCACTGACAATCAGGCCACTGTGGAGCCAATGGTCACATCCTGCCTGAACGATCTGTGTTACACAAGTGGACAGATCCCGCCTGGATAGTTAGTATTACAGCTCTCAGGGTCTACAGCTGGGACAACTGTGGATGACACGGGGTCTTCCTTTCTGTGACCACACACTCCTTCCTATCACTCCCCAACTGTCATCAGGCCACCATATTATGAATCCACCCAGGGATTCATGACTTAGGTGACATGTTCCAATCCCCAAACATCAGGAGGAAGCTTTCACCTTGGTTTTTCTGTGTCTTGTATTCAAAGTGTGCGGTGTGTACAGAAATAGAGTCTTATCCTCTATCTATGGTGGACAACCACCCAAGAGCAATGGCACTAGTCTGTGCTGTCTTTGGGCCATGAATTCTCACCACGTTTTCAGTCACCCCCAAAACAAGAAAAATATAAATGTCATTCTAAGAGACAGATGTAGGGTCTGGAGAGATGGTTCGGTGGCTAACAGCACTTACTGCTGTTCCAGAGAATCTGAGTTTGATTCCCACCATTATAACTGCCCCCTGTAACTCCAACTCTGGCGAAGCCAACATCCTCTCTGGCTTGGGTGGGTACCTGCACACATGTGATAGGCACACAGGTACACATCAATAAAAGCATAAGATAAAAACTAAAATAAATACAGATATAAATAAAAGAATGAATTGGGCGTTGGAGAGATGGCTCAGTGGCTAAGAGCACTGACTGTTCTTCCAGAGGTTCTGAGTTCAAATCCCAGCAACCACATGGTGCCTCACAACCATTTGTAATGAGATTTAATGCCTTCTTCTTGTTTTTCTGAGGACAGCTACAGGGTACCTATATATAATAAATAAATAAATCTTAAAGAAAAATGTTTTTATTTAATGAAGAACCATGTATTATTTTAGCACAGAAATCCTTACAATATAAACAGTGTGTTAATGCACTTACCTAGACTTGAGTTTGCAAAAATTGTATAAAATAAATTAGAACTCTTTTAATGACTTTATGTAATTTATTCCTCTAGTAGTCAAGAGCCATCTAGGATAGGCTAAGGCTGCCAGGTAGCCTTCCTGGAGATGGCTGACCACTATTGCATGGTTTGTGAGCTCTATGAGGCAAGGTTCCGTAGAGACTTTATTCCAGGATTTCTCCTTGTAGCTGATATGAGTTCCTGTTATTATTAACTATTATGTAGCAATCAGTAGGTATTAGCCCACTCTTTTGTGCAGATATCTACAGATCAATGAAGATGCTATATAGACAAAAAAATGGTTTCTTTATTCTTAATGGTCACATGATCCAACCCCCAAACATCAGGAGGAAGATTACACCTTGGTTTTTCTGTGTCTTGTATTCAAAGTGTGCGGTGTGTACAGAAATAGAGTCTTAGCCTCTATCTATGGTGGACAACCACCCAAGAGCTATGGCACTAGGCTGTGCTGTCTTTGGAGTATTGGGCAGGGGAGGGGGTTTCCCTGGAAATGGAGTCATAGGGAGATATCCCACACACAGCAGTGGGATTCAGAGTCAAAGACCAGTGACTTCTGAGGGGCAGCATTATCTATTCATGTTCATGTTCCTTTTTATTTAATTTTTAGATGCATTTTGATCTCTTTGAATGAGTGTTTTGCCTGCTTGTATATCTATGTACCATGAGTGTGCCACATTATACAAGAGTAGGTTAATACACATTTCAGCTTTTGTTTATCTGGTATTTTGTTGATACCCCTGCCCCAGCACCTGTTTTTGTTCATTTGAGATAGTGTTTGGCTGTTCCTATGCTATAGGTCCACTCCAGGCTGGTCTCAGTTTGGTGATCTGCCTTCAGAATTTTTGGTTTATAGACATGCTCCACCATGCCCATCTGGACAACCCAAGTCTTTTGAGGAGATTGATCAAATAGAGCCATGAGGACTCACCACGTTTTCAGTCACCCAAAAAATAAGAAAAATATAAATGTTATTCTAAGAGACAGATGTAGGGTCTGGAGAGATGGTTCGGTGGCTAAGAGCACTTGTTGCTGTTCCAGAGAATCTGAGTTTGATTCCCAGCATTATAACTGCCCCCTGTAACTCCAACTCTGGAGAAGCCAACATATTCTTCTGGCTTGGGTGGGTACCTGCACACATGTGATAGGCACACAGGTACACATAAATAAAACCATAAGATAAAAACTAAAATAAATGCAAATATAAAAAAAGAATGACTTGGGGGTTGGAGAGATGGCTCAGCAGCTAAGAGCACTGACTGTTCTTTCAGAGGTCCTGAGTTCAAATCTTAGCAACCACATGGTGGCTCACAACCATGTATAATGAAATTTGATGCCCTCTTCTGGTTTGTCTGAAGACAGTTACAGTGTACTTATAAATAATACATAAATAAATCTGTTTTAAAAAAGAATGTCTTGCCGGGCAGTGGTGGCGCACGCCTTTAATCCCAGCACTTGGGAGGCAGAGGCAGGTGGATTTCTGAGTTCGAGGCCAGCCTGGTCTATGGAGTGAGTTCCAGGACAGCCAGAGCTATACAGAGAAACCCTGTCTCAAAAAACCAAAAACAAACAAACAAACAAACAAAAAGGTCTTTAGTTAATGAAGAAGCATGAATTTTTTTTTTTAAGCACACATCCTTACAACAGAAACGGTGTCTTATTGCACTCACCTAGACTTGAGATTGCAAAAATTGTATATAATAAATTAGAATTCTTTTAATGACTTTATGTAATTTATACCTCTAGTTGCCAGGAGCATCTAGGATAGACTAAGGCTGCCAGGTGGCCTTCCTGGAGGTGGCTGATTACTTTTGCATGGTCTGTGAGCTCTATGAGACAAAGTTCCAAAGAGATTTCATCTCAGGATTGCTCCTTGTAGCTGATATGACTTTCCTCTTATTTTTAACTATTATGTAACAATCTCTAGGTATTAGCCCACCCTTTGGGCAGGTTTCTACAGATCAATGAAGATGTACTGTCTTGAAGTGATGCTATAAACAGGTAGATGATTTCTTAATCCTTAATGATGATCGTATAAGAATTCCGAAAATTATACTAGTAATTATTAAGCCCTTATAATAAGACTGCTATTAAAACCTCATTTGATCTGAATGCTTCCATGAAAATTCTTCCAGTCTTCAAGTGTCAGGAATTAATTGCCTCTCAGATAGAAAGCAGGCATCTACAACTTAGAACAAGAACCAAGTGGTTGTAAAACAATTAACCAAAGGTCATAAAAGGGAATTAAAATTTTATTGTAGGTGTAAGGATGGAAGATAAAATATTGACTGGGTTTATCTATACAAAACTCCAATGATAACTTATAGTCTTTAGCTCTCCAGGAAACTGTAGAGCTATTGACAAATTATGGGTGTCTAGTCTTTTTTTTTTTTAAAGTGGGTAAAGATTTATTTATTTATTTTATGCATATGAGTACACTGTAGCTGTCTTCTGATACACCAGAAGAGGGCATCAGATCCCTTTACAGATGGTTGTGAGCCACCATGTGGTTGCTGGGATTTGAACTCAGGACCTCTGGGAGAGCAGTCAGCGCTCTCCATCTTTCCAGGATGTCTCATCTTAATGTGAACATATGTAAACATTCTCTGTTGTAAACTTCTTATTCGATTCAACTAGGAACGATTACATTTCATGGCATTATTACATCAGAGCAGGAAGAGAGAGCAAGATTAGGAGGAGGAAGGAGAAGGACAGCAGAGTAGAATAATTTAGAAATTAAAAGGAAACTTAGAATTTAAGAGATTTTTTTGTTTTTGGAGAATTTCTGGAGAGAATTTTTGGAGAAGTTTTAGAGAAGAAGAACTTAGAAATAAAAAAATTAAAATAACTTTTCAAAGTGTTCCTTTTTCTTCCTTCCACTTTCACTCACAGTCAGAGCTGCTAAATTGTGGCAGAGATAAGAACAAAGGCTACTTAATCTCCCGCTGTTTTACAAGTAGGTGCTAAACACCAGAGATTGCAGGTTTCTAGCCTCAGAGGAATTCAGAGAGGTATGCCAGCTACCGCTGCAAAGTATATTAGACTTAAGACAGGTAAACATTTTAATATTAAAAAGCAACCCTAATCATCTCTCTAGACCAAGTCTCGCCCCAGCCGCTGCGCCCTACCCCCGCCCCCGCCCCACAAGGCGAAAACAGAAACGTTGGAGCTGGACTCCAGCGTCTAGTATTAAAAATGGTGTGAAGATGAAGTATGTAACATTGAAAAATTTAAAATATGGTGCTCACAACAAACAAACACACATGCAAGCAAGCAAGCAAACAAACAAAAAACCTGAGGCTAGGGGAGAGCACTTGCTGATCTCGCAACCAGGGTTCGTGGGTCAATTCCTACATCCAGTGGTTCACAATTGCCTGTAGGTCCAGTTTTAGGAAGTGGGGTAGCCTCTTCTGGCCTCCCTGGGCACACGTGGTCACACTGTGCACATACACACACTACACATAAATACGATACATAGGTATTTTTTTAAAAAAGCAGTGTAACCGTGTCTTGAGTACGGTAATATTTCCGGTGAGGGTTGGAACAGGCGGTTCTGACCTGACAAACACTAACCTCCTGATGGGTTCATACTATGATGGCGTTGTTGAGAGTTAGGGGGCTGGTAGGAAGTGGTGTTGTAGTGCCAAGGGAAGGGTTGAACCCCTCCCCCCAAAAAAAAAAAAACCAGACAGGAGAAAATCACAATAGAGCTTTTTTATTCGAGCTAGCTCGGGCCCCTCAGCGCACCCCTGTGACGCAGAACAGTTTTGGTGATGAGGAGCCCCAAACATGTATTGGGGGTAAGGCTTTATAGAAAGCAGCAAGCGAGAGAGAGAGAGAGAGAGAGAGAGAGAGAGAGAGAGAGAGAGAGAGAGAGAGAGAGAGAATCTAATTGGAAAATTGCTATGGCCCTTAGCATTGTCATATCATTAACTTAATTTCCGTTTCCCTCTGCATCGTTGGTTGTTAGGCAGGGGGTGAGCTTGTAACCTGGGGGTGTAGGTAATAACCTGGAGACACAGGTCTTGTTGGGGGTTAGCTAGAGACTGGAGCTAGACTCGGGTTCTGTTAGGGGGTAACTTGGAAACTAAGTTAGTTAGAAAATAAGTTAGAAGCCTGTTAGTTTGCCTGAGTTCAAACTTAGGTCAGGTTCTCTAAAATGGAGTCTGAACTTAAAAGATTGGACCTCTCATTGTCTATTTGGAGGAAGGACGCCTTTTGCCCTGGTCTCTTTCTGTACCTTTCTGGCCACCATCTTGTGAACTACTTGCTTCGGTCATGACAAACCAAAATCTTTAAAACCTTGAGCCAAAGATAAATAAATTCCTTCCTGCCTCACGAGTTTCGTCACAGTGACAAGAAAAGTAAGACGTTTATGACTTCTTTTTTTATTTTTACTTTTTTTAAAAAAGATTTATTATGTATACAATGTTCTGCCTGCATGTATGCCTGTACACCAGAAGGAGGCACCAGACCTCATTATAGATGGTTGTGAGCCACCATTGGTTACTGGGAATTGAACTCAGGACCTTTGGAAAAGCAGCCAATGCTCTTAGTCTCTGAGCCATCTTTCCATCCTGATGTTTATGATTTCTAAGTGTGTGTGTTTGCTTAAAGGCTTATTTATTTATATGAATGTTGTCTGCATAATCACCTAAATGCCAGTAGAGAGCATAAGATCCCATTATAGATGGTTGTGAGCCACCATGTAGTTGGGAACTGAATTCAAGAGCAGCCAGTCCTCTTAACCACTGAGCTATCTCTCTGGCTCCCTTGTTTTGTTTTTTGTTATTTATTTATTTATTTTGGTTTTTTGAGATAGGGTTTCTCTGTGTAGCCCTGGCTGTCCTGGAACTCACTCTGTAGACCAGGCTGGCCTTGAACTCCGAAATCTGCCTGCTTCTGCCTCCTGAGGTCAGGGATTAAAGGCGTGTGCCACTACTCCCTGGCTGTTTTTTATTTTTTTTTAAAAAACAGGGTCCCAACTTGTTGCATAGGCCAACCAGTGAGATCTAGGGATCCACCTATCAGGGATCTACCCATCTTTGCCTCCTCAGTGCTAAGATTACAAGCAAGTTCTATTAAACTTGTTCTCACCTCCCCCACCCCCCAAACAGGGTTTCTCTGTGCAACAACTTTGTAGACCAGGCTGGCCTTGAACTCATAAAGATCTGTTTGCTTCTGCCTTCTAAGTGCTGGGATTAAGGGTGTGTGTCATCATGCCTGGCTTGTTATCTGTCTATGTATGTATGTATGTATGTATGTATGTATGTATGTATCTATCTATCTATCTATCTATCTATCTATCTATCTATCTATCTATCTTTAGTTGAATTCTGGGGACTAAATTCAAGTCCTTGTGATTATAAGTCAAACACTTTACTGACTGAGCTATCTCCCCAGCCCTTGTTTTGCACTGTTGAGGTCTGTGCGTACCCCCCCCCCCCATAGCCATAGCCATTTCGTTCCATGCCTGCCAGTTGTTTCAAATTGTTGCTGTAACATGCCTGCCAATCACTGACACAGAAAAAATAGCTTGCCCCAGAGCAGGATCTTGCTGACCTCATACCCTGTTAGTGTTCTGTATGTTCTATGGTTTGTCAACCTTAAGAACTTCAACAACCATCAGCTTCACTTAGTTCCAATAAGAATACAGGTCAGTTAGAACTGTTCTAGCTAGCTAGCCAATGTAGCCTGTGTCAGAGCTGACCACTGGGCAGAGTTCTTGCACCTGCACATGAGCTCATTGTAGTTTTTTTCCTTTATAACCCAGCCCAGAGAAATGTTTGAGGTTGTAGCTTCAGCTCCTGATTTCTGAGCTGTGGCCCTGATAGATCAGTTTTAGGGTGTGTGTTCAATAAACCATCCTCGTCTGACTAAGACCCGTGTTCATGTGGTTTATGGGGCGACTCCTGGACCCCAACAGCATGCCTGTTCCTTGCATTTTAATTTACAATAAAGGGGCAGGAAATTATCTTGAGAGGGAGAGATCAAGCAAATGTATGACTTAAGAATACCACTTTAGGGACTGGAGAGATGGCTCAGAGGTTAAGAACACTGACTGCTCTGCTCTTTTTAGAGGTCCTGAGTTCAATCTCCAGCAACCACATGGTGGTTCACAATCATCTGTAATGGGATCCAAGGCCCTCTTCTGGTGTGCCTGAAGAGAGCTACAGTGTACATACAATAAATAAATCATAAAAAAAAAAAAAGAATACCGGAGGTCTCCAAGGTGAACAGCCTCTGGCATGTTGGAACAATGAGGTGTCAGAAAAGTTACCACAGGAATAACTGGCTTGTGGCAGCCAAGTGTTCATAGAGACATCGATTTTTGATCCTTAGATGTTGGCTCTTCCTATCATTGTGATACAGCATTCACCAAGCCTTGGGTTGTTCACCCACTAATAGGGAATGTGAGCTGGGTTTAGACTGTTGTGAGATGGGGTACCCAGACTGCCCTGTGGGAATCAGAAGGGAGCCAGAACCAGTCTTTTCCATAAAGCACGGTAACTACATACCAGCCCACTGGACTGTCCTCCTTTGGATCATCCCAGCATGGGAAGAAGGCCCTCCCACCCTCCCTTCTTCCCTCTTTTCTTCTCTCCCTCCTTCCCTCGCTCCCTCCCTCACTCCCCTATTTTCCTCCCTCCCTTCCTCCCTCTTTCCCTCCCTCCTTCTTGACTCATTTTCCCTCATCCACTGTACACTCAATAAAATAAAGTAAATAAATGAAAAAAAAAAGAATACCACTTTTTTAGTTGTAGACATGTGGATACAGGGGTGCTGGGGGTGCTGACTGACTGTGGAAACATTAGTTTAGCCGCCCCCCCCCCCGGACTTGTCTCTTTTCCCTTATATGTCATCTTTTAAATTTTTAAAAAATTTCATTAAAATATAATCACATAAATTTCCCCTTCTCTTTCCTTCCTCCAAGCCCTCTCCTGTCCTCCTTCTCCAACTCTGATGTTCCTTTAATCCCTCCCAAGTAGATGGTCTCTTTTTGATCATGATTTTTATTATCGTAGAGTTATTTATTATTATGATTATTGCTGCTACGCACATATTTAAACACATAATACATAAGTACAACCTATGGAGTCCAGGCCTCTCCTCTTTGCAATGGATAACCATTAGAGGGCTCATCCCTGGGGGAGACTAATTCTTCCTTTTTTTAAACAGTGGGACTCTGAGTTTTCCTCCTTCCACATTAGCATATCCATTGGCTTTGGCAATCCTCAGGTCTTGTTTGGGCAGTCATATTGTGGACCTATCTTGGTTTCGTTTTCCTGTAATTTCTAAGAGACACATCTCACAGATTTCCTGGTCCTCTGTCTATCTGTCTCTGATGTTTTCCCTAGGCTTAGTGTGTTGTAGTTGTGTTTTTTGTAATGATCTGAAAGTATTATAATTGCTGCTGATTAAATATCTTATAGCCAGCAGGATATGGCAGCTCAACCTATAATCTCCGCACTTGACAGGCTACCTGAACAGGAGGCTACCACGAGTTCAAGGCCTCCCTAGGCTCAATAATGAGTTCAGATCATCTGGGGCTACAGAGTGAAACACTGTCTCGAATACCATGCTCCCAGCCTCAAAGGAAAATTCTTACCTATTTCCAGTATGTACACATACAGTATGTGATACTACTAGGTGAGGCAGACAAAAATGAAATTATTTCCTTTGTTGAGAATCCAAGTTTCCCCTTTTCTGAATAACAGTAACATTTGATCCTTCTCACTTCTCCTGACTGTAAGGGTGCTCCTTTCTCTGTCTCACCTCTTCCCTATCTCCCTCCACACCCACTTCAGGGCTGGGGACTTAGCCTAGTCTTGGTTTTCTCTTTCTCTTTTCTCCTCCTCCTCCTCCTCCTCCACCTCCTCCTCCCCTCACTCTGTAGCCCCGGTTCTTCTGGAACTCATTATGTAGATCAGGCTGCCTCTTCCTCTCCAGTGCTTGGATTAAAGGTATGCACCACAACACCTGACTTTTTAATACCAGTTTCAAAGTGAATAAACTTTAGATAATGATCAATTATGTATAAGTATTGAGTGAAAATGTTCTTCTTCACTTGATCTCACTTAAATGGACTAATCTCTGTTATCTTTTCTTTTAGTTTTGAAGGGGCATACATCTTAAATTATTGAGTCTCTCAGAGGCACTTGAGAAAGCTATCATATGCCAGGTACTTGTTCTCATATTTGGTGCACCTTTGCACACCTGAACCTGTATCCTCTGGAGTTAGAATTTTTTTTTTTTTTTTTTTTGAGATAAGGTCTGGTTGTGGTCGAGGCTAGTCTCAAACTCCCAAGCTCAAGTGTTAGTTTTGTTTCAGCCCCTTGAACAGCTGAGACTACAGTGCTAATCAGGGTGCCAGGCTGAACCAAAGGCTTATTATAGTTGAAGTACTCTTTGATAATAACCATGGCCTGAGAGACTTTGCAGTAGTCCTTGGAATATGCATACGACTGCAGCTGGCTCCTAGAGGGACCAGAACACATGAACAAACCACAAAGATTTATGAGGGAACTATATTCATGTGTATGTATGAGAGTATGTTATGTGCACTGTGTGTGCAGGAGCCCAAAGAGATCAGATTGTTAGAGCCTCAGAACTGGAGTTATAGGCAACTGTGAGCTGCTATGTGGATGCTGAGAACCAAACCCTCTGCAAAAGAAGCAAGCGTTCTTAACCATGAAGTTATCTCTCTGGTCCTCCAGATTCTGTTTTTGCCACCTGGAACCTGATCCTAATGGTCTCCTACACGAAGTCAAAACTCAAGTTTTCCTGCTCTTACGCTGGGGTAAGATGCCGATCAGTTGATAGACTGCTTGCTTAGCACGCAGGCAAAGGGTTCAATCCTCAGCACCATGCAAAAATTCTAGAAACTTGGCAGGAATTTAACATTGGGCCAGTACATGGAAGTAAGCTCAGGCAGGAATTTGACTTTGGGTTGGAACAAAGAAGTAGGCCTCTGGCAGGAATTTGACTTTGGGCTTGGGCTCTTAGAAGTAGGCTCAAGATGAATACAGCTGAGGGATGTGTTCTTTGTATCTTGATGGGTCTTGTTAAGACCCTGAATACAGTAATCAAGGGACCTTCTGTCTATGCTTTGTTTACTCCCAACCTACCCAGTCTATGTTTTGTTTCTTAACTACTTTATGACTTAGGTCTGACCGAATTCTTTGTATGTACCTAGAATGATATAAAAGCAGACTGGAACAAAACTAAACCTGCTTCACCCTCAGAACAGACTGGGGTCGTGCTACAGTGTTGTCTAATTGTCTTTTTTTTTCTTTCTTCTTTTTAATCCTCCCTCCCTGGAGAACCGTTGACCGACTGAGCTGGCTTGGTCAAAAAAACTTAAGTGTTTTGGCAAATGCCTGTAATCCCAGAACTGGAGGCAGGGGGATCAGAAGTTCAAAATCATCAGTGCCAACATAAGAAGTTTAGGTTAGACTGGGCAAGAGTTCCTTGAAGAAAAAAAAAAAAAGAAGTTCGGATATTATCCTATTTGGAGCATGTTCCATTGTGTGTAGTCATTCACACACACACACACACAGGCGCACACACTGAGGCTTACTGAAGATGCCAAAATCCATGAGCTAAAGATGCAGGCTGCAGGTACAAATGAGATATGCTTTTAGAGCACGTGCTCCTGATGGCTGTTGATCCAGCTAGACAAAACTCTAGAAATGAACAGCCAAATAACCATTGATACCTGAACACTGCTAAGTACTTTTTGTTTCCTGAGATAGGGTTTCTTTGTATAACAGAGTCTACCTTGGAATCTATTTGTAGATCAGGATGACCTTGAACTCAGGGTTTCTCTGTGTAACAGAATCCCGGCTTTTCTGGAATCTGTTTGTAGACTAGGCTGGCTCTGAACTCAGAGATCCGCCTGCCTCTGCCTCCAGAGTGCTGGGATTAAAGGTGTGTGCCACCATGCCCAGTTTAGTTCTTTTAATACAGATAATTTACTGATTTGTGGAGTTAGTGGAAAGGTTGAATTTAGGACATAGATAAAACAAGGGTGCTGTAGACTGCTATAGCCATGGTCCACGGGAAACTGAGAAAGTTCACCACGTACTGACAGTCTCTTCCACGTGGAATCTGGCCTTGGAGATGCATCTTTGCTTTGGTCAATGGAATACTAAGTTACTGAGTCTTCTGGAGCAGTTAGGGAACTGACTCCTTCCAAATCCCAAAAGCAGAATCTTTGTTGCTTAAGGCACACTATGAAGAAATTTTCTTTTTTTTTTGGTTTGGTTTTTTGAGACAGGGTTTCTCTGTGTAGCCCTGACTGTCCTGGAACTCACTCTGTAGACCAGGCTGGCTGGCCTTGAACTCAGAAATCTGCCTGCCTCTACTTCCCATGTGCTGGGATTAAAGGCGTGCGCCACCACTGCCTGGCTGAAGAGATTTTCTTATGCATTATTAGGTTAAGTGCAACACAGGGCTAAAGGGGAAGAAACTTCACTTCCAGAATAGCAAATTTTGTTTCTCTATTTCTGGGGGTAACATTATAATCTGCAGGCATCAAAGAAGTCAGTTTAGAGTAGGCTCTCTAAAGATATCAGAGAAGACTCCTGAGCTTACCTAGGGAGCATACTTAAGGAGTCTGCCAGTGTTTAGCGCCTTTTACTTTGTTGGTTCAGGCCTGAAACATTTACCTTAATGATTTTATAGAAGACAATAATCTAGATGAGGAAAAGGCCAAGTCTGAGTAGGCCCAGATAGATGAACACCTCAGTATGGAGGCAATGAACTTGTAAGAAATGCTGACCCTTGATTTTCAAACATGGCATTGTACTGAGGATGCAGGGGGGAAGGGGCCCTAGAACCTTAAGACAGGGGCTGCTTAATGGGACCAAGTGGTGTATGGACCCTGGGGATTCCCTGCATGGTGCAGTATAAAGATGTAAGGAGAGGTTACAGTGACTGAGAGAAAATAAAAATACAGAGGAAGAAGACGACATAACCAGTTGAAATACCACAGAACAAAGTCAAACAACTCGACTTTATTTATTTGGAAAATGGAGTGAATTCATTCACTGGTATTTAAAGCCTGAGTCTTCACGTTCCCCTTAGGGAGGTCGGCTATGTCTGGCAGGGGCTCTGATGGTTTGAAATCTACATAGCGGAGGAGAATCAGAGGAGAAGAATTAGTTTCCTATGATTGGGGCACCCCTTACATTAATCAGGCTCACCTCCCTTCCTTTTCAGCTCTCCACTCTCAACTGTCCCATCTCTGGGAGGATCCCTCATCTTTCCGTACCACGGCTCACCTGCCTGATTTTCCAGCTGGGCTTCAGGCCGGTCACCCCAGAGCAGATGCTTGGGGTCATTGAGGAACCGCTGGCTTCGCTGGCATGTCAGACACGTCTGCACTGTCCAGCGCTGTCCCTTTCGGCCTGGGGCATAAATTGGAAAGGAGGTTTTGCTTTTTTGTATGTATGCGGTTTTTCTTCCACCATCGATAGAAACTCCATCCTGTCTGTACTTGGTTTGTAGATTTGATGTGTGTGGGAGGCCTGCGTACATACCAGTCCCTTGGAACTCTAAGGTGAAGTTCAAACTCTTTAACACAATCTAGTTTCCCATCCAGTCACACCTCTCTCCATCTTGCCCACTTCAAACTCCAGTCTCCTGAGCATTCATTTTCTTATAGCACATATTTTCTTTTTAAAATTCCTTATTTTTATTTATATTATTCATATTGTATACACGTATATGCGTTAGTGTTATATGTATGTGTGTGTGCGCACACACACAGGAGCACTCATCTAGATATATATGTGGAGGACAGAAATCTAGTTTGGGTGTATGCCTTTACCACATTCCACCATGTCTTTTTGGAACAGGGTCTCTCACTGAACTTGGAACTGGATGTTTTCAGCTAGACTGCCTGGCCAGAGAGGCCCCCAGGATCGATCACCTGTCCCCCCAAGGCCGGGGTTACAACCTGCTTGTACACAGGTGCTGGAGATCTGAAGTCAGACCCTCATACTTAAGCTTATCAGGCACCTTACCCACTGAACCCATCTCCCAAGCCCCTAAAAAAGTTCTTTCGTGTGGGGCTCCTAACGTCGCGAGTGTCTGACTCTTGTTTTCTCATGCTTGTAATCCTAGCTAGGGATTCGGGGGCAGGAGACTACAGGGAACTGGAGGCCAGCCTGGGCTACTGCGACACTTGTGTCAAAAAGCAGAGAGACCGTACGTGTTTTTGTCTGAGACAGGGTTTCTTTATGCAGCCCTGGCTGGTCTGGATTATGTAGGTTAGGATAGGCTTGAACTCATGAAATCCACCTACTTCTACCTCCCAAGTGCTGGGATAAAAAAGGCGTGAACCTCCACAACCCACTTCGCCATTAAGTAGTACTTAATGTACCCTAGGAATGAAATAACGAAATTGTTCTGTTTTTTAAACTACGGAGTGTCATGTAGTCCAAGATGGTTTTTAGGGACAAGTCAGCTTCAGAAGGCCTCCTAACTCCAGGTGGAGCTGCTGAGCTCTGCCCTGTCCTCCAGTGTCCCTACCACATGTGTCCCTGGGGCAGCACTCACGTCTCTGGCGCTGCGTGCAGGTGAGGCCCGGGATGAGGAGAGACGAGCAGCTGCGACAGAGCGTCCTCTTCACAGAGGGGTCCCTGGGTGAGGAGGAGAGGAGGTCGCTGCCTGCCCGCCAGCCCGCGCCCCGGGTCCTGCCCGCCAGCCCGTGCCTTACTGCCGCAGGACCAGCCGCTTCGCGATGGTCTTCTCTGTGTGGCAGTAAAACCTAGCCAGCGCCTGGTTCTCGGGGTTCTGAGAGAGGACGCAGTGTGCAGCCTGGGGACAAGGACGGCCATCCGGGTCATCCCGCGGCCGCAGCACCGGACTGCCACCCACCCTGAGCACTGTCTCACCTGGTACAGGAAACTGAGTCTCTGGAAGGCCTCCCGGTCCTTCACTGGACCCGCCATGAGTGTGGGTCCTTCCTTGCGGATGTCCCGCCCCCAGACGTGCGCAAGGTCTGCTGGGAACTGTAGTGCAGGGGCCACAACCCTTGTCAGAGGTTAGGCAACCCCACTTGGCCTGTGTGTGCAGGCAGCCCTAATTTGGTATTCCTCCTGTATTTATTAGGTAGGGCCCAGCGCGTGTAGTAACACAACAGCGTGTAGTAACATAACAGAAGTCCGGTCTTTTACAGTACGGTGGTTGGAAAGAGGATTGGTGAACATTGGTTTAGACTTTCTTACTCTCCTGCAGCCGAAGGTCGATGCTTGGATCATCTTTGGACTGATGTATCATAACAAAACAGAAAATGCCCAGAATAATTGGTGTTATATTCTTGCTATCTCATCACTGGAGAGGTTGAGGTGGGACTACTATAAACTACAGGCTATGAATTATGGGCTATATTGCCAGACCCTGTCTCAAAAAGCATTGGTGACTGTGGACCTGAAAGTGTGAAAGATCAGACCACAAGGGAGGAAATAAGTTAACAGGACAAAACATCCCCGAGCAAAGAGCTCCTAGCCTTTCTCCCACTTTTTCTTATTAAAGGCACTTGCTGTTCTAAGGGCTGGCTACACCAACAGTTTTGATAGCAGAAAAAACCAGACAACAGCATGGCCTGTCTTCTCTGCTATCTATTAGTAGCTACTTCACCCTCTTTCCTCTGACCTTTTCTCATTTATTCAGCCTGGCTTGGTGTTTACCTCTGATTCCCAGTTACTGGCTAAAATCATCTAAGGTCAGAAGCAGAGGGATCCAAGCTGAATCCCAAGTTGAGGGAAGCAGAGATCTCTTCTTGTCTCAGGGCCCCTGCCAGGCTTCCAGCTCAGAGTAAGGCAATTAGTTGAAACTTACCCGGGTATTTTGTATGGGCCTTCAGAGTCGAATGAGGGGAGTGTATTAAAATGTGGATTCCTAAGCTTACCCAAACCTCCATTAAGACAGAGGGTGAGACCCAAGAACATATAGTTTCCATACCCATCCATTCTCACATAAGGCCACTGCCAAATTACCACACAACTCAAGAGATCACATTAGTGGATCCTTTGTTCCATATTTTCACCAACCAAATTATCTTGCCACAAAGAACCACAGTCAAGGCACAAAGGTAAGAGGAGAGCGGACAAAGTCCTGTTGAGGTGGTAGGAGGGACTGAATGCCCTCAATGCAGTTTCTTGTCTCAGTCTTGTGTGAAGATTACCCAGGCGGCAGATAATCCAGGTTGTTTGGTTTGGCATCATGTTACCTTTTGTGACAACATATGTACCCTATGGGTTGTTTATTTTGGCCTAAAATTAAGATAATTTACATTCTCTGACAAGGGGAATGTCAAAGGGTGAAGGATAGAAGTAGAAGCTTAGCTGTCTTCTGGCCCTCTGCTACACAAACCACCCTTCTTCTACCCTGTTCTCATGGGGTGAGAAAGACTCCATTACCTTCCCTTCTTTCCTTAGATATTTGAGCCAGGGGACAAGGTGGACTTGAGAATAACTACTTAGTAACATTCTTTAAGGCCAAGGTTTTGGCTACACCTTTCTCTCTCCTCTAATATCTGACTCCTCTCCAAGTTGCCTTGGGAAACAATGGAAGGGCAGATGTATGTCTTGCAGGATTGCTTCCAGCTCACCTTTAGAAGGGAGTAAGAGGAGCCTACTTTTTACAGTCAACTGCAGGAAACAGGAATAACCCAAGCCTTTGGGGCATGGATTCTCCTTTATCTCCATCCTTTCCTTCTCCCCAAATCTGAACCTCTCTGGCTAATCCTATGGGTAATGATAGCATTACCCTAAAAAAAAAAAAAAAATTAAAAAAAAAAAAGAGAGAGACCAAAGAAATCCCTCTTCCCTTCATTTATTCTAGAAACATTCCTTCAGCCTCTTCCCTGATCCTTCTCCAAACTTTAATGCTCAATCTCTGCCCCCAGAGAAGCTCCTCAACTTCTAGACTCATGACAGCAACTGCCACTCATCTTTCCAACACAGAGGTATACAGATCCCTATGCGCTCCCACAAGGAACAAGGCTATTCTGAGTCACAGAAGCCTTTTAAAGGTTTCCGTTTCCTGCATTTTAAGCACGTTAAGACCCTTTCCTATAGACTTTGTTTCTGGAAAGTCTTTGCTTTCTCAATCTGTCCTTGTGCACTAGGAAACCTGCGTGACACCAGAGTACAACCCCCTGGAGTCCACTCTCCCACTGCAGTAAGGAGGGACACTCATCTGTGCTTGGTCGTGCAGCCCAGTCCTCTCTTTACTCCTTCACACAAACCATCCCAGATTCGAGGTGGTTTCTCAAGATGGCTCAAGACTGGAACCACGTAGATACCAAGATATTCCAGCAGACCACAGCTAGGAAGGCCCACCGCTCTTGACCCTGCCTCACCCCAATTAAACTGCATCTCTCGTCATTCCCAATCTGTTGGAGGTCTAATGGTAAGTGGTGCAGCATTCTTCCGACCGGCCCGGATCCCTGGGTAGAAGAGGGGCCAAAGTTTTTCAGTAAAAGTATCAGTGAAGGTGTAGATATGTGAACGGTCTGTGACATTGTAAAAAGACAGTGTGCCAGCCTCATAGTCTAGGAATATGCCTACCCGCTTAGGCTTCACCTTGATGTGCAAAGGGGTAAAAGGTGTGGTGGTGGCTGCATACTTGTCCCCATTCCACAGCCGCACACGCCAGTAGCCAGTCTCAGGAAGTGGAGTCAGTTCGCCCTTTCTGCTCACAGAGTCCCGGCATACTCCTACTGCCCAGTGGGTCTTGTCACCCACCTCCACCTCCCAGTAGTGTCGACCTGAGGTGAAGCCTTCAGTAGCTAAGACACAAGGGTAGAAAGTGAAACGCTGTGGTGTGTCAGGGAGGTCTCGGAGTCTTGTCTCCACAAACTTGACACTTTTCCGATCCTCTGACAGGACGAGGTTAGGATGAGCCGTCTCAGGGTCCAGGGTCACATCCGCTGGCGGAAGAAGCCAGAGTGGAGCTAGATGAGGATGGGAATAGCTAAACATCCCCGCCTCACTTTCCCAGCCTCCCTGTACAAAGCCTGGCTCCTGTAAGGTCCCCAGAACACCGTGGGTTGGTTAACCTCAAATCATGCTTTTGCTGAATGGAATAGTGAAAGGCACTGTCTGAGGGAGGGCCGGGGAGAAGGAGCCATATCAAGTGGGTGGAAGGGGCTGGGGAGAGGATGAACAGGAACTTGCATCCCGAAATAGTCCTGCTTTATGACTGCTTCTCTCTGCACAAATATTAACGATGTCCCTTTTCACTTTCCTGGCTAAGATGGTAAATGCAGTCTGTGCTCACTCCACCTAATGAGTTAGGAACCCTTTACCATGTTTAGGTCCCTGTTTAGAGCAGATGACACCTAAGGCTTCTTCTCTGAACTCTAGGGTTCAAGGTGAGACTGCAAGCTGGTGATGGGGCAGGTGGAGTGGGCCTAGGAAAAGTGAAGTTCACTGGGAGGACCTGAACCCTCCACTCCTCTGCATGCCCTCTGCCAGCATCCGTTTGGGAACAACTCACCGATTAACTGTTTAAGAATTTTCCTTAGGGCAAAGTACTGCCGGGGGAAATTGCTGAAGTTCTTTTCCAGCTCTATAGATACTGAAGTCACCTCCATGGTCTTCACCTTCTCACATCTAGGAAGGATGGGAGATAAAGTCAGAACAGGGTCAGGGGAGCTGTAGTCAACTGAATATGTTAAGTGGTATCATCTTTACTGAAAAGTAGAACCGGACCTCTCCCACTTCCCTTCCCCCTTGAAGGCAGCTGCTTTGTTTTTTCATACCCAGAGAGCTCTGTGGTCCCCTTGACAGATCTGTATCTTAAGAATGAGTCTTACATTTCATGCAAATGGACAGCCACCCCTCCGCTACTTGCATTCCTGTGCCCCAACCTCTTCTGCCATCTGGTTTGCACACAGCTACGGGTACACACCTCTGTACTACAAGTATACAGACACCTACAGGCATAAGCAGAACATGGCTCTGTTCTCACTGCTCTGGCCAAGCACAGCCTCATGTCAAAAGGGAGGTGACGATTTATCACTCCCAATGGCTCATCCTTCTCTTTATCTGACTTATATACTGTATGTATGACTTCCCTTTCTTATTTCCTCCAAGTCACTACTAAACCCAGTCTAAGCCAAGACCTAACCCAGAGAGACAGTCACTTACTTTTCTAGGGTACTTTTCACATCCTAGAGGAAAAGAGAAAAGAAAGTAAGATTGGTCCTAGAATTCATGGAACATGATGGCAAAAAGGTTCTCCCTCTTCTCTATAGTTCTAGATTTGCAAACTAGGCACCGGGCAAACTGAGGGTCCCACTTCGAGGGACCTAGTGCATATCTCTCACGGAATGCCATAACTGCTGGCCATAACAAAGCGTGGTGATATCACTTCAAAATGGTTTCCTGTATGTTTGACTTTGTTCCTCAAAGACACTGCAGGCTCCTCGCAAGGGTCAGTGGTTGTGTCTGCTTTTTCCTTTGTCTTCCAAATCCAACCACACACCTCTGCATCACGAGGAGGATCAGCACAGACATTTCCCACTGTGGTCTAGACTCTCTTGTCCAGAGCACTGGTTAATAAACACGGACTTACACCCATCCTGATTTGAGACCCTTGGGATCCAGATGACAAACACAATGAATCTCACCCTGCAGAATTTCCAGTTTAATGCGGTTAGCAAAGCACACACAAATGAAGACACGGGGATAGATACTAAGCAACATAAATGTACACGTAAATGTGCAGTGATACTTCACTGACAAACGCCAGTAATCTTTTCTGAGATAAGAAATCTGCTTAAGACAGTAAGACTATTTTTATCTTTAAGTAGAACAGACTTTTATTTTCTGAAAAGAATTATCTTCTTTTGGGTGTAAATTATATACATTTAAAAAAAAGATTTATGTGTATGAGTGTCTTGCTTGCATGTATATATTGTGTGTATGTACACCATATGCAAGCAATGTCTGAAGAGGCCAGAAGAGGGTATCAGAAGCCCTGGAGCTGTAGTTACAGAGGTCTGTAAGCTGCCATACGGGTGTTGAGAACTAAAACAAGGTCTTCTTCAAGAGAAGCAAGTGCTCTTGACCACTGAGCCATCTCTCTAGCATCAAGCACATAATTTCTGAAAAGACAGAAGGATATTAAGGATGTAAAAAAAAAAATTGGGCTTGGTGTGGTGGTGCACACCTTTAATACCAGCATTCAGAAGGCAGAGGCAGGTGGATCTCTGTGAGGCAGGCTAGCCTGGTCTACAAAATGAGTCCAGGACAGCCAGGGCTGCTGTTATATAGAACAGCCCTGTCTAGAAAAAAGAAAAAAGAAAAACAAACAAACAAACCCAACCCCCCACCAAAAAAACCAACCAACCAACCAACCAACCAACCAACAAAACAAAACTTCAACCAACTAACCAAAAACCAAAAATCCAAACAAAACAAATGGAAGGGACGGTAGAAATCTGAACTGCCCCACTCTAGAAAAATGCCCTTAGGGCATACCTGGAAGAAAAACTTGGATTACAGAAACAGAGTAAGAGAGCGTGTACCCCATACTGACAGCACAAAGCTAGACTGCATTTGAGCTGAGGAACTATATGGGAGCAAAGGTCGAACCTTAAGCATCTCGAAGCCTGACTGTAAGCACTTGCCCTCCACCTCAGCAGCTAAGTGGGCAAGGTCACGGCGCCTGTCCCCAAGGTGAGCAGCGTTTTCTCGAAGTCTCTGCAGAATGTCCTGTTCTTCTTCCTCCAGCCGTGAAAGCAGTGTCTGCTGCTCTTCGTCCAGCCGTCTGTGCAGCTCCTCAAACTCCTTTAAGATCTGCTGCCGGCGGCTCTCTACCAGTCTCTAAGAACAAGGGAGGATGCTATCAGGACCAGAAGGCATGAATGAGGGAGTCTCTCCCTGACCCACCGGGCTCAGGACAGACTTCTTTGTCACTGGGAAGACTTTAGCAGCACACTTGCTTCTCTTCCTGTAAGGGACACTGTTACCTGCACGCCCCCACAGACAACTCACAGTGCAAATCAGTGGGAAGATTTAAAACAATCAGTACTTGGAGTTTGTGTTGCTGGGTTTTTTTGGTCTAAATTAACCCTTTATATCTTAATAAAACACATTTGAGATTTAAGAACTCAATGACGTGATGCTATCCAGTTATAGATATCAGAGAAATTTTTGCTAATTTCTACTCTGATGTCTGGCTTATACAATCTGTTACGGTACAGGCATTAAGAAGCCAAAGATTCCCATCATTTATAACTGAAATATTAACCTGATGAAAACAAGAGAACACAAGAAATGTCCAAAACCCGCAACAGTTTAGTGAGTCGATGCAAAGCATATATTTTGGTTGCTATTTCTGTTTGTTTTTTTCAAACAGGGTCTTGTAATGTAGCACAAGGTGGCCTTGGGTTTGGGATCCTCGTGTCTCAGCCTCCAGAGGTATGTGCACCATGCCCCCGTTTACCATGTTAGACAATCTAAGTCACTTCTGATGTGACTGACAATTCCTGGGAAGAAGCTGTGTGTGCAGAGGCTGACTGGTCAGAAGCTGTGGACAGGTTGGACTGCTGTAGGCCTAGAGCCTACTTACATTTTATCTTGGGTCACCTTTAGCTTCCTAAATAGCCCTTTCCTTGACTACCTACCTCTGTGTTGCACCTAACATTCTGTAATTAACAGATAAAAAGATAGATGTATTAACAAATCCCCAGTTTTCAGCAACCAAAAGGCCAATTGTCATCGGGCCTGAAGCTGATTACTCTATTTGCTGTAACTACCCATTTACTGTTTCTATCAATGCACTTGAAAGGTCCTTTGGTTTCTAGGTTTCTTTGTTCCGTTACTATGAAAACTTCATGAAACTGTTTCCAAGTTGAAACACAGAATCTGGGGGTAACCTAAAGCTATATTTCAAGGCTGCAGTCTCTCATTTTTGGCTCTAGAATAAATTCTTATTAATATGAGAGTTGTTTTTTTATGTTGATGGAGAATTCCCCACCCCAGATCAGATTCCAGATACTTTTTAGTAAATTAGTTGTATAAATTCTGAAACGTGCTTTTTTTGCTAACAGTACTTTTTTTACTTCTAACAAATACCCTTGAAGTTTGAGAGTCTAGGATTCAAACAGCAGCCTTATCACTTTCTCAGGGTTATCAGCATGCCCTCCCCTAGGCCTTCCTGCAAGTGACCTTCCCCAGGGTAGGAGTCTCAAGTATTTTGACCAAAAGGGAAGCATCAACTCGGAAGAGCAGCAGAGAGGACTGAAAGGTGTGGACAGAGAGGCGGGGCTCAGGATCAAGAATAGTGGGTGACACACCAAAGCCTGTGGGCCTCAGAACTCGGCAGTCATGGACCTGAAGCTATGCCAAGCAGATGGCAGAATAGCCCTCACTACAGGTCACTAGCTGCTGTCTCAGGGAGGCAATAGCAGGATGCATTCTCACTTTTGTCCTGAATAGATTCTCAACATGTGTGGTGTTATGAGCACTCCTAATGAATTATACTCCTTGGGAGTATGTTTTAGGGGCCAGAGAGAAGACTCAGTGGTTAAAAATGCTTGCTTCCTTGGCTGGGTGTGGAGGCCCATGCCTTTAAACCCTGGAGGCAAAGGCAGGACCTTGAGTTGGAATCTCTGAGTTCAAGGACAATTTGGTCTACAAAGTGAGTTCAGACAGCCAGGGCTCAGTAACACAGTGAAACCACGTCTGTCACAGAAAAACAAACTAAAGAATGCTTTCTTCTCTTCCAGAAGTCTTGAGCTTGGTTTCCAGCACTCACACTAGGTAGTACATAACTGCCTGTATCTCTATTTCCAGGGGACCCCATTTGTCCAGGGGACCCTTCTGGTCTCTGAGAGAATGCATATCTGGGTGTGTGCACACACACACACACACACACACACACACACACACAAATAAAAATAAATCTTAAAAAAGAACACTCTGTTGTCTCCTTGTCACCGAGAGTATGGCTTCTTGCGGTGTTGCCAGTTCTTGGTGCACTCATAGTGTCACATAAGCTGCAAGCACAGGACCACCCTGCGCGGCTCTTAGGGAAGTCAGGATCAAGTAGTCACATATTGGATTAGTAATTCACTTTTAAGTGGGAATGGTGTGCATACCTTTAATCTCAGTATTTAGGAGACAGAGGCAGGCAGATCTCTTTGAGTCCCAGGCCAGCCAGACCCATATAGTGAGACTCTATCACAAAACAAAACAAAACCAAACCTTAAAAATTACTCTCTGATGTTACTGGATATGACAGTTGCTTTAAAATTATATAGGTAGGCTATCTTAGCTGAACTTTTACTTTACAAATTTTGATTTTGGCGTAGCTAATTAGAAACTCCATCCCCATCTAGGAGATACAATCTTAGAGGCCCACACTGGCCTGTGCTGGCTCTGAATTTGTGATATGGATATTGGGGATTCCTGACCCAGCCTCCTCTGGTTACAGGTGTGCACCATCATGCCTAGTTCACAAACTTGTGTTTCTGTCCACTGTGTTGGGAAACTGATGCCATACCCTCAGTCTCTACACACTTTAAAACCTTTTTAATTTTTGAGACAGGGTCTTCTGTAGTCTTGGCTGTCCTCACTTACAACCCCCCTGTCTTAGTCTCCTGAGTATTGGGATTACATGTATGCATCCTTGCTCCTACAAACTATTTTAAAAGGGTTAATGAGTTCAGTACTGGAGACTGGGATGGGAAGAAAGCAAGGGGGTAAAAAGGGGAAGAAGATGAATTCAAACAGTCATAAAAGGAATGTTTTGAATTACAATCTTAAAGATCACTGAATAAAAATTAATAGTTGAAAACAACAACTATACTTTGGTTAAAATATTATTATGGTGTAAAGAAGAAATGCCCTCCATAGGTTCATGCATTTCAACATCTGGTGCACAGTTGGTAGCCCTTGGGATCTTTGCAAAGGTTATAGAACCTTTTGGAGGTGGAGCTTTGCTGGAGGAAGTATGTCACTGGGGGGCAGGCTTTGAGGTTTACCCTACTTCCTGTTTACTCTATTTCCTATGCAGGATAAAAATCTCATCTGCCAGCTTCATGTTCCTGCAGCTATACCCGGCTTTCCCTGCCATTACAGACTCTTACCCTCCAAAAGAAAACGTTTTTCCCTTAGGTTACTTTTTCTGTCGTGGCATTTTATCAGAAACTGCGTAGGTGGAGGCTGAGGAGGGGACAGACATTCTATGAATCAACATTACATTAGCTTACTTAATGCATCCACATGGCACTTGCAACCATTGGTAACCATGGGAAAATATCCATATACAAAAAAATAGAAAAAGAATAATTAAAACCAACCAAACAAAATGTTATTGAACAGTTCTGGGAGCTCCTGCTCAGCTCCTCCCTATCTCCCCTGTGAACTTTGCAAACTCTCTTTCCTTCAACACCTCTAAGTTCCCATCACAGCACTTTCTTTTTTTTTTTTTTTTTTTTTGGTTTTTCGAGACAGGGTTTCTCTGTGTAGCCCTGGCTGTCCTGGAACTCACTTTGTAGACCAGGCTGGCCTTGAACTCAGAAATCCTCCTGCCTCTGCCTCCCAAGTGCTGGGATTAAAGGCGTGTGCCACCACTGCCCGGCTTCCATCACAGCACTCTTAGGAGATCCTCTTTCCTTGTTTGGGAGTGTGAAGAGGAGAATAGTAGGCAAGGACTCTCTGGACTTAGCAGGAATAAAATGTTTCGCCTGTTAATTTAAAAAGTACTTCTTTTTTTTTTTTTTTTTTGGTTTTTGGTTTTTCGAGACAGGGTTTCTCTGTGTAGCCCTGGCTGGCCTGGAACTCGCTCTGTAGACCAGGCTGGCCTCGAACTCAGAAATCCGCCTGCCTCTGCCTCCCAAGTGCTAGGATTAAAGGCGTGCGCCACCACCGCCCGGCTAAAAAGTACTTCTTATTGTATATATCATGTGTGTATGAGTGGATGAGCACGTGGGCCACAGTGCACATGTGGAAGTCAGATGTCAACTCTGTGGATTCATTCTTCTCTTTCTACCTTCATGTAGGCTTCAGGTCTTGATGCTTGCACAGCAAGCACCTTTATCCACTGAGCCATCTCCCCAGCTCCCTTCATTTCTTACAACCTTCTCCTCAGAACTTTACTCAGGAAAAGTAACATACCTACAGTGTTTAATGGTAACCCTGATGAAATACCACTGTGAGAGAACAGCAGTTCTCCCGCTAGCTGGCAGATGAATTAGAGGGTTACAGACTTGCTCATAGGCAAATGGCCAGCCAAGTAGAGAAGCAACCCATGTTTTACCTTGAGCTCCCCCGGTTTTTTCTCCTCAGAGGCTTTGCAGCAGGTGATCTCCTGCAGTTTCTGTTCCAGAGGCTCCAGGCACTTCTGAAGTTTCTCCTGAGGGTTGGGAGAAAGCAGGAGAGGGGACATTTGGAGTTCGTTGGTACATCCATTACTCAAGGGGTTAACCTACTTCTTAGTCCTTTGGCTGTTATATTTTTCTTTTTAGTCATGTGAATGATTAAATGTTTGCTTGAGTGTATGTGCATGTGTGTGTGCCACTGCCCAGGGATGCCTGAAGAGTGTACCAGATCCCCTGGAACTGAAGTTATAGGCTATGCAACTGCATCTAGGAACCAAACTCAGGTGGTCCGCCAGACTGGCCGGATCTGGTAAGCCATCTCTATAGCCCTGATTACTCTTCCCTTGAAGTACTTAGGTCAAACCCAGGGCCTCCAGCATGCTAGGCAGGTGTTCTACCACTGAGGTGCATTCTCCGCTCCTCAGTCATTTAATGTCTGCCCTTGCATCACTTCTTGATCCAACTCCCTTCCTTGTTTAGAGCTGGGGATATCATGTTGACCTTTTATAGATTCCCTCTTCCCAGGTCATTAGTCACCATCGTGTTTGTGGCTTACCTGACTTTCCTCCCCTGAACCTAGTAGTCTGGCTGTCATCGGCCGTGTCTGTCCCACTCTATTTTCTTATTGGGTTTTTGTTTGCTTGTTCTGGGTGCTGGGGATCCATGAAAGGTGTGTATGAGACGGTCTTTAGTACCAGGCTATACCTTCTCCTGCCAGAAGCTACTCTTTGCACTTTATTTATTGTTGTTGTTTTACGATCAGGTCTCCAGCAGTCCTGACACGTGGTCACGGATAACCTTCAACTTCTGATCCTTCTGCCTTCACCATCTGAGTGTTGGGATTACAAGTGTGTTATATCACCAAGTCCACCTCTATATCCTTTTTAACCGGTGCTTCTATTCAAATCTAACCACTTAGAAACAAAATAAAACTTGGCTGTAAATAACCTTAAATACATTTCAAGATTTTGTTAAGCAGAACGAAGGAATGAAAATCCTAGGTAGTACCATCTTTGACTTTTATTACTAAAATATTTACTCCGTGCCCTCACTAGCAATTTAAATGTTAAACGTCGTTACCTATTATATGGGAAGCTGCAGACAGGCTCAGCACAGTTAGCTGGATATCAGTCTAAAGTGATGTTAGCTACCTCCAACAAATGGGGAAAAGAAGAACATCCTAAGTAAAAAGGCATAAATGAAGAAAGCAAAATCTTTTTCAGTTCTTTTAAAATATTTCTCAGATTGTCATGTGGTTCCATTCATTTGTTTGAAGTCTGATATATTCAGAAGACTCAATATTATTGTAGTAAGTTACAGAAATTTTGGGATACTCCTCACTGTTCTTGTGGAGGACAACTGACCAGATGTACCGAATACCCATATGTATATAGTTCTGAGGGGAATACTCAGAGTATGTATTCTCAGCTGCTCCCCCTCCCCCAACACTGCTATCAGGGGCCTGGTTGCCTACCTTGTATTCCTGTGTAGCATCATCCATCGGCACGACGGTATGGGGCCGGTGGGTATGAGAAATTGCACATATCAGACAGACAGCCTCCTGGTCTTCATAGCAGAAAAGGCTAAGGGGTTCATGGTGCTGGGAACAGAGGCTTTCATCTCTGATCTTCCGCTTGACTGTCTGGAGTTGCTTGGCAATTTCCACCATACTGCCTAGCTGTCGGTTAGGCCGGAGACTCCGGTATCGGGATGTCTTCCGACAGACAGGGCAAGGGAAGTCCCGCTCTAGGTCCTCCCACCAGCGGGTAATGCAGGCTTTGCAGAAGTTGTGCCCACATTCAATGATAACTGGCTCCTTCAGATACTCCAGGCACACAGAACAGCTTGCCTCCACCTGCAGGTTCTCCAGAGCAGCGGCTGTGGAGGCTGCAGAGGCTCCAGCCTCTAACAGACTTGTCTCTGCCATTATAACTTGGAGGCAGGGAGAGAGAAAAGAGAAGTGTTAGTTGGAGGGTTACTTTGTTTCCTGACATTAGCTCTCAGTAGCCACAGGCCTAGATGTATCCCCATCTTAGTATTCTCCCATTTCTACCTTTTCACATAAGGGTTACTTTGTTTCCTGACATTAGCTCCCAGTAGCCATAGGCCTAGATGTATCCCCATCTTAGTATTCTCCCATTTCTACCTTTTCACATCTTGTTCTATTTACAGTGTTTGGGACTTCTCCCCATCACTGTCAATTAATTAATTAATTAACTAATTAATTAATTATTTTGGAGTCAGCAAATATCAGCAGCGCCCAGAATCTCTTTACCTCTGCTCTTTCATTATCAGCAATGAAAAAGGAGCCTGATGTGGTGACTCAATCCCATACCCCTAGCATTTTTGAGGTCAAGGCAGGGGGACTGTCATCAGCTGAAGGCCAACCTGGCTACACAATGAGTTCTAGGTTAGTTTGAATTACAGAGATCTTATTTCTAGAGGGAGGGAACCATGGGAAATGAGATATGTCGCATAAGCCATGGCTTAAGGCAAAGTATTAAGATTTTAGCTGGGCATGGTGACTCACTGTGAGGCAGGAGGATCAACACAAGGATGAGGCTAGCCTGGGCTGTAGAGTAAGATCTTGTTAAACAAATAAAATACTTTTGAAGTTTTTTTTTTAATGACTATCAGCCCTAGAACTCATTACTGCTTTTTAAAGAACTTCATATATAAGTACTGCATCGATATCAAAGAACCCAAAACTACTTCTTACCACACCATAGCAGCTTTATTATTGTAGGGGTCTAACCTTGATTGTCTGCTGTTCCTCTTAACAATACAACCACACACTTTTCGGGAAAAACAAGAGATAGTTCTTCCTTTCACCAAACTAGCCCAAAGGAAGAACGTTCTCTTCTTGGAGAAGATGCTACTGTCACTCACCTCATTTCTATTTGTGTGCAGCTGGAATGGCTGCAAAGCAACAAATACGTATCAGTTCTAAGAGAGTACCATTGAGTGGAGGGCAACAGCTTTTTGAAGAGAGGGCTGGCAAGTCCATTCTAAACCTTCAGTGATGACTTCAATCTTTCAAAGTCAGTACTGATAACTAGTTCCTTAGATATTCAGTGATTAGGAAGGAAATTAGTCAGGTATGGTTAATATCAGGTGGCCACATGCTTATGATTCCAGTGCTGTGGAGGCAAAGGCAGGAGCCTCAGGAGCTCAAGGCTAGCCTAAATTAAATATAACAGCTTTGTCTCAATAAGTAAGTGCATGGGAAGAGACAACCAAAGCTCTCTTAGATACATAGCTGGTCCACACTCCATCCTTAAAATGTCAATGTAAGTTAGTTTATCTGGTCCCTTAACTCCTACTTCCGTTCTGCCCCCAAAGGAAGGATATCTGGTAGGTGCACACATTGACCGAAAAGTGGCCACGTAATGAATTGGGACAACAACGATCATTTCTGTATACTGGTGGTACAAATGGAAGAATTTTAAGTAGGAGTTGGTAACTTAACCCCTTTTAATGGAGAAAAGAAATTGATCCAGGTTAAGTTCAGTTGACTGATTTCTTCTCTGCCCATTAGAATCCAGTTTTGACTAGTGACTTAGCCTCCTCCTCAATCTTACAGATAATTAAGTGGCATCCTCACCTAAAATTGAATCATATTCACACTTAAGAGACCGGCATGTATCTAATTATCGAATAGATGGTATGAAAGAGAAATGGGCTCAAGGTTAGTGAAGAACGGAGGGGATCTGGAGCTGGGGGTGGTGTGGTGGTGATGTTAGAGGGCAGCCATAATATGGCCCTGTGCTCCTCTGGCTTGGTCCTTCCTCTCTCTCCACTACTCTATCTCAGTGGAAGTAATAACGTCAGAGACGTCCACGTTTTGCCTTTTAATCACTGTTGGGTACCACCTCAGGAACCTCTTTTAAGCACTGGCCACAACTCTGTCCCACCCGGTCTCCATCTTCTCCTGCCATATCGGGAGCAGGAGGACCAGAGTGAGGGGGGCATACGTCGTGGTTGGCAGGGAGGAAGGAGTGCGTGTCTAAGTGAGGGAGAAGTGTGACGTGAAGGTGGGATGCCCACTGCCATGTCGCAGCCCAGACCCGCAGTGACTGCGTCAGTTTCACCCGGGGAGACCAAAGGCAGCGGGACAGGGGAACGGCGGGGTAGCCAAGCAACGCCGGACGCGCTGACGTCGCCGGGGCGGCAAACGTCCTCCGGGCCCGAGGCGGGCGGAGGTAAGCTGTGGTTGCGCGCCGGACGGCTGACGCGCTCGCCGGGCGTAGGGCCGCGGCGTGAGGAGCCGGCCGGCTGCGGGACCCTTGTGGCGGCGGCGCAGCACCTACCTTCCCCGCTCCGGGTCCCGGAGTGCCGGGCGCGGAGCCGCCGGAGCACTGCCTCCCTCCTTCCTCCTCCCCTCACCCCCGCCCGCGGCGCGACACACAATACTCGCCGGAAGCGGAAGCCGCGCTGCGGCTATGGAAGGCAGCTGCGCGGCGCCGAGCCGCCGTGCCTCGGTGTAGCCGGGCTTTCGGCGGGCGGCTGTAGAGAGCCGGAGGCGAGGGCCTGCGCGGCTAGTACCGGGCGAGAGGGAACCCGCCGCGTCGGGTGGCTGAGGTGCTGGCGCCCAGGTGACCGGAGCGGTCCCCGGGAGACGGAGGGCCGCGCATGCGCGTGCCGAGACGCCGAAACCCATGGCCAGCAGCGGGCATTAGCGAGCCCGCAGAGGCTGAATCTGGTCCCCGGTGGGGCTGGGAACTGCCGAGGCCTGGGCAGCTACGGGTTTGTGGGCTTTGAGCCACACTTCCCCAGTCTCCGGGTCAATTCTGGGGGAGGGTGACTGCTTAAGGCGGCCGTGTATTACGTGGCTAACCTGAGAGACTATGCTGGCACGTCACTTCCGACTGGCTGAGGTTTAGCATTTTAAACGGTCAAGCAGTGTTAGGTGAGTTATCTTGGCTGCAGACCGAGGTGCGCCTTATCCTCTCTTGGTTGGGTGATGTATTAGTCAGGGGTCTCTAGAGCTACAGAGCTTAGTGGATGTTTCTCTCTATTAATTGTGATGACTTACAGGCTGTAGTCCGACTAACTCGACATTGAGCAGGTGTGGATGGGAAGTCCAAGGATCTAGTAGTTGCTCAGTCCCACGAGGCTAGTTGTTTCAGTTGGTTTTCTGTAGAAGTAGGTTCCAACAGATGTGCTGGCAAGTAAGTGCAAGCAGGCGAGGAAGAGAATCTTCGTTCATCTGTCCTTATGTACACTTCCAGTAGAAGGTGTGGCCTAGATTAAGGTGTGTGCCACCATGCCTGGATCTGGGACTTGCTTGGCCTCGGGCTGATCTTGAACTCAGAGATCTCCTTGCCTCAGTCTCCTGGGATTAAAGTCGTGTACTGCCTTGCCTGATCCTAAACTTCCTGGCCACTCTACCTCAAGATCTCCATGTCAAGATCGAGGTTAGAAACTTGTGTCTTCCAGCATCAAGATCTGGATTACAGGTGTGTCCTCCAATTCTGGATTGTAGTTCCTTCCAGATAGAGTCAAGTTGACAACCAGGAATAGCCACCACAGCGACATTCACGAAAAGCTTTCCTTGGCTGGAGCTGGAGCGTGGAAAACCGGTCTGGTCCAGTGCTTTGCTGCTCACGTGTCTGTCCTCTGCATCTGGGGGTCGGGGGAGGGGGACCAAATCTAGTGCTCAGGAAACACTGGGTGGGAACCAAAGCCTGTTTCTTTCTCTTTGAAGACCTTGGCTTAAATTTCCCCGGGAGAGCAGATGGAGCTTGTGGATGAACTCCAGGCTTGCACTATGACCTCCTTGTTGTGTTTTATAAAAAGATAAGGAGAGAAGGAATATGTTTGGTGGATAATAGTCTGGTGTGGGGGAAGGGGTGCCTCTGTGGGCCCATGCTGAGGCATCACTTCCCCCTGGGGGACCAGCTACACGGCAGTGTAGTATAGAATAGAGTTTATTTAGGGTGTGGGGAGGGGAGTTGAGAGGGGAGTAGAGACAGAGAAAGGCAGAGAGGAGAGGGAGGGAGGGAGAGAGGGAGGGAGAGGGGAAGGAGGAGGAGAGTACATGAGCACGTGGAGGGGGGGAGGAGAATGAGGAGAGAAGGGGGAAGGGGTGGGATAGGAGAGAGTGAGAGCAAGAAGGCGTGAGAGGTAACTGGGGCAGAACCTAGACAAAATGCTAACACTTTTTGTTTTTGGAAGTGCCATACATCTGTGATGGTGAAGATTTTTGTGGAAGGTAATGAGTTCATGTGGAGGGAATGTCTGATTGATGGTGCAGATGTAAGGGACTCAGAGGAGTTAATGCTAGGATGCATATTCATACACCGGTTGCATAGTTAGCTTGTTCTTCTGTTGTAAGACAGACCTTTTCTAGGGAGATAAACACACATCTGCATACCTCAACAAACTGGCACTGACCAAAAGTATAAGTACTATGAAGTCTGATGTGGTGAAGCATGAGTTTTACTGGGGTTAGAGCAATATGGGTAAGGAGTTACTTATAGGAGCAGAAATAACTCAAAGACACTGCCACCAAAATCCACCCCAGTGTAACTGACAGCTGGAATACCTGGAGCACACCGCACAGAACCACAGGTTGAGGGTGTCTTTCCAGTTAGTTTGTGCATCTTCCAGGCAGCTTGTACTAATTTCTTGCAGTCATCATCTGCTTCTGCCGGGCTTGTCTGAGAGTGGCTCTCCGCAGTGTCTGCTCTTGAGGAAGAGGTTTTTGGAAACCTCTTCCTGAAAAGTCATGTGTTATTTACTTTGTGTCTTCATGTGTAGCACTTCACTTCTCCTTAGAACATTCTGTTTTACATTTCTGTAAACCTCTTAGGAACTTTCCCTCCATGATGTAGGGTTTTAATCACAGAGGAAGACTAGGAAACACTCTCCCTACTTCCTGCAACAGTTGGCATGCATCATATTTGCATGTATTTGAATGTGTGCCCTCCTTTCAGAGGAAGTGGTTCCTCTTTGGTTTTAGTTTTTCACAAACTTGGTGTGGTTTTGGCTTCTTTGAGATCACATTTTGTGTAGTCTAGGCTGAACTCTTGAGCTCACTAGGAAGCTCGATCCTTCTGCTTCACCTCAGAGTGCTAGAATTACAGGTGTTGGCTTCTACAGCTAAGATACATGTTTAATCCTTCATACTTAAGAGTTCAAAACCATTTTAATGTCAGGAAACAGGCAGTTTCTGAGGTTAAAGATTTAGGACCACAAATGTCAAATACAACAAATTGACTTAAAAAAATTGTCCTTACTGGTTTTTGTTCTGTTGTTTTGTTGTTTTTGCTCTGCTTTCATGGTAGCCAGTTATTTCAAGAGTAAATTTGATAATTACTAATTTTTCCTCCACTTCATTTTGTCATTTGCCCATTAGGGATTATAAACTGCAGCAGTTGTATAGTTAATAAACACTTTATTTCTAACATAAGGTAGCTTGAAACTAGTCTTTTATCACTGTCCCTTAAAAATATCCCAGTGTGGCCTTTCCCATTGTATACCTTTCTGTTATGAGGACTTTCCCCCTCCCCTTTTAGTCTTTTTTTTTTTTTTTGGTTTTTCGAGACAGGGTTTCTCTGTGTAGCCCTGGCTGTCCTGGAACTCACTTTGTAGACCAGGCTGGCCTCGAACTCAGAAATCCTCCTGCCTCTGCCTCCCAAGTGCTGGGATTAAAAGCGTGTGCCACCACCGCCCGGCTCCCTTTTAGTCTTGTATGTTGAGAATTTTCTCTGGACATCTGCCCTGTCTCTCTCTTTCTTCTCAGTGCCCTCTGAAGTGTATGGAGGAAAAGGCAAATAGGTTTGAATTACCATGTGTTGGTCTCCCAGAAGTTCTGTACTTACTGTAGCAGTTCATTAGTAACTGTAGCTAGCACTCCCCGTGCACTCTGCTAACCCTAGGTGCCCTGTTCTCTGTAGTTCTGCACTTACTGTAGCAGTTCATTAGTAACTGTAGCTAGCACTCCCCGTGCACTCTGCTAACCCTAGGTGCCCTGTTCTCTGTAGTTCTGCACTTACTGTAGCAGTTCATTAGTAACTGTAGCTAGCACTCCCTGTGCACTCTGCTAACCCTAGGTGCCCTGTTCTCTGTAGTTCTGCACTTACTGTAGCAGTTCATTAGTAACTGTAGCTAACACTCCCTGTGCACTCTGCTAACCCTAGGTGCCCTGTTCTCTGTAGTTCTGCACTTACTGTAGCAGTTCATTAGTAACTGTAGCTAACACTCCCGGTGCACTCTGCTAACCCTAGGTACCCTGTTCTCTGTAAGTTCTGCACTTACTGTAGCAGTTCATTAGTAACTGTAGCTAACACTCCCTGTGCACTCTGCTAACCCTAGGTGCCCTGTTCTATGTAGTTCTGCACTTACTGTAGCAGTTCATTAGTAACTGTAGCTAGCACTCCCGGTGCACTCTGCTAACCCTAGGTGCCCTGTTCTCTGTTGCACCTTGGGCTTCCATGGTGATGATGCTCACACCTGGTCTCTGGGACTGAGTGGTGGGGCTTTCAGTCCACTTGGGTAGTTCTCTGAAGGGTTAAAGAGTTGGATTGTCTCAGTTATTTGGTTTTTCTTGTCATCAGGATAGCAACAGTGCTTTGTCAAGCTTTGTGCATTGCCAGGGAAACTCAAAAATAAAACTGTAGTGAGTCATATGTTGACGTTTTTTTTAGTGAAGTGCTTCATTTCATAGAACTGTTTTCCCCCTGAGTTTGAATGTGTGTTTTTACATCTGAAACTTGGTGGCAGTGTAGACATCTTAAAGTGCTGCCAGCCTTGACTGATTGTCTTCAGGTTTCACTTTCATGAGCTGGATATTGCCTTTCTTTTAAGATTTCTTACAAGGTTTATGCCTTTTAAAATTGGTCTGCTGCTTGGTCTTTGACTAAACAAGCTTTTACTTCTGAGCTTGTTCCATGTTGGAGTTTGAAAGCGACATCCTCCAAATGAAGGGGTTTCTGATGTGTTTTTCAGTTTTTCCTAAACTTTGGGCAGGGGTGTGCCTAATGGTAATGTAAACCATTGTAATGATTTCCTCCTGTTTAATGTTGCTTTCAAGCCCTCAAATTGGTGAACCAGGTCACACTTCCATGCTGGTCTCTTCTCCAACTACAGCAGCTTCTCATGGTTGAATCCCTAACTGTTGAGAGATTGTAAGGTTTAGTTTCTGGTATATCATGTTTTTAGGGTGCAAAGCTCTTTGATTTCAGTAAGTACATGGTAGGGTGTGTTTCAGCTGTCTGGAGAGAAGAGGCAAAGCAAGGTGAGATCTGTGGCAGGAACAGTGAAATGGCTGTGGGGGAAAGCAGAGGTGATGTATTTGGTTAGTGTCCAGCAGACATCAGGTCCTGGGATCTCAGCATTGGTCTCTTGATGTTCCTTTCCCTCTAGTTAAATAGGGCCTTACGATAATCTCAGTGTCTTTAGACAACACATGTTAATTCATCCTTGACGACTTCCTCTCTATTGGCCAAGAAAGTACTTCAGGGTGTGTGCATTTTGTAGGGCGATACTCTGGAGCACAGGGCTTGTTCTTTGTGTCCTCTGTAGCCATCACTCCCTTGGTGCCCTTATCATTTCCTTAGGTCTAATACCTTTCGTATGTGTCCCACCCAGATCCATTTCTCCAGCCCAGACGTTTTTCCTAAGTGTCCCTCTTCCAACCTCCCACCTAAGCAAAATATTAGTGGACATTTCAGCTCAGTATCTTCTACACTGCCTGCCACATCCCTTCCTCACATGCCATTGGGAGTCGTCTTTGCTGGTGGCATCCCTGTCGGTTTCCTTGCACAGTCTACATCCTTGTATAATTCTTTCCTCAAGCTTTGACGTAGCTCATTAGGAAGACCTCTAGATCCATCTACAGACCAGGTCCATATTATTTCCTGCATCTCCACTGCTCTTGCTGGGAGGAGGAACTGATGTTTCCATCCTAGTGGAATTTCCTGCAGTGTCTCAGTTCTCTTCTTAGGCTATAACCAGAACAATCCTTTACAGAGTAAAGTTGTTCAGGCTGGAGAGATGGATCAGAGGTTGTGCTTCCAGAGGTCCCAGCAACCACGTGGTGGTTCACAACCATCTGTAATGTGATCTTGGTGCCCTCTTCTGGCGTGCAAGTAGAACACTGTACATAATAAATAAATCTTTTTTTTTTAAAGAGCTAATAAAATCTAATCCTTGGGAAAAAAAAGTAAAGTTGTTCTATGTTTGTTTTGCTCAAAACTCCCTCCCTTAAAGAAAGAAGTCTTCTAGTAACCCCTGTCTGTCCTCTGATGTCAATAACTACCTCCTGGACATAATTTATAATCAAATGAATTACACTATTATTTCTTCCTGTTACAGCATATATGCTTCACAGGTTGAACATGTTGCTAAAGTTTCAAATCACCAGAGGCTTCAGTGAGTTGTAATCTTTCTGATAGGAGTTCTTTCTTTGATATTGATAGTTGCTGATCAAACTGTGGCTGCTTAAAGTTGGGGTAGCTGTGGCCTTTGATTGAAACTGGGTCTCATTTTGTAGCCCAGGCTAGCCTCAAGCTCAGGATTCTCCTCTTAGATTTTCCAAGAGCCGGGGCTGTACTACTGTGACAAGCTAGGTGATTGAAAGGAGACAAGACAGAGTAATGTTGCTACATCAATTAAGTTTTCATTTCATGAACCATTTCTCTTTAGCGGAGCTAGGTATGGTGGTGCATATCTATAATCCCAGCAATCAAGATGCTGAGACAGGAGGATTGCTGTGAAGACAGCTTGGGCTACATAGCAAGGCTTCTTCTTTTATCCCCATCCTGCCCCCAACCTCTTGCACAGTAGATATCCTGCAATTCCAATATTTATATTACAGTTGGTAACAGTACCAAAATTAAAATTGTGAAGTAGCAGCAAGATAATTTTTATGGTTAGGGTCACTACAACATGAAGAACTGTATTTTAAAAGGTCCCCACATTAGGAAGGTTGAGAACCAGTGGTCTATAGCATATTGCACGATTTCATTTTAAGAAACTCATACTTTGTACAGGGTCTGACTGTGGAGACCCAGACTGTCTTCAAACTTGTAGTCTCCCTTGTCTGCTGAGTATGGACAACCTGACTGGCCAAGAAACCACTTTCCCCAATCACCTGTGAGAAGAAACCTGTTTCCATCATGTGATTTCAGCAATTCAGTTATATCTTACAGCTGTGCCTCTGATAGTCCACTGATGTCTTGATCCTCTAGAGCAGTGGTTCTCACCCTTCCTAACGTTGCTGCAACCCTTTAATATAGTTCCTCATATTGTGGTGACCCCCCCAACCATAAATTATTTTTGTTACTACTTCATAATTGTTAGTTATGAGTTGTAAATATTATATGCACGATAGCTGTAAAAGGGTTGTTTGACCCTAAAGGGCTTGTGACCCACAGGATGAGAACCACTGTTCTAGAGTCATTTATGAGAGCTGGAACCATCTTCTACACTGTTTCCATTGTGGCAACCTTCCATGAATCGTTAAGTATTCTTCATGAAATCTAGAGTGGTGGCTCCTTTGCAGCAAGTTTTAATTTGCCCAGGTACCTCAGGGGAGTCACTATGGCAGCTAGGTCTATATGAAATGTGTTTCTTCAGTAGTTAGATAGCGAAGTGGTTTGAATATGCTTGGCCTGGGGAGTGGCACTCTTAGGAGGTGTGGCCTTGTTGGAGGAAGTGTGTCATTGTGGGGGTGAGACTCCTAACCAGGCCTGAGCCTGACTTCTAACCGCCTTCAGATGTAGATGTCGAAATCTGATCTGCTTTTGTAGATGTAGAAGCTCCTCCTGCACCACGCCTGCCTGTACACTGCAATCAGCCCTAAAGGCCTGGCTCCACCCATTACTCAGCCACGCCCTACGGGGAATAGAGGACCACAGCTGGTTAAGTGTTTTCCTCTCCTTCCCCCAAACCTGTGAATTTCTCTCAAGCTCTGTGAGATGCAGGAGAGGCGTTAGACAGTAGCCTGGGGCTTATGAGCCCGGTCTCCTATTTTGAGCTACCCAAGTCACAGGAGGTTTGGTGACGCACAGAAAGCTAGGTCACACACTTCGCTCTGTTTGTAGCACATCAGGGTCTTCAGATTCTTAACGGAAAATCTGCACGTTGTCCTTGGCAATCTGAGTCTACCGCTCCCAGTCCTCCTTCCTTGCGGTCAAACCACACACAAAGTGGCGAGTTGTCCACAAACCTGAAGGCGAGGAATCGCAGTTCCCCAAGTCCCAGCTGGGGTCCTGGGAGTGCAGAAATAACGCAGTGAGAGTATGCACCTGGAGGAAGCAAGGGGCTGACCGCGGTTCCACCTTCCTCCCAGGACCCCTGGAGGGTGCACGGGCGGGGAGGGCGGAGGGTCTGCTGGAGCCGCGGGGACAGCTTCCCCGGTGCCGCCCTCCGCTCCTCCCCCTCAGAGGCTGTTTACCTCCCGACCCCACACACACTCCTGCGGGTTTGGGTCGGAGCCAGGGCGGCCGCCAGCAGCCAGAGCAGATCCCCATCTGAGATCTGAAGAACCCAGAGAGTTTTTTAGAACTCGGAACTTCTACTAGCGTTTGCAAAAACCTGATACCCAATGGGAGTGGAAATGCCCAACGCGTCATAAGTGTCTGGGTACAAAAACCTGACTCAGTTTAGGAGATCAGGAAGTGAAAGTCGTAGGAGAGGGGAAATCTCCAGGTCTGTGCTTCTCTGCCACCGTTCATCCTGTTTCACCAGAGACCTGCTTCTCCTCTTTCAGTAATCTCCTTGGTTCCAGTTCAATAGTTGTCTTGGTCAGCTGTCTCCGACTTTCTTGTCTCAGGATCTCCATGTGTTCTTAGGATTTAGTGAGTTTCCCCAAGGAAAACATGTTTTTGTGAGTCACGTGTGTAAACAGTAATAGAAATGGAACCTTTTAAAATGTATTCAGTAGATTACTGATAAATCCATTATGTTGACAAAATTGTATGAGAAATAATCATTTTCCAACATGGAAAGTCTGAAGTGTGGGTCTTTGAACTCTACAAGTTTGTAGGTCTTTTTCTTACTCTGTTTTAGTAGAAACCTGTTATTCCCTTTGCATCATATGAAACAAACAGCCTGCCTTACCCAAATTTGTAGGTGAAATATTTTAATGCTGTTATCAGATAATTGTGGATACTCATCTTTGATACCACAGTAAAATAAAAATAGATTAATGTTCGTTTAGACAGGGTTCATGAATCCTACCTTGGACTTGAAGTGAGGAAAAAGTGTTGATTTTTTTCTGGCTGTGTGGCCAGCTTCAAGTGCAAATATGTATATTTCCTCAAATAAGGCTATTGTCAATAATGTACATATCTTAGGGTTTTATTGCAGCGAAGAGACGCCATGACCACAGCAACTCATGTACAGGAAAATATTTAACTGGGACTGGCTTACAGTTTCAGAGGTTTAGTCCCTTATCATCATGGTGGGAAGCATGGAGTGATACAGGCAGATAGGGTGTTGGAGACGGAGCCAAGAGTTCTACGTGCTGATGGGCAGGCAGCAGGAAGTGAATATCACACTAGACCTAGCTTGAGCATCTAAGATGTCAAAGCCCAACCCCGCAGTAAAAACACTTCCTCCAACAAGGCCACAGTCTACTTCAACACCTCCTAACAGTGCTACTCCATATGGGCCAAGCATCCAAACACATGAGTCTATGCGGGTTGTTCCTACTCAAACCACCACAGTACACATATATGCACGTAAACCTCCCTTAGTGTTTACAGTTACTATAATTTTTCACTCTACAGTTTATAGTAAGACAGAGGGGCTGGAGAGATGGCTCAGCAGTTAAGAGCAGTGGCTGCTTGCACTTCCAGAGGTCCTGAGTTCAATTCCCAGCAACCACATGGTGGCTCACAACTGTCTGTAATGGGATCCGATGCCCTCTTCTGGTGTGTCTGAAGACAGTGACAGTGTACCCGCATATATGAAATAAATATGGCCGGAGCAAATGGGGCTGGGGGAAAAAACACTCAGACATTAAAAAAAAAAAAAGAGGTGAGACATCAATCCTGAGGAGTGGTTCTAGAGAAACAGTAGCACTTGAGATTTACAGTGTACTAAACTAAGAGCCATCTTCCATATCTTCCATCAGGCGTTGTTCCAAGGAAGTGAATTCCAACATTATATTCATATATTCAAAGTGATACTCAATATGTCATATTGATAATATATATTACATATATATGTGGAGATATTGCCCAGTAGCAGTGTTCAGAGTGTTTTTCTTATGTGCACAAGATGCTGAATTTGAACCCAAATATGCAAGCCTGCTGGGAGAGAATTGCTATCATCATTCCTGCTTGGGTATGGACCCTGCGTGCTCCAGTATCGACATCCCAGGTAGGGTGTGCCCCATTGGTGCAATAGTGGCAACCTGCTGCGCTGCAACCAACTACTTTCTAGTTTGATTTAAGGTCTGCTCTTCAGGGGAAAACCCTCATCAAGCACTGTAAGCCAGTGGAAAAGACTATGACTGTCCTAGGTCCCAGAGGGGAGGCCACTGCTGTTGTTTTGCCAAAGGACATGTACCTGTAAAACTGCCTTATGGACATCTGTGTTTGAACTCATAGATTCCCGCTGCTGTCAGCCTCACTCAGTCCTGGAGGGAAAGTTTCCCTTGGCAGGGATGGAGTACTCCAGAGATTGCCCTGAGGACAATTTTATTGTGGCATCACAATGCTTAGCCATAAACAGCAGGGAAGTTGCACGTCTATCACTCACACCCAAGTCTTAGAGGCAACATCACCCAAGATGCACAAAAAGAACGAAAGAACCAGATGGAGTAGGGTTTTGTTCAGGTATGGAACATTCCCTTCTGGAGAGAGGCCTCTGGAAGCTCTTGACACTGTCAAGATTTACAAAAGACTGCCCCAGAGATTACATAAGCAGCCAGACTTGCTGGGGAGAAGAGAATCTCCGACCAGCCACATTGCCTGTTGTTTGTGTAGGAATGATAAGGATTCAGCTTTCATGTGCTGGGGTGGGGTTTTCAGGGATGCATTTGCCTTTGAGTCATCCATGGTTCCATAAGTAACCCTCAGCAATACTATGAACACCTCAGCAAACTCACCGGTTCAGTAAGCTGCATTTCCAATCAGAAAGCAATGCTGATATTGCACCAATGGGATCATCTTTTGTCTTTTTCTAGAATGAATAGATGCCCAATCTAGAATGAATAGATACCCAATCTAGAATGACTAGATGCCCAGTCTAGAATGACTAGATGTCTGTTCCTCTTTTACCAAGACACACAACACTTTGCTTTCTTTCTCCTTCTCTTTCCACTTTTACTCACTTCCATTTTTTTTAGTTTCATTTTCTCTTTGTTTTCCTTTCCCTTTCTCATTTCTTTTTACATTCCATTATTTCCCTTTGAATTCCCTAATCCTTCTCCTCACCGAAAGATGGCTTTCATGTTTTTTCTTTTTTTTTTTTTCTCTTTTGGTTTTTTGAGACAGGGTTTCTCTGTGTAGCCCTGGCTGTCCTGGAACTCACTCTGTAGACCAGGCTGGCCTTGAACTCAGAAATATGCCTGCCTCTGCCTCCCAGGTGCTAGGATTAAAGACATGTACCACCACTGCACGGCGGCTTTCATGTTTCATGCACAACTTATGTTGCTTTTTTTTTTTTTATCATTGGCATGACACCAGAATGGTGCAGCCACTTCCTTACCTCTGATCTATGATCTCTATGATCAGATCTCTGATCTGTGTTTTGGAGCACAGAGCTCAGTCAGTGCTGCTTTTCTCTCCTGTAACCACCATTTTCTCTAGCCTTCATGAATTGAAATGGCCTTGTCATTAATTTGATGCCACTCCTTGCTCTAGTTTCATCTAGTTTCTCTCTAGTTTCATCTTGAGTGTTTTCAGACCATCAACCTGGCCACTTCATTTATTTAATTTTTTTCTTTAATTGTTCTCTCATTTATTAATTTATAGACCCAGTCTATAACTGAGGCTGGACTTGAACAGCTGAAACTCCTGCCTCAGTGTGTATGCGCACCATCACATCTGTCTTTTCCATTTTTCCTCTTTTTCCTTCTGGACATGGGGGCCTTATTATAAAGGATGAGCTAAGTTTTCTGAGCTTAAGTGATCCTCCCATTCAAACCCCCAACAAGTGTCGGAATCTCAGGCCTGCACTATCACTCCAGACCCCATGCTTCTCTTAGGCATCTATGATCAATCACTGTCTACGGCAAGCACCTACCATTTCCCCTCTGCACATGTGGCCCTTCCAGACTCTGGAAGGGAGATGCTGAGGGAGACAGCATCTCTCAATTACACCACGACATCAGTGTCTTCTGTTCCTCTCTGTGTTTGTACCATAGAACCAATACACTGATAAATACTGTAAGGCCCATCTTCAGACTGTGTGGAGAATTCAGTCCCTTCTGCTGTTTCAGTTGCTCACTTCCCAGTTGAAGTGGCTGTCATGTCCAGCCTGGAAGACTAGACCGTGCCCTGCATTTTCCCCTACCACCTCACTCAAAAAACCCAATGCTTTAAGCAAGGATGCTTTTATTATCTTCCAGACACGCAAGACCTGGCTGTACCTTACATCTCCTCTCCATAAGACTAAACACACGCTCGGAGCCACTTTCTCCCTAGAACATAGACAGGACAGTGTCCTGGGGTGTAAGCACTGAAAGATCCTCTTGCTTATTAACAACACAGCAACAACTTCCTGCAGACACCTGACAGATTCCTCCACGTCCTCCAGATCTTTCTTCACAGTCCACCTTCCCAGTGGGGCCTATGCTGAGCACCCCAGTAAAACAATCACATTCCTTGTTCCACATCCACATTTTGTATTACCCATCACCTGGCACTACACGTGTCCTGTAGGAACACTGACTGCTTGGGTGTCTTCTCTCTTCCACTAGAACATTGCTAGCCATATTGGTCTTCTTTGACCTTTGGTGTATCCTGCTATAAAAATTGTTAGCCATGTAGATGATGCTCAATAAATGTTGAATGGATGAGGCCCCCTCTCTTCTGGAGAGGAGAGGTCTTGATTAGCGGCATTTCAGGCCAGTACTCCTCCGTGGCGGCTGTGGCACGAAGAACTCATACACTGAACACCCATCTTGGTGTTATACAGCACCGGTATGGAGGTCTGAGGACAACTTGGGGTACTGTCTCTCCGTCCACCATCAGATGATTGAGCTCAGACCCCTTAGGCTTGGCAACAAGTACCTTTACCCACCGAGTCACCAGCCCAGGGATTACTTTTATTTTCTTCAGAAGAGATGATCCTTGATTAATGGACTGTACCTTCCAATCAAGTAAAAACCTAAGTCACATTATCATTTCTGGTTTCATTTTCTTTCTGCATGTATACGTGTGTGCTGTGTGCATGTGCATGGGTATGTGTGTTCAAATGTGTGTATAGGTAACGTGCACGTGGGGACCAGAGTTGACGCCAAGTGTCTTCCTCAATCAGAATTCCCATTATTTGCCGAGGCATGGTCTCTCATGGAACCCAGAGCTCACTGATTTGGGTAGTCTACCCAGCCAGTTTGCCATGGGGTTTCCCCAACCTCCAATCCCAGAGGCCCATGATCGCTGTTGGGGATCCAGCTGTGGCCACTGGCTTTTATTTATGGGTTCTAGAGATCTAAACTACTATCCTCATGCTCAGTGAATGCTTTATCCACTGAACCATCTTCCTAGGCCTTTGTTTTGGCCTTTTGAGACAGAGCCTCAGTGTTGTGCAGCCATTTCCTCTAAGGAAGTTCTCCCTTCTGAGAGGAGGAGGGAGGTTCATAAGACTCAGGAAGCTGGGGCTGGAGAGATGGCTCAGTGGTTAAGAGCACTGACTGCTCTTCTGAAGGTCCTGAGTTCAGATCCCAGCAACCCCATGGTGGCTCACAACCATCTGTAACAAGATCTGATACCCTCTTCTGGGGTGTCTGAAGGCAGCTACAGTGTACTTCCATGTGATAAATAAATAAATCTTTTAAAAATTAGATATATTCTTTATTTACATTTCAAATGTCCCCTTTCCTGGTCTCCTCCCCCCCCCTCCCGGCTCACCAACTCATCCACTTCCACTTCCCTGTCCTGGTATTCCCCTACACTAGGGCGCTGAGCCTTCTCAGGGCCAAGGGCCTCTCCTCCCTTTGATGTCCAGCAAGGCCATCCTCTGCTGCATATGCATCTGGAACCATGGGTTCCTCCATGTGTACTCTTTGGTTGGTGGTTTAGTTCCTGGGAGATCTGGGGGTACTGGGTGGTTCAAATTGTTGTTCCTCCTATGGCATTGCAAACCCCTTTAGCTCCTTGGATTCTTCCTCTAGCTCCTCCATTGGGGACCCTATGCTCAGTTCAATGGTTGGCTGAGTGTCCCCCTCTGTATTTGGCATGCACTGCAAGACCCAGGAAGCTAATGGAGTTTGCAAGCTCAGGAGGTTCCTGAAATACATAGGGTTAAGCAGCCCCTTTCCCTGTTTATAAAAGCAGTAACCAACTGCTGGGATAGGAGACTTTCTGGCTGGCCAATCTGCCTCTAAGATGGGTTTTTGGTGCTGAAGCTGTCCTGGAGTCATTCACGTTTTTGTATTGAACCTTCACCCAGGCTCCTGTAAGTGAACCTGTTGTACAGGACTATTTTCCAAGCCAAATTGTCTTCATGAGTTCATGAATATCCAGGAGCACAGGTGCATCTTCACAAACCAACCAGCTCGTTTGTGCCTCCTCACAAATGAGCACGGAGCTGGGGAGCTGGGTTTGTTGACTGTTGACATTACCTCATAGATGGAGGTAGCCGTTGGTTCCTCAGCTGAGTATCCAGCTACTTCTCCCAGCCAGTAGTGTGCAATTCTGAAGTCTTAGTCATTGTTCTGTTACTGTGAAGAGACACCATGACCATGGCAACGTTTAAACAAGAAATCATTTAACTGGGGGGCTTGCTTTCAGTTTCAGAGGCTTAGTCCATTATCATGGCTCAGAGTGTGCTGGCACACATGGTGCTGAAGAAATAGCTGAGAGCTACATGCTGATCTGCAGGCAGCAGGTAGAAAGATACTGGGTCTAGCATGGTCTTTTGAAACCTCAATAGCTACCCATGCCCAAGTAACACACTTCCTCCAGCAAGACCATGCCTCCTAATCCTTCTAATCCTTTCAAAGAGTCCCACTGCCTGGTGACTAAGCATTCAAATATATGAACCTATGGGGGGTCTATTCTGATTCACAGCACATCAGCTTTTATTACACATAGCCTTGGGGGTCTCAGGAGGGGCTACAGTATATAGGCTGGGGAATTTAGAGGATGGGAATTCCTTCTACACAGCTATGGGGAAAGGAAGCCTTCCCTGGAAGGTTCAGACCATCCAGTCTATACATTAGATTTACTTACATTCCTGTCAGCAACCTATCATACAAGCTCTGTAAATAAGATCAATAAAATTATTAATTTCTCACAGAGATTCCATCTTTGGTTTGTCATTTTGACTTTATGAGAATAGGGGTTGACAGTGCTTAGTTCTCTACCAGGAGAAAGTTTTTACAACAGATGCCCAGTTTACAGGAGTAAATAAAACTGTGTTCACAGGAGACTTAAGAAAGATGTCTCTCAATGGAGGAATGGATACAGAAAATGTGGTACATTTACACAATGGAGTACTACTCAGCTATTAAAAATGATGACTTCATGAAGTTCATAGGCAAATGGATGGAACTAGAAAATATCCTGAGTGAGGTAACCCAGTCACAAAAGAACACACATGGTATGTACTCACTGGTAAGTGGCTATTAGCCCAAAAGCTCGGAATACCCACGATACAACTCGTAGACCATATGAAGCTCAAGAAGAAGGAAGACTAAAGTATGGATGCTTCCGTCCTACTTAGAAGGGGGAACAAAATAACCACGGGAGGTAGGGTAGAAAGAGAGAGGAACCTGTGAGGGAAAGAGGAGGGGGAGGGAAAAGGGGGGCAGGATAGGGTGTGGGAGAAGTACAGAGGGTCTGGAAATGGAACAGAGGTGTGTAGCAGTGGGGGATGGGAAATTGTGGGTAGCCCCTAGAAAGTCCCAGATGCCAAGCACCCAAAAGGTTCCCAGGACCCAACAGGGAGAACATTAGCTGAAATACCCAACAAAGGGGAGATAGAACCTGTAGAGACCATATCCAGTGGATAGACAAGGCCCCTGCTCGAGGGATGGGGCCACCCACCCATCTCAAAATTTTTAACCCAGAATGGTTCCTATCTAAACTAAATGCAGGGACAAAGAGTGGAGCAGAAACTGAAGGAAAGGTCATCCAGAGACTGTCCCACCTAGAGGATTCATCCCATCTGCAGACACCAAACCCAGACACTATTGCTGATGCCAAGAAGTGCTTGCTGACAGGAGCCTGGTATAGTTGTCCCCTGAGAGGCTGTGCCAGAGCTTGACCAATAGAGATGTGGATGCTCGCAGCCAACAATTGGACTCAGCACGGGGACCCCAATGGAAGAGCTAGGGGATGGACTGAAGGAACTGAAGGGTATTGCAACCCCATAGGAAGAACAACACAACTAACCAAACCCCCCAGAGCTCCCAGGGACCAAACCACAAACCAAAGAGTACACATGGAGGGACCCATGGTACCCAAGGGACCCAGCTTCCAGCTGCATATGTAGCAGAGGATGGTCTTATCTAGCATCAATAGTAGGGGAGGCCCTTGGTCCTGTGGAGACTCAATGCCCCAGCATAGGGGGATGCTAGGGTGATGAGGTGAAAGTGGGTGGGTGACGGTGCCCGAGCCGCCACGGTACCGAGTATTGGGCGTAGGCCTGGGGGATTAACAGAAAACATAGACTCGGGTCATTCTGGTGAGGAGAATGCCAAAGCTTTACTGAGGGACCAGTAATATATACTAGAGGCCGGATGAAAAACAACAGGGAAAAACAATCATAGCCATAGGTCAGGCACCTGGCAAGTCCCTACCACCCCGGGCGGGAAGACAGAAGTCAAGCTAAGCTGCAGGATGTTATGCTCTCAGGAAACCTGTGCAGACAGCTCAGCTGGGGGGCGTTGAGCTAAGCTCACCGATGCCCAACAGGTGGGTGGGGGAGCACCCTCATAGAGGCACCACTCATAGAGGGGGAGAGGATAGGAGGTTTGCAGATGGGAAACAGGGAAGGAGGACAACATTTGAAATGTAAATAAATAAAATAATCAATTTGAAAAAGGAAAGAAGTTGAGGGAGCTGGAGAGCTGGTTCAGAAGTAAAAAGCACTGGCTAATCTTCCAGAAGTCTAGGATTCAATTTACAGCACCCACATGGTGTCTAACAATCACCTGTAATTCCAGTTCCAAGGAATCTGACAACCTCTTCTGGCCTCCCAGAACACTAGGCATACATGAGGTACACAGACCTATGTGCAGGTACAACACCCATATACATAAACATTCAAATAAAAAATATTGAGGCTTTGGTTATAGCTCAGACACTTGAGGATGTCTTGCTATCAAGAGGCGTCTATACTTCAGCTGCCAGTAACTAAGTGGAGCTGGTTCCTGAGGCCTGCAATAGGGAAGAGAGGTATTCATTGTGGGTGCTCACACATTTTCTCTCTTGGGCCTATTGTTGTAGGTTCTTCACAGGACTTATCCTGTACTGCCATAGGCATGGACAATGCCCAGAGATCTGATGCTATTGTGTGTTTAACCTTTACCCTCTTTCTCTGAATCTTCATGCTTGAAACCTACGTTAAATATGTTTCATGGACAATCCCAATGAGCTGCCTTGGGAACGTTTGGTTTGACCATCTTTCTGAGTTAAGATTCAGAAAGCATAATGTATCCTTCACCCCGCCCACTTTTCCTTTTCTTCACACTCTTAAGTCTGAGCTTGGTCTGCCTGGTACTAACTAAGCAATAACTAGGGACATCACTGCCCCCACTTTGTTTTGCACAGCTTCCTTCCGTATATCTTCATAGACTTAGCTGTCAGGTTTTACTTTCTTTTTCAAGTTTTAGTAAATTTTTTTTTGAAGGAGAGTTGGATTAAGATTTTAAAAGATGGTGCTGGAGAGATGGCTCAGTGGTTAAGAGCTCCATTGCGATTGTTCTTCTAGAGGACCTGAGTTTGGTTCCCAGCATCCATGTGAGGCAGTTCACAACTGTCCATAATGGTAGCTCCAGGGGCTTCATTATCCTCTTCTGACATCAATGGGCACTGCACTCATGTACACAAACATTTTCCCAATTGCATGTGCAATCTGTCTCTCTCTCTCTCTCTCTCCCCTCCCTTCCTCCCTCCCTCCTTCTCTCTCTCCCTCCCTCCTCCTCCTCCTCCTTCTTCTTCCTCTCTCTCTCTCTCTCTCTCTCTCTCTCTCTCTCTCTCTCTCTCCCTCTCTCTCTCCCCTCCCTCCCTCTTGGCTCCTTCCTTCTCTCCCTCATTTTTATATACAAAGAAGGCAGAAGGTGAGAAACACACACACACACACACACACACACACACACACACTAAAATAATGAATTTCAACTTCTCAAGACAGAGTTACTATTTTACTCATCTTGCTTTGATGGGGGTTTACCTTTTTGGGGGGGGGTTCGAGACAGGATTTCTCTGTGTAGCCTTGGCTGTCCTGGAACTCACTTTGTAGACTAAGCTGGCCTCAAACTCAGAAATCCACCTGCCTCTGCCTCCCAAGTGCTAGGATTAAAGGCGTGCGCCACCACTGCCTGGCTGGGGGTTTAGTCATTGAGTAAACCATGGGAAGAATTCACCAAAAACAAACAAGCAAACAAACAAAAACAACCCCCCAAAGAACAAAACCCCAAAAAACCCAAAATCTTCATGTTCAAGAAGGAAGAATAAATTTACATCTCATTGGAAACTAAAGGTCAGTCTCTGATGGAGGTCTCCCAGGACTGCTTCTCCTGGATCAGGTTAGATGACTGTGGAAGACACACAGGTCAGCATGGAGAGGAGTCACCCTCAGGCCTGGGCTGACCTCACTTCCTTATGTCATACTGACAGGAAACGGAGACTGGGACACAGATACCAGCCATTGAAAGAAAAGTCAGGATCTTTTGAAGTCACACAAGGTAGCTATCTCACACTGTAGTAGGAAATAATGAAGAACAAATTCTGATCGGTGATTGTTAAACTGTGATACCAAACAGGCATCTATACTAACAACAATTCCAGTCTAGCAAGTCACCCCAGCTCAGGAATATGTTTTCTGAGTGCTTCCCATCCTACTGGGAGAGATGCATCAGATCTCTGGGCACTGTCCATGCCAATGACAATACAGAATAAGACCTGTTAAGAATCCACAGCAATAGGGCCCAGAGAGAAAATGTGTGAGCACCCACAATGGGTACCTGCCTTCCCTATTGCAAGGGTCTCAGGAACCATTTCTCACTTAACTACTGGCAGCCGAAGTATGGATGCCTCTTTCCCACCTGTGGGAAGAACACAGCCAGGGAGAGACTGAGGAAGCTGTCAAATTGTGGGAGTGGAAGAATCTTCTGGTCAAACCCCAGGAAGTTTCTAGAAGTGTGACTGCAGCTTCGTGGACTGAGGAGAAAACACAATGGACGATTGTAGATGAAGAGAACCAACTGGCCTTCTGTAGGTCTGTTCTCAAATTTTTTGTGACATCTCTCTGTCTGTGGGGAGACAGAATTAAGTCTCCATCACCTCCATCAAGAGGGTAGTGGATCTGGCTATTATTTCTTTTATGCCTTATGACAGAGTTAATGTCAGCACACCGGCCTTAGCACCTGTGTAGATATGGCTTTTCTCTAATGAGTCAGGCAGGGTACGTTTATTGATTGGTCTTGAGATCTCAAGGGAGACAAGTACTCAGATCCCACCCCTTTCTTACCTTTACTTCTTCCACACCAGAAAAATCACCACAGCTCCCACCAACAAAGTTCCAAGAATCAGGCCGATGAGAATTGCTATGATGGGGATGGTTGGTGGAGGAGGCTCTGATGAGGGAAAGGAAGGAAGAGTGAGGAGTCTGACCGTAGCTCTCAACCCCGATCCTGCTCTGGTTCCTCCAAGACCTCACACTTTTCCTGACAGCAGAGTGTGTGTGCTCACACCCACTCCTTACCCCATTTCAGAGTGAGAGGCTCAGGTAACCCTGCATGGTGCACATGACATGTGTATCTCAGTTCTTCTCCAGAAGGAACCACCACAGCTGCCCACTTCTGGAAGGTCCCATCCCCTGCAGGCCTGGTGTCTGGGAGCCCCACGTCCTGGGTGTGATTGTTCCCATCCCTCTGCCAGGTCAGGGTGATGTCAGCTGGGTAGAAGCCCAGGGCCCAGCACCTCAGGGTGACATTCCCTTCAGGTCTTACTTGGTGGGTCACATGTGTTTGGGGGGCATCTGAGGGGAACAATTGGAAAATTCAGGTATTTTGCATTCCTCCTGGGGACTGCGCAGTGCTCATGGGACCATCCCTGGGGACTGTGCAGTGCTCATGGGACCATCCCTGGAAAGGATGGGAGACTTGGATGAGGGAGGGAGCAGAGTCCACACAGAAGCCTAAACTCAGGATCTGGATGATTTGTTCCTTGGAATATTTTACAATAACCATGAGCCAACACAAAGCAGGAGACCTCCCTCTAGACAAATAGACTTCCGGTTCTGACTGCAGAGTGGGTCTAAGGGACTTAGCAACTCTGGAGTCAGACATTCAATGTCATTGTGCATGGACAGTGAACAGGCCTGAGAGAGGCTATGATACACAATGCTGACGGCAAGGAATGGCTGCTTAATTGACACACTGAACTATCCAGGGAGAAGGGTGAATCCTCTAGAGAGTCCCTCTCTCATGTTGAGTCGGGAAACTGAGGAGCTCTCTTTCCGCTTTGATGCAAGACAATGTAAGTATCCCAGCTTCTCCCTGCTGAGGAGGAGGCAAGAGCTCCAATCTCAGAAAGCAGAAGGGGTTGGCAAGGGCCTGTCTTACCAGAGCGCAGCAAAGTTTCCTTTCCAAGGTCCAGGCATCTAAGAAGCCTTTCTATGCACTCCCCTTGCAGGTAAGACCTCCATTCTTCTGTCACGCCTCCGGTCTCCTAGGAGTGCTTCAGGATTTCAGTTGTCAGGCCCTTTGCAGTCCAAGAGCTCAGGTCGTCGTTCAGGATGATGTAATTGTAGCCATAGTAAGTGAACCGCCGAGGAAGCTCCCATTATTTGCCATGTTGCAGCCAAACACTTCCTGCAGGGTGTGATAATCTGTCCCACCCCCCATTCAACCTCTGGTCACTGTGAGGCTTCTCCCCCTCCCTGGATTTTGCCCCAAACTAAACCCCTAACCAGGTCACAGTCTGTGGTTCTCTCCGGTCAAAGGTCTCCAGGGGTCCCTTTGACTATGGCTAAATCTCGGACTTGGGGAACTAGAGTGGAGCTTATTGGGCCAGACCAGGAGGGCATTGAGGCATCATGACCTCAGCCTTGAGATGACTCACCATCCCTCCTGTGTTGATAGTAATTCACCATGAACCGAAGAACTCGTCGGTCTGTCTGTGACAGGCTCAGGACGTGTGCTGTCTGCTTTTCCCAATATTCAGGTGGCTCCTGCTCCATCCATGCAGCCCGAGGTTGCATCCTTGCAGTCGCTTCTTTGCTATCGAATCCTTGAAACTGTATGGAGTCTACATAGCTGACTTGAATGAACCGGGGCTCCCACATGCCAGGCTCCAAAATCACAATGTTGAAAGTCTGCAGCCAGTGTGAGCCTGTGGGCGGTGCACATTGAAACCCTGACTCTTCAACCTGGACCCAGAGCAGGTTGGTAGGGAGCAGAGCAGGAGTGGTGGTGTGTCTGTGGACCTGAGATGCAGGAGAGGGTCTGGGGTCCTCCTGCTAGAGGATCAGGCATGGTCTGGTTATGCAAGGGAGAAGATGCAAAGATGAGGATTTCAAGTGCTATGTCTCGTTCCCTAAAAGGCCATTTCTCTCCAGGTCCCGCACCTACCTGCACAATACTGGGTCAGGTCCATGGCCACCCACAGGAGGAGGAGGAGGAAGGCGCAGGGTCCAGGGTTCCTCATTCTCCAAGATGAGTGGAGTCTCAATCGGGACTAGTATCTCTTCACTTTATAACCCTGGTGTGGCTGATGCTGATTGGCTACTCTTAGATTTCCCAAAGGTAGTGACGTAGACCTGATGTGGTGGGTCTTGGAGAGATTAATTCCTGGGTATGGGGGATTCCTAGGGTCCTGCTCCCCCACCTTGTACCCAGTTCTGCAGCCTTGTATCCTGGCATCAGTGTCTAAGCACAAGTCTGTCTTTCTGGTCCAGGTCACAACATCCTTAAGTCCTATCCCAGAGGCCGGTAAGTTAGCAATTGTCAAGCATTTTAATGTCAGAATCTCTGTACATGCTTAGACACTGTATAGCCTTCTGTGGTGACTGTGCTTGTGTGGATTATAACAATCCATATCTATCATGTTAGGACCTGGAGATTTTAGAGTTTTGATTCAATGCAGATATTGATAACTAATTGCATGTAAGCTGAATAAAAAGAGAAAGAACTATTTTCTGAAAGGAAAAGATGATGTCAGAAGAGCGTTTTAGATATTTAACATTTCTGGGACTCCTTATTTTCATCTTTCCCACCACAGATCGTACGGGTTTGTGTCTTCTTTTTAGAAGTTTTTTTTTTATATTTGAAACACAGACAAATGTGGTTTCACAGATATATTTTAGGAGATATAATTTAAAGACTCAGTTTTATTTGTATGTATTTTTTTGTGCATCTCGGTGTGTATGCAGGGAGCTGGTACTCATAGGTTCCAGAAGAGGTAGTGGGAAACCCTGGATCTGGAGTTAAGGCATGTGTGAACTGCCAGTCTCAAGTGCTGGGAAATCAGCTCTGGTCTTCTGCAAGAGCAGCAAGGGCCCTTCACAATAGTTTCTTTTGAAACAGCATCTCATTATGTAGCCCTGGCTGGCCTGGAAGTGGTTATGTAGACCAGGCTGGTCACTGATAAATCACAGGTGGTACTTCCTCAAGGTCGTTCACACTGAGGACTTCAAATCCACGTCCATAGGAGAATCTTGCACACTGAATGCATGCTAGGTTAATGAACATTATTTTAAAGTAGGATGTTCTTTGTCCAAGTCCTTTTATTTTTTTTTTTGACAGATTGTCTAAAACTCAGTCATTAATATAGCCGCATATTTTCCATAGAAAACTTTGGATGCATTAATTAAGGCCTTAAGTTGATGGTGAAGACGTCAAGTGCTCAAAATCATTAATGCTATCTTGGGAGCTTAGAAATTGTCTTTGTTGTAGTCAACTGGGGAAGGAATTGTTTGGTGATGAATAGACTTTGGTACTTTTTATGTTGTGGGAGGTACACCACAGTTCTAACTATATTACAAAGGAGTTCAGGGTGAGCAGGAAGAAGAGCTCCACCAGCTCTGAGGGCAGCAGATGCAGGTTCAACATTTTGGAGAAACAGTTGTTACTTAGGCAGGTCCTTTATTCCGCATCCTGGAATGAGATCCAGGAATGAGACCTGTGATTGAGGGGATCTAGACTGGCTGCTGTACAGTTCTGTGAAGTTAGCAAGAACCTCCATTCATGTCATTTCCACTGACGTGTCTCTTGAGTTCAGTCCTGACTGATCGCAATCCAGTCCTGGTTGGAGGTTCTGGGGACAGGCCTGGGGATGCTCCTCTGAGATGTCAGGTTCCAGCACTCTGCAGCCTAAGATTTGCCTGGAGGTGAGGGTTCCATTTTGGGAGTCTTGGAACAAGCTTCGGCGATTCACTAGTGGTCACCTGTTTTGTTGTCTGATCTCTTATTAATGGCCTTACCCCTGCTGCCGGCAAGTGTTAGTAGGTTATCCAAAGCAGTGGTTCTCAACCTTGCTAACGTTGGAACCCTTTAATACAGTTCCTCATGTTGCGGTGACCCCCAACCATCAAATTATTCTTGTTGCTACTTCATAACTGTAATTTTGTGTTTTAATCGCAATGTAAATATTTTTGGATACAGAAATATTTTTGCCAAGGGAGTTGAGACCCACAAGTTGAGAATCACTGATCTAAAGCGCTATGGTTAGGTCATTGTTGAGAACTAGGTCATAGATAAGTGTGTAAGTCTATGGAACCCTAATTTCTTTTTTGATTCTTTTAAATTGGCATGAATTCCATGAACATGAGACTATCACAGTGTCTCTTTACATCAATAGAAACTCTAAGCTGAGCAATGGTGGCGAATGCCTTTATTCCCAGCACTTGGTGGGATTTCTGAGTTCAAGGCCAGCCTGGTTCTACAGAGTGAGTTCCAGGATATCCAGGGCTATACAGAGAAACCCTGTCTTGAAAAAATATTATTTCATCCTAAAAATAGTCCCTAACAGAATTCTTCTAATGTAGCAGGGCATGATGGTACATGCCTGTAATTCTAGTCATTGGGAAGCAGAGTTCAAGGCCTTCCCAAACTAGAGGGGATTCATTTGTCAAAGAGCAAAAACAATGACAAGAACCTACATAGCGATTAAATACTTTCTGTCTATAAATCTCGTCTGATAAGTTACTGCAATCTTCTCTCCACACAGCTAAGTAGACATACTTTAGATAGTCTCAGGTTTGCTAGGTGTCATGGACACCAATGCAAACCCATGCACCAGATGCAAACTGTGGCACCAAGATAAGATCAGACCTAATAGAAGATGCCCCTGTGAACACATATGTGGGAAAAGAATGCTGTAACTACATGGGACCTAAGAAATGGATAAGGGTAAAGAAGGGTAAGGGTAAGGGTAAGGGTCCTTAATCTCTGAGATATTAAATGGTGGTCATAACATGGGTAGTTGATAATTTTAAAAGGTTTCCAAATGAATGTACAGAGTTCCGCTTCCATGTCTGTGTCTTGAGGGTCTGTGGAAGGTCAGGGTGGTGTCATAGAGGAACATAGGAAACATTTTGAGTGGGGATCATGATAAATCGATGACAGTACTTTATCTTTCTCACTTCCTGCCACTTGTACACTTGGTCCCCTATGGACATGGTATGCACGGCCACTGACAGAGCAGCCAACTCCATCCTAAAGTTCTTGATCCTCTTAGGATCTGTGTGGTCTCTGATCATCAGAAAGCTATGGATTAGTGAAGGAGGCCTCAGCACACCAGTTAAAGACCATGGCATAACAGTAGGCAATGAAACCCCAGATGAGCAACAGAGAGACACATTCTTTGTTTTCCTTTCTTTCCTTAATTCTGTCAGTCAGATCAGCTTCTGGGCTAGGACTCAGAAGGATGTTGTCAACAGGACAGGTATAGGAATCAGGGAAAGCAACTTATCTCCAGACACCGCTCCCAATATACCAGGGCCTAGAGCTGAATCTGCAGCCTGGAAGCAAGGCTTTGCTGCTTTGTCCCCTATACTTAATCTTTCCATGACCCTTCAGGTCTCTGTACCTCCCACTGGGAACTCTAAGCTAAGCCAAACAGCCTCTTCCAGAAGCTCAGAAATGTATGGTGAATAAAAATCATTCTGGACTAAATCTGTACCATCATTTAGGAGGAAGTCTTTGTTACCTCTAGCCCTCCTCTTGCTGCTGGCAGCCATGCTGGCCTGGACTCTGACTCTGGCAAATGAGTATCAGATACCTAGAGAGAAAGAACTTCATTCTGAAGCCACAAGGATGATGTGCAGCACCACCACAGGCAAGGGAAGCCTAGCCTTGGCCCTGGCACTACCAGAAACTCCAGGCTTCCCATTTAGGCTGCGTGTGCCTGGCTTCCTGCATCATCCAGGTACAGAGCTGTGCTCCCTGTTCACCACCCAGTCTAGTGAACTTTCTCAGGTCCTAGGAGGAGGGCAGGGTCCCATTGCATATTAGGTTCAGGCTCCTGCCAGCTATGCTCTCTCTATGCCCTTTCTTCTGAGGCTGGCCTCCTGCAGCCCTGGGTCTAATTCATTGTTGGGTTATATGTAAGACATGCAGGTTGTGGGAACTAATAGAGATCTTGGACTTGCTCTGCTTCTATAGGCTGAGCAGGGATGGTGAGTGTCACTGGGTAGATAACAATAGATGAGCTAAACAGAACTATCTCAAAATTGCCTTTGGCCACTGATCAGGCTGAGTCCTGAAGGGAGACTATTTTCCATATTTTCTCTTGTTGTGGTTATTTTTAATGTTTCTATCTCTTACTTCCTTCCCTTTCTCCCCCATTTATTAATACATATTATTCATTTTTATTATGTGTATGACTTTTTTTTCCCTGCACAGATATCTAATCGCCATGATTGTACCTGGTGGAGATCAGAAAATGGCTTCAGATGCCCTGTGGTTGGAATTAGATGGTTGTGTGTTGATGTGCAGGAGGTAGGAATTGAAGCCCAGTTTCCTGGAAGTGTAATGGGTGCTCTTTATCGCTGGGCCATCTGTCCAGCCTCCAGACCTCCCAAATAATCCTTCCTGTAAAACCTATAGCAATATTCTGGAGTTCTTTGTCTTAAAAAGGCTTCTAGCAATTCCTTCTCACAGGATGGGCACTTTATAGAGACACTCATCTCCATTTATGAAATGAGGACTTGTTCTGGTTTGTATCATTTCCTACTTTACTTTGCTAATATATTAAGGGATGACTGTATATAATCTCTACTTCAGACAGCTATTACTGAATTTGTAGAGACTTTTCCCTTGAATAGTCTAAATGGACTGTCCCTGTGTGTCATATTGTGCTCCATCCTTAGGAAGTGGACATCCCTGCCTCAAGTGTTTTTGTGTTCTGTATCTACATGGAACGAGGCCTGCCTTCAGTATTCAATATGGGGCTTTGGTCTTTCTCCTCAGGTTTTCCCTAGATCCCAACAGCCATATGACTGTGTCTTTAAATGACCCATAAAGCCATGGACCCTTGGCCCGCACACAACTTAAGGGTGGTACTATCTTTAGAAGTTTTAGTGTCAAAGCCTGATTCCTTATAATCGTAATAAGCTAAGGTTTGCCAGAAGAAAAAGACAAAGTATAGTAAAAAGCAAGAATCTATTAAATGTGATCATATTTGAAAGAGAAGCAAACCAGTTCTTAGACTCCCTCAGGTTCTCCAGGTTCATCTTTAGGATTCATTCTAACGTGAGTTTCAGAGTTTAATATAGGAATTAGGAGTCTCCCCTCCCCCTTTTTATACTTCTTCATTTTTTAAAATTTTACTTTACTAATAAACTGGGGGTTTCTGGACATCACTCACCTCTTCTGATGGCAGTTACCTAGTTTGCCCCAGGTTATTCTATGGAGGTTCTTTCAGACTGTGCATGTGTGTCCTTCTACATCATGGGTCTGTGGCGCTTGAACTCCTGATTTTCCTACCCCTACCTTTCATGTGCTGGCATTACAGGTGTGTGCAGTGATACACAGCTTTCTTGGAAGTTGTAAAGAATTTCTGCTTCTCCATGAGTATAAGAGATAGCAGGAACTTAGCAGGTCATACAGATAGTAAGTGTACAATTTCAGTGTGCATTTTCCTTGTGATTATTGTTGTATTGAGATAGGATCTCATGTAGCTTAGGACAGTTTTTTTTTTCTTGGTTTTTCGAGACAGGGTTTCTCTGGGTAGCCCTGGCTGTCCTGGAACTCACTCTGTAGACCAGGCTGGCCTAGAACTCAGAGATCCGCCTGCCTCTGCCTCCCAAGTGCTGGGAGTAAAGGTGTGCGCCACCACTGCCCGGCTAGGATGGTCTTGATTTCCTTGTGTTTATGTCTCTTCTTCCAAAGTGCTGGATTAGAGGCATGAAATGACCATGTGCTATTCCAAAATGTGATTTTTGTATATACCATGTTACATTTTTCATTAAAAATAAAAGGTATTAAACGTATTTTTTTTAAGCAGCATTAGCCTCCATTTTATGGAATCCATTCCCATTTAAAAGAATTTATGGCAAAACATTAGAATTGTTTAGACTGAGACTGACAGGAATGGAGGATCTTGTTAACCTCACAACATTTGGGTTTATCTCTACCTCTGGACTCCTGTCCAGCAGGTCTGAATATTGTGGCAGGAAACTTCACACAAAGAAAATCATTAAAATGAGGATTTCTCTAAAGTTGAGAATCCTGCTGCCACTGCCATTCAAAACTTCTGGTTCTCATCTTCCTGCCCATTGTCTACTCGTTTGGAATATAATTAATGAATATATTCTCATGCCCCTGTAATGTACAATGTGAATCAAGCCACAGCCCACCAATCCATCTCTAGTCAGTTGCAACAGGGATAAAATCTCAGTCCTCAAAAGAACACTTGTAATTTTAGACACTTGTAAATTTGGACACTTATAGGGGTGGTGCTGATGCTAAGGTCCTGTTCCCCAATTGGTTCTTGATCTGTCAGTAATGAAGCCATGTATCAATTGTTGGGCAGAAGGAATAGATGGGACTTACGAGTTCCTGGAGGCAAGAAACAGATGCAAGGGAGGAGAGGAGAGTTCATCTTGCTTTGGAGAGTGAAAAGCCAAGCAGCCATGTGAGATCTCAGGCAGAGCAGAGGCCTGTGGCTGCTTCTGCAGGCAAGCAGTTGGGGGTGTTTAGCAGGGACTCAATGTAACTGAAAAACTAAAGTTGAGGGCAGGTGGGTAGGTGTGGAGATAAGAATACTGATAACAGCATGCTTTTCTAGGTGGGAGATAGTAGTGCCCAGAAATTATTGTCAAAAGGCATATTGAAATTGAACAACTGTGTGTATCTGTGTCATTTATTCATGGATTCAAGGAAAGCTGGGTGGGGGCTGGAAGCACTCCTTGTTCCCAGAGCTTAGGTGGGATACTGAAGGGTACATGCAACAAAATATCATGTATTTAATATAATATATTTAATATTTTATATAAATACAACATATTATAATATATAATATGTGTATATATTACATATATTCTTCCTGTTTATTTCAGTGAATTTCTATTTTCTACACTACAAATGATACTAAAATGTTACTAAAACAGGGTCAAAGTCCTAGGGATCTCAAATGGGGAAGATGAGAATATAACAAGCAGAAACATTCACATCTATTACTTTTGTCATATCATTGTATTTTGGAAAACAGTTGTTGCTTTTTATAAACACTCTGCTTTTATGCATATGTGCACTTTATTACTTGTGTGTTCAGTGCACCAAATGTCCGAAATCTCACACTTCCTCACACAGTGAACGTGAACTGATATAATGTTCATAATCATAAGTTCCTTTGAGTGCAGATTAATTTCTAAAACTGTGGATATCCTGACATCACAATGTTTTGAGAATTGCTGATTTATTGGCCTCTGGGATGGGCTCAGAGGATACTGTGACCAGGAAAATGGGGGGCAACGATCAAGGTAAGCAACTTGTCCCCAGACACTGCTCCTAGAATCCCAGTCCCCAGCAATGGATCTGAGCTAGGGAGACATGGCCCTAGAGCTTCCTCTTCTAGGAGTTCATGTTTCAATGACTCAGCCCAGTGGTTCTGTATTACTACCATTGGGAATTCTTAAAAACCAATCAGCCTCCTTCAAATCAAGATTTATAATACACTGACTAGCAGAGACTCAGCAGAGACTCAAGCAAGATGAAGACCTTTGTCCCTGAGGCTCTCTTCCTGATGTTCCTGCATTGATGACCCTGCATCCAGAGGGCAAGTGTGTGTGTGTGTGTGTGTGTGTGTGTGTGTGTGTGTGTGTGTGTGTATGTGTGTGGCAAGAGAGAAAGGACCTCAGCTGGAAGAGCAAAAGGAACATATCTCTTCTGGGGCAGCATCAGGGAAACCTAGACTCCAGCTTAGCCCAGTCACCACCTTATGCTCTTTCTCCATTCTGCATTCTGAGCCTTTTCCCTGCTCCACTCCAAATCCAACCACATCTCATACCTGCTTGAGATCCTGGGAGAAGAGTTTGAATTTCACTTTGGGCTGCCTGTAGGTTCAGACTCTCTGCTCTATTTTGAAACCTTCCTGACCTGGCTTGAGCTCTGCTACTCCAGTGTATCTTGGCTGCTATGTGGATGACACATAGTACTGGAGATAGAACAGTAGAGGAGAGTCCAGATTGGAGCCATACTTGCTGTTGTTAGAGCAGCAAGAGACAGAGTGTTGGGAGAGGCAGGCAGAGACTCAGAGAGTCTCAGAGAGTCCGGAGACTCAAAAAGCACTTCACAGAAGAACTGAAGAAAGTGGTCCACCTCTACAGCCATAAATGCAACTGGTGAACTGGTAAGTGAACTCCATCGGAAACCCCAACTTTCCAGGTCACCTGGAGGTTACCCCAGGCACCATATCTGAGCTTTACCCCAGAAATTCTGACCCATCAAGACCGTAGGATACACGGAACCATTTTCCTGATTTAAATCTAAATATGGTGGTTAGAAAGGTACCTGGGTGGAGTGTATTCATTTTAGGGTCCTACCAATGACTGCGCCCAGTAAGAATGGCTGAGAGAGGGGTCTTGGCTGGAATATCACACAACCAAGAGACTGTGTAACTGCATTGTGCTCTTTGGAGGGTACTACTACCAAGTAAGTATACTATGAATTAATGCTTAGAATGGCACAATTACAACACTATCAACAAGGCAGCTGAGATCCTCAGGAGTGAATGGGTGGAGGAAAGTTTGGCTAGGGTGATGAAGCCTTCCCTGGAGGTCACTAGCATGGAGTTGCTTCTCACACAGATAAGACTATGGGAAGGAGGTTTTTCTGAGAACAAGGATGAAAATATTTCCATCTGTTCTGAGACTGTAAGGTAATCTGCTAAGGTCTTCAGAATTGTATGGAACCTCCTTCCTGACATGAGTACCCACTTTGTATTGAAGCAGGTTTAGGACTCAGTGTGACCCCTGCCCCAGTACCCAAGTAAAATGCTGGTGATGTGTCAGTCAGTAGTATATTCCCTGCATTGAGGAAATGGAACAGGATTCTTGCAGCTAGTCTAGACGACTTGATGAGTTCAGTGAGACATATTTCTTTCAAAGGATTTGAACACCATGTTGAAGGATGAGGCCCAGAGTAAACTTCTGGCACCTTCCTACACCAACACACACACACACACACACACACACACACACACACACACACACACGGAATGTTCAAATCACAGTTGTTCACATTAACACAAATTTTGACAGAATAATTTATAGGCAGTAGGATGTTAAATCCCAGGAATGCTGGAACATGCCTTTAACCCAAGCACTTTCTAAAAATCTCTATGAATTCAAAACCAGTCTTGTCTAGAGGGGGAGGAGGGTGAAAGTATCTCCAGTATGGGACAGAGACCTGGGATAAAGGAGGTGCCCCAAAATCAATGAGAGTGACCTTAGCTGTGACTTACAGCATAGGAGATATGGAACCTGAAGAGGCTACCTCCTGTTGCCAGGCAGGAACCTCAGTGGAGCAATAGGGACACCAATCCACTTTTGTCCCAAAATTTATCCTGTCTAATAAGGTCTGTAGGCACAGGGAATGGAGCAGAGAATGAGGGACTGGCCAACCAATAATTGGCCCAACTTGAGAGACATCCCATGGGCAAGCACCAATTTCTAACACTACTAATGATACTGTGTTATGCTTGCAACAGGAGTCTAGCATAGCTGTCCTCTGAGAGGCTCAACTCAGCAGCTGATTTAGTCTGATGCACACACACACAGCCAAACATTGGATGGAGCTTGGGTACTCTTATGGAAGAATAGGGGGAATGATTCCGGGGCCCAAAGGGAATAGGAAGACCAACAGAGTCAACTGGACCTTTGGCGATCTCAGAGACTGAACTACCAACCAAAGAGCATACATTGGCTGGACCTGGGCTTCCCAGTACATATGTAGCAGATGTGCAGCTTGGTTTTCATGTGGGTTCTGAAAAACTGAAGTGGGGCTATCCCCAAAACTGCCCCTAGGATTTTTTTTTCTTTTTTCTAGCTGGGATGCCTTATCTGGTGTCTGTGGGAGAGGATGTGCCTAGTCCCACAGAGACTTGATGTGTCAAGGTTGGGGGATACCCAAGGGGCCCCTACCTGTTTAAAGGGGAAGTGGAGGGGGGGTTAGGAGAAGGACTGTGGAAGAGAGGACGAGAAGGGGGCCAGTAAGTTAGATATAAAGTGAGAATGGTTTTTTTTTTTTAAATTTAAATGCCAGGAGTGACAGCACCAGAGCACTTAGCAGAAGTAGACAGATCTCTATGAGTTCAAGGCCAAGTCTGGTCTAGGCAGTGGATTTCAGGCCAGTCAAGACAATATAGTGGAGTGACTCTGTCATAAAAATCAAGAAACAAGCAAACCAGTATTTGTTAAGTATATGGTGATAAATTCAAGTGCTCAAATGATGCTTGTGTACTTCTGGTAGCTTGGAAGGGATGGCGTACAACCCAGCCATCAGCTCACAGTTTATATTTGGACAGGAAGAGAGCTTTGCCCTCCAGTCGTCTTGGCCACCTGATCTGGTCTGAGTCAAGGCCAGGGAAGCTGCCAGTGGTGGGAAGTGGGCAATGTACGCTGTGGTTCTTACCTTTTGGAATGGTGAGGAGGAATGGTGACATTCCCTGTCATTCACCCTGATCCATGGTTGAGGGTAGAGTAGCTCATGCTACTCTAGGAACCTGTCACCCAAGGGAGATGAACTCCAGCATCACATCATCGTTGTCCGGACAGGAGCATGCCGCACAGCTAAGGAGAGTGACAGTGTAAAAGGGGATGTGGAAATCCCCAGTGCTGGCCTTGAGAGAGAAGCACCCGCCTGAGGTCTCCAGCTGGAAAGTCC